>JARJHM010000077.1:0-630000 GCA_033356055.1 Carex pumila | reverse complement strand
AATAATTTTCATAATTCAATGATCTGGATTAATACTTAAAAAGAAGTTGTTGCATATGAAAATTATGAATTTTTCTTGTACAATTCATCACTATTGGACATCACATAATTGATAATGTGTGAGTACACAACCATTTGTTTATTTGCCATGCATTTGTAGTGATATATATCAAATGCGTAACCATCAATATTTATCCATCATTGTTCTTCCTTTTTTATCATCTTGTTTTTAAACCAAAAATGTACTCTACCAAGTATTCAAGTTATTGAGTCCAATATTAACATTATTTCTTAACTAAAAAGCAAAACCACGAATAAAGAAAATTACATATCATTTTAGTGTTATTCTGAAGTTTGATACTAAGTTATTTGAGAAAATCAAATAAAAAGTTTGTTAAATACTGAAATTTAAAACTTGACCTCATTAATAGTTAAGTGTCATTTTTACAAAAAGAAGGGGCATATGTGCACATTGTTATTAAAATATTTTCGCCTCCTACGTTAAAAATTTTATGGGCTGGAGCATTTTAATTTTCTTGGGCCTTAACCACTTGATTTTATTTTGGGTCAAGTCTCTCTATTTGGAATTAACAGAAGTGGATATCTTGGTATTAATTGAAAAGAATTAAAACTCTGGAATTAGTATGAGAGTGGGGGATAACTTTTCTTGATTTATTTCTCTTTGGAAAACGGGGGAAAAACAAAACAACAGAAAATCTCTATTCCCTGGAATTAACGAAGAGAGGAGAAAAGAAAAAAGGTGGTGCTTCTAGACTTGCCACAGAGAACAATAAGAAGGAATCAGTGGTGCTAGCAGCAGAGGTGACTGAACAACGACAAAGGGAATAGAGGGCATCGATGCTGAAAGTGAGCCCAACGTTACACAAAGTTAAATAAGTGATTAGACAGCGAGATCGCCTCAGCAACGTTATCACGAGTCAGGTGCGGGTTTTGATTGCTGATTTTTCGTTTGTCAAGTTATTTGAATTATTGATGTTATTTATTTCTGTGATTTGCTGCTTGCTGAATTCTTTAATTTTATTTTGAATTACATAAATGAATGGGTATAATTTCTGAAATCAAAATGTGAAATCAGCTTACTGATTTTATTTGGTAAACTTATATTGCAATTAGTAACTTGAATGCATGAGTATAATTTTCTGAAATTGAAATGTGAAATCAGTGTAGTGATTGCCTAGTGATACCACATTGCATTATGGGCTGGAAATTTTTAATATTTAGGTGTTCATCCGAACCTGATCACTAAGTGACTTACCATAGTGTGGATATACACATGATAGAACCAAACCATAATCATAAGATTTTTATAAAGAAATGTAATGGAATTGAAAGAACAAGCTAAAATTGTTATGTTTGAGGTATCAATTTATTTTGGGCCAAAATAATAAGTGCATGGGGAATTGTTCAAGCATGTAGGCGCTGTTATGTGTAGCGCATGCTTGAAACCTTAATTTTAAGTATTTGACAATCACATAGGTGCCGTTATGTGTAGCATGTGAATTGTTGTTGTAAAGAAATTGTACTTGAATTTAGTGAATTTTGATTAAATTTGTAAATTGTTGGCCAATACATTTAGTAATAGTATAATGGAAAATTCTTCAAGCATGTAGGAGCTGTTATATGTAGCGCATGCTTGAACCTCAATTCTGAAATATGCCGATCACATAGGCACTGTTATGTATAGCGCGTGATTGAGATCATGTAGGCACTGTTATGTGTAGTGCATGACTTAAAACCAAAAATGAATTTCAGTCGATCATGTAGGCGCTGTTATGTGTAGCGCATGATCGGATCATGTGGGCACTGTAATGTGTAGTGCATGATCGAGGCACAAAGCGCTCCGTGTGGATTGTTCCATTATACTACGGTAAACCCCGACCTAGATAAATTGTTACATGTAGTATTTAGAAATTGAGAATTTACAATTGAACTCAAATATGCCCTATTTCTGATTGAATTAGAACAATGGTGTGCTTGTCTTGTTATATGATCATTTGACAGTGAGAACTTAATTATGCAAGCTGGTTGTTTATTTAGTATGATAGATCTATGTTAATGTTAAATGATTATCTTGGATTGTGAATTGTTTTTACAATCTGTTGGTTATGTTGTTTTCTCATAATAAATTGTACTTGTTGTTATTTTGGTTTCAATGGTTGGATATTAGGATCTCTTGACTGAAATTAAGACCTCACTGAGAGTTATAATATCTCACCCATTCTATTTTGTGGGTTTCAGGTACTAGTAGCATGACGGATAATCAAAATAAGTAAACGGCAAGAAAGGGAGGGGAGCTGCTAGATTAGACGCTATATTTTGGTATAGTTTATATAATCATGTATGTATATATATATGGTGGTGCAATATCTTTATATCCAGTTTGTTGTATTTTGTTGCTTTTGTGCATAGATTATCTTTTTGTTTATAATGCACGAAAAGCTACCTTGTAAATATTATAAAGAAAGACTGTATTACATGTATATATGGTAGTTGACTGCAAGATTATGTTGATAATCTAGCAGTATTGAACATTGACATAATTCATAACCCCATTTATTATGTTGCCTAGAGATATCTAGTCAAGTTGGCTGTTGCATGTCATTTGAATAGGTGTTACGGCAGGTTGTTTCTTCTATGCAGGTTGTGACAAAGTTATAAGATTTAATAATAATTTTAATCTTAAAAATTAATGATTTCAATATTTGATTTGTATATAATTTCTTTGAAGCAGATTGGTATATTTAGAAGGCAGTAACAATATCCTTGCAATTTAAAAAAAAAATGGTCTATCAATATTGTTGCATATTTTGTAAATGGCTAATATCAGAAACTCATTACTGTAATACCCCATCACTGTAATATTTTGTAAATGGCTATTAAAAAAATGGTCTATCAATATTAACATTTTGAAAATTTGTTGCATCCTAAAATTATGAACTTTTCTTCTACAACTCATTACTGTAATACCCCATTAATTGATAAAGTGTGAATGCATAACCATTTTTTTATTTAGCATCCAGTTCTAATGATATTTGTTTGTAATTTTTTTTCCATGTTGTTTTAAATGCATAAATGTTCTTCATCAAGTTCTTAAGTCTTAATTAAGAGCTTCATTTGCTAAATAAATAAATATATGATTTTATATACAAAAAGAAACCATCACCGTCCAGTTTAGTTGGGTTTTAAAGGTTAAATACTAAGCTATTAAAGAAAATAAAATATCTAATTTCTAGATTTAATTTATTAACTTAACAATATTCATCATAAACGCATGATTGTTTAGGTACATGCAAGTTATAAATTGTTTTAAAAAGTCAATATATACAACAATTGTGTGAAATAAATGATAATATATAATTTGTAATTAGATTAATCAGCTAGTTTAGTTTGCTCATACTTGTGAAACACGCATAAACCATTGGTTGATTTGATGTTGTGAGTTGCGTATAAGTTTTAGAGAAATGTTCTGGTACCCCGAGCCATCGTACCCCATTCAGTCCCCCAACTAATTTAACCGATATATTTCTATTTTTAGAAATCAGTTCAAACTGATAAATTTCCAATTTTTGTCATGCCGTTATTTGATCGGAATCCAATCGAATCTCTTTCTAGTCTTTCTCTAAAAATCAAATTTGCTGCTTGTATTCCTCTCTTTCAATCCGATTGATGGATGAGAGAGAGAACGAGAGAGAGATGGTGACCAGAGCACAGATCAATCAAAAAAGATAGTGAGAGAGAGAGAGAGAGAGATGGCGATCAGAGCAAAGATTGATTGAGAGAGAGATGGGAGGTCGGAGACAGCGATAGCTGGCCTTTGCATCAGATGCCGTTGCAAATAAGAAGGAGATCGTTCATCAAATCAGTAACAAAAGGGGGAGAGTAGGTGGTCTCTCTATGCAGGAAGAGAGATCTGTTAAGAAGGAAAGGAGAATCGCGCCTTAGCTCACCTCAAGCCTCGTTTATCACTCCTCATCAACCTTTAACGGGTTTGCTTTTCTAAATCTATGTTTTATCTTGAATTTTTCATTGATTTGACTCAGATGGAGCTAGATCGGGTCTGAGATATTTTATGCACTTTGTATAGTACAGTTATTTACCATCAGTATAGAATTGAGCTCGAATTTGCAGTTTAACATGGTTAACTGATTCCTCATTGTTCTTCTTTGAATTTCTCTCTGCATAACTAAATTTTGTGTTTATTTGGATTAGATTAAGCCAGATTGAATGTGAGGTGATGGTACCACTTTTGCAACTCCCCTACTCAAGTCATTCATGACTTGGTACACTTTCCCTCAAAAATTTACTGGAGTCATGCAAAATATCATTCGAGGAAATTTCAGATTCTCAGGTCACTTATTTTAATTGCTATGTTCATCTTTTCAACTCAATATGAAGATAAACTAATGACTGTGTTTAAAGTTTAAACTGATGAAAGAGTTGTTAATTTCATATTTTTTTTGTAATTGGATCTTAGGTTGCTGATCATGCTTGGGAGTCTATGATAAATATTTTATGTGAACTTTTTGATACAGGTGATTCCTTATTTTATGAGGTTCTACGAGTCTATGATAAATATTTTATTTTTTAGAATCATGGTTTTTCTCATGAATTTGTGAGTACCTTATAATGATTTCTGAATTGTGTTTTGGGTGATATCCTGTGTGTTAATACCAGGTACTTCGGCTTTAGTACTGGTACAGGTTATGTTCACTTAATGGTACTGGGTTTGCTCATTTATCTGTTCCCTTACTAATGCCAAGTCACTCACTGGTACTGGTACCATATTGTATTGGCTTAAGTATCAAGGTCCTTTATGGAAATCCTAACTGGTTATTTGTATTAGTCCCCTCTTAATCGTTCAATGGAGTCTGAATTTAATAACAGTGCCAAATTAAGGCTTAATTTTCCATAAATCTTCAATTAAGCTCCAAGTATGCTAATAGAACATAACAACTTAATAATGTTTATTATTTAGTTGACCATTAGGTTTAAATGTTTGATACATGAGGTTTATATGCTATATTCTTGAGATTTGAAGAGTTAATTGTATGAGGTTTAAAGGTTAGATTCCGCTATATATTGCATTTTTTTGTCCTTATAGGGCCCAGTCGTATGTATGAAATATCTACCTAGCCATGTGTCAAGTAAGTCTCAAAACCAACCTTTAGATGTACCTAAACACTGCACCAAGCAAGAGGACTAGGCAAATCAAATCATGTACCAACTGGTACACCAAAACTCCAAAAATACATTCATTTACAAACAGGAATTAAAAAAGTACCTAGAATATAATTTAACCAAACTGCTTCATAGACCAATAAAGAACAATTTCATGAGTGCATAAAAACAAACATTGCATTTTTATGATTTTTCTACAATTTATGGTGGAGCACCAAATTAGTTCAGATTTAAAGTCGGTTGATCTCTGAAATTTGGAAGCAAGTTTGGCTCAAATCTTGTCAGTGGTTAATATCGATGATTTAAGTGGAAATTGAATAGATCTGATGGATATAATAATTACTGTTTTGCTCAATTAAACGCTTTATACATGAGCTTTATATGCTTTATTCTAGAGATTTAAAGTGTTATTGTTGAGGTGACATCGCTATATATTTCATTTTTATTTAGTTGATCGTTAGGTTTAAATGCTTCAATATATTATTTTGAATGCTTGATCATTGAGGTTTAAGGCTAGATCTCACTGTAAATAAATTTCATTTTAATTATTTAGTTGATCGTGAGGTTTAAATGCTTAATATATGAGGTTTATATGCTTTATTATGGAGATTTGAAATATTATTGTTTGAGCTTTTAAGAATCCTTGGTGAAGGGTATCGGCTATCCTAGTTGTACAGATCCCAAGTTTTACTTTGTTCTTTATTTGCAAAATTGTTGTATAAAATAGTATATACTAGTTGTGTGTGGCTGTGGTACTATGCATAGCGCGCTTTGGTCCGTACTATGGATGCATGTCGCTATTTTTCAAAGTCCAATAGTTGATCTGTTCTGTTGAACCTAATCTTGATGTGAAAATGTGCTTAGATGTCAAATTCTACATTTTATAGATTTTTTTTTTACTATTTTTGTAAATAGGTATAACATCACTTGATCTAAAGGTTCTAGAACATTCAAATAGTGATTTTCTATCTACCTAAAAAAATTAGGGAAAAAAATCTCAAAAATGTAACTTTTGGTCTCCAAATACATTTTTATATGGAGATCATGATGAATGGTTCAAATCTACTTGTTGTAAGGTACTAATATCTTCTCCTAGATACATGGATTTCAAATGAGCAGAAAGCATTGAAAGTTTATCATACACTTTCTGAACAACATTTTAATAGTGGATGCTCATTCAGGTAACTTTCTATTTACATTCCATTCAAGCATTCAGTCAAACCACTAATAATTTAGTACTAGTTTTACTATTTTGGCTTGATTATGGTGATTGACAGTTAGTATTATCATGGCAATAATTTATTAAAAATATTTTGTGGTGTTGCAGCCGGTTTGACATTACTCAGATTCCATATGTCTATGATTCTTGCAAGTAGATACTTCTTTTGGTCATTAAGATATGTTTTTACTCAGATTCCAGATTTTATATCTTTTTTTCTTGATATTTAGTTCAAGTCATATTTTGGGTTTTAAGAGAGTATGATGTCTAGTTTTTTTGGTTCTTATGTTTTGTAAAATTGGATATGTTCTATGTTATAAGGGATAAATGATTACCATAGCTATGAAGCTATATTTTGGGTTTCCAAGATGGCTGGGACAGTTTTGTTAACTTTCTGGTACAGCTACTGGTACCAAACTGGTACATATTAAGATTTTTCTTGTTTCACAACTTTTATGATGATTTTCTGAAACTATATGTTCTTTGTGGTTTTTTAAAATTTCTGAAACCTATCATGCTTTTGTCTAATACCAGAGCCAAGTTCAAAAGAAATATAAATTTAAGAAAACTTGTCTCCGATTTATAATTAGAAAATATTTGCCCCATAAATTTAAGAAAACTTGTGTAATACGGAGTATAGTAGTTTAATGACTTTGGATGAGAAATTTACCTTTTTAATCTAATTGTTTGTTTGTTTATTTTGTGAAATCCAGGATGTCGTGGGGATATCTTGGCTCATGAAGCCAAAGAGTTTTCTGAGTATAGATTCTGACATTTTTTGTAAATATATCATATGAATAGTATGATAGAAAATTTTAGTTATTATAGAGTCTACGTGAAAATGTCTAGCTATACACAATTGCAAGAAAATGATGCTTAAAAATGCATCAAATGCTTTTGACATCAAATTAAGAATTATCAAATTTTATCGCATATATATATATTTTTTTTAAAAAAGACATATGAGCCCGTTTCATTAGACCATGAAACTTAACAGTCTTACAAAAACTTTTATCGCATATATAGCAACAACATCATCAATAGTTTTTCAAAATAAGATTAATTTAAGAAATCAAGTACTGTAAGAAAGTGACCAATATCAATTAATATTGTCACCTTGTACTTAGAACCTGTTTGAGCAAGAAAGTGATTAATATCAATTTATGTTTTTCTTTATAACCAAACCAACAGTAACTCAAAATAAATTAATTTCTCTTTGGGGGGTAACTCAAAATAAATTAATTTGGTTCGCATCAGAAATATGAATAAGATTGATCAAAGAAAAAAATCTCTAAAATTGTGTATGATTATTTCATGTAGTTTGAGTGGTTTTATAGGTATATATGGTGCGGATATGTTCGAGAGATTTCGTTGGAAAGACAATTATTTACGTATAAATTTTTTACCTCATCAGTTTAATCACTTTCATGAATAGATATAAATATTTTCATACATAGATATTAATGCTTTAAAAAAAAATTTCAGTGCTGAGTTTTTTTGGCCCTCCAGATAGTTATAATGCAGACATTTTGCAGATATTGGAATGCAGATACTGGCGTGCATTCATTGACTATGGGGCCCACCTTGCAGACCTTCTGAATATGCAACTCAGAACCATAGTAGGAAATATCAGCTGATACCGATACGGATTGGCCAATACATATTGGTATCGGCCGAGTCCGATCTGATCCTAAGCTGATTTTCACGTAACAAATCATAAAGAAAAAAAAACTTCGATCCTGAGCCAATACTCCGATCACGATCCCAATACCGATAATTCCTACTATGCTCAGAACTATCCTTTGACATTACAGAGATATCTTCCATCTCTTCGCAAGATTTTATTTTAAAGTTGTTGTGGAACTGTGAGAAACAGCGGCAAGTTAATAAAAGAAACTTCCCATGTTTAATTGGGCGTTACAAGACTAGTTATATTTCGAACAAAATGTAAGAGTAGGTTTGGAACCTGTGTTCATTGATAGAAAAGGTTCTGACCTTGGGTCATGTCCATGGCTAATCATGAAAACCGATTCATGAAAATGATATATACTAGGTCATGCTTGAAATTGAATACATGCATATGAAAACCAATTTAATTACTGCTGAACATAGGCCCATGTATGCAACAAAAATAATTTTCCAAAACAAGGCCAGGCCCAAGTTACTGCCACAGTTGTTAAGAAAACATATTAAAAGAAGTAACAAAAAAGAAATGAAGAAACATAAAGAGAGAGAAAAGAAAAATAATAAAAGAGGTGTGCAAGGCCATTCAATGGATTATATAGGGCCGAAAAAATAAAGTCAAAATTTGTGTATGTAAAACGTGCCCATAGAATAATTTTCATAATTCTATGAACTTAAAAAAAAATTGCCGCATAGGAAAATGATAAACTTTTCTTGTACAAGTCATCACTATTGGACCCCATATAATTGATAAGGTGTGAATACACAACGATTTGTTTATGTGGCATGCATTTCTAATGATATATGTCAAATGCCTAACTATCAATATTTATCATGATATATATATATATATATGATCATCATTGTTTCTCATGTTGTTTTATAAGCACAAATATACTTCATCAAGTTCATGAATTTTAATTAAAAATTTCATTCGGAATTTAAATAAAAAGGAAAAGCACCAATAAAAAAAAATTACCAACCATTTTAGTCGTTTTTTAAGTTTTGATGCTAAGTCGTTGGAGAAAATTAAAAAACTAGTATTATATAAATTGTTTTATAAACATGAAATTTAAATAAGAAAATTATCAATCATTTATATTTTTTAATATTATTTAAATTTTTTGATAATTCAGTTATATTTTGATGTGTCACTATCACAAACCAAAAATTCAATATTAAATTTTTCAAAAACTAATCCACAAAAATAGAAATCTGGTGATAGTAGTTGTTTTGAAAATAATTTAAGCCATTGTGGCTACTCTAGCACTGCATATTACAATTCATAGAAAAGCAGGATTTCATAACTAAGTGAGATCGTTACAAGGCCGACGCTCGTAGAGGAGAAAAACCCAATATAACCCAACAGATCAATAAAATAAAAATCTGAAACTTAATTCGGAATGTCAACTTTCCAAAAATGAACTTTGGCATTCCTGCTAAGGCAATCCTAGGTACGTAACTAATATATTTGTATTCTATATTTCATATAAAACTATGGATTATGTAATTTTCTATTTCGAGAATTTCATTTCTTTTTGCTATCTATTTAGGACTAAATCTGACTTGTTTCGCATTAACGGCTGGCTACGTGTGTGGTTATACAGCAAGGAAGAACTGAACCAATAACGAATAAGATTGAATAAAGGAAGGCTATTTAGGATATATCCATATTATTTTCTTTTTCAGATGATAAGAGCATAATAGTTTGTGATTTTTATTTGTTTTTTTTAGATTTTGTTTAAGTCAGTCAGCACAAGATCATTTGATCTGTTTTTAAATAAAATAAATTTTGTTTTTTAACATATCAACATGGCACAAGTAATGGTACTATGCATGGTACAGTGTTGAGAAACATAAAATTACTGATTACCAAGAGTGACGCTATGGTACTATGAATAGCACACATAGATTTATTGTATGAATTAATATCTTTCTTTTCAAAGTTTAAATAGTGGATCTTAATAGTTCAATATTATCTCAGTATGAAAATGTACTTTTAAACTAAATTTTTCATTTTTCAGAATATCTAGATCAAGTAATTTTCTATTTATATAAAAAAATAGTAAAAAAATCTAAAAAATATATATAATTTTTGATCTACAACTCTATAAATACTTTTTTATAAGGAGATCATGTTAAAAGGTTCACCTCAACTGTTTGATTTTTGCAAATGAAGATATTGATAGAGTAGTGAAAGACTACTCCAAAGACAATTCTCTCCCTACCTCCCCAAAAAATCAATTTAATTAAATAAAGCCAATTGGATTTAACATAATAATTAAGCCATGTCAACCATGCAATGAACACCGTTCATCACTATATCTAGTTTGTGTGACAATTACAACTAATTAGTTCTCAGCCATAATACAAAAGCATATGTATTACCATAACATTTATATTACAGATAGCTAGCATTGCAGATGCATATGGCACATGAGTTAGCATTGCAAATTATATCCAATTTGCTACTTTCGGAAGTAATCAACAGACAATTAACAAGCCATGTTTTACTTTGCAAACAAACTGTAAGTGCTATATATATCGTACCTATTCATGATTGACATTAACTATCATGGTCACTATTTCTCGTTTGTATTGCTTCCTTAGTTCAAAAAGGCAAAGATTCCCTAGTTTCAGTGCATTAATGTGATCCAATATGCATCGAGATTCATGCAAACTTGATCAGCGTGAATATTGAATTTGTTAGATGGTCGTCTAACATAGTATAATGATGTCTTGTTGACTCCCATGTTTTCTTTCTTCTCATTTAACTGTGATTTTGTATCTTACAAGAAACTTCTCAAAAGAGACATCAATATATTGCTTTGCAAGGACGAATCCTTCTTATCACATAATTAAATTCTATAGAAACACATGTATAGTAGGTAGAAAAGTTTCTAGAGAGTAAAATAGTTGTTGGCAGTAGTTCATAAATTATGAATAAACTCAATAATTAAAGGATGTGTTGAAAATATTAATGGTCACTGAGGCATTTGAAGAGCACCCTGCGTGCAATCTTTCACTTCTTAGTTTTTGCATTTCCATTTAATATCACTTGAAACCGAAACAACCACAAGTTTGAAAGATGTTTCTACCAATGGCACGTTTATCTGCTAAAGTACTCAGTAGCTAAGCCTGTCATGCATTCCATTGAAGAGAGAGAATGAAGGTACCTTCAAACGTGATGGTTCCATTAGAGACAGAGCTCCTCAGCACTGAAAGAAAAATAAAATTGGTAAGGCCAAGAGAGGACAAACCATTGATACAATCTGTATTCATTATTTATGAAATTATGACATTGTTTTGCTATCTAGAAGGTTTAGCCAGCTTGGGTCAAATAAAAGAAAAAGGACTGAAATCAAACAACAATATACATTAAGAAAATAGCGTACACTCGAAACACAAGATTTGACTAACCTGGTACCAACCCGGTATTAGTAATTTGAAAATTCAGGTCATGCACTTATTTACATACTGGTACAAGTGGTATCATTATCATACCATACACTATACCAAACCAACCTCAACTCTGCATATATCATTTGATTAACTAAAATTTGCATAACTTTACCCTCAATTTTGCTAATAGACATAACTACATAAACTCACTCAGCATTTAGCCTTAACCATCATAACTATGCAAAACTTTTTTGAATAACTTTTTCCAAAAAAAAAAAAAAAAAATTGATAGGTTCAACTTCCAATTGCATCTCCTCAGCTCTGCACATCTGTAGTGAAGCTACCTCCTCGTCCGTTCCTGTTTTGACCTATCGCCTGAAGTGTCTTTCAGTTTATGCTTTTGTCGTTAAAGCTCATCTGGTATATACTGACTTGTCGTCTCCTATATCAATTGAGTTCATACTTTTTGCACTACTAAGTTTCTCAAACAAATAAAATGATGTATATTTACAGTAAACCAAATGGGACAGGATGTATTGTAATGACAAATAAAAATTAGGACAGGATGAATAATAACGTCGTGAAAACATAGAACTTAATATATCGTAGTGGCCCGAAAAAAAAACTAGAATTAATTTTTTTATTATTCAAATTTTTCTTGGATGCCTTTTTGACTAAAAAAAAGAAAAAAAAAGAAACTTGTAAGAACTGCACCCAAAGTTGATCACAATATTACCACCTTCGTTCACAGGATCTACTGCACTACGATCTAAAAAGTAAATTAAACTAATTAAACAAGAATGTGAACAGAGTACCTGTCTCCATGACTACATAGTTTTGATAAGAAGAAAAAAAAAACAGAGAACGGTCCTAAGTCATGTTGGACAAAATTTGTCGGATATTCCATATAAACCGTCTGATTTATTTTGAAATTTGTACAAATTGTTTAGATTTACAGCATGGTTGAATTAGTACAAACTAAGTCCTTCTATAGGAATTTTCTTAAAATTTAAAATTGAGTGTCATTCAGAACAATATATATTTTTTTATTTTGTTTTATTTTTTAAGGCTAAAAAAATTTCAACTATTTCTCTCTTTGTGCGTATCATCATGTATAACTCACTTTAAAATAATAAAAAAAAACGCACGATTTTTTTTTCAATGTAAAATTCACCTTAAAAGAAATTGAAATTCAAGTCCTAGACAAATTTTAATATTTCCTAGGGGGTGCTGATTTTAACACAACTATTTTTTTTATTAACACAATAATTTCAAAAAAATTATTTGTATAGACAATTTTGTCCCTCTTTTATTATTGCCATAGCTTGCTTTATTTGATTGTGCAATCAATACTTTTTTATTTATTTTAATGATTATGATTCATTTTATTTTCAAAATCAAAATATTTGTCTCTAGGTGTATTTCTTTCCTAAAGAACGAAAGACAATAATTAAAATTTAAAACTCATAATTAACAAGCTGAAAATTCAATTTATGAATCAACAAAAAGAAAACTTATACTTAAATTAATAGATAATAAATTGTAGATTTTATTAATTGAAATGATCAGATGTAAATATAAAATGATCTAAGATTTAATTAAATTATACAATTTACAATTAACAAAAAATATTGTCAACATAATTTTCAATCAATTGAGTAACATAATTAAAAGTAGGAAGCAATTACATCTATAGGAGAAAAAAAAAGTGGTAATTGGGGCATGTTATTTCAAAATTTGATTGGGTAACATGCTAAATATTTTTTTTTCTTCTTTTCATCATATAGTATACAATTAGAAGATAACATGAATGAAGGATATCAAATTTAGAAGTTGATATTTAAAAAACTTGTCAATTAAAAGAAGAAATAAATGACTTATTGATTGAGAAACAAATTCAGGGGTAAAGTTGTCTATTTATTAAAATATTTAAAGCTTGTTTTGTTAATAATATTTTTTGTGGTGTGAATATCAGCACCCATTTCCTAGGAATTGCATGAGCGTATCAAGTAAAAATTTACCTATTTCCAAAATAAATATCTAGAAGTTTGAATTGATCAGCTGAAAGGTTAAATTGCATGTGGAATATAATAATGCACCAAAAGCAAAAGCACAGCTGGATTTATAATTATAGTAGCCAGGAGGGTGTCGGTTTGACAAGATTTATTTAGAGTTTAGGTTCTGTAGATATTGAAAAAAAAAAAAAAAAGGAAAGATATTTAATGATTATTTATATTTAGCAGCAGAGGATTAAGCGGTAACATAGATCTTTTGGCCAGGCAAAACAGCAAAGCTATTGAAAAAAATATATTTCCACAATAACATTTTTAGAAAGAAATTTATAGCTGCTCTCTTTACTAAAGCTTGTTCCAAAAAAACAAAAGCATGAATGTTGTGTTTTCAAAATAAATCTAAACCAAAACCTTGGTGCCTTCTCACAGCTGTGGAGAGTCCCTTCTCTCTCACGCTCAATGTTGGAACAAGAAAAGGATTGGATGGTGCTCCCACCGGAGCTCATACAAATCATCGTCAAAAACCTTTCTGACATCCTTGATTTCATCCGATTCCATGCCGTATGCAAGACCTGGCGGTCCTCAACCCCTCTCTCTGACCCTCCATCACAACTCCCTTGGTTACTCGAGTTATCGGAGAGAAAAGATGACCACACTGATGGTACTCAAAGTGTAAGACTGCAATTTTACACTGTTTCCTCCCATCAAACCCATACGATCCGTTTAAATCAATCCAAGACAAACAGGATATGGATCAACGGGGGAGTTTTCAGCCATTACCTTGTCATCAACAACTTCAAGGAAGATACCATTTCTTTTTTCAATCCCCTCACACGAGATCAATTTTTGTTTCCTTGGCCTCGTATAGGACCTATAGGTCTTTATTCCCCAAGGATGGTCTGGACAGGCACAGATCCCATTCATAATCGGAGCATTGTTGTCATTAATCGGAACTATTCGCCGTTTTGGGATAACATATTACGATGGGCCTGCTATGATAAACAGAACAATAAGTGGGTTGAACAACAACAACAACAACACCAAGGATACTTCTACAACATTTGTTATTGGCAAGGTATGTTGTTTTTCACAGGTGCGGCAAGGACAACAGATGTTTTTAATGCTTTCTCGAAAGTTGTTGCACAAGATACTGCCACCTGAGAATGAGGTGGGGAAATATAATTTGTTTGACAAGGGCAACCTCGCTTGTCTACAAATTAGAGAATCTTACCTTGTCGAGTCGTTAGGAATAATTCTGAGAGTGTCTTGGTTTTATGACTGGGACAATAACATTGTGGAGAATTCGATCTTTCATATTTACAAGCTTCAATTTGATGGAGTATATGGGCAAGCATGCTGGGTCAAAATCGATAATATAGGGAACCAACCATGACTGCTAGACCTTCTATTGGATTCAGAGAAGGTTGTATTTATTTCATCAATCCCTATGAAGATAAACCTTATGTACATGATATTTTGGCTGGTACAGTTGAAAGGGTACCTTGCCCTTTTGAGAAGTGCACATGGTTTCTTCCCAGTCTATGCTAGCAAGTCGCTTCATCAATCCTTGTGAGGGTATTCTTTTTTATTTTCTTTAGTCTCATTGCCCCAGCCAGATAGGTCTAACATCAATGTATATTATTTTTGATTGGTTATATATCGCTTGTTTCTCCTCTTTGTTAACTGCCTTGGTAAGCATATGTATGTATATATTCCATAGGTAACTTGCAAGAATTTGTATCATTGTTCATTCATCCTATGACATCTTAGGGAGTTTAGTTTGAAATAGATTGGTAATTTGCGCTTGGGAAACTCAAAATGTTTGGACATTGACAACGCGTACATTTGCTGATTCTGCTAATATTAGCTTTTAATTAAATGTTTTTGTAGGAAAAAATGGGTTATCTTCATCATCTTTGGAATTTGAGGGCAATGGTTTCATTGTGTTTACAAGTAGAAATTTCAGGATAATTATTTGTTTCTTTTGAATGAATAGACTATTAGAGCGCTGGATATTAGCCATTTGTCTAATGTTTTTGATCTCATCAACATTTATATCTTTGTTTCTATTTGCTTTTGTATCTGGACTATGTTTGGATTTATGATTTGAGCTACTTGTGTTGTTTCAAATGCTTTCATTATCTCTGATTTCGATAACAATTAATCTATGGTATACCTGAGGTGTTTTTGTATCTATATATCTTGTCGGCTTTATAGATTACTAGTATTGTATCCGTACATTGTAAGGAAACATAATATAAGATTGAAAATTAGGATTGCATAGAGAGACAAATAATAAATAACAATAAGCTTTATTTTCAAATTAACAGTGTATAGGAGACAAAGTGTGTGGGTTCTAATTTTTTTTTTTCTTGTATTTTTTAAGTAACCAGACCTAAAAATTACCAGCGCTGGTACAGAGAGAAAACAAATCCATGACAGTGTAATTACATTGCAGTCCCCTCAAAATCATGAACACTCATTCCTTCAGAAACATCAAAACCATAATAATATTGTAATTACATATTATCAGTAAAAAGGAACACTAAAAAAATTAGATATCACAAGAAAACTATGAGTAAATTGTACCTTGATGCTTACAATTTACAGTTGGTACAAACATAATATGGAAGATTTTCATGGATACAGATCTGAATCATTCAGTTGGTGCATAAATCAGTTTTAATAAGTTGTCCACTTGTTAGAATTTACCTATAAATAGGCATATTAAATGTTGGCAACAATATCAGAACAGACAATGTAAAAATATTTAGATGTATCTTATTATAATTTACTTTTTCACCTTCTGGCATTCTATATATAAACTCCTATCACCTTTCAGGAAAGATCTGGGTTTCTCCATCTTAAAGATATGCAATCGTGCCAAATGAAAATGTGAGCTGCTTATTTTAATGAATAAACCATCATGTCAGATTGTTCATTTTACCAGTCGTTTTTGTGCCAAAAGGTATAAGAAATGAAGAAAAGAAATTTAAATAAATATATGTTACCTCAGCATCAATAAGCAGTAGCTTTATTCTTTTTCTTGACAGATAATGTTGAACATTAAATTTTTGCTCAACTCGTACATACAAATTCCATTTGTAGTATCCATAAGGATGAAGAACAGTAAATGGAGAAAAGATAGTTTGAAGATTCCAGTATATAAGATCTACTCACACATCAAATTATTCATATTTGATGAGAAAACAGTTGTTCAACATTGTCCCTTTCAACAAATTATAAAGCATCCAACAAAGCACACTACTAACATGTTCTTTTAGTTGCCCATCTTTTGATTCAAAACTGAATACCATCATCCTGCAATAAAATGGAATACAAATACAAATACAAATATAAATCACACTTTCTAATCTTTGCACACTAATTTATATGGTTCATCAATAAATATATCACAATAAAATAGAAATCCAAATCACACATTTTAATCGGAATACGTCCCCAATTTATCATTTTTCCTTCAACCGAATAGCATCATCCTTGCAATCCTCTTACTTCTCCCTATTCAACAATAACAGATCATCACTCATTAGCCACAATTAAACTAAAAAACAGAAAACATAGACGCATACCCAAGTAAATGTGAACTCCAAACCCTAAACCCTAAACCTAGACAAATGTATCCCATAAAGATTGTAAAGCTTTTTGTCAGCTTTCCACATAATTTTGGATCACCTAAATCGAAGCTCGTACGAAGAATCGATGAACAAAATACGAAAGACATATTAGTGCAATGCTGGACGGATAAATTTGCTACTGCTGGAAACATTCAGTTTTATTTTAGCAGCTAGTTATTCTCAAGACCCATTGAAGCATTCCATATAACATGTCACTGAATGATAAGACCTATTTGCTTCAAAAGTATCAAAACGGTGCAATCCGGAAGATGTCACACACTTGCCCCCTTGCCCCCTTCCAACAAACACAAATTTTTTCTATAGATATCTCAAAATAATTACCCAGATTCAAATTCCTAATGCCAAGAGATTAAGTCATAGTTGCAAACCCTCCTAAATTAATTCAAATCCTAATCTACCAAGCAAATTGAAGCTGACAGAAAGGCTCTGCCAAATTAATTTGAAAAACAAACTCTTTAATCTTGATTTCCGTCGGACCAGCTAGGGAGGAGGTGATTTTTATAGAAACAAAATATGAAAATATTTTTTAGACTTTTTCATTCTGCTGTAGGGATATGTATAGAAACAAACAATGAGAATTAAGAAAACAGAGAAATATATTGCTAAAAAAAGAAATAAGAAAACATATTTCATGGAGAAATATAATGTTGTCGAGTAGGAAAAATAAGGAAACATATTTGACGGATGGAGAGAATTATATGGCTGCCAAGTTTTCTTGAATTAAATTATAACGTATGGTGTGGCAATGTGTGGAGAGTATGTTTTTAACTAAATTTAATATTCTATAAATAAAACATATGCATTTAGTCAAATAAAAAGACAGATTATTTTATTGAATGACTAATATTAAATCTGAAATTTCATTTTTCAATCATAGCCGTTGGCAGATCAGAATATCTACGTGCTTAATATAAGAATGGATATATATATATATATATATATATATATATATATATATATATGTATATATATGAGTAAAACTAATATATACTTAAGTGTACCGTACACTTAACTCTAGGATCATACGATTTTTTTAAAAGTCGTGTAGATTCTTCAAAAGTCGTGCAGCGCGAATCTCAAAGCTAATTCTAGAGTTCTAGGGTTAAGTGTATGGTTCAATCGGTACACTTAAGTGTATATTAGATTGACTATATATATATATATATATATAGAGAGAGAGAGAGAGAGAGGTTGGCTAATATCAAATCAATTGTTTCTGAGGTCTCATGCAACTAAGTTGTTTTTCAATTTTCAAAGTCTAAAAAGTCAATCCAAATCGTTAGATGTTATCACTATAATAAAATGTGTCTTAATAGAGACTACAGAGAGAGAGCGCGCAGAGTGATTGTCTAGCCTTTTACATTTCAATATCCATAAGTAACATCTATTCGTTACTTGAATATTAATAAAATGTTTTGACATAATTCATAAAGAACATCTATTCGTTACCAAATATTTTTGGTAAGCACATCACACCCTAGATTTACTTGAATAATTTCCATAATTTGATTAACTTAATTAATATTTAAAAAGTTGTCCCAAATAAAATTCATTTATGGACTTTTCTGGTATATTCATCACTATTGGACCCGGTATAATTGATAAAGTGTGAGTACACAGCCATTTCTCTATGTGACATGCATTTCTAATGATATATGTCAAATGCCTAACTATTAATAGTTATGCATCATTGTTTATTTTTTCATGTTGTTTAAAAGCACAGATGAAATCCATTCCATCAAGTTCTTGAGTCCTGATTAAGAGCTTCAGTTGTTAAATGAAAAAAAGAAGATTCTAAATAAATAAAACTATTATCATCCATTTTAGTGGGTTTTAATGTTTTGATGCTAAGTTATTGGAGAAAATCAAATACCTATTTATAAATTTAACGCTATCAAGCTGAATAATTTTTATCTTAAATACATGATTGATTTTAAGGTACATGCTTTATATATATTGTTTTTATAAACATGTTTTGTATATATTATTTTAAATTTTGACAATTCATTTTTTTTACAGAAATATGTAAAATAAACTTTAGTTAGTGCATCATTCGATAGAAAATGTTTAGTTATATACAATTATAAAATATTGATGTATAAAAATGTTTCAAGTGTTTTTGAGACCAAATCAAGGCTCATTATCCAATCTAATCGCAAAGTAACAACATTATCAGTATTATTATCTCATTTGAAAAATGAAATTTTCAAACATTTCAAGATATAAAATTTTGAAAATTCAGTTAAATTTACGTTAAAATTTAAGAAGTGCATTTTTAGTGTTTTAAGTTTGCATTTCACAACTTTTCAAAAATTATATATAATTAGATTATAGCATTCTTACAAGAAAATTTATTAGTTTGAATTAATTCCATGGTTAATTGCAGATTTCAAAAAATAGTTAGAAGTAATGTGGTCTTAGCTCAGCAAAATTATGAATGCAAAAATTATGAATATAGAAACATACTCATCGATGAAATATGAAGCAGTGGAAGATAAAAAAAAAATGTATTGTTTATGTTATATTAATAATTTGCAGTTGGTAATTTATAAAAAATAATTGTGTAATACAACCTTTTATTATTGAAAATTTTGGTTATTTGTCGCTTCAAAACTTTCAAATTTGAAAAATGTCATTCCAAAATTTGAAATTGTAATAATGTCACTCTAAACTTTATTAATTTTTAATTTTGTCACTCTAAACAATTAATAACTAAAATACCCTCCCTCCTTCTCCCATCTCATCTTCTTCTTTATATTTTCCTCCCATGACCATGGCCATGTCAAAAATGAGAAAAAACTCTAAAATTATAAAGCCGAATCATTACTCTAATAGTGACAAATTAAAACTTTGCCATGGTTGAGTATGAATCATTACTCTAATAGCAACAAATAGCCGAATCATGTACTGTTTTCATCTGTTTTTTGAATAATTTTAGAGCACTGTCTTCTTTGTCATGATTGAGTATGATTCTTACTCTATGAAAGGAAACAATATTCTGCACCAAAATTTAATGTGCAACCTGGTATGATGTGTCATGCGTCCCATTGAAGACGACATAAGATTGGTTTCATGTTTGTATCCTTTTCATACTGCAACCGCAATTGCAAAGTCTAAGGGTGAACTCTATTTTCAAAAATGTGTTAACAATGGAAAAGGATCCTTTTTAGGATGAAAAAATTGTGTATTCAAATAATTAGGCTAGTCAAATATTATTTACTGGAATGCAAAGTTTTAATTTGTCGCTATTAGAGTAATGATTCGGCTTCATAATTTGAGAGTTTTTTTTTTCCTATTTTCGGCATGACTGTGGTCATGAGAAGAGAATATAAAGAAGAAGAGGGGCAGGAGAAGAACAAGAAGAGAAGAAGGGAGGGTATCGTAGTCATTAATTATTCAGAGTGACAAAATTAAAAATTAATGGAGTTTAATTAGAATGACATTATTACAATTTCAAATTTTGGAATGACATTTTTCAAATTTTAAAGGTTTTGAAGTGGCAAATAACCAATTCGCTTTTTATTATTTCATTTTGTTAACAATAATACACCTCAAACATGCTGTATTGGTTTGGATTTAAAGTAATCTCCTTTCTATTCTAATCTTATTTTTATTTTTATTTTGAGAAACAAAATAGTGACTACCAAATGAGAAATTACGTACAAACCAACATTTTTTTCAACTACCCATGTGCACTTCTAATCTTTATGGATAGGGATCTCACCTCGAGTCATGCTCATGGTTAATCATGAAACCAATTCAAGAAAATGATATAATGAACTTAGACCCTTGAACCGGAATTGATTTTAATTTCCAAAATAAGGCCAGGCCCAAATTGTTGGCGTGGCCCATGAAACTTCGAAAATTTAAGAACGAGCATCTATTTGCAGGGTGAAGGAAGAGAATCTCTCTATATTTTTCAAAATTTTATTTTCTTTTAATTTACTAGGATACAAAATTTAACCATCTCCCAATTAATTTTAGGGTTCGTCTAATTAAATATAATCTTCAGAAAGTCATTTTCAATTCATTCCAAATTCAACAATTCATGTCAAATCTAACTGACTACCTGTTTAAATTTTGACAATTAGAACTAAATTTTGATCGATAAGTTAATTATGAATAAACAGTTTGTAACACTCTGTCAAATATGTAAATGAAATTAATAATTAAAAATATTATACAAAATAGTTGAATGTGTTTTTCAGTAAAATACATAGTTTTTTTTCAATTGATTTGGGGACTAAATTGCAAAACTTGAAAACTGAAATGTTAAATTACAAAAATGAACAATTAAAGGATACATTAGTATCATTAAGGATGTCATTCATAAATGAGCCACCTATGACAGATGGGACCCACGTGTTAGTACCTATTTTCATTTGGATTTCTCTCTCTCTCTCTACGTGGCAATGCTTCTTTGTTCCAGCGTGCCACAACAGCTCACTTAAGAGTTGCTTGCTCTATTACCCATCTAAACTCTCTCACACAAAGTCTTTGTTTTATCTTCACAAGATAACCTGCGGGGGGCCGGGTTCCCTCTCCCTTTTGAGTATATTTTGATTGAATAATTATATTGATCTTCTCATTCCTGTCCCTCCATTTAATCCCGCACTCTCTCTCTTCAAATTAACTCCCTTAACTGTCTTTTATTCCCGCATTAATTCCTCTAAGAATTAATTAATTACTGCCATCTAATAACAATTCCCGCATTAATTATACTATCATTTAATAACAATTACCTCTAATAAATATTTATCTGTTTATTTGATGTTCAAGAAAGTATTTATCATTGTTCTGTTAAGTATTTATCCTTATGTCTGAGAAGTATTTATCATTGTACCTGACATGATAATACTTTGATTTGATTAAACATTACTTGTTGACAAGTTCAAGAACAAAGTTCAGAAAAGTATTTATCGTTGTTCTGACAAGTATTTAGGATTATATATGGAAAGTATTTATCATTGTCACAGATGTTTTACTGTAAGTTGCAATTATGTCTAAAAAGTATTTATCCATGTAACATAAAGTATTTATCATTATGTCTGAGAAATATTTATAATTGATATTTTACTGAAAGTTGCAATTATGTCTGATAAGTATTTATCCATGTAACATATAGTATTTATCAATGTATTATAAATTATTTATCCTTATGTCTGAGAAGTATTTATCATTGATATTGTACTGAAAGTTGCAATTATGTCTGATAAGATTTTATCCATGTAACATAAAGTATTTATCAATATATCATAAAGTATTTATTCTTATGTCTGAGAAGTATTTATCATTGGATGAGGGGATAGTTTATTTAATGGTCCCCAGTTGTGCGAGGACAATCTAGAAAAAAAAGGAAAATTTGTGCGGGGATAAAATGGCAAGTATTTATGAGGAGGTTGTTTATTTAATGGTCCCCAGTTGTGCAAGGATGATTCAAAAAAAATAAAAAATTTGTGTGGGGACAACTAATGAATTGATTTATTATTTTCTAAATAGAGATCATTACATAGGGATTAACACTTTGCAAATCCACGATAAATACTTTGATGCTTCAAGTTAAATACTAACAGTTTCTGTGGAGTATTAATTATTGAGCGGTCCCCCCCATGATATTTTTAGCAGTTTGTACTGGGTTTTTTGTAGGGATAAATCTGCGGAGATTGTTATCAGGATCCATTTTGATTTGGAGCCTTGCTTGCTCTATGTGCTAAATTTGCCTCTCTTGTCACGTGTGGCACAGGAATTGGTATACTTCTTCTATATTATTTATTTGCTTTCTTTTTTTTTTCGAGCACAATTTAGAGTACTTGATTAAAACTGAAATTAAGAAAGTTAAAGCTTGCTTTGGTTGTGAAATAAACAAAAAAGGTTTGTTGGATTATTTAGAACCGAAAAACTATATTTGTAGAAGATATAGAAAATCCATATGTAATCTTATTCTTATATACTAGTACCTATACCAATTATGACGTGGATGTGAGTTTAAACCCAAACCCGGTACCAACCTCCAACTAGTACTATATTAGTGCTTTATTGTTATGGTGGTATTAACAGAAATGTTTGGAATGTAAACCGATTGTTTGTGGCCAAATTTTTGTGAAGTTGTGTACATCAGAAAAAAAAATTGGATCCGAATTTTTTTCTCCGGATCCATTTATTGCAGCGAAAATCTCAGCTACTCTTTATGTTTCTCCCTATTATTTAATAATAATTTCTATAAATAAAAAAATTTCGAGAAGTGAATCCCATAAAAAACATGTCTAATATATAGTCTTTAAATAACAGTGACTAAAGGTAACTAAGAGGTAATAATTTCATATGCACAATTAATAGACCCCATTGAAAGGTTCTAACCTTATATAAACATATATAAGAAAAATCAGATTAACTAATTAGGGCACTTTTGAATGACACAGGAATAGCGTTAACTTAGAAATAGCTGTTATTTCTAGCAAGTTATTCTCATTATTTCACATTGGAGTGAAAAAAAAAAACATTATTCTCAACACAAGGAATAGCTCAAATTAGCTACTATTCTGCTATTCTTATGAAATGTCGGGTTAGCGAGCTATTCCGAACAGTAGGCCAGGTGATTCAGGTACCAGTGTACCACAAGTCCACAATGCGCCCTCTGATGCGTGTTCGTGTGCGATTTCTCTCTGACAATTAGGTGCACTGTAGCAGTCAAGTACTGTCAATCATGGTTCCGAAAATCGGCCGATTCCGAGTTGACTCGGCCGAGTCGACTCGGAATCGGCGGTGTCCGAGCCGAGTTTTACCCGATTCTCGCACCTAGGCGAGTTTTTCAGCAAAACTCGGATGAACAGTGCTTGACTCGGCCGAGTTTTCCGATTTTCCGACCGAGTCAACCCGAGTTACACCGAGTCAGGCCGAGTTGAGCCGATTCAGGCCGAGTCACACTAACTTGGACTGAGTCAGCTGTGCTGTCGTAGGTCGAGCAATCGGCGCTGTCGTAGGTCCAGCAATCGGATGCGCTGTGCTGTCCATTTGATTTTAATCGGAGTCCCATTCGATTTTAATCGGCGCTGTCCATTCGATTTCAATCGGCGCAGAAATTTCAGTTGGAGGAGTAGTACGCACGCGGAGAAGGAAACGATAAAGGGGTAAAAGGGAAATGAGTACGCACGCGGAAAAGGAAATGAGAAAGGGATAAAAGAGAAAATTACAATCCAACCCTCCTATTTTGATCTATAGTCATTACGTTAGATGAAACCAAAACTGCTCTGTTAAAATCTTTACGCTGTGGCCTGTGGCCGAAAATAAATTTAGAAAAATATTTCGCAAAAAAATTATGGAAACGGAAACTGCTCTGTTAAATTCTATTAAAATCAAATATGGAAACGGAAACATTTAGAAAATTCTGTTAAAATCAAATATGGAAACTGATCTGTTAAATTTTGTCCCTAAAAAAAAAATATAAAATTAAACATTCAGAAACATAATTGAAAGAATTTTAGAGAGCAAATACATAATTTCTATGTATGGAGTACAACCAGACTACAATTTGAGTAGTAGTCCAGAATTTTCTAGCACATACAATTAATATGTTAGATATGATGATGATAATAATTCTTAATTTGACATTATATTAATGTCTTTATTTTTTGGCTCTGTACAACAATAGCCTCATTTGTATTTTATTACAGAGGATGATAAGATGATCCAGCCAGCTCGGCATAGCTTCTGGCAATAAAAGTGTGTCATATTTGTAATGTTTGTAATACATTATATAATCAGTGGATTATTTGAGTGTAATATTGTCTTAATTAACATAGTTTTTTTACAAATTATTTTTATTAATTTTTTCCTATTTTTTTGCTACAAAACAAGGATTCTGCCAAAAAAACCCGAGTTACCGATCCGATTCTTCCGATTCCAGCCGATTCATCCGATTCTGACTCGGCGGTCAAAAATCCGATTCCGATTCCGATTCCGAGTTTCAGAACCTTGCTGTCAATGAGTATGTATTAGTAAATACTGTCACCTTGTACTCAGAACCTGTTTGAGCAAAAAAGTGATATAAATACCCAATTGTATTATTCTTTATAGACAAACCAACAATAACTAAAAATAAGTCATCAAGAGTGTATAAATAAATATATAAAACCTAGTCATACTCGTAATACTCGATTATCGGACACAAATTGTATTTGATCTTAGTTATGCATTTAAGCCTGAAGTACCGTCAGATATCTTTAATATTTGTGCTTGTACTGATCGGACAGTCCAGATCTAAGCTCAAAAATTGATTTACTTTTGGAGATCTTGTTTTTGTTTGTCGGGTCTTCAAAGTAACTCAAATTTTGCTTTAAGTTATGTGCAGATGAATTATTTTAAATAATTTTTTGAATCTTGATTCCAATTGAACGAATACTAGAGTGGGAAAAATGGCACGGCGGAGCCGGCTCCATTACGGAACAACACGGTTACGGCACGGCACATGTTACTGTTCCGTGCCGTGACCACCCTTGACATTTTAGTCACGGCACATGAAAGATTCGATCACGGCACATAATCACGCGAGTCACATGTAATTAGGACCGTTAGGTCTTAATCAAATAGTGAATATTAAATAAACTAACTTAAATTATGAAAAAATAGTTAAACATGAGAAACATTACCAATTACGTTTGAACACAGCACGCAAATAGTCACGGCAAGCGAGTCATAGCGTGACTCGCGTGCTATGACCACCCCTTGACATGTTGGTCACAGCATGATTGACTGTTCACTTAATCACAACACAATACGACACGAGACCAAAGTCACGGCGTGTTAGTCACAACACGGCATGGCACTTTTTTTCCACTCTAACGAATATGATCAGGAATCCGTTGGAATTCTTGTGTGTTCTTTCTTCTGTGTTGTCATTTCAGAAGTACAGAGCATTAATTGCCGAGGTACCAAATAGGAAAGCAGTTTGGGTTTGATGTCCATTGGACCCAAAGTGATTTCAATAGATTCGCTAACCATCGGATCTCCTTTAGAATTCACGCTCGCAATTTCGCATCTGCTTTAAAATCCGTATACACGAATCCTAAAGCAGATCCAACGGTTACCGAACTCATTGAAACCACTTTGAGTCCAATAAGCATCGGACCCAAGTAAATCTCACCAAATAGAGAATAATGAATCCTTTACTATTAGTAGATACATACTGTTATTTTAAGTTTACACGAATCTCAAATTAAACACAAATAATATTGGCCCTGTGTTATTCTTAATAGAGGAGGGTTCAAATGTCTCCATTTTTTGTGCCTCCATCATACCTCTATTTTTAAAAACTTAAATAACTTAAAGTTTAAAACTTAATTGTCAAAATAAAACCGTTAGATGTAATCGATGTTATTTTCTCTATGTGGCCATAAAAAATTATCACATTTTGATTTTGTTTTTATATGAATCAATAAGTTAAAAAATCAACCTCTAAAAATTACCCACATTTGTATACATTTTTACAAACTCAAGATGACAATCAAAATAAAGTTGAAATACCATAATTTTTTACATGTGCATAGATAAAATGATATAGTTCATATCCAACAGTTTTATTTTGAATTTTAAGATTTAAATTTTGAATTATTAAAGTTTTTAAAAATGGAGGCATGATGGAGGCACAAAAAATGGAGGCATTTGAACCCTTCTCTTCTTAATATATACCATTTTTTAATTAATCTGAAGTTGTAAAGTAGTGGATTTAATCTTACACATACCTAAGAGTATACTTGTTTCCAAATAGAAGGACCCGAATTTTTATTTTTTTGCCAAGTAATTAGGCCGCTTATCACAAAAAATTAAACTGATAATATTACAAGAAAAAACCTTTCTCATCCTTCAAAATTATATAAAAAGAGAATTAAATAACATATATGATATTAGCTATTTTAATAATTAAATAATATATATGATATAAAAAAAAATTTCTATTTTTTTGAATTAAATAATTTTACATGGAATGTTGTTGAGGGATCCCTTTTATTTTATTTTTTTAATCTAAGATTACAATTCTTTTGGATACTAATTTATGTAACCCAAATAAAAAAAAAAATTTAGTGGCGCCGAACATTATAAATGTTATAATATAACACAACAAGAATGAGACACCTTTCGCGAAGATAAAAAAGTGATTTTTTGCGACGGACTACTCTCATTCTTCAACTTTTTCTTTTTGCAATGATACTTTTCGCGAGGGAGTACCGTCGTAAATTTGTTTTTTCTCTCGCAAAAAGTATCTACATTGTTGTAGTGTAAGCTCAATATGAACAATGACACATTTCTCCGAATTGTTTTTTTTTTGTAATATTCCTAAATAAATATAAAAAAAATACAAAATTGTTTATAATTTTTGAATTTTTTTTTAAATTTCCAGACTAGCAAAATTTTTGTCGGTCTGGAGACTTTAAAATATTTTATTATTTTATAAATTTGCGAATTTAAAATATTTTATTATTTTATAAACTTGCGAAAGAAATAACTAATTTTGGTTAATTTAATAAATCCGAACTAAGACAATCTTTTTTTATTTTTAAATAAGATCCAACACCAATACTAAAAAATTTCTCCTAAAAGCGAGACTTGAAGTCCCGAAATTTTTATAAATACTCAAAAATAAAATGAAATTACGAAATCTACCCAATTTTTGAAAGAATCTCGGAAAATATCCAATCTTGGAAAATACCAAGTAACCGGACATTTTTTCCATTTCCGGAAATTGAGTGAGCAGAAAGTAATTGAAAATCCGGTTGTTTAGTAACCGAATTGGGTATTTTCCGAGATTCTTTCAATAATCAGATAGATTTTATAATTTCATTTTATTTTTGGATATTTATAAAAATTTCAGCTTGAACCCGGCAATCTTTCTTTATTATCAACTTTACTATTTATGACTAAACTAACTATTATTTTGTTGTTAGAATATATAACTATTGGAATAATATAAATGTTCAATTAAATAAACTAAAATAATAATATCTCGGTAATTACATTTAAGAGAAAATTATTAAGTTAATAGTATTAAATGTAATAATTAGATATTTAATTCTCTCCAATAACTTAGTATTAAAAGTTTCAAAACCCACTAAACTGAATTTTATTTTTTATTTTTTTGCTATTTAAAATCTTCATTTTTATTTAACAAGTGAAACTCTTAATTAGGACTCAAAAATTAGGAGTATTTTTGTGTTTTTAAAATAACATGAAAAAAAAGAAGAGAAACAGTGATGCAAAAATATTAATAGTTATGCATTTGACGTATCTCATTAGAAATGCATGACAAATAATAAACAAATGGTTGTGTACTCACACTTTATTAATTATATGGAGTCCAATAGTGATTTGTACTAGAAAAGTTCATAGATGTTGTGTGCAACAACTTTAAAGTATTATTTCAATTTATGAAATTATGAAATTATTCAATAGACATGTTTTGCATACACATAAATTTTAACTTAATTTTCCTATCTCTTTTATTTCACTTTATAATTTTATTTTTCTATGTTTTCTTAGTAACCACAACATCAAATTGGGCCTGGCCTTGTTTTGCAAAATTAATTCTGGTTTATGGGCCTAAGTTGAGAATATCATTTTCATGATTAGCCATGGGCATGACCTAAGCTAATAATATTATCTATAAAGAGGAGGGTTCAAATGCCTCCATGTTTTTGTGCTTCCATCATGCCTCCATCTCTCTCTATTATTTTCAAATCAAACAGTTAATCTGAACTGTTCAACCTAACTTCCATACTAAAATATGTTTGGAGACCAAATTTTATATTTTTAGGAATTTTTTTACTATTTTTTTAGATAGGTACAAAAATACTTTTTTAAGATGGTTCAGATTTATTGATTTTGTACCTATCTAAAAAAGTAGTAAAAAAATTCCTAAAAATATAAAATTTGGTCTCCCAACATATTTTAGTATGGAGGTTAGATTGAGCGGTTCGGATTGACTGTTTGAATTTTGAAAATAATGGAGAGAAATGGAGGCATGATGAAAGCACAAAAACATGGAGGCATTTGAACCCTCCTCATCTATAAATATTAGAAAAGAAATGAGAGTTAATTTGAATCCAAATCCATGCCATGTAATTTAAGCATGTTGATGCCGCTTGTTCAAAATTGATAGATATTTGGAGTAAAACTAGGGTGCTTCTAAGTTCGCTAAATTTTTTTGTGAATTGAATTCTAAAATTTATTGGATTGGTTTCAAATAACAAATTCAAACCATTAAAATCATTCTACCTTATGAGTGATAATGCGTATACGTGCAAAAAATAAAAAAATAAAATTTTGTATAGAGTCAAATGGTCAAACCTTCTAATTTTAACTGCTTGACTTTACACTAAATTAATTCGAAAGTTTGAAATTTTTGCATATAGATAGAAGAACCCTCTAATTTTACTCTAGATATATGTACCAGATCAAAATTGAATGATTTGGTACCAAAACACAGTACCGTAACATGCTAGATATCTATATTCGAAGACAGTTTCAGAGAGAATTGAGGTTACATGTAAGAAAAAAATGGAGGTTTTAGAGCTCTGATAACATAATAAGCCTGAAACTAAGAGACAAAAAAAAATGGAGGTTTTAGAGCTCTGATAACATAATAAGCCTGAAACTAAAACCGATTCTATAAATGGGAGGGAACCTTTATTTATCAATTTTGTCATCTAATACTACACTAGTTATCATTTCTTGGTATAATATAAGTGTTGAATTAGATAAACTAAGATAACAATAAAACGGTAATTAATTTTAAAAAATTTATTAAGTTAATAGTATTAAATGTAGTACTTAGATATTTGATTCTCTCCAATAACTTAAATCAATTAATTTCAAAACACATTAAACAAAATGTTGATTTTTTTTTTTTTTTGCTATTTAATATCTTTATTTTTATTAAACAAGTAAAGCTCTTAATAATTTGGACTCAAAAATTGAAGGAGTAGATTTGAGCTTTTAAATCAACATGAAAAAAAAAACAGAGAAACAGCGATGCAAAAATATTAATAGTTACACATTTGGCATATATCATTAGAAATGCATGCTTATACATAAGCAAATGGTTGTTTACTCACATTTTATTAATTATATGGGGTCCAATAGTGATGAGTTATACCAAAAAAATTCATCAATTTTCTATGCAACAACTTTCTAAATATTATTTTAGTTCATAAAATTATGAAATTATTCAATAGACATGTTTAGCATACACATAAATTTTGACTTAATTTCCCTATCTCTTTGAATTTCCTTTTTCTATGTTTTCTTAGTAACCAAAACATCAATTTGGGCCTGGCCTTGTTTTGAAAAATTAATTCTGGTTCATTGGCCGAAGTTGAGAATATCATTTTCATGATTAGCCATAAGTATGACCTAAGTTAATAACATTATCCATAAAGATTATAATAGCAATGAGAGTTAATTTGAATCCAAATCCATACCATATATGGTAACATATTTAGTAAGGATGACAATCAAACACATGTATAGCACATAATACTAAAAACCATATCTATGTTAACATTGCGTTGAATGAATTTTGATATACATTCAAATTAAATAGATATAAAAAAAAACTCAATATTCATAGATGTAGTTAGAATATGTCATTAATTAGGATGGAATAAAATTTTAATATGAAAAATAATCTTATAATTATTTTTAAACTACAAGCAGGTTTTTTTATAATTATTTTAATATGAGGCAAAGATGATCTAGCGGTGGTTCGAGTCCCCGTCTAGTGGCACAACCAAGATATGGTGGGGTTTGAGTCGCATGGTGAGGCAATTAAAAACATGAAAGATAACTAAAGAAGTGTATGTGTGCTTGTGTGTGTGTATTTTATATATGCGTTAGTAAGATTACATGTGAGGATATAATTTTAATATCTTGTTTGTGTTAATAAGTTAATTTGACAAACTCCAGAACCGGAACTAAATCCCGTAATGAGAGACTGTTCGATCTCTCACCCGTTTCACTTTTATGTGGATTCCAGGAAATGATGATGAGAAGGTCAATGAGTAAATGGCTCAAATATCTTTTTATTTTTTATTTTAGTTAAACTTTAATTCTCTCTTTGAAAGTGGATAAATTGACTAACATGGCAATTATCGGTTTGTTTGCCCTGTTTGTCTTGATCTCATGTTAAATTTATGTTATGTGCTTGAACTACTTGTGATGTTAAAAGACTTTATTTGACTTGTAAATGTTGCATGAATATTTATTATTGATAATGTATGTGATGTGCACACACCTTACGTATAAATATGTGATCGATTGTCTCGGGGTGTGATAGTATGCGAAACATGCCTATTGAATAATTTCATAATTCGATGAACCAAATAATACTTAAAAAAGTTGTTGCATAGAAAAGTTATGAACTTTTCTAGTACAAGGTCATCACTATTGAACCCCATATAATTAATAAAGTGTGAGTACACAACTATTTGTTTGTGTGGCATGCATTTCTAATGATATATGTCAAATGCATAACTATTAATATTTTTGCATCACTGTTTCTCTGTTTTATTTTTTCATGTTGTTTTAAAAGCACAAATGTGCTCCTTCATGTTTTTGAATCCTAATTAAGAGGTTTACTTATTAAATAAAAAGGAAGATTTTAAATAGCAAAAAAATAAAAATAACATCACCGGTTTATTTAGTGGGTTTTGATATTAATTAAGTTTTAATATTAAGTTATTGGAGAAAATCAAATATCTAATTCCTAGATTTAATAAAATTAACTAAACAATCTTAATTTTCAACATATTATTGTTTAGGTACATTTGTTATATAAATTGTTTTATTAAATTAAAATTATAAAATAATTTTGTGAAATATGTAATAGTATATAGTTTGCAATTATAATTATTATTAAATCTAATTAATGTGCGGTGTAAGACAAGCATAAACTATTGGTCGATTTGATACTATGACGTACTCATTGACCACGAGTTTAAAATAATTTCTATATTTTTTCCTAACAACTTGGATCCTCACATGATATATACAAATAAAGTTGATAAAATAACCTAATATTTTTTTCGCGACTTGAAAAATGTGTTACGTCGGAAATTTTCATTACTGGATTTATTTTGATTTCTTAAATTAGTAACAAAAAGATTTTTAAGATTAATAAAATGTTTCTAGATGATTTTTTGTAATTTTAATTAATAAATAGTTAATATCATATATGTCTTTCAATTCCCTTTTTTTATATATAATTTTGAAGGTTGAGAAAGATTTTTTTTATTATAATATTATCAGTGTATTTTTTTGTGATGGGGCCTAAATAATTATTTAAAAGAAAAAACAATTCCGGTTTTTCTATTTGAACCTCCAATGCTCTTTAGCGTGCTACTCCATTTAGGGGTGTTTATCAGTTTGGTTCGATTCAAATTAAATTAAAATAATCAAATTAAAGTTTTATTTAGTTTTTAAATATAAAACTGAATCAAATTGAACTGAAATAGAATAAGAATCAAATCGAACAAATCGGAGTAAATTTAGATTTGTTCAGTTGAACGAAAATAGAGTATAAATATTAAAAATAAACATTTTTTGTATTAAGTTAATTTTTTAAAAATGGATTTAAAAAATTTATTTGGTTCGGTTTAACCGGTTTTAAACCAAACCAAACAATATACATTATGTCATAATTTTTAAATATTTGATTCGGACGGATAATATATTTGAAAATTTTGATTAGTTCGATATAACCGGTTTTAAAATTTCTAAACCAATCTATTAAATCGGTTTTTAAAATAAACCTAATTGGTACTATTAGGATCGGTTGTTTAACCAATCCAGATTAGTGTAGTCTTAGTATCGCCTTGATCAGGATCAGTTAAAATCCGATACTAATATGCGTAAATAACTGATCCTAATTCTAGTTTTTCCACTAGTGTGAGTAATTAAGCAATTTTTTTTCTTTTAACTACCTCTTTTATTATTTTTCATTTCTTTCTCTTTATGTTTCTACATTTCTTTTTTTAACTTTGTTTAATACGTTTTCTTAGCGACTGTGGCAGCAACTTGGGCCTGGCCTTGTTTTGGAAAATTATTTTTGTTACATGGGCCTATGTTCAGTAGTAATTAAATTAGTTTTCATATGCATGCATTCATTTTCAAGCATTTTCAAGCATGACCTAGTATATATCATTTTCATGAATTAGTTTTCATGATTAGCCATAGACATGACCCAAGGTCAGAACCTTATTCATAAAGTTTTTGATCTGGTATATATTTCTATCAATAAACACTAGTTCCAAACCTACTCTTATATTTTGTTCGAAATATAACTAGTCTTGTAACGCCGAATTAGACATGGGAATTTTTTTTTTTTTTAAACTTGCCGCTATTTCTCACAGTTTCACAACAACTTTAAAAGAAAATCTCGCTAAGAGACGGTAGATATCTCTGTAATGTCAAAGGATAGTTCTGAGTTGCATATTCAAAAGGTGTGCAAGGCGAGCCCCACATTCGATGAATGCATGCAAGGATAACAATATATGCCCTCCAATATCCGTAAAATTTCTGGATTATAACTATTTGTGGGGCCAAAAAACTCCAGTACTGAATTTTTTTCTAAAGTATTAATATATATGCATGAAAATATTTATATCTATTCATGAAAGTATTTAAACCGATGAGGTAAACAATTTATACGTAAATAATTGTCTTTTCAACGAAATCTCTCAAACATATTTGCACCATATACATGAAGGAACCACTCAAACTACATGAAGGAACCATACACATTTTATGAGTTACCCCCAAGAGAAATTAATTTATTTTGAGTTACTGTTGGTTTGGTTATAAAAAAACATAAATTGATATTAACCACTTTCTTGCTCAAACAGGTTCTAAGTACAAGGTGACAATATTAATTGATATTAATCACTTTCTTACAGTACTCAATTTATTAAATTAATCTTATTTTAAAAAACTATTGATGATGTTGTTGCTATATATGCGATAAAATTTGATAATTCTCCTTAATTTGATCTCAAAAGCATTTGATGCATTTTTAAGCATCATATTTTTGTAATTGTATATAGCTAGACATTTTCAATTAGACTCTATGATAACTAAAATTTTCTATCATACTATTCTTTCTTTTTTTTTTTGAGGAAAAATAAGGATCTGGTCCTTATTTGTTTTATTAACCATAAAATGGTTTCAACATGAAACCAATTACAAAAACTTAATGTTATTCAACCTAGTTGAACATGAAGAAAACAAAAAAGAAAAGCAGAAAAACACAGCAGGGAAAGCAAAATAGAAAACAGAAAAACACAAGGTTTAAAATGTAAAATTCCTAAATCTCAATACTATTCATTTTTGAGTTATATTAAAAATATATAACCTTCGGCATTTTGTTAATTTGGGTTTCTAAGATTGGTGACACGGGCATTGATATTATGTTCTTCTATATTATTTGAGTTTTTACTGTTTCCAATTAGCTTGAGTCAAATTATAGTGATCTTATTTGTTCGTCTTTACGTTAAGAGCTGCATCAGTTATGCACAAACATATAAAGTATATAATGCAGTGCAAGTATTGTGTATTTTTATGGATGATTGATTGGCAACTCCGTGTTAGCCAATGTAGTTTGAATTTGTCGTCACAATGGATTATTTGAAAATTTAAATTCAAATTTTATCTCTAAAAGAATAAAGATACTTGGTATTCACAAACATATTACTAACAATATTAAATTCTTACAAGATATCATATCTCTAAAATTCAAAATTCAAAATATACCTTCAAAACAAAATAATATTTGCAAGAGATTATTTTGTGTTAATAATTTTCAAAAATAAATTATTCATTTATTACAACATAAATAAAAAATTTCTATATACAAAATAGGAACATAACTAATTCAAATAAAAACCTATTTTCAAGATCAATAATCTAAATAAAAATATGATATAATTTTTTTTAATAAAAAACCAACTAACCAGATAAAAAAATTCTTTAATTTTCACCAGAAACCTATCTTTTTGAGATCCTAATGCAGAAACTGTTGTACCAAATTCAAGAGCTTGGTATTAACCATTTGTAATTTGTAAAAACAATATTAATAGTCCAATTTAATTTTTGCCAAAAAAACTATCTCGATGTTGCCATCTGCAAATACGAATCCATATCAAAGAGATCGATTAGACATGCATAATATTAAAATATATAACTGATCAATAATTATCCAAACTATTTATATAATATAATTACCTAATAATTAATTATTTTTTGAGATTACAATTGTTATTAAATCTTAACTTGCAATTTGATTTTCTCTAATAACTTAGTATCAAAACTTTAGAAAAACACTAAAATGATATGTAGTTTTTTTTTCTTCTCATATTTGTGATCTTCTATTTTATTTAGCAAGTGAAGCTCTTAACTAGGACTCAATAACTTGATGAAGTACATTTGTGCATTTACAACAACATTGTAAGAAACAGACAAACAATTAATCATGCATAAATATTTATAGTTATGTGTTTGATGTATCTCATTAGAAATGCATGTCAAATAAACAAATGGTAGTGTACTCACACTTTATCAATTACATCATTAGAAATGCATGTCCAATAGAGAAGTTCATAATTTTCCGATGCAACATTTTTTTTAAGTATTAAGTCAGTTTATCAAATTATGAAAATTATTAAATAGTCACTGCATACATATAAACAATGACTTAATTTCCCAGCTGTAATCACAACAGCAACCTTGGGCCTAGCATTGTTTTAAAAATCACAACCTTGTGCATGGGCCTAAATTGATTTTCATGAATTAGTTTTAAATCACAACCATTTTTTTGTAAATATTTTAAAATCATACTAAAAAGCCATGGCTTTGAATTTCTTTTACACTAGAATTCCCTAATTCAGTTAATTTCATTTTGAAAAATTTGATATTGTAAAAATAAACAAATAAAGTTATACTCATTCAGTTAAAAAAATAAAAAATCTCTCAAAAACACTCTCATGAAAAAAAAGTTAATTTGTAGATGATTTTCTCTAATCTAACTGTGTATTCATATTTAACTTACCGATGGAAAATTTAGTTCTAATTGTAAAAATTGGAAAGGCTATCGGTTAGGTTTGATATGAAGTACGTGTTAAATTTTAAATCAATGAAAATTGAGTTTGCGAAGATTAATTATGCTCTATTACACATGCATGGAGGAGATGAACCTTCAAATTAATTGGGATAATTTTTTATATAGTCTGAAAAAAATAGGGGAAGAAGGTTAAATTTTGTATCCTAATAAATTAAAAGAAAATAATTTGTTATCCTCACTTTAGGTGTAAAATTGTTATCCTGTAATTAAATAGTTGGTATCCTCCATAGTTTCAAGGACTTTTCTGAATTTTGTAAATTTATTTTGCATTTTAGCTGTTTATCTTGATAAGTAGATCACATTGTCAGTCTCTGCATCTCTTAATAACCATTAGGTTTTGGTAATTATCACGATTAATGCATATCTTTTTAAGATTCGTGCAGGTGCATTAGAATTTGTACTGGCCAGATGGTTTCAAAATTCCTTGATCAAATTAAGGGTTCTCTTGATAACCCACTACAAGAAAGTAGACATTTTTTGCGAGGGAAAAATGGCATTTACGACGGCTATCCGTCGCAAAAGGTATCGTCGCAAAAAGAAAAAAACTGAACAATGAGAGTAGTCCATCGCAAAAAGTCACTTTTTTATCCTCGCGAAAAGTGTCTCATTCTTGTTGTGACCAATGATCAATTGAAACCATTTTTAATGAGGATAATAATGAATCGTATGCAGAGCAGATAACACTAAAAATCATATATATCTATTTAATTTCATATTGCGTTAAATGAATGCTTACGTAAATTAAAATTAAACTGATGTCAAAACTCAATATTGAAAGATGGACTTAGAATATATCTAATAGAGGCAGTTAGGTAATAGAGGGTAGTTAGAAAGTTAGTTGGTGCTAATAATATTGTTAGGAAGTTGTTAAGATTCTGTTGCAACATATTAGAATTAGTTGGATTGCAACAAATGTGATAGCTCTCTTATAATAAATATATGATGTATATGTAATCAAATCATATCAATAAAATACATTTCTCGTATTCTCTCATAGTTTTCATGGTATCAGTGCTTTGGTAAATTGGAATTACAGTAATGCCTATTCCAGTACTTATGCTTCAAATCCAATCCCCTATTCCAGTTTAAACCTTTATATTTTAGTTTAACCCTCTCTATTCTTTCTTATAACCAGAATAACCCTCCCTAATTCCTCTATTATTCTCTTCCAAGAAACACTAGATCAAGAAAACAAAAAACAACAAAAAAAAATCACCAGATCGATGCTCAATTCTCAGTGATGAGTATCAGTCGAGATCGAGCATCTGCAGCTACTAAAGAAGAAGATCACTGACAAAGCTCGGCATAGCAACTAGATCACTGACAAAATAAACCAAGTCGAAAATAGTATTTACAAGAGATTATTTTTTGTTAATAAATTTTCAAAAATAAATTATTCATTTCTTACAAAATAAATAAAACATTTCTACATATAGAGACAAACTAATTAAAAAAAAAAAAACCTATTTATAAGATCAATAATCTAAATGAAAATATGATATAATTTTTTTAATAAAATACCAACTAACCAGATCAAAATCAATTATTTACACCATAAACCTTTATATTAGAGATCAAAATCCAGGAGTTAGCTCTTGCACCAAATTAATATCTTTTATAGTTGATGGATACACAAATTCAGTTTTCACAACGTTGCAGAGTTTGGTATTAACTGTTTGCGACGTGTAAAAACAACATTAATAGTCCATTTTGTTTTTGACAAAAAAAATATCTTGGTATTTCCTAATGCAAATATGGATCCATCTCAAATACATTAGACATGTATAAGTATTAAAAAAGTATAAAACTGATCGAAAATTATCAAAACTATTCATATAATAGAATTACCTAATAATTCATTGTCTTTGAGGTTAAGATTATTATTATATCTTAACTTGTTATTTGATTTTCTCCAACAACTTAGTATCACAACTTTAAAAAACCACTAAAATTATATGTAATTTTTTTTCTTTTGGTATTTGTGATATTCTATTTTATTTGGCAAATGATCGAAGCTCTTAATTAGGACTCAAGAACTTGATGAAGTACATTTGTGCATTTAATTTACAAGAACATTGAAAAAAACAGACAAACAATCATGCATAGATATTTATAATTACGCGTTTGACATATATCATTAGAAATGCATGTCAAATAAACAAATAGTTGTGTACTCACACTTAATCAATTATATCATTAGAAATACATGTTCAATAGAGAACATAATAATTTTCCGATGCAACAATATTTTTAAGTATTAATTCAGTTTATCAAATTATGAAAATTATTAAATAGTCATGTTTTGGGCCTGGCCTTGTAATTAAAAATCAATTCTTTTGCATGGGCCTAAATTGAGGATATCATTTTCATGAATTAGTTTTAAATTTTGTTATTATGAAAATAGACGGTAATTTTTTTATTTCCATAGTTTCAAGAACCTTTCTGAATTTTGTGGATTTATTTTGCATTTTGTGTTGTTTATCTTGACAAGTAGACCACACTGTCAGTCTCTGCATCTCTTAATAGCCATTAGAGGTTTTGGTAATTATCACGATCAATGAATATCTCTTTAAGATTCGTGCAGGTGAATTAGAATTCGAGCTGGCCAGATGGTTTCAGGATTCCTTGATCAAAATAAGGGTTCTCTTGATAACCAATCATCAATTGAATACACATTTAGCATTAACAGAGGTTTGAAGGATTGATTGGACCCTCTTTTTCTGATCAGTGATTCCTGGAGTGGTCGGAACAATACTAACATGCCAGTAGGCCAATTTTAAGCCGAGAAGAGTTTCTTTATCAAATTTAATTGGTTTTTGGACAAATTTGATGAAACTCATTTCCATCCTTTCTTGGTGTTCTTCTATTAATTGTTATGCTTTTTTATCAAATCTAAGGATTTATTGACCTTACTTGGGGTTCATAGGAGGGATGCAAGTTTGCAGCATGTCCAAGTACTTTTTAGATTGCTTTGATTAATGAGGATAATAATGAATCGCATGCAGAGCTGATAACACTAATTAAAAATCATATATCTATTTAATTTCATATTGCGTTAAATGAATGCTTACGTAAATTAAAATTATACCGATGTCAAAACTCAATATTGAAAGATGGACTTAGAATATATCTAATAGGGGCAGTTAGGTAAAAGAAGTAGTTAAGAAGTTAGTGTTAATAATATTGCTAGGAAGTTATTAACATTATGTTACAACATATTAGGATTGGTTGGATTGTAACAACTCTATGTGATAGCTCTCTTGTAAATAGATGATGTATATGTAATCAAATCATATCAATGAGATACATTTCTCCTATTTCTTATTCTCTCATAGTTTTCAATATCTATCATAGAATAAAAATTTTAGGAGGAAGCATAAATTTCATAGTTATTTTAGAATAAACATTTGTTTATAAACTTTTTAAATAACCAGGTGGAACCGCGTGAACACCGCTTATATATTTAGGCCATGATTATAATTTGAAATTAAGTCTCTATTAGTGATCTTATTTTTTGACTTTACGTTAAGTGATGCATCATTTATGCCAAAACATAAGTATATCATGCAATGTATTATTCAGAATTTTCATTTAGTGCAAGTATTTGTATCTATTTGTAGATTGATTGACAAAACACGTGTTTGCCAATTTAGTTTTAACATGTCAACCTGGATTATATTAAAATTTAAATTAATTTTTTTTCTCTAAAAATAATGAAGATACCCCTTGGTATTCACAAATACATTAGTTTGTATTAAAAATATTAAATTATTCAAATTCAAATAATTTAAAATATAACTCTAAAACAGAGCAAACTTAGATTATTTTGGGTTACCAATTTAAAAAATATATATATTACAAAAGAAAGATCACATCGTTAATTATTATAATATCAAAACCAATATAACTAAAAGCCTACCACTTACCAAATCAAAAATTCAAATTCAAATATGTAGAATAATAATTCTTTAATTTAAAACCTAGATAAATATAAATAATTCAAATTTGAATACATATATATAATTAATCCATAATCCTTCAACCAAAAATATACGTAACAAATCTGTATATCTATACTTTAGAAAACCACTAAAATGATCTATATGTAATATATATATATATATTTTGTATTTGGGATCCTCCTTTTTATGTAACAAGTGGTCTTCTTAATTAGGACTCAATAACTGGATGAAGTACATTTGTGCTTTTAAAACAAAGAGAAATAGCGATGCATAAACATTGATAACTACGGATTTGAAATATATCATTAAAAATGCATTCCAAGTAAAATAGTCATGTACTAACACTTTATCCATTATATGAGGTTCAACGGTGATGAGTTGTACAAAAAAGTTCATAAAATTAGGAGCATATATATATAGGCTATAATTAATTATGAGGAATTTTCTACGCAACAGCTTTTTTTTATGTATCAATTCAGTTCTTCAATTATGAAAAAGTTTCAAAACACACGTTTTGCAGACACAAATTTTGACTTAATTTCCGGGCCCTATACGTTTTGCAGTGTTTATTTTCTTTTACCTTTCTCTTTCTAATTTTCTTTTTCCTTGTTTTATTTTGTAACCACAATAACAACTTGGTCCTAGCCTTGTTTTGGAAAATTAATTCTTCAATGGGACTATAAGTTGAGAATATCAAATTCATGAATCAAATATTTCAATATTTCAATATTAACGTACATGACCCAAAATACATCAAAGTCAGAATAAGGAGTGTAATATGGTAACAAATTATCAAGGATGATAATTAAGTGCCATTACTACATCATGTTTACAGTCATACATGTATAGGTAAAAATCAAGTAGTAAATAAATATCATTTTGGAGTTTAGTAACAAATTAATTATATATGATATGTGTTCATTGATATAATTGTTGGGTTTGGAAACTCTCGACTTATCCGTTTGACTGGATTTGCAAAACATACATAATTGCATTTTATAGTTTTTTCTTCTTGAGAATTTGTACAAGTTCATGACAATTGAAGAATCAGTAATTACATATCAATGATTAATTAATGAACTGCAATACAATATCAATGATGTAGTCATGAAGCACAAGCCACTGGATAGCAAAAGCATTAACTCAAGAAGGATAATTAATCTGTAAGATTTATAAAATAATATTGAGATTGACCTAAATGAGGCATACCGTTGCAACGGTCTAGGAACCATTGCAACGGAATAAATAAATCCTCTGAAAATCCTGTGACACATAAAATAGGTTTTAGCATCACTAAACACTAACCCTTCTAGAGGATTACCATTGTGGGAACCGTTGCAACGGTCATGGACCATTGTCAATAGTATCCATCATTACACTCTAAACCACTCAGATTAACCAACCGTTGTAACGGTCCCATGTATTGTTGCAACAGTCAGCACCACTTAGTTCTTTTTTATCAGCTCTCTATAAATAAAAGCCATGCCAAGGTTTTGGAGTATCACTCTAGCTGCCCCTAACTTCAATATTTATTATTTACAGATCTAGAGAAAACCGTTGTTGCTTGTGCACTTAAACTTCAATACACATAATCAATCTCAAGCTTATTCAATCGATCTAACAACTCCTAGAGTGATCCTGCGTGATCAAATTAATTACTACTTTGAGTCTTGTGCTCACCTAGCAATTCTTGAGTCCTCGCGAATTGAATTGTCTTCCTTTGAGCCTTTAGTACTCCTGTTAGGGCCGTGTGACTTCCCATAAGATTGTAAGGGCTCACCAGTTCCATCTTGTAATTATTTCTCATTGGATAAAGAAAGGTGTGTCATCTCGAAGGTCGCGGGCCCCGGAGACATAGGTGTTAGTGCCGAACTTCGTAAATAACTCTCGTGTTAAATGTCTCTAAATTCTACTATTTACTTTATTTACTTTACTTTTAGTTTAGGACAAAGTTATTCTAGTTTCCACAAAGAATACCTTATAAACACGCTAGAATCTCATTAATTAGATAAAAAAAACAAAACAAAAAAAATACCCTATTCATACCCCCCCCCCCCCCCCCTCCCTTTGGGATCAACAATTACAATTCATATTAACTTAGCATATAAAAATAAAGAGAAACACAAATGATTGAGATTAAAATTGATGTGATATGAGTTTTTAAGTTTTATAATCATGCATTAGTTTCTGATCCATGACTCATCTGCTAAAATTAAGTAAATTTCTTTCTCCATAACAAGTCCCTAATTCTAGCTAATCTCATTTTCAAAATTTTGACGATGTCAAAATAACCTTTTAGTTTTGATTAGTACCCAGTACTCATGATCAATTAAGACAACAACAAAATATCTCACATTCCCTTGTAAATATATTATTTGTAGACTATATTGTCTTATCTAAACTGTTTACTTCATATTAAACTTACCGATAGAAATTTAGTTCTAATTGTAAACTTTTTTTGATAGTTGGTTAGGTTTGATATTCAATGTTGAATTTGAAATGAATCGAAAACAAGATTTCTAAATCTTTTTTAAAAGAGACAAAAACTCAATTTAATTGGGAGACTTTTTATAATAAAATTTTGGAAAGAAAGAGAAGATAAGAAAAGTATAAAAGATTGGTAAGGGATGATAAATACATTTTCTTATAAAAAAAATAATTGTGACTGTAAAACTCTGTAGCTATTTTTGTAGCAGACTATAAAATTAATATTAATATTTCCAACATAGAAAGAATGTACTGGAATTTCAACCGATATCGTAGCCATTTAATATCAAGATTCACAATGCCGATTTTAATAATTCTTCAAAATATCTGAAATCTGATCAAAAAACTTCAACCATTATTACACCATATTTGATTCGGACACCCCGGTTCCAATCGAGTGACTATATAGGTTCCATTTCTGAGACCATATGATCATAACCAATACAAAAATTAAGATATATATTTGATGGTTCTATTGTTAATTATTTCAATATTTAAGTTATTTTACCATTTAGAAAAAAAGACAAAAATGGTGATGAGAGAGAACTGGTTTAATCACATGAAAATCTGATAGCGGAAAAAATTGCAAATATAAAAGAAATTGTGAAAACTTAAAAAAAAAAATAGATTATTATATTGATAAAATAGTAACGATACAAGATATTTTTTAGAACTAATCAACCAAAAGAGAACTCACTCAACTCTTAAGGGATTTGCTCACCCAACAGAGATTCAATGAGGACTCGCTCATCCAAAGGAGACCCGAAGAGGACTCGCTCACCCTAGGCTTAGCATCATACTAAGACAAAAACGAAATGACTCTCATCTCCTCTTACCTATGGACTTATTTATAATAAAAAGGAAAATAAAAATGAGTTGTTACAAAATCTTGCAATATATGATTTTAAAGCAGCATGATTTTCTCTTTAATGAGCAATGATACTATGCTTTTAATAAGCTGTTAATTGGCAGCATCATATTGTTTTTTGTTTCTCTCATTAATTGGCTGCATCAGCAAATCAGAACTATGGTTTGATGTTGTTGTGAAATACAAGTAAATTGATAAAAAATATTTAGGGTGAAGGATTTGTATAAACAGATAAATTTGACAATTACAGTCCTGCCCCTGTCGAATTATGTTTGATTGGGCATTGCAATTTACAAGACTAGTTATATCTGGTACAAAATGTTAGCGTAGGTTTAGAACCAGATCAAAATTGAATGATTTAGTAAATTTATTTGGTTTTAGGAATAATCAGTAATAGTGTTTCTAAATAAGCCTATTCCAATTAAAATTTTGGAGAGCCAAATACTATTGCAAATTAGAAAACTAAATGTAACTGTAATAAAAATAAATAAAAAATAAAAGACTAAGCACATTCTCTATTCTTTTTGTTTGATTCTGTTCAATAAATAGTATAAAAGAAAAGTGAGCCTTGCAATACCCTAAACCCTAAACCCTAAACCATTAGCATCTGAAGGAAACATTTTAACAGAGCAGTTTTGGTTATTATATTCGTGCCCTGCATGAAGTTAGAACTACTCTGTTAAATTTTACCCATAATAGAAGGAGAGGATAGGGGTGTCAATGGGTACAGTACGGGTCGGGTGGAGACATTTTCATAATCATACCCATTAAAATTGACCTTACCCATACCTTACCCATACCCATTAAAAATTGATCTTACCTTACCTTACCCTTACCCGTTAATATTATTAGGTAACGAAACGGTAGCGGGTGAATAACAGATAATACTAATATAATAATTAGTTTTATTATATTTTACAAATTAAACATCAAAAACTCATTCATTTTAACACATATATAATTGCATTTCTACAAAAAATAAAATAAATGTGCAATCAATTCCAACTAAATTATTTTTTATAAAGAATAAAAATTTAAAAACACAAATATACATTTAAGTGGGTTAGAAATTGAATTAAATATATATTTGGATTTTATAATTACCCTATAGGATAACGGGTATGAAATAATCATTACCCATACCCTTACACATTTATTTAATGAAAAAAAATTCTTATCCATATCCATACCCAATAAGCTAACGAAAAAAAAACCTTACCCATATCCACCTTATCGAATACGATACGGTCGGGTAAACAGCTAAAAAGGTACCATTGACAGCCCTGGGAGAGGAGGAGAGGAGCAAATTAAGGGAGGGTTAACGCAATTTGGAACTATTCTTGATTGTGTATATTGGGACAGAGAGAGGTCAGATCCCCTATAGTAACTCCAATTTTGAGGTTAGATCAATACCGTGAGATACCTTTAATATTTGTGCTGGTACTGATCGGACAGTCCAGATCTAAGCTCAAAATTTGAGTTACTTTTGGAGATCTTAATTTTGAGGGAGGATGCTTTTGACTGTCGGGACTAAAGTACTAAAATTTTGCTTTAAGATACGTGTAGATGAATTATTTGAAAATTAATTTTGTGAATCTTGATGCGAATGAACGGCTACGGTCAGGCATCCGTTGGAATTCTTCTGCGTTCTCTGTGTTGGAGCTGACGACGAGGTAGGAGATCATATAACACAGTGGCTCGCTACACGGCTACAGAGCATTTCAGAGGTCCCAAGTAGAGAATTCGGTTCCTCTCTGGTACCGTAAAAGTGAATTTTTTAGAATTAGTGGATCTGAACAGTTCTTTTAACTTTGCGTGAATATCAAAGCACAATAATACTAGTCCACTGTGCTATTTCGAATATGCAAAGTTTCTGAGTTAATCTAAAATCGTAAAGTAATTAATGAGACCCATCCTACACATATCTGAAAATATACGTGTTTCCAAATAGAATAGCTGGAATTGTTTTATTTTAATTAAATAATTAGACCGCCCATCACAAAAATATTACACTGATAATATTATAAGAAAAAACATTTCTAATCCTCCAAAATCATATAAAAAAGAATTAAATAACGTATATGATATTAACTATTTTATTAATTATAATTATAAAAATTCGACTTAAACATTTTACATGAAAATTTTAAAAGATTTTTTTTTAATTTACAAGTACAATTTTTTTGTATACTAATTAAAGAAACCCAGCCACCGAAAATTATAAATGTTGTAATATATGCACAATCAACATAAACAATTATTGCCATATTTCTACAAAACAAAATTAATATTCCTAAAAAATAAAAAATATATAATTTTCTGGACTTAGACACAAAAAAATAATTTTCAAATAAGAGCTCCAACATTAATGCCTAAATTTAGTTCTTTTAATTATAAGTGAAACTCGTTCGTGAGAACCTTCGGTTATCAACTTTGTTATCTAACACTACAGTAATTATAACTTGTTGGTATAATATAAGTGTTGTATAAACTAAAATAATAATAACACGGTTATTTATTTAACAAAAAATATTAAGTTAACAGTATTAAGTATAGTAATTAGATATTTGATTCTCTCCAATAACTTAGCATCAAAACTTAATTTCAAAACACACTAAACTTTTTTTTTAGCTATTTAAAATCTTTATTTTTATTTAATAAGTAAGGTTCTTAATTAGAACTCAAAAAATTGAAGGTTTAAATTTGTGCTTTTAAATCAACATGAAAAATAAACAGAGAAACAGTGATGCGAAGATATAAATAGTTGCATATTTGACACATATCATTAGAAATGCGTGCCACATAAACAAAATGGTTGTTTACTCACACTTTATTAATTATATGGGGTCCAATAGTGATGAGTTGTACTAGAAAAGTTCATCAATTTTCTATGCAACAACTTTTTAAATATCATTTCAGTTCAGAAAATTATGAAATTATTCAATAGGCATGTTTAGCATACACATAAATTTTGACTTAATTTCCCTATCTCTTTTCCTTAATAATTTCCTTTTTCTATGTTTTCTCAGTAACCAAAACATCAATTTGGGCCTGGCCTTGTTTTGAAAAATTAATCCTGGTTCATGGGCTAAAGTTGAGAATATCATTTTCATGATTAGCCATGGGTATGACCTAAGTTAATAACATTATCCATAAAAATTATAATAGAAATGAGAATTAATTTGAATCCAAATCCATACCATATATGGTAACATATTTAGTAAGGATGACAATCAAACACATGTAGATCACATAATACTAAAACCCATATATATGTTCACATTGCGTTTAATGAAGTCTGATATAAATAAATTTAAATTTAGAGTTAGAATATGTCATTAGGATGGAATTAAATTTTAATATGAAAAATGATCTTTTAATTACTTTTAAACTACGAGCATGTTTAGAGGCGTTGAATGGGTAAATTTGAGAGTTTTTGATATTTAGAGGAGGAAATACATAATTTCATAGTTTAGAGGGTATACGTGAAAATGTGGAATACAACCTCTCTCTCACCATACCCTTGCTGGGGACAGAGGTCGAGAGAGGTCAGATTAGATCAGGACCGTCAGATACCTTTAATATTCGTACTGATTATTATCTAACGTTCTGGATCTGAAAACAAAATTTGAGTTACTTTGGATATCCAAATTGGGGAGGGGAGGGTTTTGTTTGTCGGGACTCGAAGGCGGAGCTTGTAGCGTCACTCGAACCAAATTTGGTACGATAACGGTCTAAGTTTTTCAATCTGCTTCAAGATTCGTGCAGACCATTATTTTACGATTGGTTTTGTTATGGTTGCGATCTGGCATCCATTAGAATTTCTGCGAGTTTATTCTATGTAAAAGCTCTTAATGGAGATCTTATAATGCAGGTATAGTGGTGTTTATCGGGTCCGGTTTAATCAGTTTTATACTGAAATGAGAGTTTAGTTTAACGGTTAATTTTTCTAAATCGTTTAATTGGATCGGTTTGATTTATTTCTTAAAATCAATTTAATAGATTGGTTTGGAAATTTTAAAACTGGTTATATCAAACTAATCGAAATTTTCAAATCCATTATCCGTCCAAACCAAACATTTAAATAATTATAACATAATGTATATTGTTTGGTTCGTTTAAAAGCAGTTAAATCAAACAAAACAAATTTTTTAAGTCCATCTTTTACAAAATTCAAAAACTTAATACAAAAAATATTTATTTTTATTATTAATACTCTATTTTGGCTCAACCGAACAAATCTAAATTTACTTCAATTTGTTCACTTCGATTCTTATTATATTTCAGTTCGTTTCAATTCAATTTGATTTGTAAAAACCAAATAAAATTTTAATTTTGCTTATTTTAATTCAATTTGAGCTGAACTAAACTGATGAATACCACTAAATGCAGTGGGCTGCTACAAAAGGAGGTCCAAATAGAAGGACCAGAAATTTCCTTTTTCTAAAATAAATAATTTGGCCGCCCATCACAAAATATTACACATATAATATTAAAAAAGAAAAAAAAAACCTTTTTCATCCTTTAAAATTGTATAAAAAATAAAATAAAGGACAGATATGATATTAAATATTTTATTAATTAAGATTACCAAAAATCGTTTAGAAACATTTTATTAATCTTAAGAATATTTTAAGTTATCAATCTAAAAATTCCAAATAAGCCAAACAATGAACACTGCGGTCCTAACACATTTCTCAAATAGTCAAAAACAAGATTAAGTTATATTTTTTTTCTTTATAAATATCATGGGAGTATCCTGATTGTTAAAAAAAAAATTATTGTAAACTCGTGTTTAATAAGTCTGTCATATTATCAAATTTTCCAATGGTTTATACGTGAGACACACTGGAAACGAAAAAAACTTGATAACAATCCTAATTGCAAATTATATATTATCACTTATTTTACAAAATTATTTTATAAATTTTATTTTATAAATAAATTTATATAATACATTTATCAAAACAATGTTACGATTAAGATTAATATTGTTAAGTTAATTGTATTAAATCTAGAAAATAGATACTTGATTTTCTCTAATAACTTAGTAGCAAAACTTCACCAATTAACTGAACGGTAATGTTTTTTTGTTTTTTTTTTCCTATTTAAATTTTTTATTTTATTTAAAACTTGAAAGAGTACATTTGTGCTTTTAAAACAACATGAAAAAATAAAACAGAGAAACAGTGATGCAAAAATATTAATAGTTATGCATTTGACATATATCATTAGAGAGTAAAGCTAATATACACTTAAGTGTACCAATGAACCCATACACTTAACCCTAGAACCGTAGGATTCGCTTTGAGATTCGTGTATCACGTTTTTTAAAGAAGCTACACGACTTTTAAAGAATCTACACAAATCTCAAAGCTAATCGTACGGTTCTAGAGTTAAGTGTATGAGTTCATTGGTACACTTAAGTGTATATTAGCTTTACTCATCATTAGAAATGCATGCCACACAAACGAATAGTTGTGTACTCACACTTTGTTAATTCTATGGGGTCCAATAGTCATGACCTTGTACTACAAAAGTTCATAACTTTTCTGTGCAACAACTCTTTTGAGTATTATTCAGTTCATCGAATTAAGTTGAGAATATCATTTCCATAATTAGCAAAGAAAAATTTAATGTTACCATTTGAATCCAAATCCATACCATATATGGTAACATATTTAGTAAGAATGACAATCAAATACATGTATAGCACATAATACTAAAAACCATATCTATATTCACATTGCGTTGAATGAATTTTGATATACATTCAAATTAAATAGATATAAAAAAAAAACTCAATATTCAGAGATGTAGTTAGAATATGTCATTAGGATGGAATAAAATTTTAACATGAAAAATAATCTTATAATTATTTTTAAAGTACAAGCATGTTTTTTATAATTTATTAGTTTATAAATCATACTAAAGGTGCCATTTTCTATCATAATATATATGCTAACCAAAATTTTCTGTGAAATGCCTTTTGAGATCAAATGAAGGAGCATTATCCAATTTTATCACATAACAACAACATCATCAATAATATTGTTGACTTTGAGTAGATCATTTTTATTATCTATTTTTTTAGTAATTGAAAACACACAAAATTTTGAGCAACAGTGTATGTTATTATCTAATTTTGAGTAGAACTAAAAGTAAACAAAAAAAAATTAACAAATTAGTTTTAATACATTTATTTTTTATCAGACTTTACACTAAATCAATTTAAAAATTTATAAAGTTGACATGTAAATGTAGACTGATTTCAATATTTTAAATTTGTCATTTGATACTAGTCCGATAAATTTTAAAGTTAAATATTAATCAACTTAAAAACATACCAATTATATATTTTAATATAATATATACCAATGTATTTGATAACTGGTATGTATTTTAATATATAAAAATGTATTTGATAAAGTCAGCGATTCAAACTGATGTCAATATGTCATACTTCTTTTAGTTTGATCAGTTGTTGGTTTTGCTGCTTTCTTTTCTGTATTCTCACAGTGACAGCTGTAGATTTTGCTTTATAGGGATTGGTGGAATCTCTTTTTTCTTTCATTCATCCAAAAGCAGAAAGAATTTTCATCATTTCTGCCAAGAAAAACTGACCTTAATTGGTCAGAGACGACAAAGCATGTGCCTCAAAACAGAATATTTGCAATCTCATCTTCATCTCATTCTATTCACTTCCTATCCAGCAAGAAAAATGGAATTTGTTTTCTAAATATCAGTAGGATCTTTTGTGTGTTTATATATGTGAGCATTGGTGATATAATTTTGAAAATATTATATATTAATTAAAACAAAACCATATATATGCAAATTAATTAATTCTCAAGTTTTGATTATTATAAATTGCACACTAGACACATATAACACTAATCGGGAGCGCAATCAGAAAATTGAGAAAAGAGGGCTGGATAAATAAGTGTTATGTAATTTAATTTAATGAGGAGGCTTAATTGTATGTATTTTTTTTTAATTAAAATAGAACCTTAAAATAACAAATTTGAAAACTTTTAATCAAAAATAGAACCTTTCCCTCTATCTATTTCTACCCTGACACTAACTCCTTAACAGTTATTTGGCAACCATAGTAACAATATATATAACTCGTGAATAATTCGTGTTTTATTTGTTTTTTTTTTATGTTTCCAAACCAAACTCCAAATGAAACGCAAAAAAAATGTGTAATATATTTTATTCGGGAATAAAATGCGAGTCACAAATTATTCGCGAGAAAAACGGAAAAAAAAATTATTTTTATTTTTTAGAATTTTTTTAGGGGGTTTTCTTTGGTTTTTTTTTTTGGCTTCTATATTGTACCGAATCATTCCCGGATTATATCCGAATCACAAATTTTTGACTCTGTTGAACTGAATCCAAACTATTTGTTTGTCACTATGTTGGCAACTATGCATGTATCAATGAGATATTACACATGTATGTATATATAAGTGAAGGCAACAAGAGATCCCAAATGAGTGAAAAAAGGATTAATTCTTTATACCAAGTCAACATCACAGAATCATGTGGTCTTCTCCTCCTTTGCATGCTCATTCCCACATAACAACCCCACAAATTCTATATCTCCTAGTTTTTAGCACCTTTCAGCTAACATGTGTAGATTGTAGGCCCATCATTACTTCAAAATCAAGTCTTTCTTTGCCTATAAGCTATAGATGCCTTCAAAGTTCAAACCAAATTTTGTGATTACTTTTGTGAAATTGAAAAACCATGCATACATAGATATTTTATTATAATATTTGACTATTTAAGGGTTGAAATTTAGTGTAGTGTAATTTTATTTTATAAAAGGAATTAAAAAGTAATGATACGTATATAAAATATATAATTTAATAGATAAAATTACAAATTTTAATTTATAGGAGGAGCTTAGCCTTTTTTCCTCCAGTACTACCATTGGTCTATGTATTTCAATATTTTCGTCTTATACACAATCAACATGAAAACATAATATTGAAAAATAAATTAAAATCAACAATTCAAATTCTTTATATGAAATCGCTATAATACTTTTTTAGTCCAACTAGCTTATAATTTTAACGAACTCATCATAATTTTACCAGAGTTCTAAATAACTAGCTATAGCTGTGCAATAGCCATGCTATAGTTTTATTCGGACTTTAAAAATCTTTACGCTATCAATTGCATTCTTTTCAACAGGGTTCTAATTAAATAGCTGATAGCTATGTAATAGTTACATTACAGTTTTTTTTCGGATCTTAAAAGCAATGACGCAATAATAGCTATTTAGAACCTTAAATTAATTAAGACATGTATGTATAAGAAATTAAATTAAACTCCACACACGCTATATATCCATAACTAGCTAGCTAGCTAGTATGTAGTATCTACCATGCATGCACCAATAATTAATTAACTTTCCTAAATTACCGTTCCTTTTATCTCCATCTCAAATCTCTCTGCCTAATGCCTAGCTCTTCTATATATCTACAGTTCCAGTAATTAATGTCCATATTTACAATTCATATTGTCAAAATCATCATTAATTATTTTTGCCATAAAAGATTTGTCAAAATTATCATTCTAATTAATTGTCAAGCAATCACTGCATGATTTTTTTTTTCAAATATATATGATCATGTAGTATATATCTCTATCATCAGCCAATAAGTATTGAAAAAAAAGTAAGGTACAATGAAAAACATATACATTACTAAAAAGCATATACAACTATACAAGCACAATGAAAAATTGTAGCAGGTGCCTTTTGATGTTTTCTTTTCAAGGCCAAATCATTTCCCTTGGAAAAAAAAATGATCTTTTGAATACTCCGAGATATAACTTTTTACAACATTAAGACTGTAACAAAGGGAATAATATCCAAAATCATCAACATTGAACCAATATAATATCAATATATATATAATGTTTTATTTACTATAGTTGACCAGATGTGACATGTTGAAAAGGTTAGCAAAAGAAAAAAAAAATGTACAAATCCTTTCATTTGACCAAGAAAACATGCATCATTTGTGTCTGTATGGCCCAATATGGCTTTTTTGGAAAGTCTGTCTCAGTCTCATTTCTTGTGCTAACATCAAAATTAATTCTCTAATAAATTTATTTTTTAGATGAGTCATGAGGTCAGTAGTTATAATTGCTTCTGATCAGTAAGTTCGAGGAATAAAATCTGTTGTTATTCCAAAGGAATAGCAAAAAATGTTATTCCAATCACAACCGTTGATCTGCATTGAGATGCGCGCATGAAAAATGTTCTTTGTTGAGATTGGCGTATGGAGAAATTTGAACGATTGAGATCGGAATAACAGGTTCATGTTATTCCTTTGAAATAACAGCAGATTTATTTGCTAAGTTTGATCGACACAATTACACTATTATAATAATAATAATATTTTTTGAATTTCGTTCCAAATATCAAAATATGTATTAAAAATTAATAAATTGAAATATATACTGCCAAATAAAATGCAACATCAAGTAATATATTAATTTTCTGTATAAATATTAATGTATATTAAATCAGGTATATTTCACACATTAATTTTTATGTATATATTATCATTGTTTAAGAAACTAAATTAAAAAAAATAAAAGACAATTTTTATTACAGAAACCTTGCTATTGATGAGCAGCAAATTTTGGCATGAAATGATCTTTAACTATTAATTGTTGATACCTATTTCAATATACATAATGATTGAGTGCCAAATCGATGTCACATGTGTACCTTTTAATTTTGCTCCTGATATCCTCTTTAATTGAACTAGGATACCTAACCTACTACTAGCCACATCTGCCTTTTTCTTTTATTTATAACCTCTCATTTTAATTAGTATTCAAATTTGTGTGTGTATATATATGTATGAGTTAGGCTGGGGTGCTATGGGTAGCATAGTGGCCTCCCGTGCTACGGCTCAATATTCAAGTTTTCAAAATCTAAACGGTCGATCCGAACCATTCATTGTTTAATTCATATTGAAATGTGCTTGGAGACCAAATTTTACATTTTTTGGAATTTTTTTACTATTTAGTAAGCATTTTTGAAACCGCTGTTTTTCAGTGGTACCGAATTTTAATAAAAACAGCAATTTTGAAATCATCTTAATAAATAGCAAAAAAATACCAAAAAAATGTAAAATTTGGTCTCCAAGCACATTTCAATATGGATTAAACAATGAACGGTTCAGATCGACTGTTTGGATTTTGAAAACTTGAATATTGAGCCGTAGCACAGGAGGTCACTATGCTATTCATAGCACCCCAGCCTAACTCTGTATGTATATATCATGTATTATTGTCTTAATTAATATTCATCTTATTGGTACAATTTAATTAAACTTGGGAAATTTAATAAATTTTAATTTTTGAGTCATATTTAATGCCAGTTTACTTAATAAAAAGTAGATGAGAAAACGATAATTTGCATTAAATATACGGATGTCAAAATTAAAATAATGATTATACTAAAAATATTAAGTTTATACAAATTAGGCGCTCCTAGTCTTATCGGTTTAACCTAATTCAAAACTTTTTAAGCATACACCGACATAAAAGTAAACTTTTTAAGCATAAGCACATGCAATGCCTCACATTTGCCTTCAAACTAATCACTTGTCTTCAACGCCATATAAATATGAAATTTCTCTCCATCACTATCTCTGTTCCCATGCAACACAGCACACAAACACTCAGCAAAGAGATGAAGCTTCACCATTTATTCATAAATGCTTCAAGCTTAGTACACACTACTGACTCTTCTCCATGCCCATCTAGTATAAGTAACAACCAATGGCACCTATCTCTTCCTTCAAAGTTCAATTCTGATTTATGGTGCTTCAAGAATTCCGGCCGATCCCTGCAGAGATCCGGCAAGCTCACGGCTACACTGGTAGTATGACTACACTTAATTTTTTCATGGTCTCTCTTGTTTTTTGTACAGTCACCTCAATTATGTAGGCATGTTGAATGAGAAATTATAAATAACCTATATATACAACATGCTCAGAGATCTCATTTAATTTACAAGGTCTTTTTAGGGTAAAGGGTTAATCTTCTAGGTTGAAGTAGTTTATTGTAATGTAATTAATGTTTTCATATTAATGAAATGGGCTTTATGCCTTTTTCCAAAAAAAAAAATTACAACATGCTCATTTGATATCAACTTGTATATATATTGTATAGTAACAAATTAATGATGCTTGAACTTATACCATGCACAATATTTTGTAGGTTGAGACACAGTCAGGAGGGACGAGATGGAATCCGTCACCGGAGCAAATAAGAATACTAGAAGCACTGTATCGAGGCGGTATGCGTACTCCGAGTGCACACCAGATAGAGCGAATCACAACCGAGCTCAGCCGATATGGGAGAATCGAGGGCAAGAATGTCTTTTACTGGTTCCAAAACCACAAGGCCAGAGAGCGGCAAAAGCAGAAACGCTCGGCACTTCTCGCACTCTGCGCAAATACAACCGATATTGTGTCACCTTCTCCATCTTTCAACAACATGGTATCTCATACTAAACATCCAATTGCATGTGCATAATTATACATGAAATCTGCTAACATATATATTCTTCCTAATAGAAACCTAATTTGATGAATGCTACATTTCATGTCAAAAAGTATTGCATGCTGACTGCAACAATTTATCAAATTAAGAAAAACCTAATTTTATTGATGTGTTGTAGGGGATGGAGAAGGAGAGCAGTATGGCAGGAAACAAGAAAAGGTGTAGGAGTTGGAATGCTGCTAGTTTGGACGAAGATGAGAAAGAGAGATGCGACGGCACCTTGGAGCTCTTCCCGTTGCGTCCGGAGCGGAAAGATACCATTTAAGATTAGTTAATTAATTACCTCATTAGAGGCTTCTATAATACATATTTATCTTGTCTTCATTTGAAGTAATTGTTCTCTAGCTAGTATAGTTTTTTGGATCTGAGGTTAGTTCTTTTCTTCTTCCTCTTCTTTCTAGTTATTTTATTTTCTTTTTGTTTCCTTTTTGAGTAATATACTCAAGATAAGCTGTGTTTGGGTTTGTATGTACTATTTTTGGTTCTAGTTGAGTAACTGCAAATTGTCATTTGTTTCATGGTTTTGCTTCTAGTTGAGTATGTTGAGATACTGTTGATTTATGCTGAATGCAGCGTGTGTGTTTGTTGTTACTTGATACATATGCATCTCAAGTCTTCGCAATTGTCTATTTCTGTTTCTTATATATATCAAGTAAATCTAAAACCAATTGTCATTTTCTATCATTCATCGTCTGCACTTCATGTCAACATGAACACAAAACTTGATGTTGGTTTAAAAACGCAAGCTATAATTATACCAATAACCCAAATGAAAACTACATGCTTGGTGAATAAACATCTTGATAAAGAGAAAAAAAAAATATAATTTTTGGAGTTTATTTCGGTGAAGAACAAGAGCTGTAATAATTAACACAGTCAGGGGCGGATCCACATATGTCGGGACAATTGTCTCCCTGGATTTTCAATTGTTATAGAAATATATAGGACTAGACCGAGTTTGTCCCTCCCTTTGGAATTCTGATTTGTAATTTGAGTTAAATTTTGAATTACAATTATAATAATTTTTTTTAGTTCTGATTGATAATTAGGAATAGAAGTTAGAGCAGTGAAAATTATAACTCAGAGCATTAGAAATTATAGGTCGGAGCATTGTTTTTTTTCATCTAGTATTTGACTAGCTAATAAATTTGAACCCGCTTCGCTATTGCCACCACCCACCTCCCGACAAAAATCGTGGATCCGCCCCTGAACGCAGCAATGATTTTGTATAAAGGAAACTCAAATATATTTGAAGTTTTACCTCAAATTAAGTTTTCCTGGAGAAGGATCAAGAACAAGAGCAACGGTTCAAATTCAATATTTGAATTGCACATTTTAAAATATTGTAGCATATCAAAGAAACTAGCATTTCTCGGTCTCATGGTAAAAGACAATGCTCTCTAATTAGTTTGTGGCTTGACTCTAACTTAACTAAAAAATATATATTGTATCAATTAGAGAATCCTCTAAATCAAATTGGATTTGATATCACTAGTGGAGAATGCACTTTTAGTAACGGCACATCAGGGTCGGACAAACCAAAAACGCGTTACTGATATCTTTCAGGAACGGGCAAAGTTAAAGGGCGATCTTAAAAATAGGTATCAGGAACGGTTGTTTATAAACAAGCGTTCCTGATAGTTCAGGAACGGTCATTTATAAACAACCGTTCCTGATTGTCAACTATCAGGAACGCTCGTTTATAAATGACCGTTCCTGAACTATCAGGAACGCTTGTTTATAAACGACCGTTCCTGATTGTTTGTAATTTGGCTAAAACCCTAAGTCCCGCGTGTAGACAGAAAACAATTTTGAAAACAATTTTAGGGCTAAAACCCCAAAGCCGCTCACCTCCGCGCACCTCTCCATCTCCACCCCTCCTCTGCGCCTCTCCATCTCTCTTCTTTAGTCCTTCACCTCTCAAACCCTACCCATTCTCTCTTTCCTTCGCGTATGACTAATTCCTCTTCCAGAAGGCCCCCTCTCCTCTTATGGTTTGATTGATCAGATCTGAAAAGAATAAGTAGCGTGTCTTGATCTGGCAAAGGGACACCAGGCGCATCGCATCTCGACCCCTCCCTCTCGCAACACCAGGCACGTCACACGACCCTTAGCACCGGAGGGAGAAATCACTTTGCCCCCTTATTCAGGTTGTCTCTCACTTCACCCCTTTAACTTAGTCGATGTCGTGATTGATTTTGAAATTAAACCGTAATTAATATGATATGATTTTGAAATTAAACCGTTATTGTAAATTTGGTGAACTTGAGCTTGTTTAATTTGAAGTATGTGTTGATATTTTATCTCAGATTGTTTAATATGATTGTTACATATTCTAATTTCTGTTTTATAGGCATGCAAAAATGGCCAAATAATAAATTTATTTTTTTAAATTAAATTTTAATTTAGGAACGGCTATTTATTAAACGACCGTTCCTGTTTGTACAAACAGGAACGGTTTTTTATTAAACAACCGTTCCTGTTTGTACAAATAGGAACGGCTTTTTATTAAACGACTGTTCCTGTTTGTACAAATAGGAACGGCTATACAACCGATCCTGATTAGAGGTACTATCAGTGTCCCCTGGGTCAGGAACGGACGTAGGTCCGTTCCTGTTAAAGGTTTTTGACCGTTTCTGTTTCATGATTCTCCACTAGTGTATGTACAGATGTTGAGTCTTCTTTAAGTACAAATGAGGTATTTAAAACAATTAAAAGAAACCCCTTTCGTGTTAAATGTTATATAAAAAATTAGGCATATTTCAACTTGATTGCTTTTTGAGCTCAAATTAGTATTTAATATACAATGGGAACCTAATTATACATTATAAGATATATATATAACAAATAGACAATTAGACAGAGTAACAGAGAATTGAGTGTTGAGTTGAATAGCAACAAGAAGTGGGGTCCAGACATCTCACGCCTCCTTTTTTTTTATTCATTTAAACTTTCAATCAGCTGTCGATATCACAGGAGAGAATTAGAGAGAAGAGATGAGAAACAGATGGTCTGAAATTCTAAATGAAGCATGCAAGCATGCTTTAAGCTTGGAACCTTTTTTAAACTTTTAAGAGAAGGTGCAATGCATGTTGTACTGTTGTGTGGCTTTTTTTCAACACTTGCACTGTTGGAAAGACATAAATAGACAGCCCCACCTTTCGTTGATCTGACCCCCCTCATCTCCTTTCAACGCCTTTAAACTGCGTTGAAACACATGCAAATGCAAGTAAATTAAATGCTTCATACTTGCTAGTCAAATATTCTGTGTTGTGTGTGTGTGTGTGTGTGTGTGTGTGTTATTAGGGGTTCAGAATTCAGGGGGGGGCTCAAAGCAAAACCGCAAAGTAAGCTAAGTAGTGGGCTCCATTGTTCAGTACTACAGACCCGTAGAGGGGGGGCTCAAAGCAAAACCGCAAAGTAAGCAAAGTGGTGGGCTCCATTTTTCAGTACTACAGACCCGTAGCGCATTAATTTCATTTCTAGTATAACGCAAAGTAAATTTGATTCAAAATTCAAATTTCAATATTTCAATTTGGGAAGGTTGATTTGACTTGCTTAAGATGCCAAAACTTTGTTGAATTTGACATATTTTTGATAGAAAAGAGTTATTGCATTGTCGGCAAGAATTTTTAAAATTCAAAAATTTATCTCTATTTAAAAAAAAAAATCTAATTATTTGAAAAGTTAGTGGGTATGTATACTTTTTTGCAACCAAAAAATAAGTCAAGCAAAATAGTAAAATAAATAAAACATCATGGGAAGAATAAATTAAACAAATTAAAACTTAAGTGAGTTAACCAAACTCAATTCAAATATCCCATTGGGAGATATTTTTCAATTATATATTCCATGGGAAAATATTTTTTGCACACAAATTGATCCTGACTATATATCTTGATCTCAACTATTAAGATAAAGGTTGAGAGAAGAGAACTTATAAATTGATCTCCTCTAAGAAACTCATGTTGACTTGTTGAGTTAACGCTTAGTAATTCAAGGGTAAGCCTGCTATGAATTCGTATCCCCTCAGGCCTCAGGTGACCTGACTGAGTAGAATTGAATCAGACGGTCCAAAAATTGATTGACACGCATCTCCAAGCACAAATAATCCTGCTCTCCCTGTCATCCCGAATTCCGACCGTCTAGGAGTATATCTGAGCCGTCCGTTTCAATTGTGTTGAGTCAGGTACCTGCGAGGATACGGATCCGTTTGCTATAGGGCAGAGCACCCCGTGTAACAAATGGGCCGAGAAGAAACCAATCATTAATGGGCCGGGCTTAAAGCTCGGCCCGAATTTAAGCTTATTTAGAACCGAGCAGAAGGAGAGTGCGTCCGATAATTTTATGATCCGTGTGTCCGCTTAAATATTCGTGTGAATCTACGGAACACGGATCTTGAAGCAGATCGGACGGCAACGGAGAAAAGCTTTTCTAGGGGTCCAAATTTTAACAGAGTAGCTTTCGCTTCATGCAGTGCACGGATCACATGCAGTGCTATTATGATTCAATAGTCTGTGCGCTGTACATAGTGAAAAATGCTCTGTTAAAATATTTTACCCCTTCCGACCAGCAATGCTTGGAATGGAGCGCCTCTCTCTCACCTCTTCATCATCTGCGCGCCATCTCTCTCCCCTCTTTAGGATGTAAGATTTTCCTCTTCTATTAGTTCTTAATTTTTTCCTAAAAAAGTCTGTGGTTTGCTGGATTTTATCCAAAAAGAAGATGTTGGGTTTTATCCAAAATCAAATATTTTTCAGAATTTATGACATACTGGTAAAATTCGCATGAACTGTCGCAAATGAGTTCAAATTTGAAAAATATTCAGTGTTTATTGATACAATTTGACTTGATTTCGAGAACAAGAAAACCACTGCCTGGTCCCTGCTGGTAACAGAGGGTTTGTACTGGTATAAATTGATTTGAACTGAAACTGTCAGTTAACAGAAAATAAAATTCTACTGAATTTTACTGATATGACTTAATGTAAACAGGTTACCTATCTGGGCCAAATTCCATCAGTCAGTGTTTAAAAAATAATTGGACTTTGATGTTGTCTAGTACGAGATGAAAAATAAACAGGCTTGGTTTTTTGATACATGCTACTATGTGCGAAATGACGCGAATGCCCCTAATAAAGAGGCAGACTTACATGATGTTTTTGTCGAGAGGAGCAAAATCAGGATTTTCTTCTCTTATATTAGCCAAACTTTTCTTCTGGCAAATATTTTATTGTTGCCATTTGGGAAGGTAATAATCAAATTATATATCCCATGTAAAATTACTTCTAGTTAAATTTCAACCGTAGTCAAATTTTTATAACATCAATATAAGTTAATTAAGATTGTTTTAATTATGAATTTATATTTGAAATTTCAGGAAAAGTTAAGTATTGGTTCCTTTTGGAGATTATTTCTTGGTGTTGTTTTTGCTATGATTTTTCGATATAAGCCCATCAAGAAAGGTAACGAGGTTTTTATATCAAAGTTTATTTGGAAAATCATCAGGAAAACCATTTTTTTTTTCTGGAATGTAAAATAAACTTTTGTTTTCTTTTTTATGCCCTCCGAAAATATTTTATAGCTATATGACCTAAAAAAATTAAGTTTACATATGGTGATAGAATGACACATAAATGCACAAATACACTTTTTTAAGAATCAGTTGATCATTGTATTATTTTGTTAGTATGCCTCTGTATTTATTATTGTTTTCTATTTTATAGAATCAGTTGTGATTATGCCATCATTTGGGGTCCAACTAGAGACTCATTTTTGGAGGTAATATATTGATTTCTGTATTTTAACATAAAAAACTTCTTCCATTTTCTTTGCAGTAACTGTTTAATGGTTTAAATTCATGTTTAATTTATTTTATTTTTTAATTGCTTTCTGTGTTTATTATTGTCAAGGTAAACCTATAATCTGTCGATTTGTTATGCCAGTACTGATATCGGGATGTTATTTTGTATTTGTTAAAAATTAAAATTAAGCAGTAGTATTCTTAAAATATGATTGATAACACCAATAAGATAAGAGTTTATTATTCAGTGGAAGTTGTTACAGTGCTTTTGTTTTAAATTATTCAAATTTATTTAGTGGGAGAATTGATCGCAAGTTTATACCAATGGGCAAGATTATAAAGCCAGTATTGAATGAATGCGTAACTCCAATCACATGCTATTGGAGCCTCGCATTGATATTACATGATGAAGATCAACTCACATTGATTTTTCAGGTAATAAGTCGATGAATCTTTTGATTTCATTTTGTTGTTAATCCCTTGAATGTTGTTTATAATTTATCCTGTTAGTTATTTTCTGAAGAAATTTCGTCTTGGAAATTTTGAATTGCTTAGTATTTAGAGTTCATTTCAATGCTGCCCACAATACAGTACATTGTGTTTGAAATTATGGAGGAATTTCGTATACCCCTCAAAAACTTTGCAATTACTTATTTTCCCTTCTAAAATTTATAGTATCATAGTTACCCTTCTAAATTTGAGAAACTCACAAATTTATCAAATTTATTGACTTTTCAATTAAAACTCATTTTAAATTTATAAAATACCCATTTTACCCTTTATTAACAAAATAAAAAATATGTAGCCTACTGGTAAAAGTAATAGTAGATTTTTGAAATAATAGGGGAAAAGATAACTCGAAATAGTAGATTTTCGCAAGTTTACTACTGGTACAGTAATGATATAGGATAGTGAGTACTGGGTATTTCTGTAGTCTTATTTCAGTATACCCCTTGAATGAAGCATTTCTTTATGCTGTATCTTTTATTTTAAAACAAAATATTAAATGTTTGTGTAGTAGATATTTATTCTGAAAAATCTTATTTTGAGTTTTGGATTTGCAGAAATCGCGGCCGCCTCTCAAAATTTTGGTACCTGTATGGAGGGCACTGTGTAAAGCAACAAATTTGGAAGACATTTTATATTCTTTGAATAGTTCTACCAAATCACATTAAATTAGTAGAACTGACTACTGAGCAGATCAGTAATTTGTTGCCTCTTTTTTCAAATCTGTTGCAATTTATACTTTCAATTTTCCCAAAAAGATTATCTTTTTAGGATTTTGCTGGAACCGGTTATAAATTGTAAGTGAAGCTATGGTATTATGAATGTGCATAATGGTCCATACTATTTATCAATATCTACATTTTCAAAGTCCAAATAATGATATGAGCCATTCAATTTGATCTCCATATAAAAGTGTACTTGTAGATTAAATTTTACATTTTATTTTTATACTATTTTTTTAGATAGTTAGAAAATCACTTGATCTAAAAACTCTAGACCATTAAAAAGTAGTGATTTTCTACCTATCTAAAAAATAGTAAACAAATTCTAAAAAATGTAAAATTCAGTTTGAAAGAACATTTTCATATGGAGATGAGGTTCAACGGTTCAGATTGACTACATGGTCTTTGAAAATGAAAATATTGATCCGTAGTACAGACCAATCTATGCTATGCATAGTACCATTGCATCACTCATAAATGATCTCCCAAGAAGTTGGAATTGGGACAGTTAATTAATAGGGCACTGTGTAAAGCAACAAATTTGGAAGAGCTTTGACATTCTTTTAATATAAATCCACCAAATCACATTAAATTAGTAGAATTAAGTAGATCAGTAATTTGTTCCTCTTTTTTTTTCAAATATGTTGCAGTTATAGATTTTTCTCAGAAGAGTGAGATTTTTTGTTGGAACCAGTAATAAATTATCTAATTGGAAGCTACAATTGAGAACTTTAATTAGTAGATAATTGTGTAAATCAACCAATTTGGATACCTTGCACATTCTTTGAATAGCACTTTCTATCAAATCATAAGTAGTATGATTTAGAGCTAAGATAATATCTTTGGTATGAAAGGCTGCAGTTTTAAAATTTGATTGAGAGATTCTTATGAATATTTAAAGTTAAAAGACTTAACCCTCATTTTATCTAAAAAGATCAGCCAACTAAACATAATTTAAGAAAAATGTTGTGAAAAAAAAAAACAATTTCTTTTTAACAAATTAATACATAAATACTTTGTGATCTCTACAGTCCATATTAGCATAGGACCAAGAAAATAATGCTGTTGAACTGGAGAGGAGCAAACCTGATTTTTTGTTGGAAAAGCCAAACACTTCAATTTCTAATAATATATATAAATATCTCCCACTAGCTAGTAGAATGAATAACCAGTGAAAAACAGAGATGACAAAAGAGAACAACAACTATACAATAGTATACACAAGCAGAAAGAGAAACAGAGAGATGACAACCAGTGACAAGATTCCGAAACTGACACTCAACAGCAGCCATGTGATGCTGGTAGTAGGCATGGGGGCTGCTGAGTTCCCGACCATACCAGAGAAAACAAAATCAGCGTATCTGGATGCGATTGCAGTTGGATACTGCCACTTTGACACTGATTCCGTGTGCCTGACAGAGCAGCTGCTAGGGGAGGCCATACAGGAGGCCGTAAAGCTCGGCCTCATAGGATCATGGGAAGAACTGTTCATCACTTCCAAGCTCTGGTGCACTGAGAACCACCCGGAGCTCGTTCTCTCTTCCATTAAATCCAGTCTCAGGTAAGTTTATATATATACCTGCTGTTTATATTTTACTTGGAATTATTTTATTTCAGTACTGTTGAGTGAGACTATGGTAATATGCATGACGCATATTGATCCATACTACAAATCAATATTTTCATTTTTAAAGTCCAAAATAGTCGATCGATCTGAACCATTCAACATGATTTACATATGAAAATGGACTTGCAGACCAACTTCTATAAAATTTTTTTAAAAAAATTACTATTTTTTTAAATAGATAAAAAATCACTACTTTGAATGATCTATTTTCTTTGGATCAAGTGATTTTTTATCAATGTAAAAAAATGTAAAATTTGATATACAAGTACATATTTATACGGAATTCATGTTGATTTGAACGATTCAGATTGATTATTTTAATTTAAAAAATAGAGATATTGATTCATAGTACAAGTTAATATGCGCTATGCATAGTACTGTAGCCCCCTCATTCCTGTACTGTTTATATTTTGCACAACTCTTAACTGGTATAAACATTTTCTAAAACTCTGAATTTGTTGGTTCTTTATTTACTTATCTTGCTTCATAGGAATCTGAAAATCAATTACCTCGATTTGTATCAGATCCACTGGCCGTTGAGGGTGAAGTCTGAACCGGGTTCATTCCCTTTCAAACGAGAAGATGTGGTCCCACTGGACCTAAAGGGTGTATGGGGAGCAATGGAAGAATGCCAAAGGTTGGGTTTAACAAAGGCCATTGGAGTGAGCAATTTCATAACAAAACAGCTTGAAGAGCTAATTTCATTTGCTAAGATACCTCCAGCTGTTAACCAGGTAAATGCAATGTATTAGAATTTGAGATACATTGGATAATTCACTGATTATTTTGTCATATATTTACAATACTTCTAATTAAAACCTATTTATAAGATACAAGGCTTGAAATAGCTCAAAAGATACGAATCCATAGTACAGGTTGATCCGTAATATTCATATTACCATAGCCTCATAATAATCATCAACACAATGCAAATGTAGAGTCACAAATACCTCAGAAATGTTACAGTTGTATTTTTACAGTACTTTTCTGCCTGAATTATAGTAACCAAGGTTAATTATATGAATTAATTCAGGTTGAGATGAACCCAGCAGGGCAGCAACAAAAATTAAAAGAGTATTGTTCAAAGAAGGGGATATGTATAACAGCATACTCTCCATTGGGAGGCCAATTGAATGTTGGTATTAATCCAGTATTGACATCTGATGTGCTCAAAGAAATAGCTGATGCTAAAGGCAAAACAGTTGCACAGGTACTTTCTGTTCTCTCTATTAATTTATAAATCACTGTAAAAGCACAAGCTATTTTGATCATAATTATGCACAAGTGTGCTGATTATACACCTAATTGTAAAATTTGTGATCTAAGCCATTAGCATTTTTCGATCAGCAAAACTCCAATAAATTAAAAGGAAATTGTTGAAATGAAAAATCAATCGAAAAGCACAAAATTCAACCTCAAGATTGATAAAAAGTTAATGAACGGTAAGGTAGCCAAGATGTCTAACAAAAATATCTGTTTACCGATTACATAATTATATTTATTTTACCAATGTTTCATGTCGGAAGTGTCGATATGTCCGAGTGGTTAAGGAGACAGACTTGAAATCTGTTGGGCTTCGCCCGCGCAGGTTCGAACCCTGCTGTCGACGTTTTATTTGTTTTTTGTTTTTTTTTTTCCATTATAATCTTCTGAGAGTCAGTATTTATGCTTTGAGATTCGTGCAGAAAATTTTTAACGGTCCGTATTTTTCATAGGTTAATTCAAACTTTGATATCTCAGGGGGATGCTAAATAAAATGAAAATTAAACATAATATTAATTGGGAGTTTCAAACTTAATCATACATGAAATAGATAAAATTCGGCCATTTTTATTAATATCCCTGAAACAATTAAAAATTTTACAAATGCCCCTGCTCTCAATTTTTTTTTAATTATGCCCTGACCGCCTAGGCCCAGGGCGGCCCATATACCCTGTGAGGCGCCCCACACACTGGCGCCCCATAGCACAAGTGAGGCGCCTCACATAGCAGCGCTCCATACCCCCCTTTGACCCGCCCCCTACAGTGGCGCCCCACTACCCAGCATTTAACCCCCCCAGCGCCATCTCTCTGTCTCTCCCTTCTGCCTTTCACCCGCCCAGAAACCCCCCCAAAAAAAAAAACCCTAGCGCCTCCCCTGCCCCCACCCCATCCAAGCCCCACCTGCCACCCTAACCGCCGCCCTAGCTCCGCACCACGCACCTCTACCTCGCACGACGTCCGGCCTCGATTCGCTATGTTGACATTATGTTTTATTATTTTATGTTCATGTTGGTATTTTTTTTATCTTGAAACCGTAATTTTTTTTTGCGACCCACACTCCCAGCTCGTAAGGCTTAGAAATAAGTATAGTTATAAACACAGCTCATTACTTAGTTCAAACCAAACAAAAAAGTTCACAATAAACCAAAAAGTTCACACAAGCAAAATAGCAAGTTTATCTGCCCCTACCACGACGTCTCAATAAACCTAACAAACGACTAGTTGTACTGGTATGAGCTGCAGGTGCGGCATTACTTGTAGATGCTTGGCTACTAGATGATTGGCTTACAGGAGGAGGGGGTTGTGTTCTACCGGTTGCTTCAGCAACAACTCTGGCATTTTCTCTTTCGTTGTGTTCGTTTATTGCATCTGAATATAACAATGCAACTCAGTTAGTAATATAATTAAAGCATAAATAAATTTTGTACAATTCTACGTACCTGCCCCGCGCCTGTCGGAAACAGAACGGCGAGCCCGATTTCCCGACGGTCGCCCACCACCCATCTCGTCCATGGTCATTACAATACGCTTGTGTCTCCTCCTTCCCTTTCTTATCCATCCTTCTGAAGGGAGTATTCTATCACCGATATATGCAGGTCACTCATGCTGATCGGGATAAGAATGGAAAGATCCACCCCAAGTGGAAGCAAGGTAATCAGTACGGTACATGTCAGCAACATAGTGATCCTCACAGTAATTCCTCACTCGGCATACCGCCATCACGTGACTGCAGGGTATGTGACTTAGCTGGGGTCCTTGGCATGTACAGGTTACCGCCCTGGCATCTCCGAATTTAACAACGTACTTGCAAGCCCTCTTCACAAACGCCATAGTGCCGTCTGGTTTACGGCTGGTTGGAACGTACTCATTTGGATTTTGCACTTCGAATTCTGTTCCATCATTACCCATCGGGATCACGGCCATAGTTGCACCTTTGTCCCTGTGTCGTCTTAGTTTCTCCTCCACCCTTGTTGAAAATGACTGGTTCATCCTTATTAATTCTGCGGCCTTAGCACGCCGTTCTTGGAACCAGGCATTTAACTTGTAGAATGTGTCCTCTACAACTGCAGCCACAGGCAACATCCGGCTCTGCTTGAATACTGCATTCAGCGACTCGGACCCGTTGGTTGTCATAATTCCCCAACGCCAACCTCCATCACGGGATTGATATATTTTCTCGTATGCTGGGTCTTCGTTGACATCTCGGGGATTATTTTTGCCCACCTTCATTAGGTAGAGATTTGCCTTTGGCATGTACTACACAAAAAATAAGAAAATAGAATAATGTAAGTAAATAATTGTACTGAAAAAATCGTTCTCTTAAAATATAATAATATATGTAAACAATTGAAATACATGTACCTTTGCAAAACTGCTAGTCATCTCTACCACCTTTCTCGGCTTTTTCTTTCTGCAATTCCATCTAAATGTATCAGTAACCCACTTGTCACCCCCGGTTGCCTTGGAAAGGTTCTCCGCAACGTGTTGCATACACAGCCTGTGCACACACTGGCCAGTACGGGTTGACCAACCGTAATCTTCACGATCAAAAACATATTTTATTCCTTTGTGCTGGTCTGATATCACACAGAAAAACTTCCCTTCCCAATCACCCGTCTTCTTAAAAACTGCATAAAAAATCCCCAGTTCTCGCCGTCCTCTTTATGAACAATTGCAAACGCCAAAGGCAACAGCTGGTTCTCAGCATCATATGCGCATGCTATGAGTAGCCTCCCTTCGTAACGGCCAGACATGAAGCATGCATCAATGCTGATAACGGGTCTGATGTATGGCACAGCTTGGATACAAGCACCAAAAGCCCATGCTATGCCCTTGAATTGTTTAGCTCCCTCTATTAGTACTCCGTCTTTATCAAAAAAAGGGCCATGCCATCGCTCATATACGGTGCCGACATTTGTACTTGCCATGGCCTGGAGCAATGGTGCTAGATAGCCATATGAATCCTTCCAACTACCGAATATCCTGCAGATGGCAAGTTCACGACCTCTCCATAGCCTGTTGTATTTTGGGATTACATATTTGTATTTGTGTCTGACGGTCATAGCCACCGCCTTGATGCTCATCGTTGGATCCAACTTAATGTCCTCCTCAATTGCATCGGCAATTAATGATGTAGTCAGCTGCTCATGGTCTCTCCTTGTGGACGCAGACTTGCATGTATGAGGTGGTTCACACTTCTTAATCATCCATGCCTCCCCTGAACGCGCAGGGGTTGCAAAAAGGCGGAACTCGCAGCGCGGGTGAGTTTTACACAGCACAACTAACCTTGTTCGGTCCCTTTTGTGTATTATACATTCCCAGTTGCCGTGAACATGAGTCTCATTTATTTTCTTTACAAGTTCATCTATGTTGGTATAAACTTGGCCTGCGGCAAGTTCTTTATTGTATTCAACACGAGGACCGAAGAAACTAATGTCTGCCTCTTCGAAAGCTGTGGTGTCGTTGAATGTGGCGACTGGATGCTTACTTCCCCGACCTGTAATCGGGAATTTTTCTGCCCTGGATAAACCTGGTACATTTGCATCACCATCTAATAAGTCATCAGCTTCCCAAACCCCTTGGTATTCGTCCCCCGTTTCCATTTCCCTTTCTGGTATGGCATCAATAGCATCAACATCAATATCAATATCATTTCGATTAACGGGTACCGGTCCTGACTCTGGCATAGTTGGAAATCTAGGGATTATGGGTGTCTGTCTGGGTGGTGGTGGTAACTCTTCAGTATTTTCTGGGGAGTTGTGGTACCCCTGGTTGTCATAACCGGGGCTGTGGTACCTCTGGCTGTCATAAGGGGACTGCTGGTGATATCCCTGGTTGTCATAAGGGAATTGCTGGTGGTACTCCTGGTGGTCATAAGGGGAGTGCTGGTGGTACCCTTGGTTGTCATAAGGGGAGTGCTGCCGGTACCCCTGGTTGTCATAAGGGGAGTGCTGCTGGTACCCCTGGTTGTCATAACCCGAATTGTCATAACCTGAAGGTCCAGCCCTAGCCGAACTTGAAGGTCCAGCCCTCGTTCGGGGAACCTTCTTCGAATATATGTCCATTACCGGGACCCCATAAGCTGCAAATTGAGTATACACAACTCTCCACAAATTGGCATCTGTTATTGGAAACTTAACAAAGTAAGGTCTACCCCCCCCCCCCACGTGAGTTGTCAATCCGTGTAGCCAATTCTATTTCATACCTGTTGGGGTTTACAGATGTCTTTTCGTATATTAGCTGCTTCAGTTCCTCAAATGTGGTATTTTCATTAATCTCGAAGCCAAATGCGACTTCTTTCGTGTAATGCACGCCATCTTCATCCCTTTCGAGCTTGCCGCCGACATACAGTGCAACTAACATCTCTTCTTTAACAAACTACATTTTAAAAAAAAATTTACAAGTATTACATGACATAATAATGGGTACAGTAATAAATGACTAATTGAAAAATAATTAAAAAAAAGTTTAAAAAAATTACAATTTTGCTACAGTACGTGTACAGCAATCGCTACAGTAAATGAACAGTACGCTACACTAAATATACGGTACAGTAAATGAACAGTACGCTACAGTAAATGTACGGTATGCTACAGTAAATATACGGCACGCTACAGTAAATATACGGTACGCAACAGTAAATGAAACGGTCAAAAATAACTACAGTAATTACTAATTATCAACAATAATGACTAATTATCAACAGTAATGACTAATTATCAACAGTAATGACTAGTTATCAACAGTAATGACTAATTATTATAATTAAAAAACATACCTATTCACTCAGTTTCTCGCCTCAAACGAAATTCTCAGAACGGAACAGCAGTAAATGCACAGTCTCGGAACGGCTTCTTTCTTCTTCTTTTTTCTCTTTTTTTCTCTTTTTTTCCTCTTTTTTTCGGTAGAAAGGATGGGGGAGAAGAGGCAGAAAGGATGGGGGCTAATTAGATGAGCAGTGGGGCGCCAGATGGGGGGGCGCCTCACTTGGCTTATGGGGCGCCATATGGGGGGGCGCCTCACTGGTGTTGTGGGCCGCCATTTGGGCCGGCGCTCCATAGGCTTTTTGGGCCGCCCGAGGCCCAGGCGGTCAGGGCATAATTAAAAAAAAGTTGGGAGCAGGGGCATTTGTAAAATTTTCAATTGTTTCAGGGATATTAATCAAAATGGCCGGATAAAATTAATGCTCATCAAATTCGGTTAAATGTAAATATTTACTATTCTCCAAGCAAATTAATAAACTACTAGCTGACCATCAGTGTCTAAATTGATCCGTTTTACGATATATTCCTTAAAAATGTGGTAAAAGAAGTCCATAAATGTATAAAAATTAATAAATTATCTCCAGCAATAAATTCAAATTTGGATAAAATCGATATCTCCATTCCATTATTAAACACGTTGGGTGTCCGATTCATCAACGGCTACGATTGAAAAATAAAACTTCGAATTTAATCTCAGCACTTCAATTACATAATTTGTTTTTTTTATTAAATCATCTGTTTTATGTATAGAATTCTAAATTTAGTTAAAAACATATTTACTACAAGTGCTATCATACGATACGATACGTTACAATTAAAATTGAATAAACTCTGAAATTTAGCAATATATTTCTCTATTTTCTTATTACTTTATTTCTATATTTCTCATCTTCAATTGAGCAGACTCCACCTTCTATTTTCTTATTTCTTTGTTTCCTTATTTTTTTTTCATTTTAATATAGATTACAATGGAAATCATTTTTTTTTATTTCCTTATTTCTCTTTCTTTGTTTCTATACATTTTGTAGTAGGCAATTTAGAATATATTTCCAATATAGAACATCTCAATGTGTGTGTATGTATATATATCCTAAATTGGAAACAAAGAAGAAAAATAATATAAATTGGAACATGTGTGTGTGTATTCTGAGGAGAGTTAAAATGCACCATCTTTTTGCGCTCCTAACGTGCACCCTTTTCTCATATATTCATTTTTAAAGATCAAATAGTTGATTCGAACCTTCCAAAATGTTCTTCATATTAAAATGTGTTTGGAGACCAAATTTTACACTTTTTTTCATAAATTTTGATTAAACTAAACAATAATAAAAAATTCATCAAAATGATGATTTTCAAAAATTCTGAAAAATAGTAAAAAATTTCAAAAAATATAAAATTTGGTCTCTAAGGACATTTTAATATGAAGAACACATTGGAAAATTCGAATCGACTACTTGAACTTTAATGAAGATATGAGGCCAGGGAGGATGCATGTTAGGAACACAAAAGAGGGGTGCATTTTAACACTCCTCATATATTATATATATACACATGATAACACTTTTTATTTATGTTTTTGATATCATATTATATGCCGATATTGAATTGTTGTATGATATGATATTAGATTAGAACCGAGCTACTATTTGATATCATTGGTACTTAAAAATAAAGAATTATCACATCATCAAATTATTATCAGAGATCACGATTCAAGTTAATTAAAAATACATAATCATATAAATTCTTTATTAATATGTCTCTTAATTTTTGGATAATTATTATTTTCATTGATATATTTTTCTATAATTTTTTTTATAATATGTCCCCGTTGTAACATGCATGATATACTATTATTATTATTAAAGATGCCCATGTTTTAAAGGCTGATGAGAACGTTAACGCACATGGTGACATGAACTAATGGTTAAATAATTAATTAGCCTAGTATGTTATATACTGTACCAATATTCAGGCACCAATTGATACTTAGCAATGGACATTATAGAGAATCAATATTTAATATTTAATATAGTGATAAAAGATAATGCGCTTTTTTTTTTTTTGGAAAACTTGCAATTTCAAAACACTTTAAACGGATGGGTTCTCTGTATCTGTTCAATCCACTTTGAGATTTGTGTGTGTTGCTTTAAACGGATCTCAAAGTGAATCGGACGGATATGAAACATATCGAACTTAAGTTCAATTAATGGACATCGATCGGATCCAAAGTATTCCCACAACGACAAGATTCTATTCTCGAGTAAACAATAACGAGTTGGTCAATCTCCAACTTAACATTTGAAAGCGTGACCAGTTAATAGGTATTAAATTATGATATATTTGGATGAGACAAAGAATATAGTGCTAATTCAATTCAGGTTAGCAATTATTTTGAACTATATATTATTTTATGTTTAGATGTGTTTGGGTTTGTAAAAAGAGACTGTTATTTATTTATGTTTTGTAAGTTAATTAATATGTTATTCTACTAATTTAATTAAAAATTGAGTTATTTTACTATTTTCACTAATTGAAGCTTTCATCTGTATTATACGCCATAACCGAATCATTAATCCCAATGTTTACACGATCATGAACATAAAATTTTTTTCTCAAAAAGAAGCATTATAAATAAAATTACAATTATGCCATGAATCAGTTCAATCCGGTCATAAACGGAACATTTGTAATACTGATCCACTGGTTCCCTTGAATAAAAGAAGACACAGTGAACTGATCTGCCTCCTTTGCACTGGTAATCAACCGGTAACCCGGCCATGTGACCCGGTTTGCGGTGCTTGATCCAGGACCCGTGTTCAAGTACTCCCCATAATATAATGTGCTAAGTGCGAAAGTACCGTTCCATGGCAACCAACCCGAAGGGTTGATCAGGTTGTCGAGATACGACTCCATGAACACGGTACGAGAATATTCCTTCCATGGCCGACCTAGGTACGTCTTGATGCTTGATACACTTGATGCTAGGTCGGAGGCAGCGGTTACTTTGCACTTTTGGATTGAAATGCCGGTGTTTTGGTTGGGGTCCTCTCTACCCTGAGCAGTGTAGATGTTGTGTTGGTTTGGGTTCGGTTTTCGTGCGTATAGATTGCAGTTTTGGAACACGACTGCTGCGTTGCCAAAGATAAAATCGATTGTTCCATAAATGTCACATTCCCGGTAAAATTGGCGGAGGGAGTGAGCGTAAAGAGTGTCTTGGTACCCGACAAAACTACAACGGTAGAAAACCGAGAGATCGGAGCCAACTCTAAGGGCTACGGCTTGGTGCTTGCTTGGACCGGCCGAGTTCTCAACCGTTAAATCTCTTGCGATGAACCCGTTGCCAACTACAGCTGTTACAATTGAGCAGTACAAAATTGGTCAATTTTTCAATTTTTTTTTTAATAAATTCTTTTTAAGTTCTTTGAGAGAACAATAGTTCAACCAGAATTTTTTTTTTTTTTTTTTTGATAAATAAAAAGTTTCTGCTTGCGCATGTGACTGTTCTGTCTGCACAGGAATGAAGAGATAGTATGGTACAATACCTCAGTGCCATGACATTATTTATTCTGCTCTGAATCTGGGAACGAATATAGGTTAACAAATACATCATGTGTGATCAGGTCATGACTATACACATCAATTCATATAAAATAACAACAAATGATACTAAACAATAAAAGAACACCTTGCAATTTATGAATTGAAATTTATACAAGGAAACAGTATTATTTTGGAGTTGATGATCAAAACAAAACAACACCTTGCAATTTATTTTGTCATTTGTTTTGTTGTTTTCAAGTACATTTTTTTTTTTAAATTAAAGCGTGATGCACACTTGCACTAGACAGATATCTGTTCCTACCACGTGAGTCTCTGAAAGAAAATATTAGATTAATTCCATGTAATATTCTCTGCAAATTGTCCTCAAAATAGTTTGTGTAATTTGTCAGCCAAGTAACTTGCTATTTAACATTACAGAAATTAACATAAAATTGATTAGCACCATGATACTAATTTACTAGTTGGAGAGTAACAAAATTTCTTAATTAAGCACATTAATAATTTCCCTTTTCTTAGTATGAATATACGAGGAATACTAATGAATACAACTTTATGTGCAATGATGTCTAAAAAAATAAAATAAGGGGATTCTAAAGTAGACAAGTTTGTTTATTATTATGCATGTGGAAACTTTTTTCTTTTAAGAAATATATATATATATATATATATATATGTCTTGTCGGTGGAATAAAAAGGCAATTCCACTTTTCAGAATGCACTGTAAAATCATATCAAATGACGACACTTAAAAAGTTTCATATAATAATTAAGGAATAACAACAAATTTATTTCCTGACAGAAGGGAAATAGATCTGTTGTTATTCTTGAAGAATAATAGGAATCTATTATTCCGATTGTAACTATTCAAATTTTTCATGCACGATAATGATTGTATTTTTCTTTAGTTTTACAAGAAGAGATCCCAATAGTGGTGATAGATGCTAATTAATTAACAAGCTAGGGTAGATGGCAATGGTGAAAACAATATTTTTTTTTTGTCATCCCAATATAATTTCAAAGTATTGTAAATTGTTAATTTCCTCAAATTCTAAAAATGTTATCAAAGAAAAACTAATGTAGTTTTGAAGTTGGTGTAAATTAATATAATCAAAATTATCATTTGTGATAACAATTAATGTTGTTAATTAGTATAACATTTTGTTTACTTAAATTAATATACCAATCTATATATATGTACTTTATTTCAATCAGTTCATGCTTGCTTGCGTTATAAAATTCTTAAGATGTTCATAATATATTTAAATTTATACATAGCTAGTTGATAATGAACAAATTTAATATTTATAATATAAGAAAAAGAAAGGCACTGACCTAAGGTGGCAGACCTGAAGGTGGTCCATCCATCGACCACATTCCGACTGGCTTTGATCACCGTCTTGCCAATGCCGTCGCCGACGAACATCAAGTTCACCTTATGCTTCTCCACCTCGACATTTTCCAAATACGTCCCCGCTTTTATGTAAATCACGAATCTCTTCTTGCTCTTGTTTGGTACCGCTGCAACTGCTGCACTAACCGTTGTGAAGTTCCCGCTGCCATCCTTGGCCACGGTTAAATCGGGTACAATTGATGCTGAATTGGTGGATGGTATTTGGAGCAATCGTCTATCAGATGGTCGCACCCACCGAGGAAACTGTTGGTGCATTGTGCCGTACCCGTCGAATGGCTCTTTTTTCTCTCTCATTTTCCTTCCATTTTGTTTGGGTGGAATCTTTTTAACCATGGCCAAAGAGTTGCTTACTAGGTGAGATACGTGGTGAAGCCGGCCTTGGATGTATTTCTGAATGTTTTCACCTGTTATTTGTCGAGTTCGATCAATCAGTTACATGTTATTTAAGGATCAATAGCTCTATAATATAGATAATGTACATTCCTTTAATACCCTTAATTTTATGGAAGCCATCGAGGCACGTATATTGATTTGTCATGGCAGCTGACAGCACAGTGAGCACATCATCGACATGTGAATTTGGCTTTGACTCGAGGTCTGATACGGCAAGTAACAGTTCATCTAACGACTCATCAAGCAACTCGAGACAGTCATTGATGGCCATTAGTTCTACCGGATCGAGAGTACGGTAATGGAGGTATGCTGAGCAATTAGTGGACGATGCTCGTACCTCATCGACCGTCTTATTGACGACCGAGCATATCACTTCGGGTAGCGATTTCTTTGAGAGGTTAGGGATTGTGGAGAGTGTAGAAGCACATAGCTCAGGGTATAGTGTGCCTTCACAGTGTGTGTATTGTGATGAGGAGGCTAGAGAAATGCCAATGCATTGTGCAATGGAGAGGAATAGGAGCAAACTAATTAGAAAAGGTTGCATAGTGAATGAATGTGTTAAGACTTAAGAGATCATCATAAGGAGGTGTAATGGATAGAGGGGTTGGGGATTTATTTATACCCGTACCATTGTTAGCTAGAGATGGATCTTAGCTACCGTTTTGACCAAAGTCAAAGGTAATTAGGAATATGTTAAATTTTTAATACACATTAGTTTTCTATTCTGTTCTCACAAAGTATCTGTTGAAACTTTAATTTGAAAACTGAAAATTTTCAATTCAATAAATTTGCTTAAAATCCCCCTTTGTAATATTTTACAAACTTGAGGACTGAACTGAAAGTTTCATATTTAATTAACTTGAATTCCTTTAAACTTTCTGAATAGTTATAATTTGAATTCCATTAATTTGAAAATCATTAAGCCAAAAGGCACATTTAATCTCTCACTAATCTGTGATCCTTTAAAATTCCCTAATTTGGCGCATCCTTCAGTCTCTCTCTAATCATTTTATTCTATGATGGATTAAATTTAAAGCACTCTCTCTCTCTGCTCTTTAGTAAACCACCTATATATATATTGTTCATTTATCAAAACCATATACTTGAAAATATCATAGCAATTTATATATAATCAGGACGGAGCCAAAAATTTAATAACGGGCTGAATCATGATAAGCAAATAATATTTTTGAACAAGACATTTATTATTTTACTTAAACAAATATGCATAAAATTTACAAGTTTTTCCTGTTAAGTGCAACAAATTCTTTACAACTATCAATCAACAGCATAGCAAGTTTACCAATTGAAGTCTGCTAAGTGCTAACAGAATATGCCATATCATATATAGCTGGATTTGAAGTTTCAATAACATACATATATATATATATATATATATATATATATATATATATATATATATATATATATATATATATAGATGGGCTATGGTGCATTGCAATGCATAGACCCCCTTATGCATTGCACTATAAATCATGGATTTAAAGTCCAAATGATCGATCCGAACCGTTAGATATTTAATCTATATTGAAATGTGCTTGGAGACCAAATTTTATATTTTTTGGAATTTTTTTTACTATTTATTAAGCATTTTTGAAAATTGCTGTTTTGCTGTGAACAGTAAAAACAGTAAAATTTTCTGAACCATCAGATCAGCGACTTTAAAAATTGCTTAATAAATAGTAAAAAAATTCCAAAAAATATAAAATTTGGTCCCTAAGCACATATTAATATGAAGAACAAGATGAACGGTTCGGATCAGTCATTTGGAATTTAAATCCATGATTTATAGTGCAATGCATGAGAGGGTTCATGCATTGCAATGCACCATAGCCCATCTCTCTCTCTCTCTCTCTCTATATATATATATATAGAGACAGGCTAATATGCTTTCAGCAGCACTTCGACCGAAGTGCTGTCACCCCATTTTTAATTTTTCAAAATCCAAACAGTCGATCCGAACTGTTCATCTTGTTCTCCATATTAATATCTGTTTGGAGACCAAATTTTACATTTTTTGGAATTTTTTTGCTATTTATTAAGCCACTTTGAAAATCGTTGATCCAACGGTGGCTTGCCAAACAGTAAAATCAGGGGTTCACTGTTGGATCAGCGATTTTCAAAGTGGCTTCATAAATAGCAAAAAAATTTCAAAAAATGTAAAATTTGGTCTCCAAGCAGATATTAATATGGAGAATAAGGTAAACGGTTCGGATCGATTTTTAGATTTTGAAAAATCGAAAATGGAGTGGCAGCACTTCGGCCGAAGTGCTGCCGACAGCATATTAGCCTGTCTATATATATATATATATATATATATATATAGTCTAAAAGTATGATAAAATAAAAGAAAGTGTCATGTGTTAATGCTTGTAGTTTATATCATAGTTGGACTTGAAAAGTTTGAAAACATAGTCTAAATAAAGTATCATATAATTAAAAAGACATTCTGTCATGTGTTCCTTAGCAATTAAGCATCAAATTGTAGTCATTTTGTATTACAAGTCTACAATATATCGAATATGTACATCTCAATTGCACCGTTCAAAACAATGGAAATGTATTTCTTTTCCAAATAATTGACCAGCATTAATTAAGAGACTCAATGTTGTGCTGGATACAATTAATGCCATACAAATTGACAACTAACTTTGCTTTGAGAGTCGTGCTAAATTATGAGATTCTATAAGCATCAAAGGTAGGGGCGCCACAAACTGATCAAATATTATTCGACCATATCTGGATCCATATACGAGAATTAGATACGGATATAGATATGATTTTAAATTTTAATTATGTGTATTCAAATAATAGATATATATCATATAATTTAATATATATATATATATATATAGAGATGGATTATGGTGAGTTGCGAAATAAAACGACTATTTTACTTCACACTCATATTTTCCGATTAAATCTAAATGTCCGATCCGAACTGCTCAACATGATTTCCATATTGAAATGTGCTTGGAGATCAAATTTTACATTTTTTGGAATTGTTTTACTATTTATTAAGCAATTTTGAAAATCGCTAATCCGGTGGTTTAAAATTTTTTACTGTTCACATCAAAACAGCAGTTTTCAAAATTTCTTAATAAATAGTAAAACAATTCTAAAAAAATATAAAATTTGGTCTCCAAGCACATTTCAATATGAAAATCACATCTAACGGTTCGGATCAATTATTTGGACTTTTAAAATGAAAATACGGCGTGCTGTGTTTTCAAGACGGATTCATTGCTTCTAGCAAACACATTCATGCCAGGGAAGCGGATACAAAAGGTCCAACCTGCTGATTGGAGAACATATACAACTCTGATGGAAACTGCGTTGATACTGGCATCTAATCTCAAATTCGGTTGTGTTCACATACCCAGAGAGGAGAATCACAGAGCCAACCTATTGGGGAACCAGGCTAGCTAGAATCTACCAAGTTTCATATACTAGATACACATATCCTCTCTGCATTGAAGACCCCACCTTATTCTCCCAATTATCAGTAGATGTTTTGTTATTTCAAAATGTATCATGTAACTTTAATTCATGTACTGGTAAATGATTGTGTATATGTTGTTGTTTGTAAATTTTTGCAACTTTTCAGGCAAGCCTGATAAAGCCCAATTTGGCCCAAAAATGTCAATTTTATTTGACCCAGTAAAAGGTCTCCTTTAATTTATATGTAAATCTCTTTCTTTAATTTAATGTATCATGAACAAAACTTATGATGTATTTTATTTTACAAAAATGAACAATTGTTAACCTTTTTATTTCAATATTTCTTCTACTAATATAAAGTTCATCTGCAGTAGTAATTGCTTAATATTAGCCTTTTTTCAAGTTAATCACCGTGCCATATTAGATGTATTGCTGGATCTGTAGTTTTAAATTGCGGTACTAACCTGCTGGTACCGTAGCTTAAAACTACGGGCATGATAAAAATATAATTTTTTTTTCAAAAAAAAAAAAAATTCAAACTTTTTTTTAGAGATGGTATTAAAATATTTCGGCTTAAATATATTGACTAGTTGTAAGAAGAGACATTGACTAGTTAAAGTCAAGTTTGAAAGAAATCTTTTATGGATATATTTATTCATAATTAAGTATGTAGAGGTTAACAAAGTGACGACATGTCATCGACAGTCCAACTTAATTAATTGATTTTATTTTAAAACTTTTGTTCTTTAGTCAATAGTTCAACCTTTTTTTTTTTGAAATGCTTGATAAATAGTTCAACTTTTTTTAAAGAGGAATTGTATGCATACCACACGAAAAATTCAAAATTACGTATTTTTCCTTTCTAAAATTTAAAATTACATTTTTTTTCTCTAAACTTCAAATACTCACAAATTTACCTATTTTATTGTCTTTTATATTAAAACTCATTCTAAATTTATAAAATATCCATTTTACCCTTTATTAAATGCATATAAAGCCCATAAGACTCAAATTTGAATCTGAACTACTTTTAGATCTGTGTGTACAAGATTGATACAAATCTTGATGCGAATACATGCATATTGAAGCGACATGCACAGATCTTAATGCAATGCTCACGTATCAGAATTACTTTATTATCTGTGTGTGCTAGATCAACACGAATATTGAAGCAATGTGCACAGATCTTAATGTGATGCAAGCGGATCGGATGGTAGAAGAACCCTTTAGATTCAAATTTGAGTATGATAGGCTTTTTTATATGCTTTAATTAAAAGGATAAAATGGATATTTTAAAATTTTAGAATAACTTCTAATATAAAAATAATAATAAAATGATTAAATTTGTAAGTTTTTGAAGTTTAGAGGGAGAAATACGTAATTTCAAAATTTAAATGAGAAAATACGCATATATATTTGAAAGGAGCAATAATAGCACTATTCTTTTGAGCCATTCGATATTTGGATAGAGCATGAATAGAACTAAATCACTATTCTTTGTTTATCTTATGTGTAACTCACTATTCTACTAATCCAATCAAAATTTAAATAATTAGCTACTATTTTCAAAACTTAAAATTAACTCTATTCTTGCTCTATTTCTTTATTTTATCAAAACATACCTTCTAAAGAACATAGCATGGATCCTATCTGCACTCAGCTAGGCAAGGACGGAATGAAAAATTCACCTTTTGGACAAAAAAAATGTACTATGGGAAAAGCTGAATTTAATAAAAAAAATATATTTAACGAAATATGAATATATTTAATTAGAACGATACCTTTATAGTTTTCAATTGTACAAAAATTTCAACTATATGATATTGAAAGTTCTTGACAATATACAAAAATTAATTAAAAGTCCTCAAAATTCAATCAAACGCATGCAGTGAATTGGACTTGAGATGTGCCATAAAATTCAATAAAAGGACATCGCAGCCTATAAATATAGAGAGAGAGAGTAGAACTAGGGTTTTCTTAAGTTTATCAAGCTCCATCGTGAACTCAACTTTAAAATCTATCGTGTTGACTTTAAACGATGAATCTAAACTATTGTAGTTCTTCTACTTTACAAGTGATTCGTTTTCATTCGAAAATTATAAAAATTTAAATTAATTTTGTATAGAGTTAAGTAGTGCATCTAAAAAAATAAATATATTAAATTTAATTTATAAATCTTATAATTCTGACGACTTGACTTTATATTAAATTAATTCGAAACTTTAAAATTTTCACATGTAAATGCATCACTCGTAAAATAGAATTATTTCAACTATTTGGATTCACCGATCGTTTGAAGTCAATCCTCTAAGTTTTAAAATTGAGTTCACAAAGAAACTTAATAAACTTGGTAACACTCTAGTTGTACTCACACACACACACACACACACATATCTATCTATATATATGGAACCTGCTACGGTGCTACGCGTAGCATAGAGGCCCTCCGTGCAACGGTTCAATATTTGACTTTTCAAAATTCTAATGGTCAATCCGAACCATTCATCTTGTTCTTCATATTAATATGTGTTTGGAGACCAAATTTTACATTTTTTGAAATTTTTTTACTATTTGTTTAGATTTATTGAAAATCGCTGTTTTTTATGGTCCCGATTTGTTGAAAACAGCAATTTTCAATAAATTTAAAAAAATAGTAAAGAAATTCCAAAAAATGTAAAATTTGATCTCCAAACACGTATTAATTTGAAGAACAAGATGAACGATTCGGATCGACCATTAGGATTTTGAAAAGTCTAATATTGGGCCGCTACGCTTAGCATGCTAGCATATTCCTATATATATATATATATAGGACTTGGCTACGGTGCTATGGGTAGCTAAGAGGCCTTCCGTGCTATGGCTCAATATTCGACTTTTCAAAATTCTAACGGTCGATCGGAACCGTTCATCTTGTTCTCTATATTAATATGTGCTTGGAGACTAAATTTTACATATTTTGAAAAAATTTTACTATTCTTTTAGATTTATTGAAAATTGCTGTTTTTCAGACAAATCTGGACCATAAAAAACAGCGATATTCAATAAATCTAAAAAAATAGTAAATTTTTTCTAAAAAATGTAAAATTTGGTCTCCAAACACATATTAATATGGAGAATAAGATGAACGGTTCCGATCGACCATTAGGATTCTGAAAATTTAAATATTGAGCCGTAACACGAGAGGCCTCTTAGCTACCCATAGCATATTAGCCAAATCCTATATATATATATATATATATAGAAAGAGAGAGAGAGAGAGAGAGAGAGAGAGAGAGAGAGACTAATGTGCATTCGTATGCATATGGCCCGATATGCATACAGTTCAAATTTGAAATTTCAGAATTGAAAACATCGATCTGAACTATTCACCTTGTTCTCCATATTAATATGTGCTTGGAGACCAAATTTTACATTTTTCTGAATTTTTTTACTATTTATTAAGCCACTTTGAAAATTGTTGATCCAACGGTGGTTGCTAATTTTACTGTTTTGTTAAGCCACCGTTGGATTAACAATTTTCAAAGTGGCTTAATAAATAATAAAACAAAATTCAGAAAAATGTAAAATTTGGTCTCCAAGCACATATTAATATGGAGAACAAGATGAACGATTTGGATTGACGTTTTGGTTTTTGAAATTTCAAATTTGTACCGTATGTATATCGGGCCATATGCATACTAATACACATTAGTCACTCTACACACACACATGTACATACACATGGGCGGAGCCAGGCTTATAAACTATGAGGATCAAATATGAATGAGAGCCAATCATATAAATTTTTCATGCTACGAATGGATATCATTTTTATCATATCTGTAGTATTTTACTATAAATTATATAGAAAATCATGTTGAAGTACAAAATTTTTGAAAATAAATGGGGTCAGCTGACCCTCATTTCTTGAACTTCCATCCGCCACTATGTGTGTGTGTGTGCGCGTGTATATATAGAGAGAGAGATAGAGAGAGAATGAATACTTCCAATACCTCACACCTTTCATATCTCATCATGCCTTATATTTTATATCTTCATTTTTAAAGTTCAATATATTGATTCGAACTGCTCAATATGATATACACACTAAAATATGTTTGGGATAAAAGTTTATAAGTTTGAAATTTTTTTACTATTTTTTTTGATAGGCAGAAAATTACTGATTTTAAATGGTTTCAGATACAGTGATTTTGTACCTATCTTAAAAAATAGTAAAAAAAATTTAAAAAAACATGAAATTTCATCTCCACAAATATTCTAGTATAGGTATCATGTTGAACAATTCAAATCAAAAATTTGAATTTTAAAAAACTAAGATACATAATATGAAGTATGATGATATGAAAAATATGAGGTATTATTGCAACCTAATGAGAGAGACACGAAGAATCTCAAATTTTTTAATATTAAACATCGCAGTCTTAACCTTCCAACAAATTAATAGACGACAACTGTTAGACCTAACGTTAGTCTCATCTAAACATAAAAATATTTGACCGCTGACTTGTCTCCACGCTGGCTCTTTGACCCGTCGTCAACTGTAACGTGGGCGTAGCCGCCATATTAAAGAAATAATATATTTATTGTTGCCAAAAAAATTTAGGTGGAGCAATTTTGTTATTATTTTAAATATTAATTAAGTTTTTGTTTATATTTTTCGAAGAAAAATATAGTAATAGAATTATATTTTGAAAAAAATAAAAAATCTCTAGGATTTTTTATTTTTTATTTTTTTTAAGCTTATAATGTGTACTTTTATAATTTATTTCATAATTGTCACATGTTATAAATATAGATAGCATGCATCATCCAGGAACCGATATGGGTGGTACTTTATATATATAATATTTCAAGTTGCTCGTCAACGATTGTGACAGGTCAATTCCCCAATTGCTAAATCATTAATTTATTTAACAAATAAAAAATCATCCCACTATAAATCATGCCATATAGTCTCTTCAGACCATCTATACCAGTAGAGAAGCAATGCATTCTAATAACAACTCTGACAAGTTATTTGCAGTAGCACTGTTGGTTCTGGTGCTGTGGGTGGTGTCAATGGCATACCTTTTAACTCGTTTACCCGATCAGTGCGTTGTTCGATAAAATGGTTATGGGTAAGGTTATTTTTCCGCTTAGTTTATCCGCAGATATATTTAAGGGTTTTTTTTTCGTTTCACTTGTCGGGTACGGGTAAAGTTTTTATTATGTTAACATGATGAGTAAGGTTCAGGTTGAAGACTATTCCTTACTTGTTATGCTACCGCAGTACTGGCAATAATTACAAATAAAATTAGAGAATCATATGTAGATATATATTTATATGGAGATGGTCAATGATATGATATAGTTTTATTCATGGCTCATATTTATATCTATTTGTTTTTTGAAAGATTAGTCTGCTTGATGCCGCTAGCTAGCAATTGTATTAATAAAAAAGTTATTTACAAACATATATGTCTATTCTTATTTTGAAGGTCCATATATATATTCAATAGCACCATTTTATTCGTTAATTACCCGATCCGTACAGTTTTCAACAATATGGGTACGGGTAAGGTTCCTTTTCATTTAGCTTATTGGGTACGGGAAATAGTAAAATTCTTTTCATTAACATAATGGGTATGTGTATGAAAATGATTCCATCCGACCCGTTTTGTACCCATTGACACCCCTACCCACATTGCAGAGAACAAATCATGTTCACCAGCTTTTGATTTTATGGAAGCCATTGAGGCATGTATATTGATTTGTCATGGCAGCTGACAGCACAGTGAGCACATCATCGACATGTGCATTTGGCTTCACTCGAGGTCTAATACGGCAAGTAACAGTTCATCTAGTGACTCATCGAGCAACTCGAGACAGTCATTGATGGCCATTAGTTCTACCAGATCGAGAGTGCGGTAATGGAGGTACGCAGAGCAATTAGTGGACGATGCTCGTACCTCGTCAGCCATTTTATTGACGACCGAACATATCATTTAGGGTAATTATTTCGTGGATAGGTTAGGGATTGTTGAGAGTGTAGAAATAGCTCAGGGTATAGTGTGCCTTCACAGTGTGTGTATTGTGATGAGGAGGCTAGAGAAATGCCAATGCATTGTGCAATGGAGAGGAATAGGAGCAAACTAACTAGAAAAGGTTGCATAGTGACTGAATGTGTAAAGAGATTATTAATTAAGGAGGTGCATGTAATGGATAGAGGGGTTGGAGATTTATATATAGTAAGAAAGATATATACACACACACACGGGTTTTGAGTTACTGCAGTTGGAGTTGCATGTGTTTAGTACTGTTGGATATCAAGTATTGAACTTACAAGTGTATTTACCAAAAAATGCATGTTCATAAAATATATGTAAAAATATATAAATGTTGGGTTAACATGAATCTTTATATATATATTAAAAAAAGAAGACTTGATGATCATTTGAAGTTATTGAAAAGACTATCTTCTCTGCTCTGCTTAACATTTTGTTCCTTCTCTTCTCTGCTTTCAAGTAAGGATTTAAAAAAAAAAATGTTTTTACAAACAAAAAGTAGTCTAGTTTAATTACCACAATTGTTAGTTCTTGGTACTTCCAAATTTATAGAGCACATGCAGGTGTTTAAGTTGATGCAAAAAATGACATCATATCAATTAGTCTACTCGATATTTGCGCTGCTAATGTGGGACTAAGCAAGCACCCAAGGAGTTTTGTTTCGGAGCTATCAACTGAGATGTGTTGTTGTTGTAAAATTCTGGCAAATTTTCGGGAAAGCCTGATAAAGCCCGATTTGACCCAACCAATATCAATTTTATCTGGCCCAGGAAAAGGTTTCCTTTGGACTTGAATGTACATCTCTTTCTTTTATGAGTGAGTCTATGGTACCATGCATATTACAATATGGCATTGTATTACGGCTCTATATTTGAGTTTTTAAATCTTAACGGTCGATCCAAACCGTTTATTTTGTTCTCCATATTAATATGTGTTTGGAGACCAAATTTTATATTTTTTGAAATTTTTTTACTATTTTTTTAGATATTTAGAAAATTACTTGATCTAAAAATTCTTGACCATTCAAAAACAGTGATTTTCAATAAATCTAAAAAAATAGTAAAAAAATTTCAAAAAATGTAAAATTGGTCTCCAAACACATATTAATATGGAGAACAAGATAAACGGTTCGGATCGACCGTTAGGATTTGAAAACTCGAATATAGAGCCGTAGCACGGTGCCATATTGTAATATGCATAGTACCATAGACTCACTCTTCTTTTAATGTATCATAAACAAAACTTATGATGCCTATGTTTATCTACCAATCTGAGTAGGAGCACAGAAAATTCTGCAGGCTCAATATTTATCTACCGACCTGAGCACAGAAACCTCTAGTTCTGCTTTTATTTTCTGGTTTTTCTTGTCTATTTTTGTAAAGGGGTTCAGTTGAAATATTTTATGTACTAGTATAGATGTTGTATGTACTGGTATGAAACTATGTAACTGGTTTGTCTTGATTAGTGAAAATACCTACGGGTTTTTAAACAAAAAAAAAAACTTATGATGCCTTATTACTATACAAAAATGAGCAATTGTTAATCTTTTTTTTTTCAGTATTTCTTCCACAAATATAAAGTTGAGGTGCAGTAGTAGTAATTGCTTAATATTAGCCTTTTTTTCAAGTTAACCACCGTGTCATATTAAATGTATTGCTGAATTCATAGTACTGGTACCGCAGTTTAAAACTACGGGCATGATAAAAAAAAAAATTCAAAAAAAAAGTTCAAAATTTTTTCTTAGAGATGGTATTAAAATATTTCGGCTTGAAATATATATTGACTAGTTAAAGTCAAGTTTGAAATAAATCTTTTATGGATATATTTATTCATAATTAAGTATGCAGACGTTAACAAAGTGACGACATGTCGTCGACAGTCAACTTAATTAATTGGTTTTATTTTAAATCATTTGTTCTCTAGTCAATAGTTCAACTTTTTTTAAGGTTGAATTTCACATATACCTCTCAAAAACTTCAAAATTAAGTATTCCTCTCTCTAAAATTTAAAATTATATATTTTTCCCTCTAAACTTCAAATACTCACAAATTTACCAATTTTATTTTCTTTTATATTAAAACTCATTCTACATTTATATAATACCCATTTTACCCTTTATTAAATGCATATAAACTCCATTAGACTCAAATTTGAATCTGAACTGTGTATCTACCGTCCGAACTACTTTTAGATCTGTGAGCGCAACATTGATACAAATCTTGATGCGAACACACGCATATTGAAGAGACATGCACAGATCTTAATGCAATGCTCGCGGATCATAATTGCTTTATTATCTGTGTGCTAGATCAACACGAATATTGAAATGATATGCGCAAATCTTAATGCAATGCAAGGGGATTAGATGGTAGAGGAACTATTCAGATTCAAATTTGAGTTTGATGGGCTTTTATTAAAAAAGTAAAATGGATATTTTAAAATTTTAGAATGAGTTTTAATATAAAAAATAATAAAACGTGTAAATTTGTAAGTTTTTAAAGTTTAGAGTTGAAAATACGTTATTTCAAAATATCTCACAGAGGGGAAAACATCGCAGTCTTATATCCTTCCAACAAATTACTGAACGACAACTGTTAGACCTAACGCTAGTCTTATCTAAACATAAAAATATTTGACCGCTGATCTGTCTCCACGCTGGCTCTTTGACTCGTCAACTGTAACGTGGGCATAGCCGCCATATTAAAGAAATAATATATATATTGCTGCCAAAAAAAATTTAGGTGGAGCAATTTTGTTATTATTTTAAATATTTATTAAGTATTTGTTTATATTTTTCGGAGAAAATATAGTAATATAATTGTATTTTGAAAAAAATAAAAAATCTCTAGAATTTTTATAATTTATTTCATAATTGTCACATGTTATAAATACAGATAGCATGCATCATCCCTGAACCGAGATGGGTGATACTTTATATATATAATATTTCAAGTTGCTCGTCAACGATTGTGACAGGTCAATTCCCCTATTGCTAAATCATTAATTTTATTTAACAAGTAAAAAAGCATCCCACTATAAATCATGCCATATAGTCTCTTCAGACCATCTATACCAGTAGAGAAGCAATGCATTCTAATAACTCCACTGCCAAGTTATTTGCAGTAGTACTGCTGGTTCTGGTGCTGTGGGTAGTGGTGTCAAAGGCACCCTCTAAGAGGTTTACCCCATCCGTGCCGTTTTCGATAAAACCATTACGGGTAAGGTTATTTTTCCGTTTACTTTATCCGCGGGTTTATGTAAGTTTTTTTTTTCGTTTAGCTTGTCGGGTACGGGTAAAGTTTTTATTCCGTTAACGTGACAGGTAAGGTTCATGTTGAAGACTATTCCTTACATGTTATGCATGCAATCGCCGTACGGGCAATAATTACAAATACAAATTATAGAATTATATGTAGATATGTATTTATATGGAGATGATCAATGATATGATATAGATTTATTCATGGCTCATATTTATATCTATTCGTTTTTTGAAAGATTAGTCAGCTTGATGCTGCTAACAATTGTATTAATAAAAAAATTATTTATAAACATATATTCAATAGCACCATTTTATTCGTTTACACAATCGTACAGTTTTCAACAATATGGGTATACGTAACGTTCCTTTTCATTTAGCTTATTGGGTACGGGCCGGAAATAGTAAAATCCTTTTCATTTACATATATAACGGGTATGTGTATGAAAATAACTCTACCCAACCCGTTTGTACCCTTTGACACCCCTACCCACACTGGAGAGAGCAAATCATGTTCACCAGCTTTCCTATTCAGTCTTCAGTGGGAAGAAAGAGTAAATTTCTATTAAAAGTCTGATGCTTGACAGCATCCATTGATGATCCGATTTGCTTATGAACTTCACATGGCGCATAATAAAAAAATAATATATAAAAGTAACAGGGACCCTTTTGCATAAATGCCCATGTCAAAAAAGTCAAGGTTGATGCTTGACAGCATCCCTTGATAGTTGATAGGAATCACATGGGCATATATAAAAAAGGTGTAATTTGATATATAAGAGACTTGACAGCCTCTATGGAACATATTAAACTTGCAAGGACCTGATTGCATGAAGGAGTGAGGTTATATGTGAAAAAGGCCACTGAATCATTGCATCATGACTTGATACAAAATGCACTGTTTCAAGTTGAAATTAGTAAGAAATATAATTAGACAGATATGGAAGGGCCTTAATATAAAAATGTCTCATGCTCTGACAAGGTAGAGGGATGTCAGAAATATATTGGAGAAGACAGCGGATCAGCATCGCACCATTATTGATGCAGTCTGTGCCGCTTGATGGAGATCCTGCACGGTTATTGATAGATTTGAACGTGTATTTGGGCCAAGAACCCTTGAAATTTGAGTTCTCATAGTAGGCTCTGGAAATATGTCGAGAGGCCCCTAGTGACTTTTAAAACCCCAAACCAGGGCCTTCAATCAGCCATTTTACCTATCTGACCTTGCAAAGTACCAAAATTGGTACCCTGATCCTCTGGAAATTATTAATAAGCCCTTAGATCTTGAAAATGTTTCCAAGTGGAAAAAAGAAAAAAAAATATGACGTCCCCTTTCTTCTGGTCACTAGCCAGTCGATGCTGAAGGTCGTCGATGTCTTCTACCAATGGAGAAGATTTATTTTATTTTGTTATTTTAGTTAGATGTTGAGGCTTAGATGTTAATTAAGATAGAGATGTTGATGTTTAAATATATGTATCTTTACATTTTGTGCATGAAAAAGTTTCTTTATAGAGATACGTGGATGAAATTTTTTGAATAATTGAGATTGGAAAAGAAGAACCCTACTTTCTATAATATTCTATAAGAAAAGCAGCAAAGTTGGATCCATAAGTCTGAGCTTTGTGCCCATTATGGATATAGGTATATCGGCTCATGGGCTTGATATGGATATATTAGCATTGGATATGTGCCCAATATGAATGAAGAAATATTTTTAAATTACAAAGAAAAATAAAAAACAATAAGAACCATTGCTCTCTCACAGTTCTAACAAGTGATGTAGTAATAAAGTGACATACAAAAAAGACTTATATTTCTGAGTACAACTAGGGTGTTCTTAAGTTCACCAAGTCACTTGGTGAACTCAATTCTATAACCTATTGAATTGCTTTTAAACGATGAATCAAATCCGTTGATATCCTTTTACCTTATGAGTGATACGTTTACAAGTGAAAATCAAATGAATTTTGTATTTTGACATCATTGAAGCAATCTAACTATATTTCATTGTGTATATTTGAATAACATGAATAATTAAGAATCAAGACTAAGTCCTTAATTAGTGTTATCTTTAGACTTATAATATCCAACTGACAAAATTAAATCAAAGTTATAAAGAGTTACGACATCACTTCATAAATACATAAAATGTCTTATTTTTTTGACATACACTCTAAATAAGAAAACTAAAACTTCACAAAATTATTTAAATTAAAATATTAAGATCTCTAAAAAAATAAAAAAAAGGAGGACCGCTCGGACCCCAGGCTGTCTGGTCCCTAGTGGACTGCCCCTGCCCCTGACGGTCTGCTAGGACTGTGGACTGCCCCTAGGCCAGATGGTTGGGCCATTAAAAAAAAAAAAAAAAAAAAAAAAAAAAAAAAAAAAAAAAAAAACTGAATATGAGGACACTCCTGTAAAAACCTTTTTTTTTTTTTTTAGGGTTTTAATAAAAATGATGTCCGAAATACATATAGCATAGGCAAAGTCAGAGGCACCTTAATTAATTGAGTCCATCTATCACAAAAGCCATAGCTTTTTTGAATGATATTAATTGATTAATAAGGGTGCGCCAGGACTATACAATAATTTGATATGTTTGTATATATAGTAATCCAGTCTATTTGGAAGTATATTTTATATAATTGATTCCGTTATATTTCTCTATTTCGTTGGCGTTGTTAATGATTCAAGTACAATATTTTTTACGTGCTATTTTCAGAAATCCTACATATACAAGAATTTTTTACTAGAAGAATTATTCAAGTACAATATTTTTTTAAGCCCAGCAAATTAAAGAAAATGATGATTGTAGAAAGTAACAAATAGCTAATCGCTCAAGCAATGATTTTCCATATTATCAAAGAGGAAAGATAAAGTACACAATAAAACATATGGGTGTCTGCATTACGAAAAGCTAAAGTATTTCAACATTTTCTTGTGTTGTCATTATGCTCCATCTCTTTCGAATAATTAAATCTTCAAATTTACAAAAGAGAAAAGAGAATCAAAAGGAAAAGGTACTACAAAACAAAAAGAAAAGTATTAATTTATGGTTACTTATTTATTGGGATAGCATGTCTTTGATATTGACATTGACATTGTTTCTAAACTACAGTAAAGAAACGAAAAAGAATGACAAGATTTAGGTAGAATTGAAAACTAGAAATTTATTATCAAATGTTTTTCTTATACCACAAAGACAACCCCCTGGTCTTATACCACAGAGACAACCCGCTGGTTCTTATACCACAGAGACAATACAGCATGCCCATTAGCCCAACAGCGAATACTAATAATTGTCCGATTCATATATGAATCGGACAATTATTACTATTTGCTATTGGGCTAATGGGCATGCTGTATTATCCTTATCTTTGAATATTTTTCATTTTAATAATTTTATGTACTATTATATATAGAGTAAGTCTACCATACATTGTAATGCATAGGTATTTTTGTATATTGGATTATAAGTCATCGGATTCAAAGTCCAACTGACTGATCCAAACCATTTATCTTGTTTTCCATATTAATATGTGCTTGGAGACCAACTTTTACATTTTTTGAAAATATTTTACTATTTTTTAAGCCACTTTGAAAATCACTGATCCATGGTAACAGTAAAATCAAAAGGCACCGTTGGATCAATGATTTTCAAAGTGGCTTAATAAATAGTTAAAAATTTTCAAAAAAAATATAAAATTTGGTCTCCAAGCACATATTAATATGGAGAACAAGATGAATGATTTGGATCGGTTATTTGGACTTTAAATCTGTGATATATAGTTCAATGCACAAATGTGCCTATGCATTGAAATGTACGGTAGTCTTACTCATTATATATATATATGAATATATATATATATATATAGAGAGAGACAGGCTAATATGCTTTCGGCAGCACTTCGGCCGAAGTGCTGCCACCCCATTTTTGATTTTTCAAAATCCAAATGGTCGATCCGAACCGTTCATCTTGTTCTCCATATTAATATCTGCTTGGAGACCAAATTTTACATTTTTTGGAATTTTTTTGCTATTTATTAAGCCACTTTGAAAATCACTGATCCAACGGTGAACCCCTGATTTTACTGTTTGGCAGTTCACCGTTGGATCAGCGATTTTCAAAGTGGCTTAATAAATAGCAAAAAAATTCCAAAAAATATAAAATTTGGTCTCCAAGCAGATATTAATATGGAGAACAAGATGAACGGTTCCGATCGACCATTTGGATTTTGAAAAATCGAAAATGGGGTGGCAGCACTTCGGCCGAAGTGCTGCCGAAAGCATATTAGCCTGTCTCTATATATATATATATATAGAGATGGGCTATGGTACATTGCAATGCATAGGCCATGGTGTGTATTGGACCATAAATTACCGATTAAAAGTCCAAATGACCGATCCAAACCGTTCATCTTGTTCTCCATATTAATATGTACTTGGGGACCAAATTTTATATTTTTTGGAATTTTTTTACTATTTATTAAGCCACTTTGAAAATCGCTGATCCAACGGTGGCCTCTGATTTTACTGTTCCAAACAGTCACCGTTGGATCAGCGATTTTCAAAATGGCTTAATAAATAGTAAAAAAATTCCAAAAAATATAAAATTTGGTCTCCAAGTACATATTAATATGGAGAACAAGATGAACGGTTTGGATCGGTCATTTGGACTTTGAATTGGTGATTTATGGTCCAATGCACACCATGGCCTATGCATTGCAATGCACCATAGCCCATCTCTCTCTCTCTCTCTATATATATATATAGTAAGACTTGGGTGCTATGGATAGCATAGAGGCCTCTATGCTACGGCTCAATATTCAAGTTTTCAAAATCCAAACGGTCAATCCGAACCGTTCATCTTATTCTCCATATTAATATCTGCTTGGAGACCAAATTTTATAATTTTCTAAATTTTTTTACTATTTATTAAGCCACTTTGAAAATCGCTAATCCAACGGTTTTACTGTTTTGTGCAGCCACCGTTGGATCAACAATTTTGTAAAATACTTAATAAATAGTAAAAAAATTCAGAAAATTGTAAAATTTGGTCTCCAAGCAGATATTAATGTGGAGAATAAGATGAACGGTTCGGATCGGCCGTTTGAATTTTGAAAACTCGAATATTGAGCCGTAGCATAGAGGCCTCTATGCTATCCATCGCACCCAAGCCTTACTCTATATATATATATATATATATATATATATATATATGAATATATAAATTTAGGTACTTTCACAAAAATCACGTTTAGTTCAATAATTATTTTCGTGTGATAATCGAAGGAACGGTAAAATAGTAAAAAGCACAAATGTTTGCAAATTATCTGGACCTCTGCTGGCTAATTGGTAATAAATACAATTCTCAATTTGTGCTGCCTTTTCGTTTATCATAATGTTAATTATCATGGGCTTATAATTAGAAACTTGTATTATTATAATCGGCAATAAGGTTTATTTTTTTGGGTTTCTTAATTTAACGTGGGCCTTGATATATATGTTCTTCTATTATATGGGCCAATCAGTTTAGAAAAAGAAATGGTTTGTGTGCCCAAAATTAAAATGGGCTTCTTCTTCATCTCATGTTACTGGGAGGTGGCAAAAGAATATAACATTGGTTTATTAATAGAAACCAAGGTTCTAAATAGCGCGTTATAGCTCTTTCGGATCATAAAAGCTATGGCGCTATAATGCGCTATTCTGTGCTATAGCGGCACTATTTGGATATAGCGTTGTTTTTTTAATTAGTCCGTTATGACGCGATAAACACTATTTAAACCTTTAATAGAAACACGTGAAGGCTGCCAAAGAAACACCAGTGTTCAGGTGTTGGTTAGTATGAATTATTATTGGGGACAAATGATTTTATAATTATAGATCCAAGTAAATTGGTTTCAGGCTGCAAATGCAAATGCAAAACCAACAGCAATCTATTTTGCAGATATAAGTTGGGCCGGTATCATTTCATGAAATATATACAAACAATTATTGTACTACATGTATTAAATCATGTTGTATTAAATCTCGTGATCAATCATGTTGTATTTTTAACAATATGTATATCACTGATGCTTATTCGTACATATTTGAGCGGGAAGAGAAATTACTTTACTAAAAAATATTAAAAAAATGATGTATGGAACATAATGAATATAAAAGATTCTTTTCCATCATGTTTTGTCCATCGTCTATCCATAGCGTTATCCATTTTCAGTTCAACTGACTTCAATTGTCTCAGTCCAATCTTCTTTCTCCAGCTGCTCCATCTCTTTTAAATATCCCATTCTTTCTCTCTTTCTGATCTCTCTTTCTCTCTTCATAGAAACAAAAATTACGTTCTCTCTTTCTCTCTTCTTTCTCTCTTCTTTCTCGCTTTCTGATCGCTCTTTCCGATCTCTCCTTCCCTCCAACGCCTCTCCTTTGACGGTCTCCTCTTCAACAGGTTCTTGATCGTACTTCTACCCGGCACTTTCTTCTCTCCGACGGACTACTCGTTGGCGCTTTCTTCTCTCCAATGGACTTCTCTAGCATCTCTCTTAGATTCTAATGGAGAGAGACGATCTAAGAGAGTCGATTTGGAGGAGCGATCTGGTGGAGAGAGATGAGAGCGAGGCGATCTGGAGCATAATCGGGTTATTTTACAGTATTCACTTTGTAGTTTTACAATATGTATTTTGTGGTTTTACAGTATGTATTCAAAACAGTTTATTTACTGATCTATTTAAGTTTCGTTCCTTCTATTGATTTGAATTGATAATCATGATTTCTTTGCTTCTATTGAAGTGTCATTTGAATTGATGTAGTCTCAGGCGTGTATGCATTATATGAACATTGTATTCAAACAAAATCGTAATTTATGCGAATTTTGTTGTATTTTGCTTATGTCATTCATTTTTTGTTCGCAATGATGATTTTTTTTAGATTACTGACTCGATCTCGTTGTTTAAACATGATTGCGACGGAAGAGTGTATTTCGATCTGATAGAAGACGGCGATATTCAAATTTAGTAAGTTTTTCTGTTGAATTTGTTTTTTTTTTTCATTGTATGCAGTAACAGATTTATCATTTTGACTGAATTTTTATATGAATATTATTCATATGTTGTAATTTCATATGATTTTATATTCTCTGTTTTTTATAGTACATATATATATGAATTACAATATATATGTCTCATTTTACAGGATATCAAACTGTTATGAAAGTTTCTGGACGTTTGAAAATGTGAAGTTTTTTGTATGATTTGTTATTTAAGTTATAGCATTGAATGATGAATTTTACAGTATTGGTGCATATTGAAATGTTTTTATATTCTACTGTTAGTTTTGCGAAATTGTGTATTTTGCAATCTGTTATAAAAGTTTTTGGATGTTTGAAAATTTGAATGATGTTTTTTATAAGATTTGTTATTTAAGTTACAGCATTGAATGATGAATTTTACAGGATTGCTGTAAGTGAAATGACACTTTTTCTTTATATTTGAAAATTGTTATTAGATTGTTTTACATAAGTTACAGCTTTGAATTATAAATTTTGCAGGATTGGCGCAAGTCAGTTTTACATGATATATGTTGTTATTTTTTAAATGTTATGTATATCATTTTATGTTATAAATGAGTTTGGTTTACGGTATAGGTGACAAATTTTACAATATATAAGTAATGTTTTCATATGCACTTTGTATTAGTTATTCTAATATGTGTATGTTACATTTTATATTAAGTAAGTTATTTACAGTATATAAGATATTGATGTACATCATTATATTTTTGTACATATTGAATACATATTGATGTACATCATTATATTTTTGTGTCTAACATCCTTTAGTATTGATTTTTACAGTTTTGCACCAATGACTTTTGATTTGAATGAAGATTTGGCAAGTGAAAATTCAAGCGTGAATAGTGTTGCAGAAATTAGGGTCGTAGAAATTGATTTAAATGTCGAACCCGATATTATGGGACATGTAGGAATTGAAGAATTAGCAGAGTCAAACATTGTGATGAACAGATTTTGTTTTGTGGTGAACATATTTTTTGTGTGGTGAACAGATGACAAATGTATGTATAGATTTAGAAATTTTACAATATACATGGTATTATTTTATAGTTTATATTTTGAAATTTTACAATATACATGATTCTTTGCAGGTTATAGTTTAAGCTGAAATGTAGCATTTTCTACATTTTATCTTACAGTATACATGGTATTATTTTATGGTTTAGATTTAGAAATTTTACAGTATACAAGATTCAATTGAAAATTTATAGTATTATTTGAAAATTTTACAGTATACAAGATTCAATTGAAAATTTTACTGTATACAAGATTCAATTTTACAGTATACAAGATTCAATTTCACAGTATACAAGATTCAATCGAAAATTTTACTGTATACAAAATTCAATTTTACAGTATACAAGATTCGACCCATTGCAGACTCTAATAACTAACTCTAACTGCCAATAACCGCTAATAACTAACTCTAACTGCCAATAACTTCCTATAACTACAATTTCCAAAAGTACAGTTTGAAAGTACATTTCTTTTCTCGTTGCAATCTTTTTCTAACTATCATGGGACCACTTCAAATAGTTGCTGGATATTTTGTGATTAACTGATATATTTTATGTGATATATTGTATAATTATACAGCATGTAGAAGTAATTTTACAGTATTCGTGCAAGTCAAAGTGATGAACAAAAGGCTGTGGACAATTAGACGCTTCCTATATATATATATAGAGAGAGAGAGAGAGAGAGGGAGAGAGAGAGGAGGGATCCAATACTCAAGGGCGGATCTAAAGACATTCAAAAGGTGACTAAGCTGCTCTTATGATTTTAAAATTTTAATTATGTATACTAAGATTTAATTGAATTTTATTTTTTTGAAACATTTCATATAGAGCTAGCCCTCCTCATAAATAATACATATCTACTTGTAGTCAAGTGATTAGAGCTTATCTTGTGTTGATGAAGAATTTGAGTTCAATTTCCAACAATCATAATTTGTGCATTTTAAGTTTTAGTTTCCTCTATCAAGATTTTCTAGTTTCACCCTGTCAATACCTCATGCCCTTCATTGGGCGTATGAATCAGGTACGATATAAACAGTTGACAAATTCGAAGGGCTAGAAATGCACAGAGCAGGCACGATATAAACAGTTGACCTTAAATTACAAATTCGAAGCTTCCTACACATTTGTCGTTTATTGATAAGTCAAAGTAAATGGTAGGTCTCGAGATCTCTTGCATTTGTTTAATTTGTTTGATTTAGTCGAGTTCAGATCGCACTCAGCTGCTCATGATGTGTACTTAACAATAATATAGAAAATGGTTAACTAATTAATTAATATGGTTGTTGGATGGGGAAATTAATGATCGTATACCTTTTTTACGAATTAAGCCACATAAGTTTTATTATTCTCTTTGAACCATTGACTCTTTCACCTTTAAGTGTCACAAATTAATGCGCTGAATCCAAACTTAAATTTATATCTTTATTCCATTGTATTAAACATGACAACGGTTTGATAAACTGCCCACTAGCACATCTGCTCAGAAATCATAATTCCGTATTAAAGATGAATTTTAAATAAATATTAGAATCACATTATATGCACTTACCTATGATCATTTATACACTTCATATGTGTATATATATCACAACCACTTTACTCTTTTTCCCAAAATAATTTATCTATATGTACTTTATAAATAAAAATGTCATAGGTTATTAATTGAAACTAGTTATCGTAGTTAAGTTTAGAACTATGTTCAATGAATCTAGCTAATATATATGTTCATTTCTTTATTAATTAATTAAGACTCACTTACTCATGTAACTTCCTACTTGTTTTGTTTATTAATTAAGACTACCATAAAAAAAACTTCGTAAGAATCAATTGTTGGAGGAAGAAAGAGACCACGTGATTAATTGCCATTTCCTACTTGTTTTGTTTTTCCTGCTCTTCTTTCCATGCAGCGAACGGTTTCACCTCTTATTAGTTTTCTTTCTCCTGCTAGTTTTAACCCGCTGCACGACTGTCTGCAAAGCAAGACCATAGGAAAACCCGTATTGATAATGTTTATCTGCCGAGGACCTAATAAAAATTATAATATTTCCCTCCCTTATTTTAAATTTGAATGAATACAGCTGTAAGTTAGAGAAATTTAAAGCTGCAGGGTGCCCGGTGCGGACTAGTGTATTGAAATTACGTACCACCGGGGGTCAAATTCGGAACGGTTCGCTTGCCGCCGGTACTCGACCGGACCGGATCCGTGCCCGGGTTTGGAACGGGTACACGGGTAACCCGGGTGGGATTAAAACGGACCGGGACCAGTTTTTTTGAAAAAAAAAACCCGTGATAATTCGGACTGTGCCAAACCCGTACCCGCCCAGACCAAACCATCTACATGCTGAACCCTCCGCTTGAACTACCTGTACCCATTTACCTTTTTTAAAATTCAAATTTATTTCCCCCCAAATCTGTACCTGCCCGAACTACCTGTACCCATTTACCTGTACCCATCCCTCAGAAATTCAATTTTTTTTAAAAAAAAACATTTTTATTTTTAAAATTCAAATTTTATTTCCCCTCAAACAAGCGTCCTTAAATACAATCCCATCCTTCACAAATTTTCACATCCCATCTTATTATTTTTTATCTCTCATTCTCACAATCTCAATAATTTCATTATTATCAAATTTTAAATTTATTGTTAAAAAAAATATAGTTGTAAATCATAGTCTCACTCTTACTTCATACTCAAAATGTGTGAAGCCTCAGCAGTTTTTCTTGACTTCTCAGAAAAAAAAAAGATGCCCTCTCAGTTGTCTAGGTTACAATTTCATGATGCATGAGTGAATAATAGTTAGAAAAAAAAAATGCTAAGTTTTCCTCTAGATTAAATTTTGTAATTTTTATATAGATCAATACTTTTTAGTTCCTCATATAAAATAAAAGTACACAATATTAAATTTTTCATCCACTTCGATTTTAATTTTATAATTTCATCTCTGGCACGATGAAGATCTCGTCCGAATTAAAAATACATTGGACAAAAGTAAAGTAAAGTAAAATAACTATATAATGCCTAGACGGTAAGTCTTAATTTTTTGCATATATATAATATACTGCTAAAAAAAGGTTCCATTTGCACTAATGCATGATGACTCTCTATCGCACAGCTTTTCGTTTGTTGCAAATAGCAAAGTTTAAATTGATGAAACGGATCGGATCATGTGCTGGCATCACAACAAGAATGAGACACTTTTCGCGAGGATAAAAAAGTGACTTTTTGCGACGGACTACTCTCATTATTCAGCTTTTTCTTTTTGCGACGATACCTTTTGCGATGGACGGCCGTCATAAATGCTCTTGTTCTCTTGCAAAAAGTGTCTACTTTGTTGTAGTGCATGTGACACTCGGCACAATATCTAAATCATATGAGTAATTAATTTTGACTTCTTCTGATCTAGGTTGCTTCCTACTGGGAACGCATATTATTATTATTTTTCGTCATAGGCCATTGGTGTTGGACAATAAATTTAAACACGTCATTATTAATCAGAACACATAGTCAGGGTGACATATCATGTATGTTTAGCACGTCACATGACTTGCATGAAGTGATTATCTTTTATCATCTTAGTCGTATCACGTTACGTGATCAATATTTTCAACTTTTTTTCTTAATTATAATTTATTTTGTAATAGTTTTAGTTTTTGATACAATTTTGTTATATTATTTTCTTTGAACAAATAAAAACTTCAAAATAATAATTAAACATTATCAATCACTTCAATTGTGGTCAAAGCATGACCACACTATTCGAGATGTGCAGGATCCGAAAAAGCGGATTTGGAACTTTTTACTGCCTTGTTTTTTCTTTCCTGGACAAGGTTTAAAGTGAATCTCCAAAAGTTTTTTTACGTTTTTAGGGAAGGAGATCACCTGGATTCTGGGGGCAAGAAATTCCTGTTCCTTGAGTCATTGCTGGGTAGGGCCGGGGTCACTTTCAAAATTTAAATATTTGATTTGAGGTCCATCTCAAATCCACCGACAGTGACTCTAGAGGCAGGAATTTCTTGCCCCCAATGGCGCAGGAGATTCAGTTCCCCTTTGTAGTACTGAAAAGAGTAACTTATGCGTAAAGGATTTGTTGTGACATAGGCCTTGGATGTAGAAGACATTTTTATCTATTAAATTCACTTGTCAATCACTGATAACAAAAGAAATGAAAAGATGACCTAAGTGATCCCTTCAGTTGATCTATTTGGTGCACATGATACTACTGTAGGGATTTTGGATAGGTTATAGTGCAACAATTGGAAACAGTTCAAGATTTGTTCACTACCCGAAAATCATAATTCAAGTATAAAACTAATTCCGGGATTGAAACAGAGTTTACCACTAAACGCGCAGCGGAAACTTCAAGTATAGTCTAGCGGTAGCCTTCTTCTTCTCCTTTCCTTCCGTGTCAGATTCACGTAACAACTCAGCAATCACTCCTCTATTAGTATCCACACGAATAGGTTGACGAACAACTGCAAGTCAAAGTGCTAGCGTCAACTTGCAGTCCCCTTCTTGTCTGTCTGCTTTCCTTTACGGTTTCTAACTCAGTGCGAAATCCGACTGATCTGAGTTTCGGTTTTAATCCAATAAAACCGAAAATCCTAATCTCCTATTTTCTGTCTCTCTCTATTCTGATTATTTTCTTATCCAAGAATATATATCCTATTTTCGGTTTTCTGTCTATTTCATTTCATTATGAAATTAGAACAGATTAGAGAGAGAAAGATTCATATTCCGAAAATAGAACAGATTAGAGAGAGAAAGGTTCATATTCCGAAAATAGAACACTAGTTATTCTGTACTAGTGACTAATTTTTAACCGTGATTAATTTAGAATTAATCATTGAAATTTGATTGTTAAATATATAATTCTTAATAATTAAGCCGTTGTTGTAAAATTTGAACATGTCCTTTTATAATATGAGCTGGAACTAAAATGGAACATAAATGTCAAATTAGTATAAATATACAGGGCACACAATGATATTTCATTCAAACAAATGCTCAGCACAAACACATTTATGTTACCCTTAACTAGCTAAAGCTTCCCTGAGAATTCTCAACACCATAAGAGAGAACACAAATCTCTAACCTCAATTCACCACACATACACAGACACTAATAAAGAGAGCATACATGGATTCCAGTTCTGCACCAGTGCAGCCACCGGTTTCTGATGAGTTGATCGATGAAACCGTAATAAATAGTATGGTACTCATGGATGTCTACACTGGTGTATCGGCGGTCCTGCTGTTTGTGACCTTTTTAGTTGTTGTTACACGGTTCAGGCTGTGGCATAACAACTTTTTCCTAAAGAAGATCCCCGAGCTGGTCAACAACCCAGTCTATAGTATGATCATGCAAGCCTTGGGCTTTGTTGCATTATTGCAAAACAAAATAAATGACCTCTACTTGATTTGGGTTGTGATACTTATCATTGCATATGATAATGTCTTCACCATTTCATCCTATTCACTTCTCGAGAGAGCTGCTGATAGGAGGTCACGCGAGTGTGGCTCTCTATACAACAGTATCTTCGCAATAGTAATATTATTCATATACAGGAAGGGTAATGATTTTCATCACCAACTTTTGGTTCTTTTGTTTTTAGTTCTTGCTAAGTTCTTGATCCGAATCGTGAGTTACGTGTTTGCGGATAGGGCATATGGTCTTGAAAACATTAACCTAGTTGCTGAATATATGAAGAACGAGCACAAACTGACCCACCCGAGTGATGCAACAGACCCTACAAGCATGAAAGGGTACAAGTACCTTGTGATGGGTGAACAGAAAATTGATTCCCAGATCAAAGCACCATACTACTCTCAAGAGGTTGATCTTAAAGATGATGGCATTGTTACCGTGGAAAGGGTTTGGGGTTGCAAAAAGGGTCTCTTACACCCCTCTGTTGATAAAAATGGGGGTATGAAAGATGTTTGCCTCTCATTTGCTTTGTTTAAACTTTTGAGAAGACGAAATTTCAGGTATCCTGCAGCAGAGGCCCAACAACCAAAGACAAAGCAACTTATATTTAATGGGCTTCTCTCTGAGAAGGATAAAGACCGAGTCTTTCGGGTAATAAAAACTGAGCTCGGTTTTCTACGTGACTTAACTTTCACAAGGTATCCTGTTGGATTTGCATTTGGCTTTCCAGTATGGAATTTAGTTTTACTTGTCGGAATGCTAGTTGTAACTCTTTGGTTTGCAATTGAAGTGTTTAACACTGACGATTATTACCTTTTCTTTAAAGATCACGAGATTGATACACCTTTAACATATATGCTCTTAATCATAATAATATTGATGGAGCTTTTTGAAGTGTTCACATATGTATTTTGCGACTGGGCAAAGGTTACAATGATTTGTCGAAACGTAACAAGGAACTCTTCACTTGTTACAAACCAGCAGGCTTCTTCAGATGCTAATTCACATGAAGCACAACCTTGGCTATTTGGTTACAAGGTAAATATCTATCTCTCTGTATGTCCTTATGTTCTGTTAGCCTACAGATTTATCAAAATATTTAGTTACATGAATTTAATTTTTACATGATTTATTAATATATGATCATAAATTCATAAACATTTCAACTTGTTACCAGGTTTTAGCACTTTTCTGCAAGCCAAGATACTTTCTCTCTATAAAGAATAACCTCGGACAATACTCATTGCTGGAAAATTGTGGCAAGAACTACCTATACATTTCCGGTCAGTGGTATTATCTAATTTCAACCTGTGGAGGGTCAAAAATAAATGCTCCTCCCCCAGGTTTGAAAAAGGGTGAATCAGTTAAACTCAGCCCAGATGTGAAGGAAGCAATTTTTGACACTCTAGTACAGAGCCGTGGTGACTGTACAAATGGTAAGGCAGCTCTTCAAAGGAACGGGGCGATTGTTTATGAAGAACTAAAATGGACACTCAATCTTGAAACACCAGTTCATACTATAATGGTGTGGCACGTAGCAACATGCTTATGTGCAATTCCGCTGGTAAATGTCGGAGGCAACAAAGATATCAAGGTTGCAACTGACTTGTCCAATTACTGTGCTTACTTGGTAGCCTTTCATCCTGATCTGTTACCATTAACCAGCAATTCAGTGAAATATATGTTTAAGGAAATATTTGGTGAGACTCATAGGTTTTTTGGAGGGGTGCGCAGTATGGATGAAAAGTACAGAAAGCTGATGAGCTCTACAGATGGTGATCAGAAAATTATTCATCGGGGCTCGAAGCTGGCACGTGCCTTAACCGAGAAAGTACCTGATGATGCTCAGAGATGGAAGTTGATGGCTGATTTCTGGTCAGAGTTGATCCTGTACATCGCTCCATCAGGATCTATCAAGGCACATATTGAGCAGCTTAGTAATGGCTCTGAGTTCATCATGCATTTATGGGCTCTGTTATGCCACGCGGGGATCATTGATACCAATAATGAAGAATACCACCCTTAGAAGTTGCTGAAACGAAAGGAAATCATCTTCGAGTTGTGTTTAAAATTACTTGTATTTGCAGTTGTTGTTTCTGTTTTATGTTTTTTTCAGCAGTGTGTGTAACTTATGTACTGGTGTCATTGTGTGCATTTACAAATTTGTACTACAATAAAGTCATGTGTGATTTTAGTTAGAAGTCATAATTTGTTGCGATCATGACTAGATTATTGGCACATTTTTCCTTCAATTGAGCTAAGAAAAAATTATTCTATTATATCAACGTATTCTAGTGCCCTTTCGGATTAAGCTTGTTTAGACTTATTGAGCTTTGTAGCAAAAGATAAAAGAAACTCAATTTTTGTATCTTGATTCTTCAACTCCCATGCTGGCCAGAGCTACAGAAAGCCTGATTACTAGATTGGAAATTATAAATTCCTCCGAACATTCTCCTGGCAAGAGTGCAATCAAGGCCACTAACCTGTGCCATGAGCCTTCTTGATCACCTAACTGTAGACCCCATTCTTCCTGGTTTTCGTTAAACACAACCCAATGTCTTTTGTCAGATGGAAGTTCTTCTTTGTCTGTCTGTGTGGATTAATTCGGTCGGTGCGGTTGTTGGCCTGTACTTGTGGTAGGGAAGCACCTTTCTGTATTTGGCCGAATTCAAGTGGAGGAAGAGATTCTGATATTTTAACAACTCTGTTGGAGTTTCCAATATTTATATTCTTGTTTTCCCATCACATTTCGATTGGATCCAGTTTCCAACAGTATTAATCTAATCAGCCGATTCCCTGTCCTTTACCCATTACTTTTCTCATCATATAAATAAATATTTGCTCTCAATCATGAATGTATGTTCTCTTAACTTTTCTCTCAATCATTTTTCTCTTTTATACAAAATACAACTGTCTCAAACTTTCTTCTATTCCTTTAAAATTCGTTTGTTCTGTATGGGGATAAAAATTTGTTCAGACTCAGTTATGTCCATCCGGTCTAAACTGACAGGAAAGCTAACCCGGCCCAGCCTGATACTCAATGGACCTGGCCAGATTTGATGTATTCACTAAATATCATGTACGTAGCTCTAATATAAAAATATGTATGGATCAGACCAGCTGTAGCCTGTTCTCCATTTCTTTTACGAGCTAAACTTACAAATTTTGTTGTACGTTACAGAGTAATATTTTTTTAGAGAAACGTGAGCATCGACCCTTGAAGTCGGAGACAGATTCATGTATACTCCCTGAATTATTTTTTAAAATAAAGATGGAGAGCAAATATTTTATCTTTAAATATTTATAAAGAATCATCATTCATATTTTGAACAAACGTGCGACCTCTTATGTAGAAAGTATTGACTTACGCACAGATTATAATTATGTATTATCATTAAAAATAATTGTACAAATGCATTTTCGATCTTTCCCTGAAGAGATAAGTTCGTACATAAATGTGAGGATATCTTACACACGTAGTTGTCGGTACAACTTCTCTTGTACCTAGTGAGTGAGATTTTAATTTATGACCAGAAAGATACACATGAGAGGGATAAAAAAAAAAAGCATAAAGATAAGATATACAAAACGGAAATAAATCTGCTGTGATTCTAAATGAATTGCAGGATCCTGTTATTTCAAATCCATCCATTTATCTGTCTAGAGATTCATGTATAAAAAATGAGTGTTATTGAGATTTGTGCATTCCAAAGAGTGAAAGGTCAGATTTGGAATCACAGAGTTCTGCGATCCCTTTAGAATCACAGCAGATTTAATTTATTTCCATACAAAACAATTAGCAACCTAAAGATAAGATACAAACACAAAGCGTTACATCTCAATTGAATAATAGAAAGCGATGCCCCTGAGTACTTTTCTTAATTAATTAATATGACAATATACATTTCATCTCAATCGTTTACGGAACCAGAGAATATTGGTGATCAAATCACACGGCTGTGAAGCATCCTCAACTCCTAGTCCAAGTCCGTACGTCGACATCATTTTTTAATTGTAGGAATTGACAAAATATGTTTTAATACATGATTGAAGAAAAATTGACAAAAAAATCCAGAGGACAAAAATTTTGATTGAAGAAAATACGGTGCATATTTATTCTCCTTGATAACAACATTAATCAAAATATTTAATCACAAAATCTTTTTTTTAATAATTTATTGCTTTTGAAAATTCTTCCGGAGTTCCAATAATATATCGATCCTTGATATAATATGTAATTATTACAAAATCATTTGTATATATTTTCATTAAAATGCATGGACAAATTGCATCATTTTTATATCTATATGCTTAAATAAATGCTCATTGAGATGGTTATATCACATGCGTCTAAATTGCTTTAATTCATACAATAATTTATTAAATTTGATTGATTAATATTTTGGAGAACCTAAAAAAGTAAAAAGTACTTCTTCATGTATCTCATTTGAAAGAGAAAATCAAGTAAAAAATATTTGTACTTTTAGATTTATAAAATTCATCACGGATTATCAGAAAAATTGATAAGAATGATCAAAAGAAAAAAAAAATAGTGGATAAAAATGAATCTTTCCTTTTGTTGGCTTGAATACAAAAGTGGTTAAAAGTTAAAACTACATAGATTTATAATTTAGTTGCTTGCAGATAGATGTTTATATGTTTGCGAATATCATTTTAAAATGTTAGAAACAAAACTTTAAAAACTCAAATATGAACGCTGAAAATGGAAGTTAGACATTAAATATTTAGGGGACGTACGTGCTTGGTGATTTATTTGGGGAACAATTATCAATCTCCTAAAAATAATTGTACAAATGCATTTTCGATCTTTCCCATAAGACATAAGTTCGTACATAAATGTGAGGATATCTTGCACTTCTGACAAAAACTTATTCTACTAGAGTAAAAAATATGCATAAAAAGAAATTAATTTTGTGTCTCCTCACAACACAGTAAATTAAATTGTACGGTCTTGGTAGTAAAAAAAAAAAAAAACTTTTTTTGTTTTTTTTAGTAACCCTGATGTTCCTTATAAGTCACCGTGAAGATGTTTCTTTCTCAGAATAAAGGTATCTCCAGGCTTCCTTTTTTTATTTTATTTTTAAGAAAAGTTCTTAGGGGATGATTAATGGAAAACATAAATTTATTCCTATAAAATTGCACAATTAGTCACATATATACCTTTGCCAGTAACAAAAGTGCCACAAGAATAGTATGAAATGTGCCAAATTGTCCCTAAATTCTTTCGATGTCGACGTTATTTTATTTAAGGTTAAGGGTAAAAGAACTTGTGTATGTCCCTCAAATTAAACCTTTTGGTTGGAAGCAGATTCTAACAAACATGTGGTCAATTTTTCACGTCGTCTCTACTTCATCTTGTAATAATGGTTTAATAGAAAATGTTTCTAAATTAGAAATTCGAAACTGACATTATTATTGGTATGATGGCAACTGTGACAGTGGAGGGTCAATTATGTGAAATGATGTGTACAAGATCCGATATTGCTCATGTCATATGTGTTATAAGTCGTTTTCTTTTTAATTCTAGTAAAGTTCATTGGAATGTTGTGAAATTAATTCTTAGGTACATTCACGGTACTACTGGTTATAGTCTTTGTTACGAGGCTAGGGAACCAATTTTGAAAGCATACATTGATGGTGATTGGGCCAGAGATGTTTACTCGAGGAAGTCAATATCCGGTTATTTGATTAATTTCACAAATGGTGTTGTCTCATGATAATCAAGACTACAAAAGTGTGTTGCACTTTTCACAACCGAAGCTGAATAAATCGCAATCACAGAAGTATGTAAAGTATTATTGTGAATGAAGTTCTTTCATTAGTTGGGCATTCAGCAAGAAAGATATGTGTTAATTTACGATAGTCAAAATACAATTCATTTGAGCAAGAATCATACTTTCCATTGCAGGTCTAAGCATATTGAGATACGTTATCATTGGATATGTTATATGCTTGAGAATAATATTGGTTGTTGGAAAAGATTCATACAAGTGAGAATAGATCTGACATGTTTACAAAGTTCTTACCGTCTTTGAAGCTTGAAGCTAGTTGTGACAAGGTGGGTCCTGTTAAGGTTGGAGCATGACACAGTGTTTATGAGATTAAAGATGAGCATTATCTTCAAAGAGGAGATTGTTGGTTTGAACACAATTAGTGGGTCCAGCCCGTTTTACCTTTGCCATCGATTTTGAATTTAACCAATGCTGCTTGGTTCATTTCCTATCGGCAGGAATTTCGGCCGATAGTAATTTGGCCTTTCGCTTTCGGTAGATAGTATTGAACCAATGGAAATGATTTTGGTTATCTCAATTGAAGCAGCTTCCCAGTTCTTGCGTAGGCAAAGTTAAGAAAACTGTTGCTGTTAATTAAAGGTGCTTTAATCAAATTCTTTGCTATCGGAACTAATTAAGGACAAACCGATGGTGATTTAGCTTGATTGGTTTAATTGAAGCTGCTGCCGCAACCTTTCTAATTCAGCCCATTTCGTGAGTAAGAAAATTGAAGCTGCTTTCTATTTCTGTTGCCTCTTTACTTAACATTGTTTAGAATTTTGTTCTCTTCTTCTTGAAACTTATAAGAGAGTGTGTGAGAGAGTGCCATTGAGAATTCTAATTTCCTTGTACTTGTAAGATTCTTTGATTTAGTGAATTTGTATCGTGCTCCTGTTGTTTTTTCACGTAAAATCTTGTGTCATCTCTAATTTTTTGTACTTGTAAAACGCTTGCTTGCTTATTGTCTTTGTTTCTCTTGTGATCTATTTATTTGCTTGCCTCTATTTTACCCCCAACAATACAAGGGAAGGAATTTGCCTACCCCTGAAAATCATTTTATTTTTGACCGGGCTCATTCTAATATGTCTGCATTTATATAACCCTTGTAAATATTTATTAGTAATTTATAAAGTGTTTGATTAGTAATTTTTTCTTTAAATTCGTCAATAGATAATGGATAGATACTACAAGACGGGACCTAAATTTCCAATTGATTCATCTTTATAAGGATCACAACAAATCAGATCTAGCTTAAGCCCTAATTGTTCTTATAAAGTTGATTCATCTTCATAAGAATATTTGTTATAAAAATTTGACATAGTTGGAACCTTTGATATTCATTTATTTATCTTGACTACTTGTTTATTTTGATTGATGACGTAATTTTTGTTATGTTGAATTTTCTTTTGTAGCTATATATTTTGTCTACCCCTAACAAAATTTCTAGCTTGGCCATTGCTTGCAACCCAACCAATATCACAGAGATATTCAAAACCAAAGGTAGGATAAAAATAACCCATGGCAAAGGAAGGGCCCATCAACGCCATTAGTTGGTAAAAAGTTAAAAGTAATTACAATGTTGCCTCTGGTTACAAACACCATCGGTGCCAAATGACACCTGATGGTAAAGAGGAGATAATAAATGTGTTTTTCTCTTAGTACTGATTGGAACAAAGTGGTACATAGCTGATTATCTCAAGTCCTTATTTTCGATCAAACTTAGTATGATCAATTTGATTAAACCGCATAAATTTATTTTCATTTTGCTTACTAATGCAAGTTTCTCTATGAACACAACAGAAAAAAAGTTTAGGTTAATGAGGAGGTGAGAAGAAGGTTTGAATTGAAACTAAACAGTCGCATGTAGAGCTCAAAATAGTAAATTTAATAATAGAAATGAAAGAACTTAACTCATTTTTTTTCTTTTTATGAAGATTGGCAATGGTTGAATGATATAAAACAATTAGAAGTCCTCAAAATCGGCTGGAAGGGAAGAGTCGACGCCACCACTTGTCAAACGCAGGTAATTTATGTCTGTGAATTGGACTTGAGATGTGCCATAAAACACAATTAATGAAAGGATAATATCGCAACCAATTAAAATTCTCATAATTTTTTATTTACATGGCATTGAAGTCATCCTTCCAACGACTTACTAGACAACAACTGTCAAAACTTATACTCTCTTTTCAATCTTTTTGATAATGTTCATGTGGCCCAAAATTTTCTACACTTCGCTGTCTCTCTCTCTCTCTCACCATTACGCAATTCAAAACCCTGTTTCTTTTTCTGACTTTGGTAACATAGTCCAAAGTCTTTGGTGAACGGAAAGGAAACAAATTGTTTTCAGATTTCTCTCTTGTTTTGACTATGAGCATTTGGAATTTTCTGTCATTTCTCTGGTTTCTGACTTAGTAGCGTTACTTTGTGACTTTGTGTACATTACCATCAACATCCGATTTGACTGGTGCGGTGCAAATTAATTTGTTCTGTAGAATCTTTTTAACAGTTGACTATATTATTTTGTATTAATTTTTTTCTGTAAAAAATAAATTTAATTAACATGTGAATATTTTAATATAAACATTTTATGTATAGCTTAATCGGTACAAATTTTTTTAATGTGGCTTTCACAATTATAAATAATTTATCACATCACATACTAAGAATAATTAATTGAGATGCTCATGCTTAAAGAAATATATACTAACAATGTACGTAATATAATCAAAGATAACCATTATAGTAACCATTTGACTTTTTGTCGTATCAAACTTACTAAATTCCTACAACAAAAAAAATTAAATTAATAAAATAAAGTGCACAACTTCATAATAAAAAAATGCCAAGTAGTAATTAATGAACTCTAAAGAAATTTCACCTTAGATTAAGAATAATGTTAAGCACTCAGTAATCAACAATAAATGCAATCTCAAGAACACCTACATATCGTATAATGTATTAGAAAATAATAATAATTAATATTTGAAACAAATACAATGACAAATTGCACATTACCTCTTGTTTTGCACCTTAGGACATTTTTTTTATAATGGTAAATGCTCACATTGCCATGGCACAATATTCGGCTTTGCCACTTGATCGTGCTACAACTTTTTATTTATTGTTTTTCTATGTGACTAGATTTCCGTCTACAAAAGTGCAAAAACCGATTTTCGATTTTCTATCGAAGTTTTCAGCCCAATCTGCATCGGAATAGCCACATATATCATTAGAATTATAATTTTTCATTCAAATATCATTACCGGGATTATTTTTTAAAAATCTCAAAATTATATTTACAATTTCTAAATGTGGTGTTCTTAGTGAGTGCATGAACTTACTAATTTGACTTACGGAAAAAGAAATATCCGAATGTGTAACGTTAGATAGATGAATTTTCCTACAAGTCTTTGAAATCAGTTTGTCTTTTAAAGGTTCAACATCTTCACTAATTAATTTATATTTGTTGTCAATTGAGGTAGAGACCAATTTACATCATAACTTACAACTATCCTTTAACAAATCAATTAAATATTTTCTTTGAGAAATAAAAAATCTTTTATCCGAAGAGGCTACCTCTATTCCTAAAATACATTTAAGATATCCTAATTTACACTCATTATGGATGAACTACAAGAATTTGTTTTATACTCGAGGGAAAAAATGCTTCTTCTCACGGATACTCCCGTTGATAATGGCAATATCCTTCGAAATAGCTTTTTTTGTCGGTTTACGCTCATTAAGGATGAACTACAAGAGTCTTTTTTTTACCCTCACGTATGTACATCCATGTACAAATTTAAATTTTAAAGAAGTATGAACCATTCATAAATATGTGGTCTTATGTAAATTTTATTTCATAATTGTCAAATGAAAAAAATATCTAATGAAATATTTTTTTGTAAAGGAATAGTAAATAAACAAATATTACATGCTTAAAATACGGATAACATCAATCAGGAACCGAGATGTCATACATTTTTTCTTGTAATCCTCCAGCGGTCCATTCCCCAATTTCTAAATCATTAATTTATTTAACAAATTAAGATCGTCCTCCTATAAATCAGGCCATAGAGTCTGTTCAAACCATCTATGATCTATCCCATCAGAGAAACAAATGAATTATAATAATTCCTCCACTAAGTTATTGGCAGTAGCACTGCTGGTTCTATTACTGTGGAAGAGTGTGAGCGGGTCAGAGTGGCGATGCAGAGGCGACGAGAGGTCGGCTCTTCTACACATCAAAGCTGCAGTGCCCTTTCCAATTCACTCTGTAAATGGCAACTGGGAAGGCCAGGAGTGCTGCCAATGGGAAAGAGTTACCTGTGATCCAATAACTAGGCATGTCACAGGACTTGACCTCAGTATAGGTATAACTCCAAGCGTTGTTTATCCTTCCTATAGAAATCTAAGCATTGTTGAACCCTGGATGTCCTATAGAACCGGTTTTGTACTAAATCTCACTCTGTTCTTGCCTCTTCGTCAACTAAGATCGCTGTCTTTATCGGGACATGGCATATCTGGTATGTATCTTTACGTTTCTTTGTTTAAACATCATTTACACCCGGCTGTATGGCTGGTGCGTTGCTTAACAATTTACAATAAACATGTACAATATGGTGCCTCCTTGGATACTTGTCATTTTGCTTTAGCATTTGAGATGAGAAAGGGTACCTATACATATCTGCTTAATTTATCAAGACTATATATATATATATATATATATAAAACAAGCCTTTAGTATAAATTACGTACTTTCACTGAACTGCTGCCATTGTTCAAAGTGTAAGACAACTTAATTATTCTTCATTTCTAACGTGTGATTCCAGTGAAAGATCTCAATAAATGAATTTGAACTCATGCACCAAGCCTTTACTATAAATTAATTGTTAGATACGAATTTTCTAGTAGAACGAGTGCACTACAAAAAAAAAAAGAAAAAAAAAACGTCAAAATAGAAATATTCAACTTAGTTTATTAGAAAAGGTTCATTTAAGATTTATTCCTTTTATGAAGAGAAGAAGTAAATGAGCTATTTCTGGTTTACAGGTCCAAGCAACCTTTTGTCAGGGTTTGAATCTTGGTCTAATTTGACTAATCTAGAGATGCTAGATCTTTCATCCAACAACCTGCCTAAAAGTGTCATTTCCTCCTTGGCCAAAATATCATCACTTCGACAACTTTATCTGGATTTTAATCCTATGGGAGGCCATCTCCCTATCAAAGGTAACCTGTCATCATAAATGAACCGGCCATGTTATATTTGTGTCAACAATAAAGTTACTTTCATTTTCTTAAATTTGACCGATACTTAATTTAATGGAAAATTCTGGCAGAGCTTATTTCACTGAATTTGGAGGTGCTCAGTCTGTACGGATGTATGTTTTCTGGGAGTATTCCCTATTTGGGTCATTGGTCTTCTATTCAAGCGCTTTCGTTAGGAGGAAATGATCTACGTGGTACTTTAACATCAAAAGGTAATTATTTACTAAATAGAAAATTAAACTTAATTTTATTTGTTGCGATAGGAAAACAGTTATATGTTCTGCAGTATCTCTACACCGGTACATCATAGATGTTTGGCATAATAGAATTTGCTCGAGTTGGAATAATATTGAACGCTAACATAATAATTGCACCTCTTAATTAATCATTTAGTGATAGTAGATTAGTAGGTATCCAAGAATAGTGAGATAAGGGGCCAGTTATATATATATATAGAGAGCGGGGGGGGGGGGGGGGGGGGGGGGGGGGGGGGGGGGGGGCGAGAGAGCAAAGCTAGGGTGGGATGTGCTTGCTCACCAACAAATTTCAAAAGTCTGTAGGATTGTTTTCAAACGACAAATCCAAATTGTTGAAATCCATCTACCTCATTAGTGATGCATGTAAATGCAAAATTTTAGAAGTTTCGAATTCATTTAGTTCAAAGTTAAGTGGAAAAAAAATGAACATTTTATAAGTTATATTACAAGTTCTTTTATGTATTCATTTTCCATCACTTTGTTTTACTACTTGACCTTGTATTATTGAATTCAAAACTTTCAAAATTTTGGATGTATGTGCATCACTCATGAAGTAGATAGATTTCATGTTTTGAATTCGTCGTTTGAAAACAATACGATAGAATTTTGGAGTTGTGTTCACCAATCACTCTTGGTGAACACATCACATCCTAACTTTACTCTCTCTCTCTCTCTATATATATATATATAGAGGTTGGCTATATATATTGTTTCTTGATTCATCTCAAGGGAACTTGCAATTAAAGTTACTTGAACTATTGCTTGAGGAGCTTAAAATAATGTAATGCGTTAATTAATTTTCTATTCGGTACATCTAAACAATCACTATATATTTTAATTTCACATTCAGTCCACAAACTGAATGCGTTACAAGCATAACATGAATTTTAAAACAAAAGAAAAGAAAAATTGGAAAAACAAAAATGAGAAAACGGTATCTTTTAATTCACCTCTTGGCTTCATATGAGTAATCTTATTGACTGATCTTTCTTGTTAATATGATAGGACTCTGTTGCCTGAAGAATCTTGAAGAGTTAGATCTTTCACGCAATGGCTTTATTGGAAATCTTCCTCCTTGTATGAGAAATCTTTCTTCTCTTAAGCTAGTCGACTTGTCACATAATCAATTTGAAGTCAAATTTCCCTCCTCTGTTTTTGAAAGACTCATGTCCCTAAGATATCTTTCACTATCCAATAACCAACTTGAGGGGTATTTGTCCATAAGGTCATTCATGAATCATTCTAATCTTGAAGTTTTGAGGCTATCAACTTTAGAGTCATTGAACTTACAAGTTGAAGTCATGAATCTACCTTTTCAGCTTCAGAAACTTGAACTTGCTAATTGTATTCTTGATGTTGAGCTCACTTTCTTGTGGTCTCAATATAAATTACGATTTTTGGACCTCTCTAATACTCACTCCAGGGGTCCTGTTCCTGCTGTGTGGTTGTTAGAAAACAATACAAACTTGATCCAGTTAGATTTGCACAAAAACTTGTTCATAGGGTCTCTTCAGCTTCCATTTTTAGCTCATGAAAAGCTATAGATATTAGATATATCTGACAACCATCTTAGCGGAGAATTACTGGCTGAACTTACCACTAAACTTCCCAATATTTTGTACCTAAACTTTTCCATCAACTATGTTCAAGGCCCTCTTCCACTCATATCTGCAAGCAATCTCCAAGTTATAGATTTATCTGTTAACAATCTAACTGATGATATATATAATTCTAAGATTTTGTCATATTTACCCTTTTTCATAAATCTATCAAATAATAAGTTATATGGATCTTTCCCTAACAACTTGAACTTTAGTCAAGAAACAGCATTATTACTAAATGATAATAATATATGTGGAGAGATTCCTAGTAACATTTGCAATACCAGCTTCCACCTGCTGGACTTTAGTAACAATGAACTAAATGGCGTTCTACCTCATTGCATTGGAAGAGCTGAATATTCAATGTTAAAGTTAAGTGGAAATAATTTGGAAGGATCCTTACCATTCGATATATGTGCTGTGCAAGACCTTTCTTTACTTGATCTTTCATATAACAAGTTTTCTGGATCAATACCTCCTTGCTCTAATCAGTCGGCCTTAAGATTTGTAAATCTGAGCCACAACAATCTAACCGGAAAGTTTCCGGTAACATGGCTGAATATTTCGAATATAAATGCCATTGACATCAGTGAAAATCATTTATCTGGAGAGCTTCCAATTTGGATTGATAAGGATTCCAATCTCATAATGCTCCAAGTAAGAAGAAACATGTTTGGAGGGCCTATACCTGAAGAAATATGTCTATTAAAAAATTTACGCATATTAGATCTTTCCCAAAATAATCTTCATGGAGAAATACCATTATGTATTATTGGTATGGGGTCAGAATACCAATATGATTTCCCTATCTTCGGTGCAGAAATTATGGCTAGTATTGGAATGGGGGAGATGAACTTTAGTAATGCCAATTTTCTCTTGCACTTTGAATATAGTGTGATCGTGGATTTAGTGAAAACATTCAATATTGGATCGAAACTTGTGTCAAAAGGAAGGTCAGATTTCTATTGGAAACAAAATCTACAAATACAATGTATCCTAGATCTGTCCTCCAACAAACTAGTTGGCAACATTCCCAAAAACATCAGTGAAATGAATTGGTTGATAACATTGAACCTTTCAAACAACCATTTGAGTGGTGCAATACCGAACTCCCTATCCAATTTGCAGCAATTAGAAAGTTTGGACCTCTCTCACAACTATTTGATGGGGAAAATACCGAGGGAACTCACTAAACTAACCTCACTAGAATCCTTCTCTGTGGCATATAATGATTTATCTGGTCCTACATTAGGTGTTGAAGCACAGTTTAGTACATTTGACAATAGTAGCTATGAAGGCAACCCGAATCTCTGCGGGCCTCCCCTGTCAAAAGGTTGTCTCCCTACTCTTGGAACAACACCGCCTTTCCCGAATGAAATGTATGAAGGCCCCGATTTTCTAATATTTTTCGGATCTTTCTCCCTTTTCTTTGTGGTCAGTTTTTGGGGTTTCATGGCCATACTTTATTTCAAGAGCAATTGGCGCTATGCTTTGTTTACTTTGGTGGACTGGTACATGGATATGATATATGTGAAAGTTTTTCTTCAGGAGAGAAAGAATGGAGCTGCTTGAACTCGAAGGGGTAAAGAATTGTTTTTTTAGTTATAGTTTGGATGGATATGTTTTATTGTATGTATCTAGAATAAGCAAAAGTGTCTAATGTTTAGGTACAATGTATTGTAGACCCCAGTGAACTTTCTTGTATGTATTTATATATATATATTTACGAATATCTCTAGTGACCTGTAATTTTCAATTCTTGTAAACTTGAGATCATTATGTGATTCTGAAAACATGGAGACATCATATTATTCCAATAAGTCCCAAAATAAAAACAGAGGAACAAGAAAAAAAAAATTGATCACTTTAGGTTGGATGATCTGGTTAAGCAGCTTTTCTATGTGATTATGTTATCAACCTTTTCTACAGTAATTCATTTGTGTGCATATTCTAGTTTTCTGTGTAGAGAACTTTTATGCAATATTATGTTAATTGTTGGTACATGAATTACTGACATGCTGGTAAGGTAAATGTAAACTGGTTCCAGTTTTCTGTGTTGCTTCTAACAGAATTCTGGAAACGTACCAGTTTTTTCTTTTTATTTCCTTGTATATATTTGTTTTGTTTTGATCTCTATTTTTACTAAAAATATATATATATATATATTTTCTTAAAGATTTTTTGAACGTACCAGTTTGGTTTTGTTTATGAAATTGGTACTGTTCAGAAGCTTATGTGCTGATTGTCTTGCTCCAAGTTTAGCTGATATGGAGGAAAGTCGTTGTTACATTGCAATTTATTTCTCGTCTGGAATTGAAACAGAGAGACTGACTAGGGAGATTATAATTATTCAGGCTAGCGTGGATAGACAGGGGTATTTTCGTCTAAAATTTCTCTTCAGCGCTATTTGGAATTGATACTAGTTACTCGATCTCTAGAAGAATAGTGTCATTTTTTCATTCTTCTATTGTTCAGAGTGTTGCTAATTGAAAAAATTACAAATATAAAGAAAAAAAATCAGGTCAAGGGTTTTGTTATCACAGTTGTTATTACAACAAATGATTTCCTTATTTAGGTTTCGAATCTATGATTTCTCATAGAAATAGTGTCTTTGCCACTATACAAAATGCTAGTTGTTTATTTTTTTGTACATTTTAGCTGGATTTTTTTTCAATTCTCTTTCTCAGTTATTGTAAGCTTTTTTATTGCTAATTTTTACATGGTTACATGTGGGTCGTTCTAGTTATTGTGGCCACCTTAATATTTAAAAATTTAATCGACCAATCAACGAGTTCCACTAGAGATATATGAAATAACAAATTATAACAAAAGAAATTGCTTCAATTTTATCATAATATTCAAAAGAGAATATTTTACAGAAAATATTGGAACAAAAAAATAACAACATAGTAACATATACATAAATTTACTTGAAATATAGTTCTAAAAAGAAAAAGAACTACATATACATCATATATATTTAGAAATAAATATTTTTGGATTCTCATAAATATATCATTCCAACCAGGGATGTAAAATTGTGTCAATACTTCAGCTAGGTGACGTGTCACGATGAAGTTAGATTTTCACATATCGTACTATTACTAGTCACGTTATGATTTCGGTCTTGTGATATATATATCGTGTTCAAGTCAAATTTTTACGTGACATGCTGTGTTGTGATTAACTTTGGGGAGATGGTCATGATACATTATTCCCATAATGATTGGTTACATTTGATCATATTTAGTAAACTTTTTTTGTAATTTAATTAAGTTTATTCAAGAATTACTATTCATTGATAATCTAATGGTCTTGATTATATATGACCCGCATTGCTATGTTGTGACCAGATCAATTTACATTGTGCCAAAAAATTGTAGTTTTTTTTTTAAACCCTTGACAATGGTTGTTAAGTATAATTTTCATTAATTAAAATATAAAATACATTCATCATTCTACATTCAAAACATCATTCAAACTACATCAACATCAAAAAAACATCCACATCAATCTAAACATCAACACCTAACAACACAAACAACTAAAACAACAAAAGAAACAAATCATGCATGTCCTTTTGGTGATAGACACCGATGACCTTCAGTATTGGATGGCTAGCGACCAAAGGAAATGATATATCTTTTTTTTCTATTTGGGTTGCAAGCGGAGAAGATAGGGTGCCGTGGTGGTGAGAGTGCAAAGAGAGAGGAGAGCCGATCATTGGAGCTATTGCTGCCAATTGTCCTTAGTTATTCCGAAATGGTGAAGGAAGAGAAGGTGCCGATAGATAAGAGAGATGACTACTAGAGCTATTATCGTCAATTTTCTCTTCTCCCGACGAATAGGTACTGGGTTGGGGGCAGGAACGAGTAGCACCTACTGGCAGCTAGGACTTTTTGAAGAGAAAGCGGAAGGGTGGACGAGAGTAGAAGAGAGCGGAGGAGGGGATGGAGAAGGCAAAGAAGAAGAGGAGAAAGAAGAGCAAGAGGAGAGGGTTGTCAATGCGGATCACTCCACTCCCTTCGGGGAAGCGGGAGGCGAGGGCAGGATTGAGGAGGCTTGTTGGTGGAGAGAGGCAGCACGAGATGGGAGGAAGGAGATAACAGAGGAGGCTAGAATTTTTATTACCTTATTAATATTAAACTTCTCTTCACTAAAGACTACACATATCAACCGATACCACAACCCATAGTTAGAGCGCCAAAAAATTGTAGTTACCATTTTAATATTTTTAAAATTTTAACCTTACCAGCAAGTTTTTGAAATTTTCAATCTTACCTCCCAACACATTTTAATATAATATCAATGGATAAATATGTGAGTTTTTAAAATATAGATGGGTAAATATGATATTATGAAGTTTAGAGGAGAGAATACCAAATTCCATTTTTTTTAATTATATATGTTTTTTAAATTCTAAATGCTTCAATGCTTCACAAGTGAATATTTTTTTTACCGATTGAACAAGTGACACTTCTAAAATTGCAGTAGAAGTTAAATCATTACTTTTTCTTTCAAACTAACTAATAATTTTGCCTAACAAACTATAACAAAAATAGTTCGTCCCAATGATATAATTAAGTGAAATAAAAAATAAAAAAATTTGAGCGGCATGAACTAATCTATTAAATTGCTGCCTTGTTATACACACCAAACTTTTATTATTAATTGATACAGATACTTTTATATGAAATATCGTGATCGAAATTATTTTTTTTTAGATCTTTTTCAGATTATCTTCCTTGAAATAGTTAGGATATTAATTAGATTGCTGTCTTGAGATCTCAGTATTCTCATGTTTTCTACTAGATTTAATTTGAGTTATACATTCTAATTTGGAAATTTGATTTTCTCTGCTATCATAATAATAGTCATTCTTCTAAATTGTTGATTCTAGAATGGCTTATTAATTATTATTTTTTCAAATTTTATTATATTTTTTATATTAGGTAGGTGTCATAATTTTTTTATAACCAGACTATAAAACTATAAAATCTAATTAATCGTATGTTCTTAATTATGAAGTTTCAAATCATATAAATATTGTTGGATCGTCACACTTTAAACATCAGGAAGCAATACTCATGTGATCTCATGGCTCATTTATGTGTTTACATGAATTTAGTGTGAAATTCACTATCAATAATTTTATTAATAAATTATAATATTTTGCTCAATAAAAATGAATTTTGTCAAAAATATTACAGTATATATCCAAAGCTAGTAAGTAGGAAATTTGATGCATAAAATGATTAGAAATATAAACATTTTAGAAATATTAAATTTACGTAGTACAAGCAGGGTAGACATACTCTGTTGCTCTCTATCAGAATCTCTAAGTAAAACTTGTTAAGTGAAATCTCTAAGCAAAGTTTAATCGTCTTAAATCATATGATATTTGCACAAATAAGTAATAAACTGTGCAACTATATCTTTTGTTAGGTCAAGTACGACGTATAGAAATGTTTTTCTTGTATGGAACAGAAGAATTAGAATTTGAACAACAAAGAACGCAAAATAGTAAATATGCTTCATTTGAATATCGAACTCAATAGATTTTATAAATATGCAATCATACCTAACATTATGTTATTTTCTTTTATCAAAGGTTGAAGGTCAAGTCATTAAACTATTAAATATGCATCAAGAGTTCTTTCATTCGAATTTTGAACCTGCAAACTTTCACACGGAGAACATTACCAATGCTACTATGGTTGGTTCTCATTTAGCTATTTATCTTGTAGCCTTCAATTCCAAATTTAATCAAATAACCTCATCCCATGAAAATTCCGAAACTTCAAATTCTCTTTGGGAGAAGGCTCTCGCTCAGGATTGATTTTGTATCAAGATATCTTGATACAAATCCACTGTTTCGAGCTGAAATTAGTGAGAAATATTATTAGAAAGAAATGCAAGGGCCTCCATATAAAAATGTCTCATGTTGTGACAATGTAGACTCGTAGAGGGATGTCAGAGGTAAACTCCTAACCTCATCTACGCTTACATGAGTGTTGACGCGATCTAAGCCCCATGATCTTTACGCGAGGGAAAGATTCCAATCTGCGCACGAATCTTGGAGCAGAGAAACGAACCCGGCGTAAGATTGGATATAATATAACGATAAATGACAGAGTAGGTCCCTTTGTCAGTGATCCCATGTTCAAAGAAAGCGGATCAGTGTTACACGATTATTGATGCAGTCTGTGTCGCTTGATGGACATCCTGCACGGTTATTGATAGATCTGAAGGTTTATTTTCGCCAAGAACCCTTGAAATTTGCAGTTCTCATAGAGTAGGTCCTTGAAGTATGTTGCGAGGCCCCTGGTGACATTTAAAACCCCAAACCAGGCCCTTGGAACAGCCATTTTACCTATGCGACCCTGGAAAGAACCATAATTAGTGCATTTACCTTCTGGAAATTACTAATAAGTCCCTGAACCTTGAAAATGTTCACAAATAGATCTCTTTTGCCTATAAATCGATCCTTCAATCAAATTGAATCGAATTAAAATATATTTAAAACAATATCATGTCCATATGAACTCCTCATGGCCCAAATTGAAGCGAATAACTCCCAAATCAAGGTCTATACATCCTATATAACCTCCAATTGGGCCTATATCAAGGTCGATTGAATTCGAATCAAATCCAATTGAATCCAAATCATATCTCAAACCAAATTAAACCTAATTGGGACCAAACCATGCTCAATTGAATCTTGATCTTGAACTTATGGAGCACATAAACTTCGATAACGACCTCAAGGTCGCTAAATTTGCATATTTTAAATCCTAACCCCATTTGCGGAGCACATAAACTCCGATAACGACCTTAAAGTCGCTAAACTTGATGCGCTATGGCAGCTCAGGTTACCTGCCAATATTGGTTGTCAGACATTGAATATGTGACCAATGTGAATAAAGACATTTTTTTAATTACAAAGAAAAAAAAATGCATGTTATATGAAAGAAACAGAAATTACATGCACAAGAAATTTGAGATCCATTGGAGGTCTAGAACTATGTCAAATTAGCACTTTTGTAAAAGAGTATTTTCTGGTAATTCATTATTAGCTGTTGTTCACTGTTCTGATAACCAATATTGAAAAATTATTTTTGGACAATTGACTTAACCAAACTTTTTGTTCTTTCTATATGCTTAAGGATTTTGAAGATTTTAGGAGTCCTGGAACTGTGCTTTTTATGCATTTTTCTAGGGGCAGTTTAGAGAAACAACTTGCTAATTTTTTTTTGGAAGTTGAGATTCAGACGGACATTTAAAATAGCAGAAAATGCTAAAAATTCAAAATCAAGTTCTAATATGTTTGTTTTGAAGTTTTCTATGTGCCTGTATAGGGGTTTGATCAAATTACTTGTCTAGCTATGCTTTCTATTTTCTTTCTTTTTTGTTGTCTTTAGTCTTTAATGTGTATCAGTTGGTGTTCATTTGAATTCGTTTGTTCGTAATACTGGTGCGAGGGTTGGTACAATCTGATATACAAGTAACAACCTGGTTAGAATATTGGTGGACTTGTTTATGTACTTGTACACATGGTTCTGAAAATTGGCCGATTCTGAGTCAATTCAGAATCAGACCGGACCGAGCCCAGTTTTACCCAATTCTCGCACCTATGTGAGTTTCTCAAAAAAATTCGAATGAACAGTGCTGAGTCAACCGAGTTTTATCCGATTCTCACTAACCTGTGTGAGTTTTGTCCGAACGAAGAGAGGGAGAGGGTTTGTGGACCCGTAATTTTTATTAAATGGAGTTAACTTTCCAATTTCAAATGTTTTCAAAGATCAAAGGATGATATTGCTTCAGGATTCGTGCTAAATGTAATCCAATGGTTTAAATAATTGATCGGGTTAAGGCATTTGGGCGGACACGAACTGAAAATTAGATTTGATTAATTTCAATTCTTTAATTTGAAACAAGCCTTGAGATTTGTGCTGATTGAACTAGTCAACTAAAACTGTGAAAATTAAAAGTAAAAATTATAAATTTATGACATTGTAAAATTAGCAGATGAAAACGATTAAATACAATTTAAAAATATAAATTTTTAATAATGTAAAATTGTGAACTTAAACTGTGAAAATAAAACGTAAAAACTATAAAATTTCAATAATGTAAAATAAACAGATGAAAATGATCAAACAAAATGTAAACAATACAAATTTTCAACACTATAAAATTATCAACTTAAACTATAAAATATTAATAATGTAAAATTAGCAGATGAAAACGATAAAAAATATGTAGAAAATACAAAATTTCAATACTGTAAAACAGTCAACTTAAACTATAAAAATAAAACCTACAAACTACAAAATACTAATATTGCAAAACTGATAGATGTAAATTATAAACCAATTGAATGTATACGACATTCAGAACATCAAAAATTAAAAGTGAAAAAATAAAAACTATAACACTTCAATACTATAAACTGACATATATTAACTACAAAAATAACAATTGCAAACTATAATACATCATTGTTCAACAAAAAAACAACAGTTCAAAAGTATCTGTTTAACACAAACATAATATTCAGCACACAAATATATCTGTCAAATCGCAAATGATGTTTGCCACTACTCTTCAATCCAAATAGCATGATGAAGATCATAGATGATTTGTTGTGTTCTTCTTTTGAAAGTGAAATCAAATACTATAAAATAAAATATCGAATCCTGTAAATTCTTAAATCAGAAAATTCAAACCGATGACATTACGAATTCAGCCTCCCTGTTTGACAGATTTTGCAAAATATTGTATAGCCATAAAATGAATACTGTAAAGCCACAAGATGAATATTGTAAAACAACAAGGTCAATATTGTAAAATAACAAGATGAACTGTCGATCTATCAAAAATTAGAAAATCAGACCAGATTGACAGCTGGCATATATATTAGATCAAATTAGATCAGACTCAAAGTACTACCAGATTGGATCAAGATCAACTAGAATCTCCGTAAAACATCATCTCGTTGCCGTCGCGGCCATCGCTACCGCTCCTCTTCAAAAAATGAAATAGAGACACAGAAGGAAGGTTAAATAGTCATAAAAATTCAAATCAAATATTGAAATCAATAACTAACCTGTCAGATCAGATCAAATCAGACTTAAAGTATTACCATATCAGATTAGGATTCGTGAAAAATAGTGAATCGATAGCAATATAGCTTACCAAATAAATAGAATACAGTAACGAACTTGCGGTAGATTTCAAAGAAAAAATTGAATTATCATATAACAAGTTAATAATTAAAACTGAAAAAAAATCTCGCACAAACTTTGAGAAAAACAAGCGAGTAGTTATATTAAAATACAAAAATCCATGTCAGAACCGTTAAATAGTTTATTAAAATAAAGAATTCATGTCGGAGAAAACATACCCTTCTGAAGTGATAATGTAATGCAGAAGTCACCGCCCCGATCTGTAAAGAGCCATCAAATCTGAGTTTGGTACACTTCATTATCCCAAAATCTGAGTTTGATAGTTTGAAATAGTTGCGCGATTGAAGTTAAGAGTTTCGTTGACATTATGAATTTTCAGAGTTCAAACGATTTGTAGATCTAGAAATCTCTGTCTTCGTAAAGCGACAAAGAAATATCGAAAACAAATTGTTTCAGAAAGGAAATAAATTGATCGGAGAAGGAAGATTTTGAAAAGGAGATTCAAAAAATAAAATAGAGACACAGAAGAAAGATTAAATAGTCGGAGTAAGTGGTCAATTAGAAGTGGGAACCGGTGTCCGTTAAAATTAGTAGCATAGAGCGGATAGTGCTGGATAAAAAGTGTGGATATACGATGAACAAAAGACAGTGGATAGAAACATTTTCTCTAAAATATTATTATAATATTCAATCGAGATTATTGTTCAGCAATTAATATTGGACCAAAAAATAATAAAATATATATATATTTATCTAAAAATAAAATAGTTCCAATAAGGAAGGAGCACGGCACACACACATATACACACACACACAAAGATATAGAAATGAATATATATGGTATTATATTTGAAATAAGATGAGAGTTTAACCACAACAGGCTTAGTTAACATAAAGGAGTTGCTAATTAAACTAAAAGTCTAAAACGATTATTCTAAAACAACTTAAATTAGTTAAATGGCAAGGAATGAACAAAAAAAATATCTAATCTAATTTTTTTTTTTTTTATTCTCCTTGTATTTGGAGGTCGTGGTATAGACTATATATGCACCGACCTTGATAAGTTAATAATTTAATATTTTCGAAAATCTTCATGCACCAATTGCATAAAATTAGCTGAGACCTAATTATCTAAAAATGAATTCAGTATTGTATAATTTATATTACGTCTTGATTGCGAGTCGAGCTATTGGATTGATTTTTTTTTCGAGTAGGTGATTTCATAAATCCTAGATCATTAATTAATTAGCCAACACAATAAAGATTTTTAAATAATTTCTTTAAGAAATAATATTTATTAATAGTGGTATAAAGAAAGCAATTCAATAATTAATACATTAAAAATATTATAAAATTACATAATTTGTTTCTTTTTTGGTAGAGTGACCGGAGCATGTTATCATAAAAATTTGGTTGTAATATCTTATTGTTACATCAGTCTAGCAATTAAATTATAGTTACAATTAACAAATTATTATTGCAACCAATTTATATCTATTGCATTCAATATTTTGGTTACCCGAAATAAAAAATGGTGTAGTGATTGATAGCGTCCTTGTGATTTTGTGATTTTTTATAATTTTGTCTGATTTTGGACTTCAATTATTAGATTTAAACTAATATTATTTGAAATAGGGGTTTAAGTAAGAAATCGTATCTGATCTATTACACAACTGAATAAAATATGATTTTAGTTATGAATATTATTATGTAATGAAAATTAAAATTGTAAATCAAAATGGAGATTACTTTGTTGTTCTTTTTTTAATTTCTTGATTTTCTCTATTATCTCAATAATGCTAATTCATCTAAATTGTTGATTCTAATAAGGCTTATTAATTACTTCAATTAATTATTATTATTATTCAAATTTGAATACATTTTTTATATTGGTTGGTTTCATAATTTTTTATCAATAGACTCTATCAGATTTTAAATTTTAAATAATGGCATGTAATTATTATAAAGTTTCAGCCATATAAATATTATTGCATCGTCACACTTTAAACATAAAAAATCAATATTCATGTGATCTCATGGCTAGTTTATGAGTTTGCACGAATTTAGTGTGAAATTCACAATCATATGTTGCTTAATAAGTTATAATATTTTGGTCAATGAAAATTATTTTTGTCATCAATGTCATAGTATCCAAAGCTAATCAGCAAAAAAATTGATTAATCTAATTTTGATGCATAAAATGATAAGAAATATAAACCTTTAAAAATATTAAATTTACATACTACAAGCACGGCAGATTCTATATTTCGCTCTACTGTCTTTATCGGAACCTCTAAGCAAAACTTTTTGGGTGAAATCTCTAAGCAAAGTTTAATCGTTTTAAATCATATGAAATTTGCAGAAATAAGTAATAAACTATAGTAAAATATATATATATTAAATACAAAACTCAGTTAATAATAAATGAAATTGCGAGTGCAACTATATATATATCAAAATGTTTTTTCTTGTATGGAACAAAAAAACCAGAAATTAAACATAAAAGAGTGTAAAATAGTAAATATGGTTCATTTGAATATTGAATTCAATAGATTTTATAAATATACGATGTAACCTAACAATATATATGATTAAAAACTAGAAAGAACTAATAATTTAGCTCCTCTAGTAACTAGCCTTCGAGTCCAATTTTTTACAACTTCATCCCATGAAAATTTCAAAACTTCAAACTCTCTTTGGGACAAGGCTTTGGCCATTCGTAACTATTATCAATAGGTCCGGATAAATAAATAATATTTTAACCAGATTATAGGTGTTCATGCATTACAACGAAAACATATTAAAAATCATATAAAATGATATATTTTAATAAAAAAAATAATAGACCAACATGTTCTTACAAATGTAAAGTCCATTCTTCAATGACATACCTATCATGAGCTTTTTTTTTTTTCTAATACATAATAGGTTTTTTTTTTTTTGTTATGTTGCTTAATGTAGAAATAAGAGAAAAAAAAGAAAGTTGTATTATTTGCTATTGTCATATTATAACATCTTCTATTGTCATACTATGACTCTTGTTATTGTTACAATAGTTATCCTCATCTCTTTATGATTTATATGCATTTGTGTACCTAAAATAGATAGTAGAACCATGTTTACTTAAATCAAATTGACAAATAACATTCCTTATATAATATAAAAAATAGGGAGAAATGAATACATGACCAATTATAAAGCGAGACCAGAAGAATGCAGAGTAAATGAACTTGTGGCGAGTACGTATAGTGCATATGAATCTAAATAAGTTTAGACTTCTACATGTAAAAACACATTAAAAGATGTATATAATCAAAAGATGACAGACTGTTTGATTGGAGTGCTAATATTTAAGCCGTAATTTTATTTTTTAGTCACAACTGTTGGTGGATCAGAACATCTATGTACGTGCTTAATATAAGAATGGAGATAATCACTAGTGGAAAATATGGAATCAGGATCGGTTATATACGCATATCAGTATCGGAATACAACCGATCCTGATGAAGGCGATACTGATACTATCAGGATCGGTATCATATTTTTTAAAGAACCAATCCAAATAGTAACTATTAGGATCGGTTGTTTATTATAACCGATCTTAATAGCAGTTATCTGGATCGGTTTTTCTTAACGAACCGATCCTAATAGTTATATTCTGGATCGGTTTTTATTTAAAAACCGATCTTAAAAGTTTTTTTTTTAATTTTTTTTATTGGAATTATGATCTGAAAAAATATATATATATTTTAGTATCGGTTTTTAAATAAAAACCGATCCTAAAAGTTTGAAAAAAAAAAACTTTTAGGATCGGTTTTTATTTAAAAACCGATCTTAAAAGTTTTTTTTTTTTTCAGATCATAATTCCAATAAAAAAAAAACTTATAAGATCGGTTTTTAAATAAAAACCGATCCTAAAAGTTTTTTTTTTTTCAAATTTTTAGGATTGGTTTTTATTTAAAAACCGATCTTAAAAGTTTTTTTTTTCAGATCATAATTCAAATAAAAAAAAAACTTTTAAGATCGGTTTTTAAATAAAAATCGATCCTAAATTTTTTTTTTTTTCAAACTTTTAGGATCGGTTTTTATTTAAAAATCGATCTTAAAAGTTTTTTTTTTTTCCTGATATTTTATTGAAGCTAAAAAAAATATTTTTATTTATTTGACCAGCTTCCATATATATATTGCTGGCCAGCATCCTAAATTTTTTTTTTTTGCACAGTAAGAAGCAATAATCAATTAAATATCATATACACATTCTAAATTAATTATCATACACATCTTAAACTATTACAAAAAATTCATGTACTTCATACAAAGTTTTGTGAAGCATTACATATTATAACAAGAAATTTAAATCCAAAAAAAAAATAATTAACAAACATACAAGTGACTAATTGGGCTATTTCTTCAATTAACACACATTTATGCAATATACACATTTATGCAATTAATGTAAAGCACAACAATAAAAAAATCAATAATTACCTCTTTTGCAATCACATCACTTGAGATTAAAAAAGACCCTAAAAACAAAAACAAAGGTAACAATTAGATGGAAAAATATTTTCCAATAAAAAATACAAAAAAATGTGTTTTAAAAGCATAATAATGGGAAAATTAGATAAAGCTAATACCATGATAGTTGATCGGCCGGATGATTAAGTAACTTGAGCGAGATGTCTTCAAAACTGTGAAACAATATACAAACACCATTAATTAATTTTTGAAACAATAAAAAAAATTAAAAACTTACACAATTGAGCCGGAGTTGCGAAAGGCTTGGCTTTGAGAGGAAGAGACAGAGAGAAAGAGAGAGAGAGACACGGTGGAGAGGGAGAGACGGAGAGAGAGAGAGAGACACAAAGAGTACAGAGGGAGAGACGGAGACAGAGAGAGACGCTAAGTTGAAAATGAGAGGCGCAAAATGAAAATAAGAAGAACCCTAAGCAGGTTATATAGGGAGTTATCATTAGGATCGGTTGTTTATAAAAAACCGATCCTAATAGTATCAGGATCGGTTTTTTATAAAAAATCGATCCTGATACTAATTTTTTTTGGCGGGACCAACTTTGAAAAAAATAGTATCAGGATCGGTTTTTTATACAAAAACCGATCCTGATACTATTAGGATCGGTTTTTATTAAAAAACCGATCTTGATAATCTTTTTTTTTTCAAAGTGGATTCTGCAAAAAAAATAAAAATAAAAAAATCAGGGTCGGTTTTTTATAAAAAAAATCAGGGTCGGTTTTTTATAAAAAAACCGATCTTGATACTATTAGGATCGGTTTTTTATAAAAAACCGACCCTAATAGTTTTTTTATTTTTTTATTTTATTTTTTTTTTTTTTTGCAGAACCCACTTTGAAAAAAAAATAGTATCAAGATCGGTTTTTTATAAAAAACCGATCCTGATACTATATATAAGAAAGATCACTGAGGTAAACCCCACTCATATTGATGGTGTATAAACTATCAAACGGCTACCATTTATTTTCTTTTCTGTTTGGTAATGCATGTACACAGATTAATATTAAGAAAAATGTGAAAAATATAAAATTTATTTATTTGTGTTTGTATGGCCAAATCAACTCTACTATGATCAATTTTGTACAATTTTATTATTATTAATGGCATCAAATTGTTAAATAGAATGCAGACCGTTCATTTCTGCATGATCATCCAATGGTGGGTCTGTAATTAAATGACATGTAATAATTTTTAAAATGATCAAGATATAACATGGAACATTAATAACGTAAAAGTGCCGAAGGCCCGACAACTGTAAGTTTTGATCCAACGTAAATTATTTACGGCCGTGCGATGTTGCTATATTGTTTTGCTTTGATGAACTAGTACACGAATCCTGAATTGTATCAAATTTTATAATGGTGAAATTAATATGACATTCTTTCATTTTAACGGTTCCAATCGACCAAATGCTAATATTCGTATTCGTTCCTTCACAACGCCACACAACAAGGGTTCAAGTCCTATGCATATTATTATATGGCACAAGTCATTGATGCATCATGCATGATTGTATAAAAAAAATTTAATTTTCAAAATGACTTCAAAATGAAATATCAATGTCAAATAACTAATTATATTATCACATAAATTTTAATAATATAAATTACATTAATTTTCATCAAAAAAAAATTATAATTGAACCATATGCCATATACAACAACCATATATATATTCTATTAATCACCACACTAATTACATATAACACAAATGCCTAATTACATATACTTCTCAATATTAAAATTACAAACATAAATATTTTAAAATATTGAAAAAAAAACTAATTATAAAATGAAATTTGATATCTCAATTTTGAAGCTGTCACTATGCCAATTTGTTTTCAATCCGAACAGAGCATTTTAGACTACATACAGCGCACCACACAAAGTTGGTTCTGCAAACAAAAAAAAATAGTATTAGAATTGGTTATTTGAAATAACTGATTCTAATACTATTTTTTTTTTTTCAAAGTTGGTTCTAAAAAAAAAAAAACCATTCTTTCTAGTACAACTACATGTGCTTTCTATTATTTCAAATATATATGTACAATTTTTTGCATTTCAAATATTTTGTATTTCAACATAAAAATCATAAAAAGTTAATTTCTAGAAGTAAATATTGCTATGCTAGATTTCAAAACTGTACCGGTCAAAACAGACAAAAAATTAATTGCTTAATTGATGTCATGAACAAATGAAAACGAATTCATATTACCTGAGATAACAAAATATATATGGTTAGACCAAGACCATATTGATTCGAATTTGATCAGATGGTTCATATATATAGGACGTACATAGGAAATGAAATATCTTTAATTTGACCTCTTTAAAGAAATTAATTCAATTATAAACCTCTTTAAAAAAAAAACGTACTTGATAGCTGGCCAGGTTTTACCATGCTACTTACAACAACAAAACAAAAAAAAACAAAAAAATTAAAATTTTTTTTTTATCAAGATCGGTTTTTAGCAATAAAACCGATCCTGATAGTATCTGGATCGGTTTTATTGCTAAAAACCGATCCTGATAGTATCTGGATCGGTTTTATTGCTAAAAACCGATCCTGATAGTATCTGGATCGGTTTTTAGCAAGAAAACCGATCCAAATACTATCAGGATCGGTTTTTATGTACAGAACCGATTCAGATGCTATTTTCTGATATATTTTAATTTGTTAGATGTATTTAAGTTATCTGGATCGGTTTTTAGCAATAAAACCGATTCAGATACTATCAAGATCGGTTTTTATGTACAAAACCGATCCAAATGCTTTTTTCTGATTTATTTTAATTTGTTAAATGTATTTAAGTTATCTGGATCGGTTTTTAGCAAGAAAACCGATCCAGATACTATCAGGATCGGTTTTTATGTACAGAACCGATCCAGATGCTATTTTCTGATATATTTTAATTTGTTAAATGTATTTAAGTTATCTGGATCGGTTTTTAGCAATAAAACCGATTCAGATACTATCAAGATCGGTTTTTATGTACAAAACCGATCCAAATGCTTTTTTCTGATTTATTTTAATTTGTTAAATGTATTTAAGTTATCTGGATCGGTTTTTAGCAAGAAAACCGATCCAGATACTATCAGGATCGGTTTTTATGTACAGAACCGATCCAGATGCTATTTTCTGATATATTTTAATTTGTTAGATATATTTAAGTTATCTGAATCGGTTATTATGTATAGACCCGATCCAGATGCTATTTTATGATATATTTCAATTAATAAGATTTATTTGATATATTTCAATTATCAGGATTGGTTTTTTGTTAGAATCGATCCTGATACTATCAGGATCGGGTTTTATAAACAACCGACCCTGATAGTTGAATTATTAAGATCGGTTATTTAGAATAACTGATCCTGATAGTATCAGGATCAGTTCTAACAAAAAACCGATCCTGATAGTTCATAAATCAGGATCGGTTGACAATAAAACCCGATCTGAATAGTTTTTAAGATCGGTTTTTTTAAATAAACCGATCCAGATACTTATTAGGATCGGGTGTCCCATATAACTGATCCAGATAGGCCGATCCTGATTCCTGTTTTTCCACTAGTGAATATAAAAGAATTTGAAATACACGTACTATCAATTGATTCACATAGGAAACAAAATTAAACGTTTTGAAACAAGATTTGAAGAAACAAAACGTAATGCCTCAGGAAGTATAATTCATACAATTTAACAGAATTAATGATCAGACTAGCAAAAATTGATATTTTAAGAAGCATGCATAGAAGGATATCAAACTATAAATTTCAATGTGGAAGTTCCATTGACTTGATTCTGACTTTTTTTAGTTTAATTAAATTTATTCGTAAGTTCAACAAAACAAATCTCATACGGATTCACATCATAGATCTTTTATTATTTTGTGTACATTTTAGCTGGATTGTCATTTCAATTTTCTTTCTCAATTATTGTAAACCTTTTTATTGCTAATTTTTTACATGGTTACATGTGGGTCGTTCTAGTTAATGGTCCCTTAATATTTTAAATTTTAATCGACTAATGAACGAGTTTGGCGAGAGAAATATGAAATAGCAAATTATAAAAAAATATAACCAAAACTACATAGCTTAAAATTTTATCATAATACTCAACAGATATTATTGTAAAGCAAGTATTGGACCAATAAAGTAATAACATAGAAATTACATATGCCCAAATTTATCGAAAATAAAAAAAGTTCCAACAAGAAAGGACCACGACACATAGATGGGGAATATTACAAAGTGTCATTTTTTTCAAAATATCGAATAAAATATCCTCATTTCAAAATTCTTAACAAAATGTCATTGTAGACCTCACTTGTTCTATCTCTTTCCCTCCCTCCCATTTATTCTTTGCTTATGTAAAATATACATCTTATTTACGTTTTGAATAACTTTTATTTTTTATGTGTATAAATGATTTAGAATAAAAAAATTAAGAGTGAAATTTTATTTGCTAAAATCAGAAAGTTATTAGTGTATATATGTAGATTTTTTTTTTTGGTTTGAAGAATATTTTCAACATATGAGTCTTTTAAAAAATTAGTATAAGACATGGTATTAACTTATTTTATAAAATCTATCATATAAATATTTTTAACATACGACATTTTATCTAGTTTATCGGTATAAAATTTTATATTCCTGGTTTTCACAATTATAAGAATTTTATCAATCACATGTAAAGAATAATTTAGTGAGATACTTGTACTTTAATAAAAATATACTAATTATGTATATGATATAATATTAAAAAATTAAGAAATAAATAACCAATGCAAGAAATAATACCAACAACTTTGAATCAATTACAATGCAAGTAATACGACTCGCCAGTAAATATATTATGGTGAAAAATTAAAAACTAATTTTTGCAGAATTTGGTAATTAATCAGACCAAATATGACTTCGAAGGTGTAAAAAATGTATCCCAGGCCTTCTACATCACTCATTGCTATAGTTTTCGAACTCAAATTTCTTGCATTGGTTATTTATTTCTTAATTTCTTACAATATATCATATACATAATTAATTAGTATATGTTTATTGAAGCATAAGTACCTCACTAAATTGTTCTTAACAAGTGATCTGATAAAATTCTTACAATTGTGAAAACTAAGAATATGAAATTGTATACTGAATAAACTAGATAAAATGCATACGTTAAAAATATTTATATGTTAGATAATTTTTTTAATAGAATAAGTTAATACCATGCATGTCTTATAATAATTTTTTGAAAGACCCATATGTTGAAAATATTCTACATATATGCCAATATTGTACTTTCTGATTTTAGCAAATAAAATTTCACACTTCAATTTTTTATTCTAAATCATTTATACAAATAAAAAGTAAATATTATTCAAAACCGGAATAAAATTACAATTGTATATTTTAATTAAGAAAATAATAAGTGAGAGTAAATATGGAGGAGAGAGAGGAAATAAGTGGAGTCCACAAGGACATTTTGTTAAGAATTTTGAAAGGAGGGTATTTTGTTCTATGTTTTGAAAAATAATAGCACTTTGTAAAAATTCCCATTTAATAGGTACTATTTGGAGGTCTAACTTAATCTCATAAAATTTTCTTTTCAAAATTTCTGTAAATTTACACACAGACATACAAAATGAATAAATATGATATTCTATTGAAATAACATCAGAGTATAACCATAACATGCTTAGTTAACATAAAGGAATTGCTAATTAACCAAAAAAGTCTAAAATGATGCGTCTAAATAGCTAAAAAAATAAATGGCATGGAATGAACAAAAAAAATCATTGAAACTATTTTTTTTTTCGTTTGGTGGCTGTAGTATTGATTGTGCACCGATAATGATTATTCAAATTATTGAAGACTTTCAAAGGTTTTCATCCACCATTTACATAAAATTAGCTGCCTCATAATTCTTTAAAAAAGAATTCAATGTTAAATAACCTAAAATTAAGTCTTGACTAGATATTCTAGGATCAAATTCTTTTTAGAGAATTAGGTGATTTCATAAATTATAGATAATAAACTTAGCCTGCACTTAATTAATTACTGTACAACACACACAAAATTATGAAAGACTGAAAATAAGAATCAAATATTAATAAAAAGTTTTTTTTAACAAATATTACCATAAATAGTGGTATAAAAAGAACCTGACATTTGACAAAACCTGACATTTTTAAAGATTATGTTGGTCCTCTGATAATAGGTTTTGATAGTGGAGTTTTAATTAACTTAGCTCTTAACAGCACTGAAGGGATATTTGGTAGTATGATTTGAAAATGGATTTAAATAATATGCAGCCTCAAATCTAAAACATGATTGAGTATATACGATTTGAGTCGTATGTTTTAATATGTACAATAAGTTAAAATTATAATTCAAAATTAATGTTATGCATTTCTATTTTGTTGATTTTCTCTATTATCTCAATAATTGTCAATTTAATTCTAAGAAGGCTCATTAATTAATTTAATCAATTATTATTATTTTCAAATTTTAATACATTTTTTGTATCAGTTGGGTTTCATAACTTTTTACTCTCATAAAAACTCTTATCTCATAAAAATTTCTTTTCAATATTTCTATCTCAAAATATATGTAAATTACAAACTGACATACAAAATGAATAAATCTACACATATATAAAAATGAATAAATATGGTATTACATTGAAATAATATAAGAGTTTAACTACAACATGCTTAGTTAACATAAAAGAGTCGCTAATTAAACTAAAAGTCTAAAATCATTAGTTTAAAATAGATAAAATTAGTTAAATGGCATGGAAATTAACTAAAGAAATATCTGAACTAGTTTTTTTTTATTTATTCTCCTTGTGTTTAGAGGTTGTAGTATCGACTATGCACTGACCATGATAAGTTAATAATTGAAAATTTTCGAAAGTCTTCATGCACCAATTGCATAAAATCAACTGAGGCCTAATTATCTAAAAAATAATTTAGTATTGAAAAATGTAGAGTAAGTCTTGATTGCCTGTCTAGCTATATAATTGATCTTTTTTTTTTAAAAAGAGTAGGTGATTTCATAAATCCTATTTCATAAACTTAGCCAACACTTAATTGGTTTATAATACAATAAAGATTACTATAGATTGAAAACAAGAATCGAAAGATTACTAAATAATTTCTTTAAAAAAAAGATATTTATTAACAGTGGTATAAAAAAAACAATTAATACATTAATAAATTAAAAATATTATAAAATTATGTAATTTGTTTCTTTATTCGTAAAGTGGTTGGAACGTGTTATCTTAATAATTTGGTTCCAATACCTTATTACTATGTCAGCATAGCAATCAAATAATGGTTGCAATTAACAAATTTTATTACAATCAAAAAATTGATTATAAATATATTGCAATTAATTTATACCAATTGCAATCAACTTTTTGGTTGTCCGAAATAAAAAATGGTGTAGTGAGTGATGGTGGCTTTGTTATCTTGTGATTTTTTATAATTTTGTCTGATCTTGGACTTTAATGGCTAAATTTTAAACTAATAATTCTTTGAAATAGAGGTTTACGTAATATATCGTTACTGATCTATTAATTTTAATTATTAATTTTAATATATAAATAAAATTAAAATTGTAATTCAAAATTAAGGTTACTTTGATGATCTATTCTAATTTATTGATTTTCTCTATTATCTCAGTAATGGTAATTATTTTAAATTGTTGATTATAGTAAGGCTCATTAATTCAATTAATTATTATTATTATTCAAATTTGAATATATTTTTTATATTGGTTGGGTTTCATAATTTTTTATCAATAGACTCTATCAGATTTTAAATTCTGAATAATCACATGTAATTATTATAAACTTTCAGCCATATAAATATTATTGCATCGTCACACTTTGAACATGAAAAATCAATATTCATGTGATATCTCATGGCTAATTTATGAGTTTGCACGAATTTAGTGTGAAATTCACAATCATATGTTTGTTTAATAAGTTAGCTCAATGAAAATGATTTTTGTCGTCAATGTCATAATATCTAAAGCTAGACAGCAATAAAATTGATTAATCTAATTTTGATTCATAAAATGATTAGAAATATAAACCTTTAAAAATAAATTTACATACTACAAGCACGGCAGACACGCTCTACTGTCTTTATCGGAATCTCTAAGCAAAACTTTTTCGGTGAAATCTCTAAGCAAAGTTTAATCGTTTTAAATCATATGACATTTGCAGAAATAAGTAATAAACTATAGTTAAATATATATATTGAATACGAAACTCAGCTATAATAAATGAAATTGCGAGTGCAACTTTTTCGGACTGAAATGGAAATTATGTACAGAGGGATTCAAAACACACGACGCTAAATCTTTCTTACGGGAGGGTTAACAAGAAGACAATAAAAAATTAAAAAAAAAAATCGGAAGAGCCTTCTTCTCTGAGAATAAATTATGTAGAGAAAGGGAGGTTTTGATGCTCATTAAGTCAGATTCAGTCCAAAAAATGTAATCAGATTTGTTCAATCTGCATCCAAATTTGTGTCTGTTTAGATTGGAGGGCAAATTTTAAAATAAATTTTCCGCACAATTCTTAAAGCAGATTGAACGGATCCAATCAAGCATCAGACCAAGTTTGATCTGATGTCCATCAAACACCTCATAATTCCAATCGTGTAGGATGTTGTATAACCTCTTGATTTTGGACAATATCATGTTTATTATTGTTACAATCAAGAAGCACTTCCAAAGCTATGCAGAGAAAAAAATCGGTTATTGAAATTAGCATTCGTATCAGCACATATTCTCTTTCTCAAATCCTAACCAGCAGTGTTTTGTTCAATCAACTTCTGGAAAAAAAAATATTATTTGAAAAAAATTTAGAACTTGACTCTATACAAAATTAATTCAAAATTTAAAATTTTTTGCATGTAGATACATTACTCGTAAGATAAATAGATTTTAACAATTCGGATTCATCATTTAAAACCAATCTGATGAAATTTAAAGTTGAATTTACAAAATAAACTTGATGAACTTAAGAACACCCTGGTTCTACTCCTAACTTTGAAACATGAAAAGCTCATGCAGACTAGAAATAATAATAAAAAATAGTCGAAGAGGGACTGATATATCATGCCTCCAGAAGCAAAGAACCTCATGCAAAACATATTTATCTTCAGACGATAAATGACATTTATTACCCCTGGCCATGGCGATAAGAATCGAATAGCTAGGGGTGAAAACAGATTGTATACGAATCTCACAGTGGTAAACTATATTTATATCAATTTTTATACATTATTTTTATTAAAACAATATATAAGTATTATTAAAAATATCAAAATTTATACTATTATATAATTATAATGAGATGGACTTGGGTGAGACGCGGAGTATACGCGTTTGGTGCTCCACGGTACGGTTTAGCCATTTTGAAAATTCAAACAACCGATCCGAACCGTTCATCTTGTTCTCCATATTGAAATGTGCTTGGAGACAAAATTTTACATTTTTTGGAATTTTTTTACTATTTATTAAGCAATTTTGAATGCCGCTGATCTGATGGTTCAGAAAATTTTACTGTTTTTTACTGTTCACAGCAAAACAGCAACTTTCAAAAATGCTTAATAAATAGTAAAAAATTTCCAAAAAATGTAAAAATTAGTCTCCAAGCACATTTCATTATGGATTAAACATCTAACGGTTCGGATCGGTCGTTTGGACTTTCAAAATGAAAATACGGCGTGAAGTACAAACGGCATATACACCGCGTCTCACCCAAGTCCATCTCTAATTATAATAGTAAATAACATAATTTTTCATAATATATATTAAACTAGAACAAGGCTTAAAGTGCTCAATAATTCATGCTCCAATCGTACCCAAAATTTGGACCTTTGATCGGCATGCTAAGATTCGTGCAGAAGAGAGTGCTGGATTAGAGACTATGACCTGGCACTCTCTCCGTTTTGGTCAATTTTACAATAATATGTTAAAATATGACTTGGTCATCTGACGGTATGACACTCAAATAACTACATGATTAGTCACAGCACGGTACATATTTACATCTCTACCTTTAAGTGATTCTGACATAATTATTTTGAAAATCAACCCAATGTTTGTCTTTGAATTGTAAGATTTCTTCAAGTGTTGGTCAAGGGTCGAACCAAGCGAGACATTTCCCTGAATTTTGAAATTCTGTAGAAAATATATATATCCACAAAATATATATATCCACTAAAAAAAAAATGTGGCTCCTCAGAAAAGTCCGAAGTCCTAATTTACTTCAATTCTTTATAATTGTATAAATTAAAGTACAAATTCTATAAGTTAATCTATTTTTTTCTTCAAATTTTATCAATCAGAGTATTAATTATGATTAGCTTATGGGTTTTGACCCCAATAGCCACCCCACACACACACACACACCGCGCGCAAAAATTCTAGATCCGTTCCTATTATTAGTAACAATAGAATTGAGAATGGCAAGGAGGGAAAAAAATGCCACGGCACGACATAACATATTCGAACTTTTCATCATTATTTTTGCAAAACCGTGAATACTAACAAAATTTCTTACATCATATTCAGAAGTAAAATCTCCTAATACAAATTTTCAATAAAAACTGGCATTGTAGTTTATTAAATGTGTAATTATATTTTTGTAAGTAATAAAAAAATTACATCTCCGCTTTGTCCCAATCGATTGTATTATTATCATAACCAATACTTGATTGTGACTCAATCCTGTTACTTGACAATCTACCAATCATTGCAAGACCTGAAAGAAAGAAAAAGATAGAACTAAAATTAGAAAAATTCCCAACAAACCCTCAATTGAAAAAAATCTGCATGCATAAAATATGATCTATTCAAACATAATTTTATACTTTTGGAGGTACTTTGTGTGAAACAACTACCAAATAAGAATTGATCTACCACCAAAAAATTCCCATTAATGGTTTTTAAAATTTGATGAAATTTCATGTGTCCCACAATTACTAAAATTTCACATAAAATCCTACAAATGAAATTTGTCAAGAGTACCCCATAAAAATAAGAAAAGAGGGGTCATTTGAATATTTTAAATGAAATTAGTACAGAAATATGTTTCTTTCTTACATAAAAGGGCATTTGAAATGCTACTTCTGCAAATAACAGTGATCATTTCAAAGGGATATTAATAAATTTATTCCAAAGCCAAAGGTTCAATATCTGTTCAAAATGAGAGTGAGCTAAGGTACTATGCATAGCGCACACTGGTCCGTACTATGGCTTCATATCTCCATTTTTAAAGTTCAAACAGTCAATCCAAATCGCTCAACATGATATCTATATGTAAAATGTACTCAGAGACCAATTTTTTTATTTTTAAAAACAAATTTAGATAGGTAGAGAATCATTTGATAATCTAAAGATTCTAGATCATTCAAAAAGTGATTTTCTACCTATATTAAAAATAGTAAAAAATAAATAAAAAAATGTAAAATTTAGTCATCAAGTACATTTTCATGTGGAAATAACATTGAGCAGTTCCGATTGACAATTTAAACTCTAAAAACGAAGATATGAAGCGATAGTATAAACCGATCTGCGCTTTGCATAGTTTAATAGCCTCACTCTAAAAAATGAAGAGAAACAATACCTTCGACAACTTTATAGAGAGATGACCACCATCTGTCAGGTGGGACCTGATACTGATTCAAAGTATCATCTATCTCGCTATTGTGCTTTCCTTGTAAAACATTCTGAAGTGTTATCACCGCATCCTTTGTTCTATTGACAATGTTTGAATCATCGATGATTTCCAAATTTTGAATCTCATTTTGCGAAGAACTGAGGCTTGTGAGAAGTGCCAACTGGGCTGCTGTGGCCCACCTTGTGGTTGCCAGCCGTTTCCTACGCCCGTCTTGTCGCTTTGTTTCCTCCCTTTCCAATCTCTCCTCTTCACTGACAAGTACTAGACCCTGATTTTTTTTTCATATATTTACAAAGGATAATTTATTTATTTATTTATTTTTAGTAGAAGTTGTCAAGTATGAAATACAAAGAAACAAAGTGGGAAATAGTATACCCTTAAATATTCAGCATTGCTGGTACCAGTACTCTGTACCATTTTTGAGAAGGCACTCTCTTGAGTCGATAAGAGATTCTCAGGTGTGTCGAACTCCAGTACCTACAAGTTAAATACGAACTAAATTATGACCTTTCTCTAGAAATATTAACTTTGTGCTGCTTCTATGTATACTCGATTAACGCTAATTAGAAGCAATGGGTATATACCAATTTCACCATAATTGATATTCCTCATTTCAACATATACAAGAAATTGAATTTGTCGTTCTACAGTCTTTGACAAATTTCATATAAGAGTAACTTATTTGCAAACAAGTACATTTCACTTTATTTTTCTTTATCTTTCAGCTGTTAATTTAAATTGCACCTCCAAGAAATAGCTAAATACCATGCCTACCCTTGAAAGCGAAAAATAAGAGAAAAGTATTCTACCTTGCCAGCACTGAGGAGAAGGAGGCGGTCACAATCTATAACAGTGTTCAAACGGTGTGCAATAGTTAACATAGTGCAAGACTTGAACTCTTCTCGGATTGTCTTCTGAATCAGAGCATCGGTTCTGACATCAACAGCTGCGGTTGCTTCGTCAAGCACTAGTATCTTCGCTCGACGTAACAATGCACGTGCCAGACTGAGCAACTGCCTCTGCCCCACACTGAAATTCTCTCCCGACTCTGAAACCTATATGTTGCACCATTTAATATTGTACTCAATAGTTAGGTCATGGTATTTCTGTGATTTTATTTACCCCCATACAACTAAACCTGGTTCTGGCTTACAAGAAATATACCAAATAGTTTATCATAACAATAATTAGGGGCATTTCACACACTAATTTTTCTTTCAAGTACAGTGAAAATTAGGGGTACTTCACACACTAATTTTCTTTTCATGTAATTGAAGTTCTTTTTATAAAAAAATGAAGGACCTCAGCATCAAGGCCTAGAGGATTCCTCCTAATAACATCCTTCAGATGTGCTCTCTCGAGGGACTCCCAAAGATCGGCATCGTTATGCTCACTAAATGGATCCAAATTAAACCGCACCGATCCTGCACATAGTTGTCATGGTACTGTGCATTAAGCCTTGAGTATTCAAAGTGTAATTAATATTGGATTAGGAAGTAGTAACATCTAAGCAATTAATTCTCAAAGAGTGAAATATTTGAAGATGAGGTCTCAAATGCCTTCACTTTTTGTGCATCTATCATACCTCCATTTTTTTAAACATAAATAACTTAAAATTTTATACTTAAATATCAAAATAAAACTGTTAGATATGATCTATATTAAGTTATGGAGGCATTTGAATCATCCTCATAATTAAAAATACAGACCTGAAAAGAGAACCGGAGACTGTGGTATGATACCCAATACCTTCCTCAGATCCCAGAGCCCGAATTTGGAGATATCACAACCATCTATGAAGATTGACCCCTTCTCCAGCTCGACAATTCTAAAAAGTGCATTGATCATGCTAGACTTTCCCGCACCAGTGCGCCCCACAATCCCTATCTTCTCGCTCGCTTCAATTTTAAAACTAATACCATGCAAAACTGGAGGCAACTCCGGGCGGTACCTCAACCACACATCCTTAAACTCTATTACTCCACTTAATGGCCAACCTACAGGAGGCCTTTTCCCTTCTATGACAGGTGGGGCCTCGGGGATTTCATCAATGTAATTCCCAACTCGTTCCACTGCATTCAAGCTGTTCTCAGCTAAACTAGCCAACCGCAAAACTGCAGTGAGCAAGTTTGTAATATTCAAGGCATATGAAAGTAGAAGACCCATGGTAGAAGCAAAAGCCTTTTGGTTTTCGGCATTTTGGTTTTGCATGACTGCAAATGTTGCGGTGAACCAGATAGCAATGCCACCTAGGGTTTCGAGCCGGATACCTAGCCATCGATTCGCGCCCATATTGACTAAGGTGAAACGAACATTGTTATCCATTGATTGACCATTGATGGCAGCCATGCGATCATGCGCTTTGTATGCTCGAATTGTCGAGAGACCATTTAAGGCCTCGCTAAATTGAGCATAGACTGGAGATCGAGTTATGGAGTCCAGCCGTTTTACCTCCCGTGATGTGCTCTGACAAAAAAAGCATACAAAAAAGAAATAAACTAAAGCTCATATTCATATAAGAAAAGATACAAAATTTGACGCGGACTTATTTTTATTGCTGTTATTATTTCCAACTCCGATCATGTAGTTAACTAAGAATCACAAGAAGGCATTTTAGTAAAATAATCAAATTGATTTTTTACAAAATAAAAAACTACAGAAAAATAGTGATATCTGCCATTACACAAGAAGTATTAGCAATGTTCTAAATTTTACGACACCAACTGATCACAATGGTAGGGTACTATTTCAACAAAGGTTTTTGTAAACAGTAAAAAAGTAACAAAATCAATGAACAAAAAAGTAGCTTAAGCAATAGATCGATACCTGGTAGTAGAGATAAGCAGTGTAAAACAAAATCAAGAGGGGCATAATGGCCCAGAGAGACATGGTGCTGACAATTCCGATAAGAACAAAAGTCGATAGAAGCTGAAAAATTTGTGCCAAGAACATGTTCACAAACACTGCCACATTTCGGTCAATATCACCTAGGTCTTTGGCGAACCTGTTTATTATCCTTCCTAGTGGGTTTGTGTGGAAAAATATCATTGGTGTCCTTAATATAGAACTTAGCATGGCATCATGTAACCTTTTAGCAGCTTGTATACTTGCAACTATGAGCCAGTATGAGTTTGAAAGAGTCACAAGTATCTGTTAAAAGAAAAAAAGATTAAGAAAAGATTTTATGCTTTCAGAAGAGTTTTTAAGGAAAACTAGGAAAAAGAATGAAGAAGTACATCTACAAAAATGGAGAACATACAGAAAGTTGTGCAAAAACAAAATAATGCAAATAGTATAGTGCATAAAAGAAAATTCTACCTGACACAAACAAATAACTGCATAGATAAGATTGTAGAAGCCTGAGCTGTGATCCTTCGGTTCACTTTGATCAGTCCAAAGACTCAACCAAGTGCTACTTGAGATACGGAGTGTTTCAATTAATACATAACAAAACAATAGAATTAGCACCACCCACAACCCTCCCAAGGCATTCTTGTACCTAAAAAAGAATCAATAAAATGTGAACAATCATTCGTTGCATCAAGCACTACAACGTCACAATTTTCTATCTGCGAATATAATTTAGGTTGCTTGCATTCCTATAATCTGAACTTAACAATCTTAATTTTTGTCAGTAATAATATAGGTAATAATGAAATTGAGATTAAGGTTATCAATTCTTTGTTACAATAAGCTCTGCTGCAGGACTTAGTAGATACCTTCATTCAATTTAAGCTTTTTGGTGAATGTTACTCCAAAACCTATCAGATTAACTTCAAATGATGAATGTAGACCGTTGAAACCGATCTACTTCATAAGTGACATGTTTAGATGTCAATTTAATTTAGTATAAAGTCAAGTGATCAAAATACAATGAAAATTGAACATATGAAATTGACCTGTAAACCTTATTTTCTTTACCCCTTGACTTTATACTAAAATAATTTGAAAATTTATAAATTTGACATGTAAATGCATCACTTATGGAATATATCGGTTTCAATGGTTTAGATTCGTTATTTGAGATCATTTTGATATGTTTTGGAGTTAAGCTTAGATTTGTGAGCTTAAGTATAACCTAGTTCTACTAAAAAAACTTATCCTTACCTTGAAAGAACCTTCACGCTGACAACACCACTTTCTCTCTCCTCCTTTTTAATCAGGACTGACTTCCCTTCCTTACCCGTACCAGCCTTATCCCCAGCCTTATCTGCAACTGTACCATTACCTATAGCAGCTGCTTCTCCATTTAGTTTTGTTCCAGGTGTACCATTTTTCTCTCCCTCTTTCTCGTCATCCTTTTGTTCTTCCATTTTACCGGCATTTTCCATTAATTTTTTGAATAACTCACCGGTTTCACTTAGCTCCTCAAATGTACCTTCTTCTTTTACCACACCATCATGTACCAAAATTATTCTATCTACATATGGTAGAAAGTGAAGCTGGTTTGTGACTAGCACTCTGGTTTTGTTTTTAAGCTGATCTTTGATGCACTTGTCAAAAACCTAAGATAAATAATAATTTGTATGGGTTATAGTCATATCCAAATAATATCAAATTCATTTTACTATTTTACATGTCTTTTAGATGTTTAGTTGGGTTGATTTGTCTTTATTCAAATTTTATAGCAATACCAATATGCACATTGTAACAGTACAAGTATCCGACATTGAACTTATGCTTGATTCATTTTTTGGTTTTACTTGGGGCTTTATTAGGGTAATTTAAATCTACTTTGCTTCAACAGATGAATCAGATTCATCTAAAAAACTCACCCAAAGATTCTGGTAAATTTTTGTACCAGAACAACCAATCCAATACTACAACATCAGATTACATACTCAATATTACCATTTGTGACAATCATATATTAGAAATTATTACCTGGTGACCAACATGAGCATCTAGAGCACTCAACGGGTCATCAAAAATGTACACATCTGAATCCGAATACACAGCTCTTGCCATAGAAACTCTCTGCTTCTGGCCCCCACTTATATTTACCCCTCTTTCCCCAATCTCTGTCAAATCACCTCCCTGCTCACCAAAACAATTCACAATTAATACACAACAAAATTAGGTAATAAATACGACTCATTAGGAAGAATAATTTTGCCCACTTACAGGAAGTAAATCCAGATCATGTTGCAGTGATGTCACTTCAATTGCTTTTTCGTACCTCATGGGATCAAAAGCGGCGCCGAACAAAATGTTGTCACGTACCTATAGGTACAAAAAATATATACTAATTAGGATGTTAATTTTAACAATATGAAAAATAAATGAACTTAGAAAAGATTGATATAAAGGAAATATTCCAAATATGTAATAACACTAATGAACACTAACAAAAAATAAATTCAACAATATGTCAACACTTGCCAAAGCAATTATATGAATACCAAATTGTCAATTATTTTAACTGTTTGACAAACTTTAGCTCTCCTTTTATCTGTTCTTTTTTCTTGAATTACTTGATTTTATTTGTGTAACTTCAGAGAAACCAGAACTCTATCACCGCCAATTGAATCCCAATTCAAAGAAAAAGTAAATAAAACAAAAGGTTTACAAAACAGTTATTACAGTGGCATTAAAGATCCAAGAAATCTGAGGGACATATGCAACAGTGCCACGAATAACCACGGATGTGTGGGACCCATCCACAGCTGGTAACTCGCCTAGCATAGCTGAAACAAGAGATGTCTTTCCTTCACCAGTACTTCCCACCACCGCCACTAGGCTACCAACTGGTATATCCAAATTCACATTTGACAGAGCTGGTCTTTCTGCCTGTTAATTTCTAATTGGTTATTGTTCATATTTCACAAATTTATATTTCTGTTGTTAAAAAAGAAAAAAGAAACTGCTACTTCTCTAAAATTGCAAGTCACATCCAACACTTTTAGGGTAATATGCAGATAAATCCAACCATTAAAATTAAAGGGAAAGCTAAATAATATCTCCAATTTCCAATTTAACCAAATCACTCTGAAACCAGTTCGTGCAAAGTTGCAAACTCAACATTAAAAATACCAAGTTCAATTTTTTTTCTCAGGTTCATTTTTTTTCATCAAATGAATGCTTCTAATAGCAACTAGCTAAATTTCACATCTAGATTCAAAACAATTGGTCATATCTTGACTATGGAAAAACATTGCTTATAATTTTAAAAAATATATAAATAAATATAGTGTTTGTCAAGCAATAATTTAATCATACTTTAGATTCCCATGAGAAGAAACCATCTTTTATGGATATAGCAGGAAGCATCGGATCAATAGGTGGATTAGGTAAAACCACTCTGTCTTCAGTCAAGAACAGCTCCTCTAGACGATTCAACGATACATTGGCATTGACAACCTTCAAAATAAAAAATTATAGAAAGTCTTTATAGTTAGAAAAAGTAGCTATAAAATTAGGAACATATTCATTTTAAATTTATGTATATGTTTGCAATGTCAAGATATCAAAACCATTAAAAAATTCAGAAATTGCATCTGAACTCCCCAAATAATTACCAAAAAAAAAATGATCTGCATCAAGATTCGTGCAGACTACTTTAAGATTTGGATACTTTATGAAAAATAAGACAAGTGGAGTACATATGTGATATTCCAATGTTCTATGAAGATTAAATTTAGAAGCATTAATTCTGAAAAATAGTATACCTGAGTTATTAAATTTGGAAGTGTGAAAAGAGGGAACCTCAGCACAGCAAAGAGAGATAGAGAAGTGAAAGCCTTAGCAGGTGTAAGTTCACCCCCAAGCAGAGTATATGCACCAAATGATACAACCGTTACTACAACCGGTATGCCGTTCAATATAAAAGTATTCCACTGGTACAAAAAATATATATATAACACTAGTCAGTATCAGTAATTACAGCTATAGGCATCATAGAGGTGTTAAACTCAGCTGAACTTGTAGATAACTTACGGCAGCGAGGAGCTGAGCCTTACGAAACCAAGAGAGTTCATCATCACGAATTCCTTGAACCTTAGACTGAAAGCTCTGTTCCCATGCATAGCACCTGAGGAAACAAATCATATTTTTTTTTAAATAAAAGTAATTTAATATGAAAAAGAATGCATATATATATATATGTATGAGAAATATATACATACTTGACAGTGTCCATGGCAGCCAATACTTCATTCATGAGGCCAATGCGCTTGTCGGTGCGTTGTATCCCTTCCTTTGTTAGCTTTTGCATTCGCCTTATCACTACTGTCTGTTGAAGTAAGCATACAAAAGGTCAGAAATCTTATGGGATATTTGAAATATAAGAAAGTTAGATGTTGTAAACAGGAATTATATATATATAACCTGAATAGGGATGAGAAGGGCAAGCATCAATGCACCTACGAAAGAAGCAACACCTAATTGTAGGTAGAGAAGCACTAATGATATAATTATACGAAATGGAGCCGACCACAAGGTATGCAGTTGTTGGCATACTTGCTGAAAAAGAAAGCAAACAATAGAACTTGTAGATAACTTGCATGATTACTGGTTATTAATACTATTCTAGTGTATAGTAGAATTGAGAGAGAATAAGACTAGAATAGAGAAGAATAGAGGCTTATTTTCTAGAATAAAGTTTTTTATTTAAGTGTTGTAAATACTTATTCAGATGTTAATTAATACAGTCGTTAGTAGGCATTCAGACCACTAGCCTTGAAAAAAAATACATGGTTACTGGTTCACTATCAAGTTTGCGCATATACCTAAAAGGAGAAAATATCCATGCATGCAGCATGCTAATATTTTCCACCAAAATTATTGAACTTCTAGCACAATTTCATGCAAATATATGCATAAAAAAACTACCTGAAGTGCTTCAGCATCAGTCGTCATCAAGTTTGTAATCTTCCCAGATGCAAATTTACGGCGACTTTCATTGGTTAATCTCAGAGATTTACGAAAAACTGCAGCCACCTGTCCAAGACACATAACATTATTCCAATAGATTGAAATTCAAAAAATAGAGGGTGTTAATTGTAAAATATCTTTTGAGGTTCATACCAAGGTGGTCCTGAGCCTGAAGCCAGTTCGCATCACATTTTGGAAGTATTGTGCTTCACACAGAACTCCCAGCACCTATTATTACCAGTACATCAAGAGGAATCAAAATTATAAAATGACAAACTAAAATGATCTTTGTTTTTCATTATACAACATATATAAATACTTTTAAAAGTTAAAATGTCTGTACCACTCCAGCAAAGATGGAGAAGGCATAGATGTAACCGGTCCAAGCTGGATCACCTCTTTGCATAGACTACAGTGGAAGCATGAAAAACATTTCTTAAATGATAATAAAAACACATGTATGCTAGGTAAAACATAAGAGAAATAATAAAAAATAGTTCATACAGTTAAGAGGCTGCTCAATACAACAGGTCCAACAAACTGTGAAGCATCATTTCCAATCTAGAAAAAAAATTGTGATTATAATCTTCCTTAAATGGCTTATAAAGTTTTTAACCATCAAGTATAGATTGATATATTTTCAATATAAGATTTGATTTGTACCTTGAAAAAGCCCCCAAGCCAGAATCTGTAAAGCAAGGAAAGATTTAAATTACAAATATACTTTTCAATTCAATAACACAAAATTTACAAACCAAACAAAAATTAAGAGAACACTGAAATTACCGTCCACCAAGGCTACGGTTAAGTGCCCTTAAAAGCCAAGGTTTAGGCTTATTTAGTTCTTCAATCCAGCATTGCTGAAATCTGAAAGAGCACAAGAGATATTCAATGCAGGAGACATTATAGCAAACAAATAATGATGAAACAATTTATGTAACATATATCTACCTGGTATACAATGTCTCTGTTTGATCCCATGTGTCGAGCTTCCATACATCCTTCTCTGTAATGGGTCGCTTGTAACCTTCTTTCATTAGAGGCGTCATCCATGTGAAAAATATCCCTGTGCAAAATAAAAAGAAAAAATTAAAATGTCAAACAGAATTTTGTATGCAAAACCTTTGGAAAATGTTTTTAAAAGGAAGAAAAATCTTTGACAACATAAAAGCTTCAACAGCAAAATATATATATTTGGATGACTTACTGGAGAAAATGTTAGCACGTCTCTCTGGACAAATGTTTTCTCCACTTGCAAGAGGCTCATAAGCCGTTTCGTCAGAAATTGCCTCATTTCTAAGAGGCGTATAACCAGCATATGTTTCCAAACTAGGAAAATGTCCCAGTAATAGAATCCCAAAAAGGAACTGAAAATTAGTGGAAACATAATTTACTCAGTGATAATAAGTTAAACTAGTGACAATAGATACTGGTAAGTAATTGCAGGAAATCTTTTTAACAACAACTCAACATAATTTACTCAGTAATAATAAATTAAAATAAGGACACATTTTCATGCATAGGTTCTTTAGGGATTAACTGCAATTTTTACTTATCTGTACCAGTACTGTTCATACCATATTAAAAAATATATATTAATCAAAGAATAAATGCCACCTTGCATGATAACTCAGCCATATAGAGATAAAGGCTCGTTCTGTAAAATGAACAGAGAAAACAAAAATTTATATTACTAAGCTTTGAAACTGTAAAAAAAAAAAAAAGGAACAAACAAACTTATATCGGTTTGCTACTAATTAGATGATATTTATAATTGTCAATAAACATGTATTTTGGGGGATTTGAACCTGTGAATTCCCATTCTTGGTGCTTTAGTAAGTAAGGTAAGTCTGTGCATGGGAAGCTTTTTCTTATTTAAATTTGATGGCCACCAAGTACTAATTAATAAGCAATTTACTGTGAAGATGTAAAATAGTAAAAAAGACCAGAGAGTCTGAGAAAGTGTTGTTACTAACGGTGAAAGGTAGTCTCTGACAGCGAAAATAAGATTGAAGACAGTAATTTCTCCAATCAAAGCATAGATCATCACAAACAGAATGTACCATCTAAATTCCCGTATGTATATCTTTGTTTCTGTTATAAGCATGGCAAGCACGCAACTCCAGGCCGCAGCTTCAATGAGTAGTGTCAGAACCTACACAAGGTGAATGGTAAATTCAGATGAGAGAGTTCTCTCTCGAAAGTGGAAACATACATTGAGGGAATTACAAGTATACCCCTCAAAAACCTCCAAATTATGAATTCGCCCCCTCTAAAATACATAATATCATATTTATCCTTCTAAATTTCAAAAACTTACAAATTTACCTAATATATTTACTTTTCTATTAGAACTCATTTTAAATTTATAAAGTACCCATTTTACTCTTCCAATTAGTCAGTTTTTGAAAGCAAATGGTTTCATTTTCTTACTTGTGAACCATTTATATCGGTAAGAAGATGGAACAGTTTTCTTACCCAAACTACATATTTTTATTTTAAAATAAGGGGTAAAATCTGGCTTTATAAATAAAAAATGAGTTTTACTTTAAAATACATTGGGGGAATTACAAGTATACCCCTCAAAAACCTCCAAATTATGAATTTCCCCCCTCTAAAATACATAATATTTATCCTTCTAAATTTCAAAAACTTACAAATTTACCTATGTATTTACTTTTCTATTAGAACTCATTTTAAATTTATAAAGTACCCATTTTACCCTTCCAATTACTCAGTTTTTGAAAGCAAATGGTTTCATTTTCTTACTTGTGAACCATTTATATCAGTAAGAAGATGGAACAGTTTTCTTACCCAAACTACATATTTTTATTTATAAATAAGGGGTAAAATCTGGCTTTATTAATAAAAAAAATGAGTTTAATAGAAAAGTCAATAAATTAGATGAATTTGTGATTTTTTTTAAATGTAGAAGTGTAAATATGATATTATGAATTTCAGAGGGGGGAATACGTAAGTTTAGCATTCTTAAGGGGTATACATAAAATTCCCCCTAATCTGATAGGATCCGGACACAAAAAGTACCAGAAAATAGGATCACCCCTAATGCAATATCATGACAATAAAAAGGTAAAGCAACAAAGAAATTACCATACAAAAAGTAAATAATTGTATCTCAGTAAAAATTTGAAGATGCAACTAACCTCAAAGGGTGCGAGACTTGATTGTCGATCCAAATTCATAGTTGAATAACCCATTATAACCCGAAACAGCGGTTCAACCACACAAAAGGCCGAGAAAATCATGAGAACATAGCTGTACCACTTTGATTTCATAGTATATCTTTGCACTGTGAGATCCTTTGTGATTCGCCAAGTCCGGTAGAAGCAAACAGCAAACAGCACTAAATGAGAAATGCCCAAGATCACTGTCTGCATGCCACATGGCGTGTACATGCCGAATGCATTCTCTACAGCTTGAGACCATACGCCACCTTGTACCGGTTGACAGTACCAGTCTAATGGATCGAAACCCATCTTTGGTACCAATTTAAGTTTTCAATTGATTTGATTTGGAGCCCTTAACCTGTATTAAATGAATACACAGATAATTCATTTTATTCAATAGAGATATATTTTTTTTTCCTAAATTTTGCATGTACTGATAAGTTTAACTGGTTGATTGCATTGTCCTTCTCTAATTTAATTTGCATTTCTTATAAAGAGATTCAGAGAGGTCAAAGGCTGGGTTAGGTAAAAAAAAAAAAAACAGGTACCACTTTGCAATTTTGCATTTATTAGAATAGTAAAGATTTTAACACAGAGAATCAGAAGCTGAAAGGTCAAGTCTGGGTAAGGTAAAAAAAATAAAAAAAGGTACCACTTTGCAATTTTGCATTTATTAGAATAGTAAAGATTTTATTACAAAGAATCAGAAGCTGAAATTAAAGAGAAAAGTTTGATCAAAACAAAATTAATTTCTCAAGTCAAATTCATCTTTAGAAAGAAACAATACTAATCAAGTACCAACCAAGTATCAATTAAACATGAACAAGAATGATTTCAAGTGATTAGTAAGCTAAAAATATCAACAAAAATCATGAACTTGGAAAATTAAGCCCAATTGAAAAACACACATCTCTCCCTGATTACATTATCTGCTGGAATTGAAACCAAATTAATATGAAAATTAGAAACCCAAATTAAATTTACCTTTAATCAGAAATTCAAATCAAACTCTCCTTCAATCCTCCCAACTGAGCATGCATTCCATATATTAGAGACAGAGAGAGAGAAGGTAGAGAGATGACCTCTCCTTCATTAGCTCAGTAAGAAAAGGAGAGGAGAACAGAGAGGAGAGGAGGATAATATAATAAAGAGTTAGTCAATGGTCAGAAATTAACATGTACTAAAAGTCTAAAACAAATATCAATGGTGTCACATCATTAGTAAATAGTAAACCTTCAAAATTATTTTAATATTCTTTCTGATCGGTTGTTCTCCGGACAAAATATTTTCATATATAATTTATTACAGCGATCGATGGAGAATTTTTTAAAGAAAAATATAATTAGGAACTAACTTGATTATTTCTTTTATAAAAATAATATATAAATACCAACGAAATTTTTATTAATATCCAAAAAAAATATGAAATTTCATAAACTATCCAGGTTTTTATGTTTTTTCTCGAAATCTATCCAAACAACAAAATTTTTTTACGGTAATTCAGTCTAAAACCGCAAAAAAAAAATTGCAGTTTCAATTTTCTTTTCATTTTTCATATTTTTCTTATTTAAATAGAAATATTTATAATTTATTTATTTTTTGTATTGAAATATTATAAATATTTAACATATTTCTTTGAAAATAGATGGAATACTATATAATTTGATTTATTAGAAAGACTAATATAAATAATCCGAATCAATATTTTTCATGCAGGATTTTTTGCAGCTGTAAGAAAAATTAATATATTTCTTTATGTGTTATTGGAAAAAAAAATGCTTTGATTCTCAATTATTGATTCTGGTTCAAAAGTCACTTCTAAGTAAATACAAATATTGTTATCCTTCTATTAAATTTAATTTCCAAAAAGTTGTCTTTATTTTTGAAAAAAAAATTAAGTTATTTAATGATTTTTATTAAAAATAATTCTCAAAATAGATACAATTTTTTATAAATTATATGTATTAGAAGGATCATAATATTTTTTGTATTATCTAGAAATGACTTTTAAACTGGGATCAATAACTCATAATCCAAGCATTTTTATTTTTTTCCAATAACTCATAAAAAAATATATTAATTTTTCTTACAGCCGCAAAAATTCCGACATGAAAAATGTTGATCCAGATTTTTTTGTAGCAGTTTTTTTAATAAATCAAATTATATGGTATTCCATCTATTTCAAAGAAAAATATTAAATATTTCTAATATTTCAATACAAAAATAAATAAATTATAAATATTTCTATTTAAATAAAAAAAATCTGAAAAATGAAAAAAAATTGTTGTTTTATTTAACCGCAAATTTTTTTGTGATTTTAGAAAATCGTAAAAAAATTTGCAGTTTTAGAAAACCACAAAAAAAATTTGCAGTAATTCAATCTAAAACTGTAAAAAAATTATGCAGTTTGGGTGTAGATTTCAAAATAATGCGAAAACCTAAATAGTTTCTGAAATTTCATATTTTTCATGGATATTAATAAAAATTTCGGCCCATAACAAGCTATTTGATATCTCTCATTTACATTTAAGAAATATCGAATAGTCCCGAAATTTTTATAAATATCCAAAATAATTAACAAATTACGGAATCTATCCCCTTTTTGGTAAAAATTCAAAAACTAGCCAATCCAGTTAACCAATAACCGGATTGGGTCATTCTTTCTGGTGGCCCAACTCCCAGAATAATGAAAATAGATCCGGTTATTGGTTAACTGGAAATGTGCTTTTTTTTTAATTGAAACAATACCGGTTAATGGTGCACCGGTTTTGGCCTCTTTCTTTTTTTTTATTTTAAAAACAGAATTTTTTTGTATTAAAATATTAGAAATATTGAATATATTTCTTTAAAAATAGATGGAATACAATATAATTTGATTTATTAGAAAGATTGCAACAAATAACCCGGATCAATATTTTTCAGGCCAGATTTTTCACAGCTGTAAGAAAAATTAATATATTTCTTTATGTGTTATTGGAAAAAAAATAAAAATGCTTATTGATCCCCATTCAAAAGTCACTTCTAGGTAATCCAGAAAATATTGTGATCTTTCTAGTACATTTAATTTATTAAAAGTTGTATCTATTTTTGAAAAAAAATAAAAACTTTAATTTATTTAATGGTTGTTATTCAAAAAGAATTCTCAAAATAGATACAACTTTTAATAAATTAAATGTACTAGAAAGATCACAATATTTTCTGGATTATCTAGAAGTGACTTTTGAACTGGGATCAATAACTCCGAATCTAGGTATCTTTATTTTTTTCCAATAACACATAAAGAAATATATTAATTTTTCTTACAGTCGCGAAAAATCCAGCCTGAAAAATATTGATCCGAGTTATTTGTTGCCGTCTTTCTAATAAATCAAATTATATTGTATTCCATCTATTTTCAAAGAAATATATTCAACATTTCTAATATTTTAATACAAAAAATAAAAAAAATTGTTTTAAAAAAAACTGGTGCACCATTAACCAGTATTGTTTCATTTAAAAAAAAAAAACACATTTCCGGTTAACCAATAACTAGATCCATTTTCACTATTTCGGGAATTGGGTCACCGGAAAGAAGGTCCCAATCCAGTTATTGGTTAACCGGATTGGCTAGTTTTTGAATTTTCATCAAAAATGAGATAGATTCGGTAATTTGTTAATTATTTTGAGTATTTATAAAAATTTCGGCGAATAGTCTATTCAGTGTTACTCAATTTTATTCTTTTATTTGATAGGAACTATAAAAAAAATTGTGAAACTGAAAGTTACCGATAAGCTAGCTATTTGATACCACTTAATCATTTAGATATACCGAATAACCTATTCGAACTTATAGTTTTTATAAAAAAAAATAATAATAATAATAATAAAAGTAATCAAGCTGTTCCTAAATTTATTAATAATTATGATTTTTTTTTTTTTTAAATGTTATGGTGTAGCTAGCGCCGTCTCGTAAGTGAGAGGATTTGATACTCAACTGGAAAGAGGAACAGCTAGTCAGTCCAAACATATCAAAAATAAACAAATAATGATCAAATCCACTAAGCTAGAAACCTGGAGGAAGAATGGGAACCTATTATTGACTATGCACCGGCTGCCGAATCCCCTAAAGTAACTTAACTTTTGAGTTTTTGATCGAGACCGTTCGATTCGAATCTGTCGCTTGAGATTGTTCCGGAATATATGGTATATATCTACTATTCAGATACATATAATTGAAACGTAAAACAATATCAATATCCCTATCTACACGGATATACGGATATTATATATTCACATCTAAGTTTTCGAATACGGTTTGGATATTATCCATACTGTCTTCACTCCTAATGTGGGATTTTTTTTTTATAAACCATAATTAAAAAAAAATTATCAAATCAACATCATTTTTTTTTTACAAGAACCATAAGAACCGGAATGCCATTTCAGTTCTGAAATTTTTTTTTTTGAGCCAAAATGACATTTCGGTCACTAGTGATTTCACATTTTTTTTCATACCCGCAATCACAAAAAATCTTAAACTGAGGGTTCCTGACCGAAACTTAGGAGTTCCTGGACAAAATTGAGGGTACCTAGCCAAAACAAGAATTGTTCTGAGCAGAAACTGGGGTTTCCTGGCCGAAACAGAGGCCTAGAAAAGTGAAAAAAAAATATGTTTGACCGAAATGCCAATTTGATCCTAGCTAAAAAAAAATAGTGAACTAAAATGACATCTCAGTCCAAGATATTACACCAATGACTACACCATTTTTTTTATAAAAAAAATATAAAATTACTAGGAGCCGAAATGTCATTTCAATCCAAAAAAAAAAAAAAATTGGAACCATAATGCCAGTTCTTGTTATTTTCGTAATAAAAAAAATATTCTGTTTGGTAAAAAAAAACCCTTTTTTTTTAATTATGATTTATAAAAAAAATTCCCTAATGAGAGCGCATTGATTCGTTTATTATAATAATGAAGAAAAAGAGAGAATTGATTCGTAGATCGAGGAAGAAAGCATCCCCTCTCCACCTTTGCTGTTATTTTATAATTCTAAATGGACAATGGTGCAATATATAAATGTACCAACTACCAACTACCAACTACCCCAATTTCCTGGTTGCAACTTTTGACAATAATAGATGATACCATTTCTGTCAGAGAAAGTGACACTGTTGTCAGTTGTAGATTCAGATATTTCAGATCCATCACTGACCTTTCTTTGCATTGAGAAAGTGACCTTTTCTTATCAGCAATGCATTCCTCTGCATTAACTCAAAAATCTCAACCGTCTGATTTAATCTGCACGAATTTTAAAACAAATCAGATGATCAATATTCATTAACTCAAAAAATTTCCTTTTGAGTTAATGCAGAGGATACAGATTCTCTCATCTGCCGCCCCGTGTATAGGTCGTACAGTCAATCTGCGACTCCAGTTTCACTTTTTCATTTCTATTTCACTTTTTTTTTTTATTTCCTTTAAAATTTGGAATTTTTTTTAGAAACCATAAATAATTAAATTATTTTTAGGGAACCAATAAGATTACTTTTTTTTTTAAAAAAACCATAAGGACCGGACGGTCCGTCCGGTCTCAAAATTAGTTTTTCCCCAGACCGGATGGACCATCCGGTCTCACTTTTTTTTTTTTTTTTTTTTTTTTAAACAGAAATTTTTTATTTTTTTATTTTTTGTATTAAATATTAGAAATGTTGAATATGTTTCTTTGAAAATAGATGAAATATAATATAATTTGATTTATTAGAAAGACTGCAACAAATAACCCGGATCAATATTTTTCAGATCGAATTTTTCGTGGCTGTAAGAAAAATTAATATATTTCTTTATGTGTTATTAGAAAAAAATAAAAATGCTTAGATTCTGAGTTATTGATCCCGGTTCAAAAGTCACTTCTAGGTAATCCAGAAAATATTGTGATCCTTCTAGGACATTTAATTTATAAAAAGTTGTATCTATTTTGAGAATTCTTTTTGAATAATAATCATTAAATAACTTAAAGTTTTTATTTTTTTTTCAAAAATAGACACAACTTTTTATAAATTAAATGTCCTAGAAGGATCACAATATTTTCTGGATTACCTAGAAGTGACTTTTGAACCGGGATCAATAACTCAGAATCTAAGCATTTTTATTTTTTTCTAATAACACATAAATAAATATATTAATTTTTCTTACAGCTACGAAAAATCCGATCTGAAAAATATTGATCCGGGTGATTTGTTGCAGTCTTTCTAATAAATCAAATTATATTGTATTTCATCTATTTTCAAAGAAACATATTCAACATTTCTAATATTTTAATACAAAAAATAAAAAAAATAAAAATTTTTTTCTTTAAAAAAAAAAAAAAAAAAAAAAAGTGAGACCGGATGGTCCATCCGGTCTGGGGAAAAAATGATTTTGAGACCGGACGGACCGTCCGGTCCTTATGGTTTTTAAAAAAAAAAAAAGTAATCTTATTGGTTCTCTAAAAATAATTTAATTATTTATGGTTTCTAAAAAAAATTCTAAAATTTGTGTCAAGCAAAGTGCATCTCACCTTTGAAAAAGTACGACTCAAATTTTGAGAAATATTTATTAATTAATAAGAATAGACAAACTTGGAGATATCTCAGTCAAACACGAATTACATATCTAAAAAATCGCCTCAATTTGAGACTTTGGGCACGTTTTTCAAGTTAAAAAGAAAATTTTAATTTAAAACTGTTAATCTGTAGACTCCAGTCTGAGATCACGAATTGAGGAAATGCATACAGGCTTGCCAAAGGAACCATCACAGTTTAAGCATTATGCATGTGCTAAGAGTGGTGGTGCAGACTCCACACCGTTTGGCTAATTGGGCAAGAAAAACTGGAAAGAATGGAAGTGGGACAACAATACAGTGCTATCTCACGCACCTAGAATTGGAGCAGAGGTTAAATCAGGAGCATTTTAGCATTGGGGATATAGGAGTGTAATGCTTGTAATGCTTGTCTTTTATAATTAGTAGTTTATTGTTTTAAATTTTCCCTAAAATGTGAGTTCAAGCACAATGTAATGTAGAACAATCTTATTTTGAATCAATACATGTCTACGGGATTTTTTCAAAAAAAAAAAAAAAACAACAAAAAAGGTCACGAATTAGCTATGCAGTTTTTATTAAATGAGACTGCAGATTAACTCTGCAGTCTAGGTATTGATAGAAAATATTTTGTTTCAAATAACATATTTAATAATAAAAATCTCGGTACTTGTCTGCACCACTGGTTAATTTCATATTTCTATTTTACACATATAAGGTTTATTTTTATTTTTTTAAGTATAATTTAAGTTAAAAATGTTCCAACATCGATGTGTTGTTTTCTCTTTCTCCGAGGTTTGAAGTTGGGATCCTCTGTTGCCATAACATGTACATACACAACCTAATTAAGTTTTTTTAATGTAATATTTTAAAAACTGTAATAGTCAATCTAACATTAAAATCGTGTTTATTTATTTACAAAATAAACTTAACATCCTTACTTTACACAACAACAACAAAAAAATCATAGTTTAGCTTTAAAAACAAATTTTAAATAAAACATCGACAATAATCAATTTTAAAGAAATCATTGTTTTCAAAGAATTCTGAACTATCTAAAATAATAGTTTTGTACTTATCTAAAATATAGTAAAAATTTCAAGAATATAAAACAATTTGTCTACAAGCATATTTTAATATAAAAATCATGTTGAGTGTCAGATTGACTATTATAACTTTAAAAACAGGAAAAAAAAATATGTGAAGCATGATTGGAGCACATTACTAATGGTATTTTTTTACCTTATTCGTCAGTATAAAACATGTAAGAGTGAAAAAATAGATTAATATATACAGAGAACTTGAAGATAAAAATAGTAATAATAGACTTAATTAAATTGTCCAACTTTTCAAGTAAAAATAAGCAAACACAAAATCATAATAATAATACTAATAATAATAATAATAATAATAATAATAATAATAATAATAATAATATTTGTTAGACATCCCGAATAGTTCTATATTAGTATACCTATATATGATCCAAATAGGCAGTATATATGGAACTACAAAGAATGCCATAGAAGATCATCATAGCACCATAGGAGGATCATGCATGACGCATAGTGGTATTTTTAAATGAAATTCAATCAACGGTGTTCAACATCATTCTTTTAAACAAAAGTTTTTAAGTCAGAGAAGAAGAAGAGACCAAATCAATCAAAAGAAAAATCATGAAATTTATTACAGTGATCATTAATAAATAGTAAACCTTAAAAAGAAAAAAAAATCATGAATTTATTACAAAACCAAATTAATTAAATATATATAATTACCTTAAATGTGTCAGAATGGAACATATACTAAATTAAACAAATATCAATGGTGTCATCATTAGTAAACAGTAAACCTTCAAAATCATCAGCAATCGATCGATGAAAGCGCATCGATTCGTTTATTTATAATGATAAAAAAAAAATAGTAGTCACTAATTGATTCTTAGATCAAGGTAGAAAGCATCCCCACGTTCTCTGTTATTTTTATTATATTAAATGCTACAATGGTGCAATGTACCAAGTCCCAATTTTCAATATGACTCTCGAGTAGGTTTCATGTTTATAGAATCTATTCTAGATTTGATGTGTTTGGATGACATAGGAATAGCGCTAACTCAGAAATAGCTATTATTTCTGGTGAGTTATTCTCAACACAATAAGTTTGAATGAAAAAAAATATTATTCTCAACAAAGAAATAGCTCGGTTAGCTGCTATTCCGCTATTTCTTAGAAATGTTGGGTTAGCTGTTATTCCAAACTCAGGAATAGCTGCTATTTCGAGTTATTCTTTGTTTCATCCAAACGCATTGTATCTTCATTTTTAATATTCGTATGCACTAGCATCAATTATTGTTCGTATGATCTTAAAGCAATTTAGACAATTATAGAATTCCTTGAACTCAAAAATAAATTATACGAGCATCATACCTATTCCTTTCTCTTTCAATATATATAACTTGTTGTAATTCTGACAAATACATATTCTATAAAAATCAATCATGTTAAACAGCTGAAATTAACTGTTTTAATTTTAAAACTAAAATATTAATTTATAATACGTATCAATATACACTATACATGATATCATATATTGTAGAGGTGTCAGAAGAAATTATTTTCATATCCTTATCTTTTATGTTAATGAAAAAAAATTATCCTTACATATACTTATAAGTTAAATAAAAAAATTCTTACATGTACCTGTCTTATTCAAGTACGATACAGATCAAATAGACAGATATAAAGATGTCATTAAATAAATATGTATAACCGTGAATAAAATTATATATTATCATTCATCATCTCTATATACAAATATAATATATTTGTATATATAATATTATCATTTTAATTTTTTAAATTACTGTAATTGAATAACGGATTAGGAATAATTTTATTTTTAAATTAGGCTCTACTCCTCTTCCTCCAAGGTTGAAATTGGGATCCTCTGTTGCTACCATGTAAATACACAACCTAATTAAAGTTCATGTATTAAAGAAATTAATAATTTAGAAACTGTAATAGACAATATAACATTAAAAATGTGTTTATTTATTCACAAAATTAAATTAACATCCTTACTTTACACAAAGCAATATTAGTTTAGTGCAGTGTTAAAATAAAATTAACATCCTTAATTTAATAGACTTAATTAAAGTGTCCTACTTTATAAGTAAAAAGAAGCAAAGACAAAATCATAAAAATATTTGTTAAAATCCCAAATAGTTGTATATTGGTATACCTAGATCCTACTGTATAAATATGATTCAAGATAGACACTATATATAGAACTACAAAGAATGCCACAGAAGATCGTCAAACCACAATAGGAGGATATCATGCATGACGATAGTGGCATTTTTACTTGAAAAAATAAATCAAAAATCAATGTCTAGTTCAAATGAACTTTTATATGACATATTTTTATAATTAATTAGTTGAGAAATTTAATCAACGTATTCAATATCAATTTTTAAAACAAAAGTTTTAAGTCAGAGCACAAAAAGAGAACAAAACGAAGTAAATTTAATTATTTAAAACATGAAGATAATAATAATAATAATAATAATAATAATAATAATAATAATAATAATAATAATAATAATAATAATAATAATAATACGATCAATCTATTTTTTTAAGTTAAAAAGAAGTAAAACACAAAATTCTAGTAATTTTATTTACACATCCCAACTAATTGATATATTTGTATGTCAGGGCACCTTGATCCTACCGTAGGTTTATGTGGGCAATATTAAACTAGAAACAATGTTATAGAAGATTGTCATACGAGAATAGCGTGGATGATCCTGAACTTTTTATTTATAGAAATTATATAAAAATAATATAGAAAATTGGATAGAGTATTGGGAATTTTTAGTTCCATAGAAAGATCTGAATCAAATAATATAGAAAAATGGATGAAGTATAGGAATTTTAGATTCCATAGAAAGAACCAAATCAATGAATCACTAAAATTTAATTTTTTTGGCCGGTTTTGAGAGAAGAGAGAAGAGAGAGAGAGAGGAGTGAGGTGACAATTCAAAGTGTGACATTTGTGTATTTTCTCTTGACAATTTAAGGTGAGGTGACAATTTAAAGTGTCACATTAATATGTTGCCATTAGCTTTTATGTTAAAGCTGTACTGTGGGTTCTCCTCCCGCCATGCCTTTTGCTGTTTTCTCTTTTCAAAAGCAGCAATACGAATTGTCATGCATGCAGTACGTTAATAAACACATTTTGTTACCTCAGAGGATATGGATTTTCCTCTTCTAAATAGGGAATATAAGTTTTGGCACCTAGCTACGCGTGGGGTTACCACACTGGATTTTTCCTGGCATGGGTGACTTATATATTATATATTATATATTTGGGCTCCAGTGACTTTGGCATGTTGATAAACACATTTATGAACAATCTAAATGCCCAAATTTTGTTTATTTTTCTCGTTTTTTCCTCAGTAAAATATTTTTTAGTGTTTTCTTTTTTGTTTCTTGGTGAAACAACATTTTACTTGTGCTTATGAAGGCCCAATGATGCTGTAACCAAACTGAATACTCCTATGTGATCTCTCTCTCTCTCTCAGTATGTTTGGACTCAATTTTTTTTATTTATAGAAATTATATAAAAATAATATAGGCTATTATAATGTTTGTCTTGAAATTTCAATTCCCTAAAAGAAACCAAAAAGTAGCTGTTGAGTATGTTACAATGTAAGCCTTTGACATTTATGTTTGGAAAACTTGAAATTTTTTATCCTTTTGTGATTCCTTCAATCGCATAACTGCTACGTTCTTTTGTGGAGAATACTAGCATTTGATTTGATTTTGTTATGAGATCACTATTTGGGAGTACATCTTTTATTTTCATCAAGTTAATTGTTTTCCTTGGAGATTTGACCTAAGAGAAAATATTAATATTTTTAAGGTGCTGTATTCGAGGTAATTGTATACTGGCACCAGTATGATTTTCTTATGTGTTTGGCAAATGTGGCATAACTATGAATACAATATTAATTGTGAATTTGACCTCCATTTATTATTTTACCAACAAGCCTGATGCTGCATCTGACAATAACACTGAAGAAGAACTTTGTGCAGTCCTAGAGATCAAGATCTCGGCTTCCCGGTGCCTAGTGGATATCTACTGCGATACTGGTTTTTGATGCAGTAAATCCGACCTGATATAGGTCTGGTCATAAGTAAAGATATATGTTGATTTCATTAAGAGTCCATACCAGCAGGCTGCTATTGCTGTTGTGGACTTGTGGCCCAGTTGTAGAGCATCTGACTGAAAATCTAGGTGGTGAACTCAATGGAAATGAGTGGTTTCTTTATATATTTTTATTATTTTATTTATGTTGTGGAGATCTTTTCAAATCTCTGAATGTATTGAACATATAACAGACAGACTCATGTTTATTCTAGCCTTTTCAAATTGGCACATGTGAATATGCTTTCAAATTGAAAGTTTCAATTAATTCTCAGACAAACAAATTATACAAGGACACCAAACAAACTAAGTACCAAATAGTGGTGTGGCTGGCTTATGCATTAATTTATTTTGTCAAATTATGTACATTTGTGGTGGTGGTTTTTTGGAGAATATTAGGCTAGTTAGCTAGGGATGTGATTTTAACTTTAACGTTGTTACTTTCTCTTTCTCGTCTCTGTTTTATGTCTTTGTTTCTCCTTTCAAACCACATAAATCCTTATAACTCCTTGTAACATGAGATTAGTCTTTTTGTTTATTCATCTTTTGGAAAACTAATGTATTAAAAATGTTAAAACGCTTCGTCTCTCAAGTGTATTTTGATTTTTTTTTTTTAGTTGTTGTTTTTGAAGTTAAAAGGAATTACGGTTTAATTGTTGTTGTAATTGAAGAATTACATACTATTAATATTTGTGTTTTTTATTCGATCGATATAAATAGCAAAAAAATTCCAACGGTGAACTCCTGATTTTACTGTTTGGCAAGCCACCGTTGGATCAGCGATTTTCAAAGTGGCTTAATAAATAGCAAAAAAATTCCAAAAAATGTAAAATTTGGTCTCCAAACAGATATTAATATGGAGAACAAGATGAACGGTTCGGATCGACCATTTAGATTTTGAAAAATCAAAAATGGGGTGTCAGCACTTCGACCGAAGTGCTGCCGAAAGCGTATTAGCCTGTCTATATATATATATTATATTATATTATATTATGAATAGAACTAGTTTAGTTGTGCTTAAGTTCACCAAAGTGTTTGGTGAACTTAACTCCAAAACTTATTAAATCGGTTTCAAATAACGAATCCAAACCGTTAGAACCTACCTATCTTGCGAGTGATGCATCTACATGTGAAAATTTTAAACGTTCGAATTAATTTAGTATAAAGTCAAACGATAAAGATTAAAAGATTAATAAATTAATTTTAGTGTATTTATTTTTTGAACATTTTTTTACCGCCTAAATGCCCGAGTGATGCATCTACACGGATACCTGTACAATATGGCCCAGATACACCAGCTGGCGTATCCTCAACGCTCTGATACAATCAACGATACCCACTGAAACGAGCTGATACGGCTCCATTCTGCTCAAATACGGATCGGATACGCCTTCAGAAGCCTGCGAGCCGCGCGTGGACCGGCCATTTGACCTTTTGTGTTGACGCTACGCGTAGACCGCGTATACCAAGCATTAGAGAATTTAGAGCAGCAAAATTCCTACTCCAGCTGGATTTGAACCATGGTTCTGGGGGCAGACGGACATAAACCTCAACCATTGCAGCCACTTAATTTTGCTGTAGTTAAATAGTAATTTATATATATAACTTACATAAAATACCTTATTGAAGATTTTTGAAATTTAATTTATATAATACAAATACTAAATTAATAATATAATTAATATAATATATAATAGGCGTATCATATCCAAGATTTTTGAAAATTACTATATCACCGTATTTGTATCATATCCGATACAATAACTGTATCTGTATCCATGCAACATAGTCTCACTTAATTTTATTTTGGAAGCAGGGTCCTGTTTTATTTGTCAGTTTCACACTGTATATATATGTTGTAAATGAAAATCCCCAGAAAATTTGCAAAGGTTTCATCTAGTCCTTGACTTTACCAAAGGGATCTCTCATTGGTATTAAAAAAGTAATAAATTAAATTGGTAGTATTAATTTTAGTTTTTTTTTTTTTTAAATAGTTAGATAGCATTACAGTTCATGGATTAAGGCTTAAATAAAAGCAAACTTGAGTTGTAATGATCACTGCGGCTCATGTCTTGTGGACCGTATGATCCCCAAACAAGATAATAATAAAATTTTATTCATATCCTAAAAAAAACAAATAAATTCCATATATATCCACATTTTTTTAACAATATGAATTTTTTTATTCATATCCTAAAAAAACAAAGAAATTCTAACTACAATCACATTTAAAATAAAAAAAATGAAATTTTGGTAGAAAATGTTTAATACTACTAGCAATGCTAGTGGTACATTTCTCCGAAAGTTTGACCAATAAGAGTTCAAACTATACTAACAAGATTTGTGAACAATTCGCAAATTATTCATATTAGAGTTGTTGGGGAATTCATCCATGTATTTTTCAATATATATGAATTATATATCCACAAATTATACGAATTATATCCGAATTATATTAGAACTACTCTTGAGTCCAAAAAACTTGCTAGTATATATATATTTTTGACTCTCTTGTGGGACTAAAGATCTCCGATCTGGACTCAATATATAATTCCAAATTATTCTTGACTCGTGAATTTTTTACCCTGCCGAACCATTTCCGAATCATTAAGTTGGTACTATGGTTATAATTAATAAAAAAGTTTTGTTAATTTTTAAAAATGGATGAAATATCTTATTTTTTAAATGTACTAGAAGTTCCATGGAACATTTTTTCAGGCCATATTTTGTGGTTGCAATAAAAATAAAATTGTTTCATGGCATGTTGCTGAAAAACCCAGTTCAAATTTTGGATATGTATCAATAAAAATGTTTTGTGATCTTTCTAATACATTTAAATCCTAAATTATTCTATCTAGAAGTTATTTTATATTTGTTCATTTTTTATTTGTAATATTTTAATATTTTTCTAAAATCACTTCTAGAATATTGTCATAGTTAACATACTTAATTTTGTTTCTATTGACTACAATTTGCAAATTTTATTATTGTTAGGGGTTTATTTGTTTTAATACTTTTGAAAATTTACTATAATTTACTTTGATATTGTTATACACTATCTTATTACTGTTATTTTTTGCATTAAATGCGTAGTAGCGATCGTTTATTTAGTTACAATACAATATATTATTACTATGCATTTATATAACTAAAATTAAGTTGCATGAATTGTGCAAGTTACAACTATAAATTTCGTTGTGATACACTATCTTATTCCCATATTTTTCGATTTTGTTACATACATAATAACAACCATTTATATAGTTACAATATCTTATTGCTACGTCGGTTTTGCAATTAAATAATAATAATTTTTTTTAGTAAGAAACCAGTCAGGTATTTGTATTAAACTATAAGCCAGAAAAATACAGGATTTCACATTTACACATCACAGCATCTAATGCGATAAGCAAACGATATGAATATTACAGAAACCCTGCCACACCAGATCAAGAATCCGTATCACCCAAAGTACCTGAGGTGCAAGCTATAAATCTAAACTGTTCTTTTCATTTGGCACGAATCTCAAAGCAGACCCCCTACAGTCCCAACTAATTCCGAATTGAGTTTGTTCCAACTGGGATTAATCTGGGCCGTTCGTTCTATTAAATTGCACCTCAGGTACCTGGGTAGATACGCACTCCCAGATCAATGGGGTCGCATTTTCCCTCAATTAAATTATGATTACAATGAACAAATTTTAATTGCAACCAAATAATTAATTGAGAATATATTAAACCAAAATCATTTGCAACTAACGGCAATTTCTTTTTTTATTTCAAAATTATTTTATTGTCATGGTCCATTGCAATAAAAAAGTAGTGTAGTGTAGTGCGAACTGCCAAAATCTCTGGAACTGTTTTCAAACGCTTTCTCTTGAATCTCGATCTATTGCCCTTTTAATTGGTTTCTCCTTCAAACTCCATTTAACAGTAGAAATCAATTAAGCAATGGCAAGCGTGCTGATCTCCAACCTGATACCTCTCCTGCAACAGCCCGAGTTGATGCCGGGAATGGAGGAAGAGCGTCAGAAGCTGCTCCAACTGTTTACCGATATCCTGCCCGTGATCCCTCATGCCGAACTTCGTGCTGAAGGTGGTCCCGTAAAAATTTTACGTATTGTTTGTACTGAAGATGATGATGAAGATGAAACGGAAGAAGAAGAAGCTCCTGGAGTTCGTGCTACACGTGAGGAAGAAGAGGCCAAAACAGAGGCCATAACAGAGGCCAAAACAGAGGCTAAAACAGAGGCCAAAACGGAGGTCAAAACCTGGCTTAGGAACCTCAACGCGGTGGCATATGCTACAGATGACATAGTAGATGAGTTCAGATATGCAATGCTTCAAGCAGAGGCGCAGAACGACCTCCACCAGAGTGGTGACAAAGTAAGAACTAGTGTCTTCTCTCTCTGTAAACTAATTAGTGGGATGAGGCTGACAGAAATTGTGATAGAAATTGGAGAGCTCGTTGAAAGGTCGTCTCCTTTTATGGGTCTGCAAGGCCAGGGGTTAATGCCAAGTGCTGAAGGTCAGCGAGACCAAACCTTATCAAATGTAGAAATAACTGATGGTTTAATTTTTAAGCACACAAGCATTCTACTACAGTTTAATTATTAAGCATTCTTTTTAAAAGATTTAAGTTGGCACACAAGCAATCCAGTAGTAAATAAAACATAAAATAGCTAAAAAAAAAAGTCTTGCAGTGACAAAGATAATGAGCTCCCATTGTTTTACAGCTTAATTTCTACTACAGATATCAATTATTGAAGGCAAGTGTTGCAACAGCATGTCCAGCTTCGATACGGTACTGTTCTCCAATGCCCATGTGAGCCATCAGAAGCCATACATGCGTGAGTAGTTCTCCGCCCCGGCTCAACTGTTTGACATGGTAGTACGTCTTGCAATTAATCGCCGCATAGCCCAGCATCTCCGCCCAAACTCTACTGATAAGGTGCCACCTCTTATGCTCAGCCAACAGATTTAGCTCCTTCGCAAGCCGGCAAGCATCAAACAACACCGACTTGCTTCTGTCTCCCTTTACCTCTATTGGATTGACCTCTGTCTCTACATCCAAGAGTGCTTCTCTTGCATCTTCTTTTGTAACATCCTTTTTCTCTGCTTGAAAGAAAATTTTGGCTTCAGCACAGGTGTCCTGAAATCTTATTTTCCCGATACCAGGAGGCATCATGGATGGTTGCATGATAAGAAGGTACACCATGTAGTTTGACATTATCAGACTAATGTCATGGTCTGATTTACTGTTATTGTCATTCCTACCATGACTGCTCTCAGGGTTTTCATTAATGGCACTGGGGTTGTGGTTGCAGAGATCCGTGGCAATGTGCCATAATAGAATGCTCTCATCAAATTCCTTATCGATGCTCCACCTCAAATGTTTGCATGCCTCCTCCTGCAGTATTTTCTCTCCTTTGCAACCTCTTAACTCTTTAAAATCAGCTGTGGTTTTGGCTCCCTGTGACTTGGTCTTGAGCACTTCAAATAAACGCTCTTGTAAATCACTTCGGACAGAAACAGGGTAAATGAAGATAAATTTATCCCATAATTCCTTCACCTTAAAAGCACCCAAAATCCATCTAAATATGGTTTTTTTATCTCCCAGGGAAATGCTCAACAAGTTGTATTGTAACATCGAGTTTGACCACCGGGGCTTGCCCTTGGGGAAAAAGCACGACATAACTTTGGCAATAACAACAGCCAGCTTCTTTTGTAGCGTCTGTTTATTAAGTGCAACTATCATCCAATCAGATATTAAGTTTAGAAGAAGGGAAACCAATTCCATGAAAAGAGCAGAACTCAATAAAACATAAGATATTATGACGTCTGCTTTTGCATTACCTCTCTTCTCGCCCTTATGAAAGAGTAAGAAAGCAAATGAGATCATCCCAAGAGAGATAAATCGCCAGAGGCAACCACGTAGACAACGGATATGAATTGCCTTGGTGTGAAACACATCGTATAGGAAGGAAAGCTCTACTTCCACCACTTTAAATGCCTTTGATACAGGAAGGGTAGAATCCCAGAAATAGGTTTGACTATCTTTTCGCTCTTGGAAGCTGAGCATGAGGTCTACCACAAGAAGCTTCAAACTCCTAAATAATTTATAGGCATCAAGTATCTGGTCTATGCCATGAATATAACCTGGGGTATCATTGTTGGAAGGCCGTAGCACGAACGGCAGTGACTCGTTCTTTCTTTTGATATAAGCGATCTGGCCTGCTTCCCTTCGCCAGACGTACTCCTCCATGAATTCCGCATAATTAGGTCCGGGGTCAGGATTCCCGACCATTGAATTTCTCAATTGATTCATGCTGGAAGAACGGAGAGCCCAGGTTCTCTCTGAGTACTTGACCAATCCAACAATGAAAACTAAGGCAGCTGCTGAACGTAGCCAAGGAATAGCCACCAACTCAAGCAATACCATAAATGCTACCACAACCTGAACGGCCAATCCGAGAAAATGCCTCCACCACAGCTCATTGTCCTCGATTGAATACGAAGTTATGGTGTCAGGCCCACCTAGGTGTAGGAGGAGGAAAGGAGCCCAGAAGGCCATCAGGTCTACACCATTGTGACGACCGCTAGCGCCTTCGGTTTGCATTTTGAGAAGGTTGCCGAGTGCCAATATGGCAACATAATCAGCTACCAGGTAAAAGAACCAGACAGTAAGGATGAGGAGCTTTTGGGCAGTTCTTTTTCTGAAGGGAGACAAGAACACCAGGCCAAATTGCAAGCATAGACTTGCCAGAACAAGGATTCTAATTTCTTGGCCATTCCATAGCCTCTTCCAGCTCTCTTTTATTATTTGCATTCAGAAAATTGTTTTTCAGATATATTCCCTTGGAAAAATTTCGCTTTCTCAAGCTCTCCTTTCTTCTATTGAATGTGCATGCAAAACCCTTTTCTAACCTTCTCTTTTGTCCATTTTGCTCAGTTTGGGAGTATATCCCTTTTTCACAAAGAAAAGAGAAGTTTCAGTTTTGAAACAGATAAATTATAAATATTTGTTGTTTCATATTTTTAGACTTTTATTTAAAAATTTATACCATGAACTAAATGTGGTTTGGTCAGCTTGCTTGGTATTTCTAACTGGTTGTAAAGGGAATTGAATGCTCGCAAAGGAAATCCTATATATGGCAATTCAATCAATTCTACTCCTTTTTGTAGAACTGCTAGTTGTTTGTTTTTCATCTTCATTCGTCCATATTGATGGTCTATTCAAGGCTTATTTTGTTTTGTTTTATATTTTATATATAGTGGAAGAGAGAAAGAGGAAGGAGAAAAAAAGTAGTAGACATTTTCATGCTAAATTGATATTTTCTAATGAGATGAGCTACGCTACTCTATGGAGTAAAATGCGTTTGTACTTTATGTCGTATTTTTTGAAAGTTCAAACGACTGATCTGAATAGTTAGATGTGATCTCCATATTGAAATGTGCTTCGAGACCAAATTTTATATTTTTTTGAATTTGTTTACTATTTATTAAGCAATTTTGAAAATTATTGTTTTGCTGTGAACAGTAAAAAAATAGTAAAAATTTCTAGACCATTGGATCAGCAATTTTCAAAATTTCTTAATAAATAATAAACAAATTAAAAAAAATATATAAAATTTGCTCTTCAAGCACATTTCAATATGGAGATCATGTTGAGCGGTTCGAATTGGACGTTTGAATTTTCAAAATAAAAATATAGTGCTATGGAGCACCAATGCGTTTTACTCCATGAAATAGCGTAGCTCATCTCTTTTCTAACTCTCATATAAATTACAAATAACCCCTCTATTTATAGACTAGATGATGCCCTTCAGATATCCTAGAACATAAATGTCATTAAATATGACACAAGTATTAAGTGCATTAGTTGCACATTCCAACATGACCCTAGCAAATCTAAACATATAATCCATCTAGAAATTCTCAAATCCATTCACTCTAACAATTTGACTAATTGACCAATTAACTAAAACATTAATTTTAATAAAAAAAAATAACAATAATTTTAACACAGATCTCACGATTTTACTAAGAATTTATATATGGTTAGTTAACAAAGTCCCAAGTGTAGTTTAACAAAAGGAGTAGAACTAGGTTGTTCTTAAGTTCACCAAGGCCCTTTGTGAATTTAATTCTAAAATTTACTAGATTAGTTTCAAATGACAAATTCAAACTATTGAAATTCATCTACCTTATGAGTGATGCGTCTATATATATGCGAACATTTTAAACTTTCGTACTAATTTAGTATAGAGCCAAGTGGTCAAAATTAGTTCAAAAAATTAATGCATCAAAATAATTTAAAATCTTCTAATTTTGACCGCTAGCTTCACTTTATACTAAGTTCTAAAGTTAAAATTTTTTGTATGTAGATGAATCACTCATAAAGTAGATGGATTTTAACTATTTGGATCGATGATTGAAACTAATCTAACATATTTTGGAGTTGAGTTCACAAAAAGGCTTGGATAACTTCAGAGCACCCAAGTCCCCACTTGTGAACTCAATTTTAAAATCTATCAGATTATCAAATGATGAAATTGAACTATTCAAACTCATCTACCTTATTAGTAATCCATCTACGTTAAAAAAAAATTGAACTTTGAAATAATTTAGTATAAAGTCAAGTGTTAAAAAATTAAAAAGTTTATAAATTGATTTAATCCATTCATTTTTTCAACATTTTTTGACCACTTCATTGTACATAAAATTAATTCGAAGATTTAAAATTTTCGCGTGTAGACACATCACTCGTAAGATAGATGAGTTTGAACTTAAGAGTACCCTAGTTTTACTCCACAATGATTTACCAATTCTAAAATATTATAGCCGGTACTCGGCTAGACATGCCAAATTATCTTCATTAATTGGTTGGATGTTACCATTCCTTGGAGTCTTGGTCTTGCTCAACGCTAAACTTATCATTTTTTAATCTAATTCCATTACAGAAAAAGTATTTTTAATACTCTTACCTTCAATTTTTTTTTCGGATAAAAGATGTGGTCTCAAATTAAAAGTTTGAGTCGGTCCCATGGTGAGTGGTTTTATAGCTGTATAGATGGTCAGTGGAAATTGTAGTGAAGATGAAACTATTGAATCAAAATCGAAATATTCCCTATTTTTTTTTTAATAGGAGCAGTACTTACTGGAAACCTCTTTGAGATGCTCCTTAGACGAGCTCCGAGATCAGGTCCGGGTGATGCGGGTTGTTTAGAGTGATCAGCTTCGCCTTCTCCCCAATAATGAAATAGGAACGAGATGATTATAGATAGATACTAATTAATGGCGTGGAATTACAACCTTGGAGTGTGTATTGACTCTCCTGTCGCTCTCTTTTTTAAGGTGCCATAAACTTAAATAGAAGGGGAGGAGAGAGGGATTACGAGTAAGTAGGAGTGGAGGCAGATATTTAAGCAATATTGGAGGTCAAAATCACACAAGAATAAAATGTTACAAGAACTCAAGTTGTACACATTGTACACATTGTACAACAATTTTATAAAAAATATGAAGGTCAATTTATGGTATCTACAGTATTTTACTATAAAATATATAACAAAACCATGCAATAATAATCCAATTTTTGAAAAGGTATGAATCAGAATTGAAATCGGTCTGAGCACATCTTTTGGTCTCCAAGCAAGTCGGAATCGGTCATAGAACCGATCCTGGTTTGCCACGGTTTTCAAAACAGGCTTTAATTATATTGTCATAGAAAATTAAAATAGTAATAATAGACTTAATTAAATTGTCCTATATTTTTTGTAAAAAGAAGCAAACACAAAATAGGTTGTATATATAGAACTACAAAGCATGCCATAGAAAATCGTCCTAAACTAAATGGGATCAAATATGTCAAAATTAAATGTGATATTAATACCTTTCAGAATCAGACAAAATAAAAAAGTAATCTTCAAAGTCATTATCAAAGTTTATTATCAAAGTTTGTAAAGAACCGATTCTGGTTTGCCACACTATCAGAATCATCCTTTTATATTAGTGCGATCTTGATATGATATTATTAGAATGAGCTCTTTAATATTAGGGACATAATAATTGTCCTCACTCTCATCTCTCCATTATTCTCTAAGTTTATTTGTTCAATCTCGTTCATAATTTTCATGATTTATAAGGAATTTTGCGAATCTAAAACCATGAACGTCTTCTACACAATTTTATCTTTCAAATAAGATCCATGATGACATACTTTCGAGCTCATTATCACGCAAGTATTTATACCTCGTCATTTAAGTATTTATACCTAGTATTTTATACATATGACACTGCTGACATTTAAAAGTATTAATATTAAGTATTACAAGTATTTATACCTATGTGGTCAATTATTTTTGTTAGAGAAATGTTAACACAGAGACGATTGGAAAATGTTGATGCGGAGATGCGGGGTCCATGATTGGGGATAAATACTTACAAGTATAGGTATAAATATTTGTGTGACGATAAGTCCGAAAATATATTATCATGTATCTCAGTTGAAAGATAAAATTGTGTAGAATGCATTCGTGATTTTAGATTCGCAAAATTTCTCATAGATCGTGAGAAATGTGAACGACATTGAAAAAAGAAAAAAAAACTAAAAACATGTATGATTATTCTTTTCATATAGTTTGAGTGGTCCCCCATATAATTATATCAAGTTAGACATATAAGTATTAATATCTTAGTTTGCAAGTAATAATTTATTATCTTCAAAGTATTTATACATATGAATTTAATTCAACCTGGAAGACTGTAGTATTTTGAATAAATTTAATTAAACTAGTTAGTTAAGTTAGTTTATGGAAGTTAAACACGATTGTGGACAAATACTTACAAGTATAGGTATAAATACTTGTATGACGATAAGTCCAAAAATATGTCATCATGAATCTCATTCGAAACATAAAATTACGTGGAATACGTTCGTGGTTTTAGATTCACAAAATTCGATATAGATCGTGAAAAATGTGAACGACATTTGCAAAATTCCACATAAATGATGGTTTAAAAGATGGAGGGAATAATAGAGGGATGGAAGTGAGGGGATTCATATAATTATTGTTAATATTAATAGTCCAGACTTATATGATAGGTTGTTAATACATCAGTCGATTCTAAAACTAATTTTAGAATTTCCCGCTCCTCATTTTGGTCAAGTACTGCTTCTCATTTTATAATCCCGAGTAAAGCTAATATACACTTAAGTGTACCAATGAACCCATACACTTAATTCTAGGACCGTACGATTAGCTTTGAGATTTGTGTAGATTCTTTAAAAGTCGTGATACACGAATCTCAAAGTTAATCGTACGGTCTTTGAGTTAAGTGTATGAATTCATCGGTACACTTAAGTGTATATTAACTTTACTCTATGATCCCCGCTCACTTTTTCTCTAATTATGTACGTTCTGCTCCAATCACCCTCTCCTCTGCTCTTCCCCATTACCCCTCTCCTCTGCAGTAGAACTTCTGATCAAAGTTCGAGCACACAGTAAGAATGAAATAGAGAAAATAAAGCTTTTTTTAAATATGAAAAATAGAGAAAAATAAAGTATATTTTTTTAAATAAGTATTAGTGTCTTCAATTCAAACTTCAAATCAGAAACATTACTTATGATATTTCTACAAATATTATATCTTCCGCGCGCACTCTTTCTTTTTCTCTCTGTTTTTTTTTTCCAATAATTTATATGAATAAATAATTCTAAAAAGAAATCAGTGAAGGATCATGGATCATGCATGAAAGTAGCTTGGTAGCATCATCCCCAAAGTCTCCTCCCACCTAAATTTATTTTTGAAAGTAGGATCCTCTTCTATTTGTTAGTTTCACAGCAGCCCATGAGCCGTAATGAATGGTTGCAACTCATGGGCTGCAAGTTAGATAAAAGCAAACTTAATTAGAGTCATTGCGGCTCACTCCTTGTGGGCTTATGATGTAGCTGTGAGCCTCTGTTAAATCATTTTATTAGCCTGCTATATTTGTAAATTTTGAAAAAAAAAAAAAATTGATGTCGAGTTGCTATATTACCATATAGTCTCAGGTTTACACACTATGTTGATCATAATTATCTTATGAAGTCATGTTTCTTGGGCTGGTTAGTGGGCCCATTAACGTCGGATAACATGAATGTGAAGCCTGATTTGTTTGATAGTGTGCAAGAGAGTTGGTGAATTTGTATCCTCTGAGTTAATGAAAGATGTATCTATAATGTAATAATATGGATATATATCATGCTACAGATTACAGTGCGATGATAGTGATGCCTTTTATTCCGAAATTTTTATTTATATCATAATCCAAAAAAAAAAAAACTAAAAAATCATGTTTTTTGGGAAATTCATAAATAATAGGGCAGTTAATTTAATCTGCTGCTTCATTCTTCGAGGGCCGCATATTGAGTTGGAGACTCTCAAAAAATAAAAAAATGCATTGTAATATACTGATATTTAGGTTTTTAGGGGGGCCTTCAATTAAATGTGTGACCCCCCAAAATTGAGGCCGCAGATTGAATTGACGGTCCTGATATTTATGGAATTTCCCAAGGGGTGTTTTGGTTTTTTTTTTTTTGAAATGATATTAATAAAATTTGGCTTTTTAGGAGATAATATATTGTAATTAGTTTAAAGTATAGTACAAGAGGTGTTACAAAATTATGTAACTAACTTTTTTTTATTAATATATTTGTTGGTGGCATCAAGCCGTACAAATCTTAAAGAAAAATGAAATCTTGTGATTTTGGGTCTTCGATAATAATTAGTTCTTTTATTTCAGGGCTGACATTGACCAGTACTGTAAATTTCAAGGTCGCTCCCGAATAATATTTTATTTAACAAGAACTTCTAACCGAATCTTACGAATAATTAATCATGCATTCTTGGTTGATTGGAAATACTTTTACATATCATAGATCTGGTGTTAATAATATAGCTCGTATCCGAATAAATCAACTTCCATCTGATATAATCTAAAAAATATATCATGTAGTTTATTGGATTTGCTGGATCTTGAAAAGAAAAAAGATCCTTCTTATTATTTTCGCATTGGGATCTTGTATGATCTGAATTTGAAACACTCAAGGATTGGATATATAATATATTTTAATATACTAAACACAAGGAGAGGCAGAGATCGGTCACAATTAATATGGGACGAATCAGTAAAAAATGACCTGAAGGAGTGTAATGTATTTAAAGAGTTGGCTTTGAACAGAAGCGCGTAAAAATTTGCAATCTATGTACCAGAACCATGACCTAGGAAATATTGGTTAGGAATTGTTTAAGGGTAGTATTATAGGCCTTAGATTATAAGACTAGTAATTTATGGTCAATGACATAAGGTTAGAACTTTGATTCCTACAATTTATAGTTTAGACATAATATAGTTAATATTAGTATTAGTATTACTACTGTTAGTACTACCACTACTATTACTATTACTATTATTATTATTATTATTTTATTATTACTTGCCTTGACTTTATGATAGTAATTGAATATCATTTCTAGCCTACGACCAATTACTTACTAGGTGTTGTTATACTAAATACAATTTAAGTTATTTCAAAGTTAATGATATTACATCATATTACTCATAAAAATTAGTTTAATTAGTGTTATTATTGTTAAATTATATATATAATACAAAGTAATTATATTCACTCGTGTTATATATGAATGTATTTTATTATTATTGATATTTTTCTTAAATTGTATATTTATAATATAAAATAATTATACTCACTCATGTTATGCATAATTTGAATTCACTCCGAATATGCTATAATAATGGATATGAATCTGTATCTCTTCTTCAAAGTCTTTATTCTCAAAATAAGTTGGGATAGGCTAGAAATGAAACTCAACTAGAATAAGCAATTAATATATTGACTTCTCGGAGAGTCACCCATCCTAGTGCTACTCCTGTCCAAATTGTGAGAGTTTCATTTTCATAAAGATGTTGTTTTTTGACCGCTGGCTCGCCAAGCCTATCACGAACCCTCCTCTTTTTTTCTGACTTGGAACAGATTTTGTAAAAACTACACAGGCGGAGTTGATATGAATCTTGTATTTCTATCATAAAATTTGTAATGAATATGTGAATTCTTATGTAAAATTTGTAACATTTTAATGAATTTACATTTTGAATTATATTAGAATCAGATTTGAATTAGATCATTGAAGGAAAAATATTTGAGACTTTATTGGATGTGTGAGAAGGAAAAAATCTGTGAAATTATCAAAGATACAATCTCATAAATATCACTTACCTCAAAACTTATCAAATTAGCTTCAAATAATGAATTCAAACTGTTAATGCAATCACACGGTGATTCTGATTTTTGGATAGTTGTTATTTTATTTTACCAAATTCAACACAGTTGATTTTTTCACTTGAAAAAATTGTGTATTCTACTAAAAGCAAATTATAGATGATGTAAGAGAATCATTAATGCTTTGTAGTTTAGGTCAAAACCTCGATTTATTCTAGCGTTTTCTTAATTTATGATGCACATTTGTCGAGGTCCTCTCATTATAATTTAATAGTGCAAACAAGACTTGCTAGTTAGGGATGTCAACGGGTAAGATACATGTAAGATAGATGTATTTTCTTACTCATACTTGTTAATAATGAAAAAAAAAATCTTTACTCACACATGTATCCGTTAATTTATGAGAAAAAAAAATCTTACTCTTATTTATCTTTTCAAATAATAAGTGTCACTGACATTCTAATTTTTGTTTTCGATAAAATATTTTTCAAAAAAGCCAAAAAACAATAATAATGAATATAACTAATTTGTATTAAAATTTTTAATAGATACTAATTTTATCATATCATGTGTGATCTTTAAACAAATATATATATATATATATTATTTTATGTGTAAAAATTATCTTATAGGATAACCGGTTAAAAAATGGTCTTTATTGGTACTTTTATCTATTATGATAACAAAAAAAAATCTTTATCTTTACCTATACCAATAAGTTAATAAAAAAAATCTTACCCTTATACGTACTTTTTAATACAATACGGGTTGGGTAAATAGATAAACGGTTATCCTTGACGAATGCATATCCTCTGCATTAATTCAAAAGGGACTCTCTCGAGTTCATAAATCTCAACCATTTGATTTTAAACGGAGTAAATCTGGCTCTTGTCTATAACATAGATGCTCCTTTAATATTAGTGCGGATTTAGTTCGCACAAATCTTAAAACAGATCGAATAATTGAGATATATTAACTCAAAAGATTCTCTTATAAGTTAATTCAGAGGGTACAAATTCATCCTTGACACCCCTACTTGCTGGAAAATAGAAAGGCGCGCTATTTGAAAATTTTGCTATTCGCCTCTATATAAGAGCTCATCGTCACAAGTCACAACCGCCAAAGGAAAAGCCATTCAAACCCTAAAAAAAAATAACACATGGCTATCATTTTCTTACTACTGATCCTTTCCTCTTGCACCTCTTTAGTGTTATCTACAGATCAAAATGATGTTTTAGTGCTCCTCAAAATCAAAGAGCAGCTAGGCAACCCCGATTTTCTCAGTGCATGGGTCGATGGTTTCGATTTCTGTAATAATCACACAGATGACTCTACAATACGTGTTCACATATCATGTACCAGTACCGGTCGTGTCAATGTTTTCTCCTATTGGTACCCTCAGCTCGCTCCCTTTCCTCAAGCCATTTGCGACTTAACCGAACTAGAATATCTATATATTATTAAAGTTGGTCTTTATGGTCCGATTACCTGCATTGGCAAACTTATCAATCTTCGTGAGGTTAATATAAGGTATACATCCCTCGGGGGTCCCATTCCTGAATTTCCTAACCATAACAACCTCACAAGGATCGATTTCGATATTATTTCTCAGGTTCAATTCCACCATCTCTCTTAAATTGCCAAACTTACAGACTTTGAACCTTCATTGGAATGCCCTCAGTGGTAGCATACCTCCGGGACTTGTTCCATCTGTCTCACTTGTTCTTAGCGAGAACGGTTTGACCGGCGAAATACCGAGGTGTTATGAATGGGCAAATTTTGATACACTAATTCTTAGTAAGAACCAACTTAGTGGCGATGCTTCCTTTTTATTTGGTTTACACAAGACAGTCACTTACATGGATTTGTCTTATAATCAATTTGAGTTTGATTTGAGTGATGTAATTGTTGGAATTTATTTTATGCAGAACCGTTTACATAATATAAACCCTAAATTGCCATGATCCTCTAGTAAACTCTAATCTGAAATTTAAAGTTACCTTGATCGGTAGCCATGGTCTTCCAGGAATGCACAATCACCGTTGATCACCGGAAGCCCTTAGAATTCCAAGTAATCCCTCTCAAGTCCGATGGAGAGATCGAGAGAGGCGGCAGCGACAACGTTCTCTTTCACACAAAGAGAGATACCCAATACCCGATTCAAGTTCTGAACTTAAACTCCTCTTCTTAATTTCAGTTTTCTTTAGAGAGAGAGTAGAGAGAGAAAGACAGAGACGTGATGTATTTTCCAATTAAAAGGATACGGACTCCATTTAAAAAAACCATATATCTCAGGAGTAACTAGGCCCTTTTAATTGATATCAACATTCATCAGGCACCTCTTCCTTTTTATTTATTTATTTAATTAATTAATTAATTAATTAAATCTTATTGGATCCTTAGTGGGTCTGAATTCAGAACTTGCCTTATTGGATATTTCCTTATTATCAGAACATTGTCATATTTGATTGTGTTCCCCAGGGACCAATAGCATAATTGTATTATTACCAAACTTTATATAATTTAGACCATCACTAAATCATAAAGTTATTAATACGCATTCTACACATTAAAGGCCCCACTTCTCATGACACATATTGAACCCGATAAATAATACTTAATTTGATCACTTCATAACGGGTCTAATTATGACAGTCTATTATTCAATATATATTTATATTACATATAAGCCCACATATGTTGTAATTAATTAAAATTAATTCCAACAATCTCCCACTTGGGCTATATGTATAACCGAATAATATATATTGATAAAACCGAATTGAGTACTCAAACTGTGTTGTCATAGCCTTTTGTGTCATCAACCAATTCCGTCCATCAATCATATTCACAAGGACTTAAGCAGTATTCGTCTCATGAATCGAAACTAAACCAACATAAATCACAGTGTAAACATAACCGAATGACATGAATCATGAAGGGGATGTGTAGTTTGGAAATTACATGCAATGTGATCCACATGTCTATCTCCAATTTGGTCACTTTATCTTAATCTGATTTTGAGGTCAATCATAAATTCAGAGTGCATAATAAACTGAATTACTGAAAACTGAATAACTGAAGTCTGAATAACTGCATGATACATACAAATAACAGAATATCATATAAAAGTTAACTGCATGATATCTGTAAAAGTATATCATATAAAACATAAAACATGATACATAAAATGCAAACTCCCACTAAATCTGACAATCCTCTTTAACATAGATACCCATATGAGCGACATGCTCGTGAAACTGTTTGGGTACTAATCCCTTAGTCAGTGGATCTGCCAGCATAGAAGCTGTACCAATATGCTCAATACTAATAAGTCCACTCTGAACTCTTTCCTTTACAACAAGAAACTTAATGTCGATATGTTTGGATTTCGACGAGCTTCTGTTGTTGTTGGAATATAGTACTGCTGAATTATTGTCACAATATATCTTGAGTGGTAACTTAATAGTATCCACAATACGTAGCCCAGTGACAAAATTCCTTAGCCATATTCCATGGTTCGATGCCTCGAAACACGCAATGAATTCGGCTGCCATGGTGGAAGAAGCAATCATAGTCTGCTTTGCACTCCTCCAAGAAATAGCTCCTCCAGCCAACATAAAAATATAACCAGATGTTGACTTCATGCTATCCACACAGCCCGCAAAATCGGAATCAGTATATCCAATGACCTCAAGCTTGTCTGATCTCCGATATGTCAGCATATGATCCTTTGTTCTTTGCAAGTACCTAAGTACCCTTTTGGCTGCTCTCCAGTGATCCATACCAGGATTACTGAGATACCGGCCTAGCATCCCTGTGATGTACGCAATATCCGGACGCGTACACACCTGAGCATACATCAGACTTCCTACTACCGAAGCATATGGAATCTGATGCATTTCTGATTTTTCGAGTTCTGTCTTTGGACACTGATTGAGACTTAATTTGTCTCCTTTTGCAACAGGGGTATTTCCTGGTTTACAGTGTTCCATGCTATATCGCTTGAGAATTCTTTCGATATATGCCTTTTGTGAAAGCCCCAAAATACCCTTATTTCGATCTCTTTGTATTTTAAGGCCTAACACATATGATGCTTCACCAAGATCTTTCATATCAAAATGCTTGAAAAGAAATCTCTTAGTTTCACGCATCATGTTTATATCGTTACTGGCAAGCAATATGTCATCAACATATAAAACCAAAAACATAAACTTACTCCCACTGAACTTGTGATATATGCATTCATCCACCAAATTAGGCTCAAATCCAAATGAGACAATGACTTGATGAAATTTGAAATACCACTGTCGAGACGCTTGCTTAAGTCCATAGATGGATTTCTTTAATTTGCAAACCATTTTCTTTGGGTCATCTGACTCAAAGTTAGGTGGTTGCACCATATAAATGTTTTCATCAATGTCGCCATTGAGAAACGCAGTCTTAACATCCATCTGGTGTAACTCAAGATCAAAATGTGCCACTAATGCCATGATAATTCTGAAGGAATCTTTCATAGACACAGGTGAGAAAGTTTCCGTAAAGTCAATGCCTTCTTTCTGTGTAAATCCCTTAGCAACAAGCCGTGCTTTATATCTTTCCACATTACCTTCTGAATCCCTCTTGGTCTTAAATATCCATTTGCAACCAACAGGCTTCACACCTTCAGGTAATGGGACGATATCCCAGACTTTGTTGTCATACATTGACTTCATTTCCTCATTCATGGCCTCGATCCATTTCTGAGAATTGACACTTTCCAAAGCCTGACGGAGATTGAGAGGGTCATCCTCCATCATGCCAATGTCAAATTCATGTTCTTGAAGAAATACAACATAATCCTTAGATATTGCACTTCTTCTCTCTCTGGTGGACCGCCTTAAAGGCATTATTTCTTGAAGTTCTTGAGGTGGTATAGGTTCCTCTTCAACATCAACATTGTCTTGAACCGGATTCTCTTCCATTTCTAGAGGTTCATACACTGCAGGTTCATTCACAGTAGGATCCTGAACCAATGAATCTCCAGATATTCTTATTACAATTGGTACCGTTGATGGCGCCTCTTGTATAGGAGAATCCTGTTTCTCTTCAAAGACAATTTGATTTGTATTTCCCCCTTGAACCATAACATCCTCAAAGAACTTAACTGTATTTGTCTCGAAAATTGTTTTGTTAGTGGGATCATAAAACTTATACCCCCGGGACCTTTCCGCATATCCGACAAAATAACAGCTAAATGTCCTTTCGTCCAGCTTTTTCTCTTGTGGCCTATAAGGCCGAGCTTCAGCAGGACAACCCCAGATTCTTAAGTGTTGAAGACTAGGCTTTCGCCCGGTCCACATTTCATATGGAGTTTTGTTCGCTGCCTTAGTCGGTACCCGATTCAGAATATATGCTGCTGCCTTAAGTGCTTCTCCCCAGAGGTTCAATGGAAGTGAAGTATGAGAAATCATACTTCTCACCATCTCCATTAATGTTCGATTGCGCCTTTCAGCCACTCCGTTCATTGCGGGCGAACCCGGCATTGTATACTGTGGCACAATCCCATTTTCCTCTAGAAATTTAGCAAAAGGCCCTGGACGTTGTTCTCCTGAACCGTCATACCGACCATAGTATTCACCACCACGATCCGATCTGACGCTTTTAATCCTTTTGTTGAGCTGTAACTCAACTTCAGCCTTGAAGGATTTAAACGTGTCCAAAGCTTGAGCCTTTTCTTTAATTAAAAATATATAACCATATCTAGAATAATCATCAATGAAACTAATAAAATATACATGCCCATTCCTAGTAGCTGTAGGGAATGGCCCACATATGTCCGTATGTATCAGTTCAAGGATGTCATTCACACGATTGGCTGTATATTTGCGCATGCTTGTTTGTTTGCCCTTCGCACACTCAATGCACGGACCAAGATCCGACATGTCTAAGGGTCTCAGAATATCACTTTGAATAAGACGTGTAATTCTCTGTTGAGAAATATGACCTAAACGCTTATGCCAAAGTGCAGCTGAATCCTGATGTGTTAATTTCTGTCTAACGTTTCGAGTTTCATTGTTCAGGGTTTCATTATATGAAGCAATAGTATCTAAAGCATAAAGATTATCCAAAATAGATAGAAAACCAGAAGCAACCAAATTGGAGTTTTGATACAAACCAAACTTTCTATCTCCAAATGAACAAGTAAAACCTAATTTGTCCAATACAGAAATAGAAATTAAGTTCCGCCTAAAAGACGGTACAACAAAGGTATCAAACAAATCCAAATAAAATCCAGTTTTCAGAAGTAATCTAAAATGCCCTATAGCTTCAACTTCTGCCTTGTTTCCATCGCCCACATAGATGTATCTTTCACCATCATTTGGCTTCCGGTAACTTCGGCAACCCTGCATAGACACAGAAATGTGAGTAGTTGCACCTGAATCTATCCACCATGTGTCTATGGAAACTGAAACTGCATTAACTTCTGTACAAACAAAAGAAAAATTAGTACCCTTCTTAACACGCCATGCGTGATAATTGGAACAATCTTTCTTTACATGCCCTTCAGATCCACAGAAGAAACAACCCTTTTTCTTTTCCTTATTCGGCTCCGATCCGGTAACCGGCTTCTTATCCTTATTGGGCTTCTTCTGCGAACTTGTAGTTGCAGCATCTGAATTTGCCTTACGTTTCTTTTTCCCTTTTTCCTTAGAGGTAGCGCTTTCGCTCCTGTCCGACTTCAACCTCTCTTCCTCCTGAACACAGTGCGAGATGAGTTCATTAACTGTCCATGAGTCCTTCTGACAGTTATAACTCACCTTGAACTGTCCAAATGAGACAGGAAGAGAGTTAAGGGCCAAATAAACTAGCATATCATCCGATATATCTAGCTTATGTCCCTTCAGTTTTGAAGCGGTATGCATCATTTCAAGAATGTGCTCCCTGACATTACTTTTACCATTGTATTTCATTGTGCAGAGTTTGTTTAAAAGAATGCCTATTTCAGCCTTCTCATTCCGAACAAACCTCTGCTCAATTTCCTTAAGATAGTCTTTAGCAAGAGTGGAATTAGAAACTGGTCCCCTAAAACTTTCAGGAATGGTCTTTTGCATGACCCGGAGACACAAGCGATTTGACCTCATCCACCGTGCATGTGCAGTTTGTTCCTTTTCAGAACTAGTTGCAACAAGCACGGTAGGTTTGGCCTCCTGCAACGCTATGTCCAGGTCAAGGCACCCAAGGATAATCTCAAGATTATCTTTCCAATCCTTGTAATTAGAACCCGTCAGCATCGGAATGCTATTGATGCCGGCTGTAAGATCAGTAATTTTTGCTGAAAATATTCACAAAGAACAAATCAAATAACCGAATAGTAATAAAAAATCAAAATAAGGCATATTCCATCAACTAAGTATCCTCAAACAATAAGTGCTCTTTGGAGTCAGTTATTATTCTAAGATAAATAGGTGCAGTAATCGAATATAACAGTCTATTTGATGTCAATTATTCAACCTTCCTTTGGGCCGATTAACTAATTACATCTAAAACTTATTGACTATTACCTATTCATTACCACAAGAATACACATATAACACTTAATTATTGTCTTTCCTTTGGGCCAGTCCAATAACCAAGTATCATATGTATATTTACTGTGTATAAATTGACAAATGATTAACGCCGGTATGAGAGCTTACTTTGGCAAGATGATACCTTTATCAATCATTTTTCAAAATATATCTAAATCTGAAGCCTTCATAATGATTAATATTATCTGAAGAAAATTTATCAAAATTTGACTTAACCGAATTAGGCTTAAATAACCATGACTTAATTGGTATGTTTTGGCCTAATCGATTGATGTCTGTTGGCTTAGCCAAATAATTTAATTATTGCAGCGGAATACCAAAACAATGGCTTAACCGAATTAACCGAAAATTTACAAAAAACCTTTTTCCTTATCAAAACAAGTTTTAATTGAACTTATTAAAACAGTGACTTAATTGGATAGCGAATAAAAAAAAATATATATTCGGCCAATACAAAACAGAGGCGCCACAGACCATAAAACCAAAAATAACTAAATATGGATCATAAAACCAAAACAGAGTAACGTACAAGTCAAATTAAAAACAGAGTTACGCCTCTGACTTCAAACCAGAAATTTCAAATAATTAATTTCTGAAATCTAACAAAATCTATTTATTCAGAAATTAATCGGTTCAACTAGAGTAGGCTCTGATACCACTGCTCAATTTATTTTATGCAGAACCGTTTACATAATATAAACCCTAAATTGCCATGATCCTCTAGTAAACCCTAATCTGAAATTTAAAGTTACCTTGATCGGTAGCCATGGTCTTCCAGGAATGCACAATCACCGTTGATCACCGGAAGCCCTTAGAATTCCAAGTAATCCCTCTCAAGTCCGATGGAGAGATCGAGAGAGGCGGCAGCGACAACGTTCTCTTTCACACAAAGAGAGATACCCAATACCCGATTCAAGTTCTGAACTTAAACTCCTCTTCTTAATTTCAGTTTTCTTTAGAGAGAGAGTAGAGAGAGAAAGACAGAGACGTGATGTATTTTCCAATTAAAAGGATACGGACTCCATTTAAAAAAACCATATATCTCAGGAGTAACTAGGCCCTTTTAATTGATATCAACATTCATCAGGCACCTCTTCCTTTTTATTTATTTAATTAATTAATTAATTAATTAATTAAATCTTATTGGATCCTTAGTGGGTCTGAATTCAGAACTTGCCTTATTGGATATTTCCTTATTATCAGAACATTGTCATATTTGATTGTGTTCCCCAGGGACCAATAGCATAATTGTATTATTACCAAACTTTATATAATTTGGACCATCACTAAATCATAAAGTTATTAATACGCGTTCTACACATTAAAGGCCCCACTTCTCATGACACATATTGAACCCGATAAATAATACTTAATTTGATCACTTCATAACGGGTCTAATTATGACAGTCTATTATTCAATATATATTTATATTACATATAAGCCCACATATGTTGTAATTAATTAAAATTAATTCCAACAGTAATAATCCCAGAACACCTCGTATGGTTAGACCTAAGTGTCAATCAAATCTATGGTGCAGTGCCAAAGTCAATTGCTACTGCTTCTGAGTTGCAAACTTGCAATCGCTTGATCTGAAGTTCAACAGTCTCTGTGGAGAGATACCTCAGGGGGGTTTCATGTGGCGGTTCAAATACTATTCTTATGAACCAAATCGATGCCTTTGTGGGACCCCACTACCACCATGCTTCAACTCTGCACCGACACCTTCACCGTTATTCGCACCACCATTTGATTCTACACCTTAATTAGTTAGGCCTCTACAAATATGTCATGTCATGTTGTTTCTCTTTTTCTTTGGTTTTACAATTCCTCTATATAGGCTTATTATGTCATGCTAGCTATTTGGATGTACCCAAAATAACGCAACTTTACTTGGTGTTTTGATTAAGTATTATGCATTTAGTGATCATTGTGTGAACTTAATTTGCTGAATGTTATTTCCTATTACATTGACTAAACCAAAGAAAGTACAATAAGAATCAAGAGCATTAATGCATTTAACATTGAGTATTTGCCTTTTTAATATTAACCAAGAAAAAATCATGGATATTTTAAAAGAATAACAATAGTTAATTACTTAATTTCATAACTTTAACATGATCGGCAATAAGAACATTAAGCTTGTAATTGTTGAGAGGCAAATAACAAAAATAATGGAGAGAGACTATGGTCATACGTAAACATAATCAATCGATCTGTGTTATAGATTCAAATCTCTATTTCATACCTTGTTGTTTTATTGGTAGTCTTGTGTGGTTATTGCTGGGTAGATTCAATGACCTGCTAGCAAAATTTCATTCTGAAATTTATTTTATTATACAATCATGTGAAATTGATTTTGGAAAGATATACTCTATTTATTCACTAACATGTTGCTGTGTCACATGTGATATGCATTTTGACATACAAAGATTACATATCATGAAAAAAATTCAAGACTCAAATTTTATTTCACATGTTGATTTCAAAGATTACATGGCTATTTATAGCTCTAATTGCTCCCATTTGACATTCTAATCTTCCTAAATACCTCCCATTAACTACTTGCTGCATTTTTGGTTTGCAAATATAAGTCCTAAATTAGAGAAATATCTTCATTTTGCACTTGTTTTTGTTGAAGTGAGAACAGTCACAATTTGCTATTAATGATAAGATAGAAGAGTCATTATTTTTAAATCTATCTAGATATCATCTGCTAATAATGCTAATATATTTCTCTCATTGAAAAGACTGTCTCAAAAGTAAACATTATGTAGGAATTTATTAAGATTAAAAGTACTTGTGTTTTGATGGAATTTATTAAGATTATATATAGGTTATGTGTTCTAATTAAATATAATGAGATATATATAGACTTAGATTCTGCTTATAGATCCTGATGGCACATTAATTAGCCTCTGAGTTAACTCAAATTTTTAGTTAAGATTTGGACCGTCCGATTTAAAAACCGTACTAATATTAAAGGACTTTAATTTGTGTGTTATAGGCATGAACTAGATTGGTATGAATTTTGATCACACGGTCTGAAAATTAATTCCAACAGTACATTAATGCAGAGGATGCGGATTCGAGGAATAATAGGTTAGTTAAAGGAGTGAGTATTCCCTCAGGTGTCTTATGTACCAGAAGAAATTTCATTCGAGAGGTTTTCTTTCTGTCCTACTTGGATACACAGGATTTTAAGATTTGTGTCAGATTGAAATTAACAGTCTGGATTTCATTCTACTAGGTCAAGTACCTGCTGACTGAATTATAGTTAAAGAGTTAGTCAAGGAGGATGGTGTCCCTATCCAGCGGCGGAACTAGAAATTTTTGATAGGGGTAGCTGAAAAAAATGTACAATTATGGCAAGTGAGATTTGAATCCAAGATCTGTCAACTACAAAATAGAAATTTAAATATTAGGCTAGAACTAAACATTTGTCATTTCTTCAGGTGACTAGACTATATAAAAAGTTTTAAAAAAGATAAATTCAATTAAATTCCTATATGTATAATTAAAATTTTGAAATCATATGAGTAGCTTAGCCACCTTTGACTAAGCCTTAGATCCGCCCCTGTTCCTACCGTGATGTCCTCTATAGAGTTAGTGAAAGATATATCTATAATTTTCATTTTTTTTGGAAGAAAGATTGAGGTACGTACGTCAAGTCTTCAAATTTTATATCTTTGTTATAATAACAAAGGATTTTTCTTCATTTGAATTTTGAACTCATAACTTCTTATATTAGATATCATATATTTTTTCCACTAGATTAAAGTTATATCTTAATAAAAAATGGATATATGTCATGCAATTTAAATTAAATAGTGTAGTTGCTCGATTTTATTTCGTCGATACAAATCATTTGGACTAACCTGTTACCTAATATAAAATCTTGTGCTTTATGGTCTTTGATAATAATATATATATTTTTTAATTCAGGGTTGACATTTGACCAGTGTAAATTTCAAGGTCGCTCCCGAATGATATTTTATGTAACAAGATCTGGTGTTGTTAGACTATCAATTAATGGATATCTATAATTCGAATCCGAATAAATCAATTTGTATATGAATCTCAAAAATATATTATGTAGTTTCTTGGATTTGCATATGGATCTTAGAAAAAGATCCATCTTTCTTATTATTTTCGCATTGGGATCTTGAATAATCTGAATTTGAAAGACCTTATGGATTGGATAAATAATCGATTTTAATAGATAATTAAAACACACTATTAGTTTTGTGTTCTAATCATATCCCACATTTTTACATTTATTGTCAAAGTTCAAACATTCAATTCAAACTGCTCAACATGATTACATATTAAAATATTCACAGAGATCAAATTTTATGTTATTTGAATTTGAATTTGAATTTTTTACTATTTTTAGATAGATACAAAATCACTACTACTGGACTATCCAAAAATAGTGATTTTGTATCTATCTAAATTTAAACCAATAGTAAAAAAATTCAAAAAATATAAAATTTGGTCTCTAAACACATTTTAATATAGATGTCATGTTGAACGGTTTGGATCGGTTTGGATCGATTGTTTGAACTTTGAAAACTGAGATAGAGACGTGGGATGGTTGGTGCACAAAACCAATAGTGCATTTTAACTCTACTCATTTTAATATACTAAAATAAAATGATACTAAAATTTGAATGATATTAAAGTTAGTGTAATATAAAACCAATAGTGCCTTTGAATATGTGGATTCTTATGTAAATTTTGTAAAAAATGAAATTACATTTTGAATTATATTAGAATTCGATTTGATGAATTATAGATCATTAAAAAAATTTGATGCTTTGTTGGATGTGTGAGAAGGACATCATCTGTGAAATTATCAAAGGTACAATTCCATAAATACCACTAACTTCATAACTTATCAAATCAAATTCAAATAACGAATCCAAAACTGTTCACGGTGATTCCAATTTTTGCATAGTGGTTATTTTGTTTTACCAAATTCACCACAATTGTTTTTTTCACTTAAAAATATCGTTTGTTCTCTACTGAAAGCAAATTCTAGATGAAGAGGGTTCAAATGCCTCAATTTTTTATGCCTCCAGCATGCCTCCATTTTTAAAAACTACAATAACTCAAAATTTGAAACTTAAAATTCAAAATAAAACCATTGGATGTGATCTACATCATTTTATCTATACACATGTAAAAAATTACGACATTTCAACTTTGTTTTAGTTGTGATCAAGAACTTATAAAAAATAGTACTGATGTAGATAATTTCTAGACATTGATTTTTCAACTTATTGATTCACATAAAAAAAAGTTGAATTGTGATAATTTTTTATGAGTACATAAAGAAAATAACATAGATTACATATAACAGTTTTATTTTGAAATTTATGATTTAAATTTTGAGTTATTGTTGTTTTTAAAAATGGAGGCATGACGAATGTATAAAAAATAGAGGTATTTGAAACCTCCTCATTCTAGATTATGTACAAGAATCATTAGTGCTTTTATACATGACAATAGTAACGATGTATAATAATTAGGGTATATACACAATTTATACAAGGAATCTTTGTACGTATATGATTTTTATTTTTTATTTTATTTATAATTAGCTAGCATCCATAATTGTTAGGCATTTAACATACAATTTTGGATTAAATATATCAGCCCTCCAATCAAATATTTTGATTATATGGGTTTTTTTATTAATGTTATTTTTTGCGTAGAAGTCTAAATTTATTTAGACACGTACTCTGCACATGCAAATTATATCATCCTTCTGAAATATCCTAATTTCTTTCTATTTATTAAATGTTATTTGACGAATTTTTGAGTTCATTGATTCATCATGTCTTCATTTATTTCTATTTATTGATATCATTTAAGGAATGTTATTTGTTATTTAACATGTCAATTTTTTAGATATATTTATCAAAAATGTCAAAAGGATTACAAAAACATTTATGTCTATGTCATTTAAGATGTTATTTAAGGAATACTACTTACATGTACATGTCATTTAATATGTCAATTAAAAAAAATATTATTTGTCATTTAATCTAATTTTTTTAATGAAAAGATGTCATTTTTGTATGAGATATTTTTGTTCTTTTATAATATGTCTATGTTGCAACGCAGGCTTGATAATAGCATATATATCAACTCAATCTAAAATATATCGGATTAGCTTCAAACGAATAATTCAAACCATTCAAATTTGTCTACATACGAAAATATTAAAATTTTAAATTAATTTTGTATAGAGCTAAGTGATCAAAATGCGTTCAAATAATAAATATTATTAATTTATAAACTTTTTAATTTTGACCACTTGATTACTTTATACTAAATTAATTTGGAATTTTAAAATTTTCATATGTAGATGCATCACTTGTAAAGTAGAAGGATTTCAACTGTTTAAATTCATCGGTTGAAACCAATCTAATAGATTTTAGGTTGAGTTCAAAAAAAAAATTGGTGAACTTAGTAACACCCTAGTTCTACTCTTTTTTTTTTTTTTACTATCTTGCGTGTATTTTTGAATAAATTACTATACCACACTTTTGTCCGGATACAACGGCGCATGTTAAATCTAGATAATTCATGTATGTCATTACATCCATTTAACCTAATGCCACCTCCAACTAGTGATTTATCGGTAACCTCACCATACTCGGTTTCTCCAATCTTTACACACACCGACCATCTTATGTGCGTATTATTGTATGACTTTCATATGTTGAAATATGCATATAAATACTACCTTTCCACAGATGTACATGCATTGCAACTAAAGAAAGCAGAACAACAAGAAAAACAAGAGGAGTCTCGGAGCAATGGATGTTCAAAAAGTTCTTTACATGGTTGGCGGCAGCGGTGAAACAAGTTATGCTGCCAATAGCAAGTTACAGGTAGAAGTTACTTTTGTTAGTATTTAATATAAACTTGATATATTTTAGTAGTGCAAGAAAGAACACTCTATGCTAGAAATTTAATTTCTATTATCGATATTCTACTACGCACTTACTTTCTTACTCTTTTACAAATTACAAATGACAACAACTCAACTTAGAGGCTACATGGCATCCTTTAGTTATCCTTGAACATAAATGTTAATAAACATGACATAAATACCAAGTTCCAACATAACTCTAGAAAAACTAAATATTTAATTTATCTAGAAAACCCTGTTACATTCACCTTAACCATTAACTAATTGACAAATTAATTAAGTTTAGGGTTTAGGGTTTACTTTCCAACAAATTTTGGCAACTGCACTTCTTCCCTACATCTCAAAAAAACATTTACTATGTGAAGACGAAAAAGAAGAAACATTTTTGTTGCCTTGAATGTGCTCATTTTCTAATTAACAGCATTAACATTATTTCATGCTGTTATTGTTTATGGATATATCATGTATATAACATGTGCTATTAAATTATCAGGAGAAGGCTATACTAACGATCAGGCCTATGCTCGAGGAAGCCATCGGAGAAATATACAGAAATCTTCTTCCTGAGAAGATGGTGGTGGCTGATCTAGGCTGCTCTTCTGGCCCAAACACACTTGTTGTTTTGTCCGAAGTGATAAAAATCATCAGTAATCAATGTCTGAGATTGGGACAGCAGCCGCCAGAGATGCTATTCTTCCTAAATGACCTTCCCAATAACGATTTCAACAATGTCTTTCAGTCGCTCGACCATGGTGAGGAGAGTGTAAGGGCAGAGAAAGGTTCCATTAGTGTTCCCCATTTTGTTGCGGGCTTGCCTGGATCTTTCTACGGACGGCTTTTTCCTCGACAGAGTGTTCAGTTCTTCCATTCCTCATATTCGCTCATGTGGATTTCTCAGGTATATATGTACATGTACTTTTCTGAACATAACTTTAGTTAAATTGAAGTTTAAAAGCTCAATACTAGGAACAAGATAATGAGATGTGTATAATATTTTAGATAATTTTTGTTTAGTACATCTAATTTATGGTGCATCCACATCTTATGGTACATAGCTGAATGAATATTGACAATTAAATTTGAATATTGACACTGGAACTTATAGAATATTGACATTGACAATCCAAATCTTATAGGTTATTTACATTGAAACTATATTAACTTTAAATATTGACAATTAAATTATTATATAATTGAGTGATTTCTGAAGAAGTCATATTATTTGACTCAAGTCTTTTCACCATCATTCATACTACTGAGCTCTATGGTATTAAAACGATTTACCACTATCTTGTCTGGTTTAACAACTTTATATGTATATAAAATATATAGGTGCCTAAAGATATAGGGGACAAAAGAAATGGAAGGCCTCTAAACAAAGGAAACATATACATTGGAAAAGCAAGCCCACCTCTTGTGGTGAAACTATACCAGGAACAGTTCCATAGGGACTTCTCGCATTTTCTCAAGCTCCGCTTTGACGAGCTAGTACCTTGTGGTCAGATGGTGTTATCATTTCTGGGAAGGAATAAAGAGAACATATTAGATGGAGAGCTGAGCACAATCTGGGGATCAGTTGCTGAGTCACTGGATTCAATGGTCCGAGAGGTATTAGCAGAAATCCTATAGTGTGCATTAATTTTCAATATTAACCACTCAAACAAATCCTTCAACAATATTGAACTTGTTCTAGAATATATCTTGAAATTTGAAATATTAATGAGAATAAAATTATAGAACCTTATGGCACCCAAATTTAGTATATAGTGGAACACAATGTAAGAGTTCTACCTATGGTTGCATCAAAAAATAATTGCTTCAATCTCAAGGAGCCTTACATTAATTACTTTCTATACCTCTTATGGTCAACGCAAAGATCAGGGGGCTATATGGCGAGAGATACATACAATTCATTAATTAATTATTTCTGCCATATATATATATAAAATTAAAGATATCTCACTTTTGTGTTTCATTGTGCATTTCTTTACATTTGAAGGGACTCGTGGAAGAAGAAAAGTTGGAGACTTTCAATCTACCTTTTTATGCGCCTTCTGCTGCAGAAGTGGAGGCAATCATAAATTTACAAGGGCTCTTTGATATTATCCACTTCCAAACATTTGAATCAAACCTTGATCCATTTCACGATTTGGATGACAATGTGGTGTTCGACAATGTCCAAAGCGGTGCAAATTGCGCGAAGGTCATACGGTCTGTTTTAGAGCCGATGATTGCAAGCCATTTCGGTAGCGCTATAGTCGATGACTTGTTCTCAAGATTTGCCACTCATGTTGCCAAGCACCTCCTCAAGGAGAAGCTAAACCTTCCTGTTTTAGCTCTCTTATTGAAGAAAAAATAATAGTCATAAATCCCATATATATAATTTCTTTCTGAATTTATTTTCAATTATTTTGAATGATATTTATAAAATTTGATGTCAAGAATTGTGTGGCATATCGCCTACTTCAAAAGGTTCTTTTGTAAAATCTAGTTAAGTTAAAATAACTTTGTCTTATTTACATTTAGTCTTAAAATAACTACGTCATATTAGTCATATAAATTAGTTTAATTAGTGTTTTTATTGTTAAACTGTATATATATAATACAAAGTAATTATATTCATCCGTGTTATATATGAATGTATTTTATTATTGTTGATATTATTCTTAAATGTTATATTTATAATATAAAATAATTATACTCACTCGTGTTATGCATAATGGATATGAATCTGTATTTCTATCATAAAATTTGTATTGAATATATGAATTCTTATGTAAGTTTTGTCAAATTTTAATGAATTTACATTTTCAATTATATTAGAATCCGATTCGAATAGATCATTAACATTTCTTTAAAGAAAAAATATTCCAGACTTAATTGGATGTCATGAGAAGAAATCAAAGGTACAATTCATAAATACCACTAACTCCAAAACTTAATAAATTGATTTCCAACATCGAATTTCACGCAATCACACGGTGGCTCTAATTTCTGGATAGTTATTATTTTGTTTCATCAAATTCAACACAATTGTGTTTTTTCACTTAAAAATTATGTTTACTCTACTAACAGCAAATTCTGAATGATGTAAGAGAATCATTAATGCTTTGTCGTTTAGGTCAAAACCTCGATTTATTCTTCAAATAGTAGTATTTTACTTAATTTAAGATGCACCTTTGTCGAGGTAGTCTCATTATAATTTAATAGTGAAATCAAGACTTTCTAACAGGAGTGTCAACGGGTACACGATAGGGGCAGATGGAAATATTTTTTTACTCATACCTATTATGTAATAATAATAAAAATCATACTCTTATATATATGTATCTGATAAGTAGACAAACAAAAAAATTTATTCTTATTTGTTTTTTCAAATACAGTGCGGCTTAATTAAACGGATAAAAAAGTGCTATTGACATTCTTATTTGTATTTTCAATAAAATATTTTTCAAAACAAAAAATCAATAATAATGAATATAACTAACTTGTATTATGAAAATTTAATAAAATATTAACTTTATGGTATCATGTGTCATCTCCAAACAAATACGTATCTATATATTTAATTTAATTTTTAAAATTATCTTATAGGATAAAATGTAACAAATGGTCTTTATCAGTAACTTTTTTCCGTTATTATGACGAATTTCTTTTTTGTCTGTACCCGATAAGCTAACAAAAACAACTCTTACTCTTATCCGTATTTTCAATACGACACGAGTTAGTAACCGGATAAATAGGTGTCCTTGACATTGCTTGAAAATAGAAGGGCACGCGCTATCTGAAAATTTTGCTATTCGCCTCTCTATATAAGAGCTCATCGTCACAAGTCACAACATCCAAAGACAAAACAATTCAAACCCCACAAAAGAAAAAGAACATGGCTATCATTTTCTTACTACTGATCCTCTCCTCTTGCACCTCTTTAGTGTTATCTACAGATCAAAACGATGTTTTAGTGCTCCTCAAAATCAAAGAGCAGCTAGGCAACCCTGATTTTCTCAGTGCATGAGTCGATGGTTTTGATTTCTGCAATAATCACACAAATGACCCTATAATATATGTTTACATATCATGTACCAGTACTGGTCGTGTAAATGCTTTCTCCATTAGTATCTACCTTTGGTCCCCTCTGTCCGCTCCCTTTCCTCAAGCCATTTGCGATTTAACCGAACTAGAATATCTATCATTGTATAAAGTCTCCTTTTTTGGTCCGATTACCTGCGTCAACAAACTTATCAATCTTCGTGAGATTAGTTTATCGCGCACATTCCTCGGGGGTCCCATTCCTGAATTTCCTAACCATAACAACCTCACAAGTATTTATTTTGATATGAACTCTTTCTCAGGTTCAATTCCACCATCTCTCTCTAAATTACCGAACTTACAGATTTTGAACCTTCGTTGGAATTTCCTCAACGGTAGCATACCGCCGGGACTTGTTCCATCTGTCCTTCTTGATCTTAGTGAAAACGGCTTGACCGGCGAAATACCGAGGTGTTATGAATGGGTAAATTTTTCTACACTAATTCTCAGGAAGAACCAACTTAGTGGCGATCACTAGTGGAAAATATGGAATCAGGATCGGTTATATACGCATATCAGTATCGGAATACAACCGATCCTGATGAAGGCGATACTGATACTATCAGGATCGGTATCATATTTTTTAAAGAACCGATCCAAATAGTAACTATTAGGATCGGTTGTTTATTATAACCGATCTTAATAGCAGTTATCTGGATCGGTTTTTCTTAACGAACCGATCCTAATAGTTATATTCTGGATCGGTTTTTATTTAAAAACCGATCTTAAAAGTTTTTTTTTTAATTTTTTTTATTGGAATTATGATCTGAAAAAAAAATATATATATTTTAGTATCGGTTTTTAAATAAAAACCGATCCTAAAAGTTTTTTTTTTTCAAACTTTTAGGATTGGTTTTTATTTAAAAACCGATCTTAAAAGTTTTTTTTTTTCAGATCATAATTCAAATAAAAAAAAAAAACTTTTAAGATCGGTTTTTAAATAAAAACCGATCCTAAAATTTTTTTTTTCAAACTTTTAGGATCGGTTTTTATTTAAAAACTGATCTTAAAAGTTTTTTTTTTTCCTGATATTTTATTGAAGCTAAAAAAAATATTTTTATTTATTTGACCAGCTTCCATATATATATTGCTGGCCAGCATCCTAAATTTTTTTTTTTTGCACAGTAAGAAGCAATAATCAATTAAATATCATATACACATTCTAAATTAATTATCATACACATCTTAAACTATTACAAAAAATTCATGTACTTCATACAAAGTTTTGTGAAGCATTACATATTATAACAAGAAATTTAAATCCAAAAAAAATTAATTAACAAACATACAAGTGACTAATTGGGCTATTTCTTCAATTAACACACATTTATGCAATATACACATTTATGCAATTAATGTAAAGCACAACAATAAAAAAATCAATAATTACCTCTTTTGCAATCACATCACTTGAGATTAAAAAAGACCCTAAAAATAAAAACAAAGGTAACAATTAGATGGAAAAATATTTTCCAATAAAAAATACAAAAAAATGTGTTTTAAAAGCATAATAATGGGAAAATTAGATAAAGCTAATACCATGATAGTTGATCGGCCGGATGATTAAGTAACTTGAGCGAGATGTTTCAAAACTGTAAAACAATATACAAACACCATTAATTAATTTTTGAAACAATAAAAAAAATTAAAAACTTACACAATTGAGCGGGAGTTGTGAGAGGCTTGGCTTTGAGAGGAAGAGACGGAGAGAAAGAGAGAGAGAGACACGGAGGAGAGGGAGAGACGGAGAGAGAGAGAGACACAAAGAGTACAGAGGGAGAGACGGAGACAGAGAGAGACGCTAAGTTGAAAATGAGAGGCGCAAAATGAAAATAAGAAGAACCCTAAGCAGGTTATATAGGGAGTTATCATTAGGATCGGTTGTTTATAAAAAACCGATCCTCATAGTATCAGGATCGGTTTTTTATAAAAAATCGATCCTGATACTAATTTTTTTTGGCGGGACCAACTTTGAAAAAAATAGTATCAGGATCGGTTTTTTATACAAAAACCGATCCTGATACTATTAGGATCGGTTTTTATTAAAAAACCGATCTTGATAATCTTTTTTTTTCTAAGTGGATTCTGCAAAAAAAAAAAAAAAAAAATCAGGGTCAGTTTTTTATAAAAAACCGATCCTGATACTATTAGGATCGGTTTTTTATAAAAAACCGACCCTAATAGTTTTTTTATTTTTTTATTTTATTTTATTTTTTTTGCAAAACCCACTTTGAAAAAAAAATAGTATCAAGATCGGTTTTTTTATAAAAAACCGATCCTGATACTATATATAAGAAAGATCACTGAGGTAAACCCCACTCATATTGATGGTGTATTAACCATCAAACGGCTACCATTTATTTTCTTTTCTGTTTGGTAATGCATGTACACAGATTAATATTAAGAAAAATGTGAAAAATATAAAATTTATTTATTTGTGTTTGTATGGCCAAATCAACTCTACTATGACCAATTTTGTACAATTTTATTATTATTAATGGCATCAAATTGTTAAATGGAATGCAGACCGTTCATTTCTGCATGATCATCCAACGGTGGGTCTGTAATTAAATGACATGTAATAATTTTTAAAATGATCAAGATATAACATGGAACATTAATAACGTAAAAGTGCCGAAGGCCCGACAACTGTAAGTTTTGATCTAACGTAAATTATTTACGGCCGTGCGATGTTGCTATATTGTTTTGCTTTGATGAACTAGTACACGAATCCTGAATTGTATCAAATTTTATAATGGTGAAATTAATATGACATTCTTTCATTTTAACGGTTCCGATCGACCAAATGCTAATATTCGTATTCGTTCCTTCACAACCCCACACAACAAGGGTTCAAGTCCTATGCATATTATTATATGGCTTCAAAATGACTTCATGCATCATGCATGATTGTATAAAAAAAATTTAACTTTCAAAATGACTTCAAAATGAAATATCAATGTCAAATAACTAATTATATTATCACATAAATTTTAATAATATAAATTACATTAATTTTCATCAAAAAAAATTTATAATTGAACCATATGCCATATACAACAACCATATATATATTCTATTAATCACCACACTAATTACATATAACACAAATGCCTAATTACATATACTTCTCAATATTAAAATTACAAACATAAATATTTTAAAATATTGAAAAAAAAACTAATTATAAAATGAAATTTGATATCTCAATTTTGAAGCTGTCACTATGCCAATTTGTTTTCAATCCGAACAGAGCATTTTAGACTACATACAGCGCACCACACAAAGTTGGTTCTGCAAACAAAAAAAAATAGTATTAGAATTAGTTATTTGAAATAACTGATTCTAATACTATTTTTTTTTTCAAAGTTGGTTCTAAAAAAAAAAACCATTCTTTCTAGTACAACTACATGTGCTTTCTATTATTTCAAATATATATGTACAATTTTTTGCATTTCAAATATTTTGTATTTCAACATAAAAACCATAAAAAGTTAATTTCTAGATGTAAATATTGCTATGCTAGATTTCAAAACTGTATCGGTCAAAACAGACAAAAAATTAATTGCTTAATTGATGTCATGAACAAATGGAAACGAATTCATATTACCTGAGATAACAAAATATATATGGTTAGACCAAGACCATATTGATTCGAATTTGATCAGACGGTTCATATATATAGGACGTACATAGGAAATGAAATATCTTTAATTTGACCTCTTTAAAGAAATTAATTCAATTATAAACCTCTTTTAAAAAAAAAAACGTACTTGATAGCTGGCCAGGTTTTACCATGCTACTTACAACAACAAAAAAAAAAAATTAAAATTTTTTTTTATCAAGATTGGTTTTTAGCAATAAAACCGATCCTGATAGTATCTGGATCGGTTCTGTACATAAAAACCGATCCTGATAGTATCTGGATCGGTTTTATTGCTAAAAACCGATCCAGATACTATCAGGATCGGTTTTTATGTACAGAACCGATCCAGATGCTATTTTCTGATATATTTTAATTTGTTAGATGTATTTAAGTTATCTGGGTCGGTTTTTAGCAATAAAACCGATTCAGATACTATCAAGATCGGTTTTTATGTACAAAACCGATCCAAATGCTTTTTTCTGATTTATTTTAATTTGTTAAATGTATTTAAGTTATCTCGATCGATTTTTAGCAAGAAAACCGATCCAGATACTATCAGGATCGGTTTTTATGTACAGAACCGATCCAGATGCTATTTTCTGATATATTTTAATTTGTTAGATATATTTAAGTTATCTGGATCGGTTATTATGTATAGACCCGATCCAGATGCTATTTTATGATATATTTCAATTAATAAGATTTATTTGAGATATTTCAATTATCAGGATCGTTTTTTTGTTAGAACCGATCCTGATACTATCAGGATCGGATTTTATAAACAACCGATCCTGATAGTTGAATTATTAAGATCGGTTATTTAGAATAACTGATCCTGATAGTATCAGGATCAGTTCTAACAAAAAACCGATCCTGATAGTTCATAAATCAGGATCGGTTGACAATAAAATCCGATCTGAATAGTTTTTAAGATCGGTTTTTTTAAATAAACCGATCCAGATACTTATTAGGATTGGGTGTCCCATATAACTGATCCAGATAGGCCGATCCTGATTCCTGTTTTTCCACTAGTGGATGCTTCCTTTTTATTTGGTTTACACAAGACAGTCACTTACATGGATTTGTCTTATAATCAACTTGCTTTTGATTTGAGTGATGTAATAATCCCGGAACACCTCTTTAGCTTAGATCTAAATTTCAATCAAATCTATGGTAAAGTGCCAAAGTCAATTGCTAGTGCTTCTGAATTGCAATCACTCGATCTGAAGTTCAACAGTCTCTGTGGAGAGATACCTCAGGGGGGTTTCATGTCGCGGTTCAATTCTTATGACCACAATCGATGCCTTTGCGGGACCCCATTACTGCCATGCTACAACTCTGCACCTGCACCTTCACCGTTATTCTCACCACCATTTGATTCTACACCTTAATTAGTTAGGCCTCTACAAATATATATGCCATGTCATGTTGTTTCTCTTTTTCTTTGGTTTTACGATTGTTCCAAGTAGACTATTTGGATGTACCCAAAATAATGTAACTTGGTGTTTTAGTTAAGTATTATGTATGCATTTAGTGATCATTGTGTGAACTTTGCTGAATGTTATTTCCTATTACCTTGGCTAAACCAAAGAAAGTACAAGAATCAAGAGCATTAATGCAATTAACATTGACTATTTGCCTTTATATTAACCAAGAAAAAATCATGGGTATTTTAAAAGAATAACAATAGTTAATTTCACAGCTTTAAATATGATCGGCAATAATTAAGAACATTAAACTTGTAATTGTTGAGAGGAAAATAACAAAAATAATGGATTGAGACTATGGTAATATGCATATAATGAATCGATCTGTGTTATAGATTCATATCTCTATTTAATACCTTAATTTTTTCATTGGTTTTGTCTTGTGCTTATTGCTGGGTAGATAAGCCTGTTAAAATTTCAATGACCTCTGCTAGAAAAATTTCATTTCTGAAATTCTTTTATTATACTATCATGTGAAATTGATTTTGGAAAAATATACTCTATTTATTCACTAACATGTTGCTGTCTCATATGTGATCGATTTGCATTTTTGACATACAAAGATTACATATCATGACAAAATTCAAGACTCAAATATAATTTTTGACATACTCTATTTATAGCTAATTGCTCCCATTTGACATTCTAATCTTCCTAAAGACCACCCATTAACTACTTCCTACATTTTCTTGCAAATATAAGTCCTAAATCACAGAAATATCTTCATTTTTGCACTTGTTTTTATTGAAGTTAGAACAGTTACGCATATCATTATCAGTATCTAGTGTTGATAATTTGCTATTAATGCTATAGGAGACTGATGCGCGCAAAAGCGTATGCACAAAGTTTCAGTACAATAAGATGTACCTTTGAAACCTTTAACACGCGTTTGAGTTAAATTGCAAGTGCACAATTCTATCAAAGTAGTATTTGAGGTATCGATCCACAGGGAGAATGTTTAATTACTATGCTTAAACTTTAGTAGTAAATTTCAGAAAATAAAATAAAGTAAAGTGCAATAAAAGTAAATTGGGGGGTTTGTTCTAACAATTTCTAAGGTTGGGTTCAATACCCAAAAGAAAGGAGTTTGAAACAATAATTGTAAATAAAAGTAAAACAAGGGAATTGGTTTGCTTTCAAGATTTAGAGATCTAGGGGTCTTTGGTCTACAATCCCTTGCTAACTCTATTTATTCGGTATTTGTTTGAATTCATGTATGATTTGACGAGGTTTCTAACCTAATATGTTATTAAGGGTTACTTTCGTAAATTAATAACGTGCCTAGGTAACTCGAACTTCTCAATGAAGTCCCCCACCCTAGCTACCTAGACCTATAAGCTCTTGTTAGTCTCTCCTCTCCTCAAATATTGGTACTTCGCAATTAAGTCCATCATACCAATACCCGATTCGAATTGAGATGTCCTAATTAGGGTTTGGCTTCTCGATTAGGTTCCTCACCAAGTTCCTAACCTTAATTTCTATAGTTCCGGCTTAGATTAAATTGGTTACAATCTTAACCTAAACCTAGGGTATTTGCATTCATAATTTGGTACTATCCTATTGATCACAGTCAATTTTGGTTCTTTCGAATTCAAAACGGGATACTACAATTCAAATACTAATTATGTAATTAACACAAATGATTAAATCACAGAAATTAACAATCAAATCTCATAAAATAATCATAATAGAAACAAATAACCGAATAAAATAGAATTAAACAAGTTCATGCATTGACCTAAACTCCTAGAGAGAGATCTACTCCCTCATGGAGAGATCCATTACAAAAGTTGGCAAAGTAAGAAGAAATGAAATAAAGAAATGATTACACCCTTTATTTGATCAAAGCCCTCAATCTTGCCGACTTCTTGCTCAGGAAACCCTTATTTTCCTTGCTTGAAAGCTTTCCTTAATTCAGAATTTATCGCTATGTATTGTGTGTGTGTAGAGAGAATGAAAAGAATGAGGGATGGAAAGAGAGATGAGATGAGAGATGAGTGTGGATGATGATCTTTGCGAAGAGATGCCTTGAATGAAGAATGAACCCCCTCTTTTATAGCCAATGACCATGCCCAATTAAGAGCCTAGAAAGTGAAGTTAGTGGGTGTTATATTTGGATTATTTTTCAGGATTGTCTTGTCCACATGTGGCTGTCAAAACGCGTCCATGATGCACCAAAAATAGAAAAACTGTCAAAAACGTGCAATTTTGGCTTCTGCGGATTCAGTGCGGGTTCTCCAGGCCGCACTGCGGGTGGGCTGATCCGCACTGAGAAAAATTTTAGTTTTTAGTTTCTCATGTTGTAGATCTTCTCGCTAGCTTTCCAAAAAGTGGTCATAAGCCTTAATCGGAGTTACGAATCAAAAGTTATGACCGTTTTAAGTTCAGACTCTATTTTTGGCTGACTGCTACAGTGCGTCCGCACTGCAATCCGCATTGCTACAGTACCATCCGCACTGGGATCCGCACTGCTACAGTACCATCCGCGCTGAGATCCGCACTGCATCCTCACAATCCGCACTGCGTCTTCACTATCCGCACTGCGGATGCATCGAGATCCGCACTAGGCTCGGACTTTTCCTGTGCGACCAGAGTGCGGCTGCATCGAGATCCGTGCATCCGCACGGATTTTGATGTATAACTTATTATACCTTTTTAAAATTGGCGCGCGTCCAGAAATCCATCTAAGTACTTATTTTGGCCATATTCCAAACCATGTGTTCGCAGTGAGCATTTTTCTTCGGTTTTTCTTCATTTTTCTTCATTTCCTGTAAGTTAAAACCAAGCAAACGCAGTAACTTGATCCTAAGTGTAATCTATTTACTTTATATTCAAAATACAAGATATTTGGTGTTATTTCGTGATTAAAATCAGATCGAATATATATATATATTTTAGGCCTATCAGAGAGTTGTTGTTATTGAGTGAGTTTGGATGAGGCAAAAAATAGTGTTAACCCGAGTTAGCGACTTTTTCGATCTATTATTCTTCGTTTGGGTGTGTTTGAGTTAGCAAAACTGAACAATTTTTTATTTGTCTTTTGTGGATTAGCATACTATTTACTAACCCAACCAGAAATTGAATTAACTCACTATCTTAAATTTGAGTTATTTCACTATTCTCACTAATTAACCCAAGTTTTTATCGAAACGCACCTTCTATCTAAATATCATTTGCTAATAATGCTAATTAATACATCTCTCCTTGAAAAGAATGTTTCAAAAGTAAACATTATGTAGGAATTTATTAAGATCAAAAGTACTTGCGTTTTGAAAGTGTTGTGATTAAATATAATGATATATATATAGACTTAGATTCTGCTTATAGAACCCGATGGCACATTAATTAGCCTCCTTAGACTTTGTGCTTCTTGGATCTTTCATAATAATTAGAATTTTAAATTTAGTTTTCCAGTTTAGAGCAGTTGACATTGGCCAATGTATAAATCCGATCAAGTGCTCTTCCAGTTGTAGACTAAATTATACATTCTTTTTTTTAAGTTTTACTATTAATTTTAGATAGTAAGAAAAATCTTTAAAATGTAAAATTAGATCTGTAAGTACATTTTTGTGTGAAAATCATGTTAAACAGTTTAGATTGATTGTTTAAATTTTTAAAATATAAATGTTGATTCATAATACGGACAATATACGCTATGTATAGTACCGTATAGTCTCACTCATAACTATGAATTAAGCTGAACTCTACTTGAATTAAACAAGCGAATTAAATCAGTTTGAATTCAAGCTCGATTTTGAACTAGTTAAAAATGTAATGAGACAAGTGGACCTCAAACTAAATTAAAATAAAACACAACCAAATCACAAGATACAAAAAAAAAAAGTAGTAATGGTTTCATGTTGATAGTACTGATGGACTCGAGAATTGTTCAATTTTAGAATGAACAAGTTTGCGTAAATAAAACTGAATGCTATGCTAATTTCTCAGACTAGTCAATGATACCAATAAAAAATTTCAAATTATATCAAATTTAATACACCACCTATATATAGATAAAATATCACTAATCTCATTTCTTTTTTCTTTTTTTACAACTGTTTAATTGATTATATATCGTAGTACTACATATATATCACAAATTGGTCCATACTATACATCAATATCTTCATTTTTAAATTCCAAACAGTCTATTTGAACCGTTCAACATAGTCTCCGTATCAAAATGTACCTACATAATTAAATTCTCCTACTTTTTAAGTAAACAGAAGCAAACACAAAATAGGCAGTGTATATAAAACTACAAAGAATGCCATACAAGATCATCATAGCACTATAAGAGGATCATGCATGACGATAGTATATATTTTTATTTGAAAAGATCAATGTCTAGTTGAAATGAACTTTTAATGACATATTTTTATAATTTAGTCAATAAATTCAATCAACGGTATTCAGTATTATTTTTTAAACACAAATTTTAAGTCAGGCTAGAGGAAAAAGAAAGAGATAACAAAAGAGATAAATTTAATAATTAAAATCAAATAGAACATGATGATGATGATGATGATGATGATGATGATGATAATGATGATAATGATAATAATAATAATAATAATAATAATAATAATAATAATAATAATAATAATAATAATAATACACTTAAATTGGCCTATTTTCTAAGTAAAATTAAGCAAAACACAATTGTAGTAATTTTCTTTCGACATCCCAAATAATTGATATATTTGTATATTAGTGTACCTTGATCCTACCATAGGCTTCTATGTGGGCAGTATTGAACCAGAAAGAATGTCATATAAGATCGTCATAGGAACATAGCATGGACAATCCACAACTTTTTATTTATAGAAATTATTTAAAAATAATATAAGAAATTGGATAGAGTATAGCAAATTATCGATTCCATAGAAAGAATTGAATCAATAAATCACTAAAATCTGGTTTATTGGACCCAGTGTTATCAAAATCGGACCGAACCGATAGTTTAACCTAAAAAACTGGACCCCGATGCCTTTCCGGTTTGGTTCATTTAGAAGACCGATTGTGCAGTTGAATCGGTCAAATCCGATTTATTGGACCAGTTTTTTATAAACTAGTAACTCGGTTTTAAAAAAATATGAGCTTTCAACGGTTCAATATTCAAAGTTCAAACTTTTACACTGTGGTGCATTAAATAATAAATAGTACCGATTAGTATACTAGCCTTGCGCATTCTTATGGTCTATTGGTAGGTTGAAACTTTATTCTTTTAGCATATTTTATTTTATCAATGTGAAATTTACACATAAAACCTTGCATTTGATATATTCTAAAGTATCAGTTATGTACATAGTAGGCAATATCGGCTGATACCTATCCGGATCGGTCGATACCGATTTAGCCGAGTTCGATCCGATACCGAGCCGATATTGATGAATTTTCTGTTTTTGGTCAGATATCCAACTACCACGTAGCAGTAAAAGGTTTATATATGCTGCCAAGTACCCGTGATTAAACATAACTCCATATAAAAAGGTTCAGAAATAGAGAAGGGATGTGAAATTGATTAATATGCCTCTACCACGTGCATGGTGCCAACTAAATAGTGAATAGAAGTATAGAACACTGCCAACTATGCTTTCCGTGATTAAATAGAACTATATATGCACATGCTAGTGGTTTGACAAAACCCCCGGGGGCTCAACCCAGACCGGTCTGCCCTTGCCCGTGCCATGGGTATGCACGGGTACACGGGTACATGGGCATGGGTATTAAACGGGCCAGACCCGGTTTTTCAAAAAAAAAAAACCCCGCGCAAACCCGGACCCCCGTACCCTTTAACCCGTACCCGTGAGCCCGTGCCCATGAACCCATGTACCTGTGCTCGTGACAGCTTTTTTTTTTTAGATTTTCTTTTAAAATTCAAATTTTAAACCAAAACTTCCCCCATCCCCTACCCGGCCCCATACCCGTTTTTTTTTTTTTTAATCGAGAGTGGTAATTAATATTCTTAATTGCAACCTTTTGTTGTATAATATTAAATATCAATTTAAAGAGAGATTATATTTCTCTTCTTTTTCTTATATTTTACAACCTTTTCTCAACTGAATATGTTGTGTATTATTCTTAATTACTCTGCTAATGTGAACTAACCTAACAGTAGATACTTCTCTTCAAAAAAAATTATGGTTGAGAGATTCCTTGACAACATATTAATTTGACAATGTTCACAATTATGGAATATTATTTATAGTTTTCAAATCTGACAAATACAATATAATATGTACTTAATACATATCATATATATGAAAAATGATGAAATTTAATATAAGTTTTGCAGCTCATCAAATAAATATAAAATTAACAATTAATGATTCATATATATATATATATATATATATATATATATATATATATATATATAGGAATATGCTAGCGTGCTATGCATAGCATAGAACCCCTCTATGCAACGGCTTGAATTTTGAGTTTTCAAAATTCTAATGGTCGATCCGAACCGTTCATCTTGTTCTCTATATTAATATGTGTTTGGAGACCAAATTTTACATTTTTTGGAATTTTTTTACTATTTCTTTAGATTTATTGAAAATCGCTGTTTTTTTATGGTACAGATTTGCTGAAAACAGCGATTTTCAATAAATCTAAAGAAATAGTAAAAAAATTCCAAAAAATATAAAATTTGGTCTCCAAACACATATTAATATGGAGAACAAGATGAACGGTTCGGATCGACCATTAGAATTTTGAAAACTCAAAATCCAAGGCGTTGCATGGAGGGGTTCTATGCTATGCATAGCACGCTAGCATATTCCTATATATATATATATAGAGAGGAGGGATCAAGTTACAACATTTTTTGAGTTACAACAAGTTACAACAAGCATTATTTACATTTTCAAAGTCCAAATCGTCGATCCAAATCGTTAGATGTGATCTCTACAATAAAATGTGCTTGGAGATCAAATTTTATATTTTTTGAAATTTTTTTACTATTTATTAAGGTGGGTACAAAAACTAGTCAAATTTATACCATTGAATTTTGTACCCATCTTAATAAATAGTAAAAAAATTTCAAAAAATATAAAATTTGGTCTCCAAGCACATTTTATTGTAGAGATCACATCTAACGGTTTGGATCGACGAATTGAACTTTGAAAATGTAAATAATGCTTGTTGTAACTTGTTGTAACTCAAAAAAAGTTGTAACTTGATCCCTCCTCATATATATATATATATATATATATATATATATATATATATATACATGAGGAGGGATCAAGTTACAATATTTTTTGAGTTACAACAAGTTACAACAAGCTTTTTAAAAATTTTGAGAGTCAAAATCATCGATCCAAACCGTTAGATATGATCTCTACAATAAAATGTGCTTGGAGACCAAATTTTACATTTTTTGGAAATTTTTTATTATTTATTAAGATGGGTACAAAAACTAGTCAAATTCAAACCATTGAATTTTGTACTCATCTTAATAAATAGTAAAAAAATTCCAAAAAATATAAAATTTGGTCTCCAAGCATATTTTATTGTAGAGATCATATCTAACGGTTTGGATCGACGATTTGGACTTTCAAAATTAAAAAAAAAGCTTGTTGTAACTTGTTGTAACTTGATCCCTCCTCTATATATATATATATATATATATATATATATAGGAATATGCTAGCATGCTATGCATAGCATAGAACCCCTCCATGCAACGGATTGGATTTCGAGTTTTCAAAATCCTAATGGTCGATCCAAACCGTTCATCTTGTTCTCCATATTAATATGTGTTTGGAGACCAAATTTTATATTTTTTGGAATTTTTTTACTATTTCTTTAGATTTATTGAAAATCGCTGTTTTCAGCAAATCTGTACCATAAAAAAACAGCGATTTTCAATAAATCTAAAGAAATAGTAAAAAAATTCCAAAAAATATAAAATTTGGTCTCCAAACACATATTAATATGGAGAACAAGATGAACGGTTCGGATCGACCATTAGGATTTTGTAAACTCAAAATCCAAGCCGTTGCATAGAAGGGTTCTATGCTATGCATAGCACGCTAGCATGTTCCTATATATATATATATATATATATATGAAGATTTATTGAGGTGATTTCAAATGATAATGAAATAGTATATAAATTAATACACTAGTAATCTATAATGAAAATAGCATGTTAACTTATTCTATTTTTTTTTTTTTTGGTTATCTGATTTAAGATATTGTTAAGAATATTGTCAAGATAAACCGTTAGTGGATATCCACCTTTAATTTTTTTTAATTTGATATTATTTGTAATAAGTTGAAATTGTGGTCTTTGTTGTAATTGAAAGATATGCAAGGTCTTTGTCAAATATTTCAAAAATTGAATACCTTTGGAAAATTAATGCTTTGAAGGAAGTCCTTTCTGAAGGAAAATTAATGCTCTGTGGATTAGGCTCTGCTTGGCTTGTATGTATGATACTTATTTGAGAGATTCAAACAGATCAAGACTGCTTATTTAAATAAAACAACATCCAATCTCATATCCTATTATTAAGGAATAATGATGGATATATAATTGTTAGTGTGCTATTTATTAATATTATTTGAAGCTACATATAAAATGTGACTTAGTGTGCTATTTATATTATTTGAAGCTACATATAAAATGTTAGAAGATCCGTATTGTGTTATTTAAATTAATCAACACAAAAATGAGCAAATGATATTCAAATTGCTTAATTTATTAATAAAGACCATAATCAAGTTTGCATGTTTGTCAAATTAAATTAATTATATTTGTTAAACAAATATAATTATCATGTCAAATGAATTTTAATTGGTATATATGAATTTAGATTTATAATTTATTAGTTTTCAAAGAAAAAAAAAAGAAAAAAAAAGAAAAAAAAAACAGAAAAAAATGGGAAAAAAAAAATCCGGACCGGACCGTCCGGCCCCCCTACCTGGACGGTCTTGCCCCCGAACCCGTGATGGGCACGGGTATTAATGGGCAAGGCAGGATTTTTGAAAAATAAACCTGTGATGCCCAGCCCGTTGTACTCGTGTGCCCGTGACGTCCATAACCGTGTCTACCCGTGCCGATGCTCGGGTTTTGCCCGGACCGCCCAGCCCAGACCGTTTACCAAACAATAGCACATGCTGCCAGTGCCAATTCAATAATTCAACCAGTGCCACCCCGTGATTAAATATAACTATATATTATGCTGCCAGTGCCAATTCAACAATTAAAGTTTTGCCTCACTTTTATCATTCTCCCATCATAGAAACTAGAACAATTTGAAGGAATTTGAAGTCATCAAAGCAACCAAGATTCTTTGAGCCAGCATGACGATGAAGTGATCCAGTCAGTACGACATAGTTTCTAGCAGTGAAAGAATGTGTTTATAGTTTTAATGCTTGTATTGTATTGTATTAGTGGATTATTTGATTGTAATCATTTATCTAAACAAAAATTATTGAAAAAATAATTTTTTATAAATTTTTTTCCTATTTTTTTAGTGTAAAACAAGCTTCTGGCAAAAAAAAAAAATCCGATTTTCCGATCCGAATCGGCTGATATCAGCCGGGACCGATCCCGATACCGATATTTCCTACTATGGTTATGTATTATTATAAAATATTATGTATACATATTTTTTTTTAAAACTTACAATTATTATTATTATTATATCATGTGTTCTATTTGTCATTATTTTTTTTGGTTAAAGTGCTTTATTTTTTTATTGGAATATAATTCGTTGCTATTACAAAATAATGTCACAGTATTTATCAAATAAGAATAAAAATTGTGGGTTATTAAATTCTTTTGTCTTAAAAAAAACATACAGTCATATTTTATAAAAAATACTAATCTATTTTATTTAATATTAAATTTGAAATTTATCCATAAATTTAGTCTTAAATTATATTTTATAATAATCATCATATCTTATATATATGTGAGTACTTAAATAAAATCAGCAATTGAATCGGTTGAACCACCGATCCAACCAGTGAACTGTTGACTCAAAGCTTCACCGAGTTGGTGTCCGGTTCACTTCTAATAACATTGATTGGACCGATTTTGCTATGTATTGGCTATTAAATATATTAAAACTTTGGGAGTATCTAGCTATCCCCCTGTAACAATCCCCTATTTTATCCCCCAAACATTAACTACTTCAATAACTACTAACTACCTAGGGGGACCACTTACTATTTTGGGACCACATAATATTTGAAAGATTTTATAACTGGCGTGCGCAAGTATTCATCTATAATGCATCAAGTATTAATCTATAACACATAAAGTATTCACACCTAATATATCAAGTATTTAAAAAAAAAAAAAAAAACTGGACACATTTTTAGAGGTGGGATTTTTTCTTCTTCGTTCAATATAATCAATATTTCTGACAATTGGTTTGGAATTTTGCAAATCTAAAACCACGAATGTTTTTTACATAATTTTATTTTTAAAATGAGATCCATGATGATATACTTTTGAGTTGTCCGTTGTACAAGTATTCATCATTATCGAGAAAGTATTCATCATCGTCGTGCAAGTGCAAATATAAAATCTGAACACATCATTCATCAATCTTTTACACTTTTTTAGAGGTGATTTTTTTTCTCCGTTCAATCTAACCAATATTTCTGACGATCTATAAGGAATTTTGTAAATCTAAAACCACGAACGCTTTCTACACAATTTTATCTTTCAAATGAGATCCATGATGACATACTTTCGAGTTGTCCGTTGCACAAGTATTCATCTCTTATAGAGAAAGTATTAATCCTCATCGTGTAAGTGCAAATATAAAAAATGGAACATCACTCATCCATCTGTTACACGTTTTTAGATGTGGGTTTTTTTTTCTCCGTTCAATCTAACCAATATTTCTGACGATCTGTGAAAATTTTTGCAAATCTAAAATCATGAATGTTTTCTACATATTTTTATCTTGCAAATGAGATCCATGATGACATACTTTTGAGTTGTCCGTTGCACAAATATTAATATCTTGTCACGCAAGTATTCATACCTAAGATATTAAGTATTCATTTATACACATTGAAGTATTCATTCATATATCTCTCTTTTTTTTTCAAAATTTATTTAATACGTAGTGGCCTAATTCACCATTAATAAAGCTTTGTTCCTTGCAAAACTCGCTACTTCATGAGGAATGAGAACATAAACATGAAATGGATTAATTGCATACACATATACAAAATTATTTTGATACGATCGACAGTGACGGATCTGATCCGGTAGAGACGTGCTCTAGTATTCATTCCTACAATTGAAGTATTCATTCATACACGTTAAAGTATTCATTCCTGGCAGAGGCATGCTTAATTGGGATGGAGTGACTGATGATCTCCGGCAGAACGTTCGCTAGAGCAGGAGTAGCAGGCATAGAGGGAAAAAATCGAGGCGAAAGTGCAAGAGAGAGGGAGTTTATTGTATTTACCATTTCGAGGTGGGAGAGGGTGGGAGGTGGGAGGTGGGAGAAGGAGGGGAGCTTATCGATGGAAAAACGAAGGTGGAGGTGAAGTGAGGTGAGGTGTGGGAGGCGAAGGTGAGAGAGGGAGGTGGGAGGTGGAGGTGGAAAAGGGAGGTGGAGGTGGAAGAGGGAGGTGGGAGAAGGAGGTGAGAGAAGAAGATGGAGGTGAAAGTGGAAAAATAGAGGTGAAAGAGAAAATGAGAAAGATGAAATAAATAAATGTTGTTAGAAATAGTAGTTATAGTTATAGTTAAAATAAAAAGTTAGTTGGGGGATGAAATGAGAGATGGATAGATGGGGAAAATTATAATTACCCTAAAACTTTTGTATTATTTTCTATGTAGCACTTTTCAAAAATAGAATCTGCAACCCATTTGATCAAAATAGTATGTATCAATCAATAAGATCCAGTATAATGTTTGCATCAAAATTATGTCATGACCACTTAGTAATCGTGTGATCAAGTTTCGTAAAGTTTTTCAATTTTTGGCTTATATTGCAAAAAGTCTTATTTATGATGCAGTTTGGACTAAAATTTTATCCAAAGTAAGTGGTATAGAATTTGGCAAATCTAAAAAAGTGCTACGAAAGGTCTTCAATTGGATGCACTCGAGCAACCTTTGTGACCAGTATAACTTTTATAAATAACAATATTTTTTATAGAGAAATTATGGGAGTTGTGAAAAAGTCAAGTTTACGAGGGGCTATGTGTGTGTGTGTGTGTGTTAAGTATTAAACTTGAAGTGGGTAGAAGTTGATAGAATGTACTAGAATAAATAGAATTAAACTTGAAGTGAGTATATAGAAGTTGATAGAATGTACTGTAATATTATTGTAAAAGAAGAAGTCTAAACCAACTTTGTATCTAAGTTGATAGAAGAAGGCATTAAAATATTATTTTAATATCTATATTTTGTATTTTGTATAATTTAGAGAGTGCTAGAATTATGTGCATACTAATGAAGCTTGGAAAAGAAGTTAGAATTATGTGAATACTAATGAAGCTTAGAGAAGAAGTAAAGTTGCATCTTGTGGAAGAAGTAATTGAAAGTCAAAAATTGTGGGCTATTATAATTTTGGCAAATTTTAAATTGAACTTTTTCAACTATAGTAGTGTATAAATAGAAGGGATATGTATGAGAAATATGTATGTGTATGAAAGAAAAAAAAAATTGTACTCTTGTAATATTTGCTTGATATAAATAGTTATTGAGTTTTAATTTCTCATCTCTTTGTCTTTGTCTTTCTTTTTTATTTGTTGAAAATCACCACTCTTACTCACCATAGCTTTCAACAGTAACTTTAATGGAATCGAAAATCCCTATACTCCATCTAATTTGCTATATTATTTGATCCGGTTCTTTCTGTAGAATAAAAAATTCCCTATACTCCATCCAGTTTTGTATATTGTTTCTAAATAATTTCTATAAATAAAAAGTTTTGAATCATCCATGCTGTCCTTGTGACGATCTTCTATGACATTCTTTGTAGTTAAGACAAGCAAAATCAGTTTGAATTCAAGCTCGAATTTGAACTTGTAAAAAATGTAATGGGACAAGTTGACGTTAAATTAGTTTAGAATTCTTGAATTTTAGGATGAAAAAGTCTGTAAATACACCTGAATGTTATTTTTTTCAGACAACTAAATGGTACCAATAAATTTTTAAATTATATCAAATTTAATACACCACCCTTATATACATAAATATCACTAATCTCATTTATTTTATTTTGATAACTGTGTAATTGATTATCGTAGTAATAAATAAAATTCACTGTCAAAACTCCAAATATAAGATTTTGAGCAACCGGATATGAAATTAAAAATCAAATAAAACATTCATTAGAGGGCACATTAGGCAGACACTATTGTTTCTTCTCATAAAACAATGTAACATCCAAAGACTACAAGTAAATTTAAAGATGGTCATCGTGAAGTATAAAATATACGATACATACTTTTTTTTTTATTACATGTGCAATTATACAACAAATACATTATAAACAAATTTCCAATTTTCGGATCAGAACTTATTGTAATCCCGATAATAATCACTATCAAGAATATATAGAAAAACAGAAGAAGATCAATTTTGTAATGTAATGGAAGCATTGTCAAATGAATCATTCTGCTGGGCCCACAGCTGCGAGTACCGGCCAGGTTTCGACAAAAGTACCTCATGTGGCCCCTGTTGCACCACCTTTCCATTTTCTAAGACTACAATCTGAAATAAAGGGATTTTACCAGAATTCTCAGGTAAAAGTTTTGCAATCTTTAGAGAAACAGAAAATAAGTACAAAGAGTGCTTCTATATTTCATGCATAACATAATGCAAGACTAGTACAAAATGTTGTATGTACTGATACGAAACTGTGTAACTGGTTTGTCCTCATTAGTGATAATACCTACGGATTTTAGACCCAAAAAGAAAAACATAATGCAAGACTTGCAAAATAAAATAAAGGCCGGTACCTCATCACATTGCATGGCGGTTGTGAGACGATGAGCTATAAAAATTGAAGTTCTATCCTTTGAAAGAGTCTTCAGTGAATTCAGTATGGCAGCCTCAGTAGTGCTATCAAGCGCACTGGTTGCTTCGTCACATAAACTTAAAAAGAAAATTTCACAAAAATTCAATACTTAGAATGAGATTTGACTTAAAAAGTTAAAATTGTTTACTACTAACAGGATAAATCAAGAAGCATACAGAATTGAAGGTGCTTTCAAGAATGCACGAGCAATTGATACTCTCTGCTTCTCCCCACCACTCAACTATAAAAAAAAAATCAGAATGTAACTTTATAATGTCGATAGATTTCTAGGAGGCTATGATACTATGCATAGCGTAGATTAGTCCGTACTATGGATCAATATTTCCATTGTCGAATTTCAAATAGTTGATATGAACTGTTCAACATGACCTCTAGATGAAAATGTACTTGCAGACTAAATTTTACATATTTTAGATTTTTTACTAATTTTAAAATACATAGAAAATCACTACTTTTGAATAGTCTCGAATATTTAGATCAAGTGACTTTCTACCTATCTATAAAAATAGTACAAAAATTGTAAAAAATGTAATGTTTGATCTAATCAGTACATTTTCATATGGAGATCATGTTGAACGATTCATATTGATTCTTTTGTACTTTGAAAACATAGATATCGATCCATAGTACAGACCAATCTGTGCTATGAATAGCACCATAGCCTCAAACTATATCATCATCATATATACCTTTAATCCTCGCTCTCCAACAATTGTCAAATATTTACCAGGAAAGCTCAAGATTGTGTCGTGAATTGCCGCATGACGGGCTGCTTCATACACCTAAGGTTGAGTTATAAAATTAAATACCAACAAATTTTTTTTAAAGATAGCATAATATTTATCAACTGAGTATACTAACCTCCTCTTCAGTCGCTGATAGTCGGCCATATTGTATGTTATTGAAAATTGTGTCATTAAAAAGTACCTATGTGGGTAATTATGGACAAGAGAAAACTTCTGTTAATCAAAGAAGCATTTATTTAAAAGGACCCCTAGATGAAACAAAAATTAGCTAATATTGTACAGCATTTATTTTCTGATTGGAAAAGATTTGAATAAGAAAAATAATTGCAGAGACTTACAGTATCCTGTGGAACAACTCCAATGCACTTTCGAAGACTTTGTAAGGTAATGTCCTTTATTCTCTGGCCATCTATGCTTATCTGAAACCAACATAAAGTTGCAAAAACTCAAAATCTGTCCAGAAATTAACCAAAGTTACTATGGATCCATATCTCTATTTTTAAAATTCAAGCGGTCAATCCAAATGATTCAACACAATCTCCATATAAAAATGTACGCATGCCCAAATTTATATTTTTTAGAATTTTATTACTATTTTTTTAGATAGGTAGAAAATCACTTGATATAATGATTCTAGACCATCTGAAAGTAGTGATTTTGTACATATCTAAAAAACAGTAAAAATATTCAAAAAAAAATGGAAAATTTGATCTCCAAATACATTTTCATCCGAAACGGTTCAGATTGACTAGTTGGACTTTAAAAATAAAGATATGGATCCATAGTATGGAGCAATGTGCGCTATGCATAGTACCATAGCCTCAATCATTGGACTACAATATGTATCATTAATTTCAAAATCCTATTAACTTTCAAAGATTAAAAAATATCACATGAAGAGAGAAGATGATCATTTTGTGATTTTATTTTATTTCTCTGTTGGAAGTTTCATCAGAAGATAAAAATAGGTACACTAATGAATCAAATAAATAAAAGAATTAACCACAAAATATATGTTCTCACCGCTCCAGAATCAGCATCGAAGAATCTGAACAACAACCTAATTATAGTTGACTTTCCTGTAGAAAGAAGGTCACCAATCAAGTAAAAATGAGTTGACTTCTTGAAAGAGAAGTTCATAAAATTTGATACTAGGATATAAACATAACGATAACCGACAAGTTTAGCTAGCTAGGCAATACCGCAAAGTTTATATAATGACAGAAATACAGCTACAGAGATATATGCCCTTCTCAAATATTCTACAATTAAATAGCTTTTGTATGATAAATTCTTCATTATTTTTTCATGCATAACAATAAAACATATTTAATAAAAAGTATGAATGTCAAACTTTGAAAGAAGATACAAATAGGAACAAAAGGGTTCTTACATTTTAATTAATTGCATACATGAAATTCCAAGGGAAAAATTAGAAAATGGGCCAGAAAAAAAGGAAGGAAGAATTGAAAATTAGCAACATATTATTTTGGCAAAGTTTCCCAATTTAAGACATTTTCCTGATGCTTTTCTATTTCATTACTACATGTAATGATTCTCCCGAATTATACAAAAAAAAAAAAAAAGGTTTTTCCCCTATTTTTGGGGCAATTTTCAATTTCTCCATTTTTTCACTACTTTTTAATGATTTTTGCTGAATTAAACAAAAATCAATGACACATTCTGACGACCTTCTCTATTTAAGATATGCATACCTATCATATTTAAATGCCATACATTATTAGGTCCATCCAATGCATATCTTATCAAAATTCAAAAACGAATCGGATATGATAGCATATTTGGCATATCTATGTGAAAATAGAAGAAAAAAATAAGGGATAAAGATTTGTACCACTTCCACTGGTTCCCACAAGGGCAACACTTCTCCCAGCTGGTACCGAAAAAGTTACTCCATCAAGTACCTTTCTTTCAGACAAATAGCTGAAATGCAAAAGAAAATATATGTATGCATGTCCTCCAAAAAAGTAAAAATAAAATGTTTCCAAATAACTAGACTAGCAAATTATAAGGATATATCCCTCCAAAAAATAAATTATAAAATTTTCTTTTGGGGACAGCTTTAATGTTATAATTGTATCTTTGTAACTCTTTTGGAAGATGGTATGGTAATTTTCTTACACAAACAAAAATACCAAAAGTAAACATAAAAGTTTAATCTAATACTTGATGTGCTAACTTTTTATGGGGAGAAATAAATAAATTACCAAGCAAAGAGAGAGAGAGTAATACCCAAAATGCACATTGTCAAATTCAATGGATCCACCTTTAAAAACTAAAGGATATGCGTCAGGCTTGTCTTTGATGGCAGGCTCTACCTGTAAACCCATCATAAAATCACCTGTTAAATTAAATCAGAGTAAGTAAGGATGCTATGCACCAGTAAATATACTTTAACAAGACAAAATTTCTTTATTACAAAGGCATAAATATGTTCAAAAATATTACTTGTGCAAATTTGATAACAGAAATATATACCTCTAGCAATTGAAACAAGGACTTCATATCAATCAAGCTTTGTTTTGCTTCTCGGTATACACCTCCTAGGAAATAGAGTGGCACAGACAGTTGAAAGAGCAATCCATTTACCATGACCTGTACATTTGAACAAATTATTTAATATAAAATCATAATGGTTATGAAATTCCAGTAAAAATATATTACAATAATAACATCAAGATGAAGGATCAAAACAATAACAACTGTCTAGACGCCATTTTCTGGAATTGTAAAATTTCATTACAACAACTCTTTTGCTGTTTGCTAGGAGTTTCAAGGTTCTCTTTTCTTGTATTTATTAGCAAGATTGCATTGGAAAAAGAGTGAGACATGGTATGATGAATGGCGCAGAATAGTCCGTACTATGGATCAATATCTTCGATTTCAAATTTCAAACAGTCAATCTGAACCGCTCAGCATGAAGAATATGTGCTATGCATAGTACCATAGTCTCACTCCATTGAAGAATATTAAAAGAACAAGCAAAACAAAGCAAGAAGATGAATTTACCAAGTCACCAACAGTCATTGCACCACTCATTATCCCATAAGAAGAAAGAACCATTGCAGTGGATAAGGCAGTGCTAAATATAGCATTCTGCCCAAAATTTAGAAAAGCAAGACTAGATTGCGTTGTCAGTGCTGCACCTTCATACCCTAATATTATCCAAAGAAATTTCTCTCAGCATACCACAAACACATGATAAACAACATTTTCAAAGGAGTGAGGCTATGGTACTATGCATAGCACGGATTGGTCCGTACTATGGATCAATATCTTCGTTTTCAAAGTTCAAATAGTCGATCTGAACCGTTCAACATGATCTTCATATGCAAATGTACTTGCAAACCAAATTTTACAATTTTTAGAATTTTTTTGCAATTTTTTACATAGAAAATCACTTGATTTTACAATTCTGGACCATCCAAAAGCAGTGGTTTCTACTTACCTAAAAAATATAGTAAAAAGATTTTAAGAACTACAAAATTTGGCCTGCAAGTATATTTCATATGGAAATCATATTTAACGGTTCGGATCAGCTATTTAAGTAAAGAAAAAGGAAAGCAGAAGGAATGAAATGTGTACTCACTCTTCAAGTACTTGTCAAATTTATCAACTTCATGTGCTTCGTTATTGAAGTACTTGACAGTCTGAGATAATATCAAATAAAATAGGAGGAGATCAACAAAAAAGCCGTTTTAGAGTTAGACTAACAAAAAAAGAACATATTCCATGATAACTATATTACATTACCTCATAGTTCAATAGCGAGTCAATTGATACTGTGCTTGCATCATTTTCTGCTTTATTCATTTGTTGCCTGAATTTAGTCCGCCACTGTCAACACTCGAGGAAATAAGTTATATTTAAGTTTGAGTGAGGCTATGGAACTACGGATAGCACATATTGGTCCGTACTATAGATCAATATCTTCATTTTTGAAAGTAAAGACAATCAATCCAAACAGTTCAACATGTTTTTCATATGAAAATGTACTTGTAGATAAAATTTTATATTTTGCAGATCTTTTTTACTATTTTTGTTAGATAGGTAGAAAAATCACTTGATCTAAAAGATTCTACGCCATTCAATAGTAGTGATTTTCTGCCATTCATATGGAGATCACATTGAAAGGTTCAGATCGACTATTTGGATTTCCAAAGTGAAAATATTGATCCGTAGTACGGACCAATCGGTGCTATACATAGTACCATAACCTCATTCTTTAAGTTTTACTTATCCCTAGTTGTGAAAACAAAACAAAAAAATTGGACGACATGCAAAGCTATGATACCTGTGTTAAAACCAAAGTGAAAGCAACATAAGCAGCAACTGAGAGGGATGTTATCCAAGCAAAAGAAGAACCAAAACTGTATGCTAGAATAGTTGACACCATAGCTATCTGCACAATAAAAGCAAACAAAAATGAGAAGATAACTGTCAAGTGTCAACTAAGACTAATTTTGTGAGCTGAAAACAATATAAAAAAAAGGGGTAGTACCTCTAGTATTGTAGGTACGACATTGAACACCATAACCGAAAGAATGTTATTGATGGCACGGCTACCTCTGTCAATGATGCGATTTACAGCACCAGTTTGACGGCTGCAATTTGCAAATAAGAATCACAAAGTGCAAGGAGATGGGATAGTAAGTAACAATGGAATGGGGAATAGTCTATTCCATGGTATAGTGAGGGACTAAAGTGCAAAAAGTAGGGGTCCGAATGCAAATTTGCATCCCAATTCAATTTTTCCACCTTTCCAGAATTGTATTCAACTCCAATCCCATCTATTTTTTTCCCTCGATTCTTTTCTATCTAAATAATGTTAATTTTCAGCCAAGGTACCTGAGATGAAACCGAAGATCAAGTTCATGTAAATGTGCAAATACCTGCAATTGGTATAATATAAGAAATATGATCAACGGGCACATCTATAGTGGAAATTGACAATTATAAACAGTTCGTAATCAACAAAATATTTTTTTCAAGGAAGTTGTAAACTAGCACTAAAGAGTTAAATTAGAATAAACTAAATTGTACTTTTTCATCCTTTTTTATATGAAAAAACAAACAGAACTGATTTAAGACTCAAAGGGTACCTTCTTAGACACAGCACGAATTGCTCCCAGAGCGACCTTAGAAAAGACCGCATTTCGCAATTCTAATTAAAGATATAAAAGATTGTGAGAAAGACATAATTATCAGATAAAAAGGAAAGCGAAAAAATAGTCTAAAGAGATGCATTTTATTTTAGAATAACATGTACCATTACAAGCTGCTGCACCGGATCGAGCAATTCCATATCCTATCAAAACAGCTGCTGGGCTAACAAAAAGTGCCAACATAGCCGAATTAGCTTCATTAAACGATGCCAATGCAGCATCCGACCCGGTAATAGCTGACAGCCAATCCACAGCAAGCTTGAAAATTATAGGCACTTGCACATTTATAACCTAAATAACAAAGAATCTATTAGTACATCTGCAGTAGCACTTTTCATACAGAGTTATACGAGTGAAGCTATGGTACTACGCGTAGCGCAGATTGGTCTGTACTATAGATTAGTATCACCATTTTCAAAGTTTAAACAGTCGATCTAAAAAATGTACTTGCGGACCAAATTTTACATGTTTTAGAATTTTTTAGTATTTTCTAGATAGGTAGAAGATCACTTGATTTGAAACTTCTAAAAAACTTCTAAAAGCAGTTCATTTGGTCTTCTAAAAGCAGTTCACTTTTAGAATTTTACATCCAAAAGCAGTGGTTTTCTACCTGTCAAAAAAAATAATAAAAAACTTCTAAAAAATGTAAAATTTGGTCTTCAAGTATATTTTCATATGGAGATCATGTTTAACAGTTCAGATCAACTATTGTGCATATCACCATAGCCTCACTCATGTTTCAAATTAATAGATGATGCTCTAGCTAAAACCTTTGCACCGATAAGGAGGCCGAGAGCAAGGAGAGTTCTGACACGAAATTCTACACTATCATTCATTAATAACTGCTTTGCAAGGCTACGCAAGATCTTAGTATCGGCTATTTGATCGTCAGCATCCCTCTTCAAAGAATCTTTCACTGTTTTGTTATTGTTTTCTCCTACAGGATTTGCTGTTGCTGCGACCCCATTGGATGAAGTGGAAAAGGATGATGCATGTGCCTTTTGAAGTTGCTTCTGAATTAATAAAAATAACTCACACATGAGAGGAATGTGCATCAATTTAGAAATTTAGTTTTTTGCTTTGCTATCAAACTAGTACCAGCATTTTGCCTTTGCAATTAACACTCAGCACAATTTCTGGGTCATTTGCAAATAGACCAAATAACCAAACGGAGTTTACATAAATAAAAATAAGAAAAAACTTACTGTTGTTCCTATTAATCAAAATACTATTTCTTTGAATTTGGGTCATACAAATTTGGAGCTCATTCAATGGTACATTCAAAGTTGATAAGGACACACCCTAAAAATCGAGTTTGGATCTCCTAAAGTAACCCAATTTTTGAGTTTAGATCTGGACTATCAGATTCGAATCAGGCTGTCAGATTAAAGGGGCCCTGTGCGCTCCACCTCGGGCTGGATTGGCTCGGATTCGAATCGGACAGTCTGGATCTAAACTCAAAAATTGGGTTACTTTAGGGGATCTGGACCCATAAAAATTTAGGTATAATTGAAAAGGGGGGAATTTCATGAATGCCCTCAAAAACCTCCAAAATTACGTATTTCTCTTTATAAAATTTATAATATCACATTTACCCTCTAAATTTAAAAAACTCACAAATTTATCCAATTTATTGCCTTTTCTATTAAAACTCATTTTATATTTCTAAACTTCCCATTTTACCCCTTATTAAAAAATAAAAACATGTAGCAACTCTAAGAAAAAATTTGATTCTTCCAATTGGTTAGTTTCTGAAGGCAAATGGTTTATTTCTTTGTGGCACGTACACAGTGACATTTTAGGCATAAGCTTGTGTGCACAGTAACAGTTTATAAGCCGAAAATACGTAATTTCGCAGTTTTTGAGGGGCATATATGAAATTCCACACAGTATCTTAGTAAGAAAGAAAATTACCAGTCCCCTGTAAAGTCTCCCACTGTTGAACACAGAGAATCCCTTAAAATCTCCACCATTTCGCGAGAAATCGACGGTGGCGAGAGAGAAACGGTGAGGTCGCTGACTCTGAGTTCGACTTTGATCGAACCAGTTCTTCTTGCTGCACCCGATCGATCCGAGCGCGCGAACTGAGAGGGGATAGCTGTTGAATCGGTAGAGTAGGAGATGTCGAGCGCCAATCAAGGCCCTCATTAGTGAGAAAAAATTGGACTGAAAATAGTGATATTTTTTTGGGTTTTTGTGATATTCTTTTCTCGATCGAGATTCGAGGCTGAGTGGAGGGAGGGATTGCCTTTTCGCGCGTTGAAGAAATTTTCAGGTGATGATTTTAACGAAGCACTTTTGTTTCATACAGTACACGTACTATAGAATTAAAATTATTGCTGCATATGATTCGTGCGCTGCATGAAGCCAAAACTACTTTGTTAAAGTCTTGAGTCTTGACCCAATTTTTTTAATTTTGTGGGATTTCTTTGATAATTTTTCCTATCGAGAATGAGCGAAGAGATTCGTGTTAGATTAAAACGGACGACTCAGATTTTCATTCTATGCTGTACAAAGATTTGTATATATTTATAAATTGCCTGACGATAACTTCTATGCATGTCAAAAGAATTGCATGGTTACGTTATGTTGAGATTTCGGCCCAATCGGCCCAGCCCAATTTCCTCCTTTCTTCTCTTTGTATCTCTTGTGATGAGACTGTAGTAAAGTTTGGGTAAATGCAATTAGGCCCAGTCTGAGCCCACAAATTAATCATGAATAGTGTCCCCAAATCCTAAGATTGGACTAGGTAAATGCAATTTACCTCTTCTTTCTTTCCCTAATAGTTTACCGAAATTGAAATTTAATTACCAGTAATATATGTTGGAGCTGGTTTTCAATAATTTAAATTCATAATTTATGTGCTGAAACAAGAAATTGAAAATGAGGGAAAGAGTGGAAATAGGTGTTTCCAAATTGTCTCAAGAATTTAATTATTTTAAAATATGATGAGTTGGACGTCCACGTGGCATCCTGCTAGTATTTTGAATGAAAAAAGTAATAAAGTGACTTAATCAGAATAAATAAAAAGTTTAGTAACTTTCAAGAGACAAATCAAGCTTGAATGATCAATTCATGACAAAGAACAAAATTTAGTGAACCCTAACGAAATTTATGCATTATATTGTATCATGTCACACAATTGATTAGGTGTTGATATTTTTTTCTTGAGGAACCAGATGCTGATAATTTAATCATTATTATTTTCAAAACACTCAACGAATAATCAATCGGTTTTCAAATTGCATTAATTTGATATGCAATTAATATATCTAATTTATAGATAACAGTTTGGTTTTCACAATAAAAGACTTGAGATTTTTCTAAAAAATAACAAAAGATAAAAACTTAAAAAGGTTCATGAAAAGAATTTTTACATCCGTATCTATTGAAGCAAGCAGTAAAATTATACTTAATTTACTATTTGGCTTACTAAATTCTCTCTCAATTACATATTTGTATAACGGTAAAAGGAAGTAAAAAAAGAGTATTTAAGTAAAATTTAACAGGCACCCCCTCAAAAATAAAATAATAACAACAAAACAACAGAAAAAAAAAACCTTATTGACCGGTTATTGTATTTCTTGCTAAAAGAAGAGATTAAAAAAAATATATATATATATATATATATATTTTGTGTGACTGGAGACACTCTAACTAGAATTACTGGTAAATTCTCTCTCTAATTCTCAGGCCTCTTAAGCTTGGTTTCTAGTTTTTTCACAGCCCAAGTGAGAGATCTCACATCCTTCGCTTCTGACAGGTCGTCCCAAGAATCAGACTGGAAAAAGAAAATAGAAATAAATAAAATAATGCCAGAAAGTAGATCTCAGATAACCACTGATACAATACAATACATACATTCATCTCTTTTATTTATTTAATTTATTCTATAAATACACAGATTAGTATGTCTGCATCCTCTGAGATATCTCAAATTTTCAATTTATCTGAAGTCGGGCCAATTTTTTTCAGTGCCCAGTATTATTTTGCTTTGAGATTCGTGTATAAAGGACTTTGAACAGTCCAGATTTTCCACAGATCAACTCAAAAGTTTGAGATATCTCAGTGTATGTGAATTCCTAAGCATATGCATGTACCAGATCGCTACAGCATTTTTTTTTTTTTTTTGATAAAAAGTAGGGTAGAACCGTAGAACCCACCGATTTCATCCTTACAGCAGTGTAAACAAGTAATATATACTACTTCTTAAATTTCAACCTTAAATAAGCTTCTATTAGATTTAAAACTAGTTAAACAATTTGGTCTCCAAGTACATTTTCATATGCATAATACCGATTTTTTAAGGTTCATATTTCTATGTCTGAAGTTCAAACATCCAATCCAAACAGTTAAACATGATCTCCATTTGAAAATGTACTTGGAGACCAAATTCTTATATTTTTTAGTATTTTTTTACTAATATTCTAGCTCGCTACTTGATATAAAAATTCTGGACTTTTCTACCTACCTAAAAAAATAGTAAAAAAATCTAAAAATGTAAAATTTGGTTTGTAAATAAAGATATGGATCAAAAAATGCTAACCTCTTTCAACATATTCCTACATTTCTCCAACTCATCCTCGCTAAGTGTCTCCTGCTTGTGCACCACTTTAAGAACAAACAACACATGAGAACTCAAAACATCCCGGCAATGCTTAGCAAGTTCACTTTGCCCAAAGGCTGACTCACACCCGATCTGGTAAAAGGGGCAGTTAACCATCCGCATTTTGCACACAGTGATGCAGTGACGATCCATATCCCTCCTCAAAAGTCTCTCTCCACAACTCTGCTCACATTCCACAATTTTGAATTCACAAGCCGCTTCATGCTCATATTTACTAAATGCTGAGAATTTCGCTCTGCATCCTTCATACGTGCAATCGACTTTTCGGTACGTGCACTCACTCATGTGCTCACGTAACTTCTCTGCAGATGCATATTTTTCACCACAGTGATATTTTCTCTTCATATCCACATTCTTGATGAAAATTGCAGAAATGCCCTCCCGGCGATCAATTGGCCAGAAATTGTCGGTCTCCATGTCTTGGGCAAAATCGTCAATTTTATCCTCACGGTTTTCACTCAATAACCAGCCTGAGACTCGGCCAAACAAGTTCCTCTTGATTTCGGCAAAATCGTCCATGAAATCAGAGATAATTTCAGCCGGGTCGTCAGAGAATTCAACCTGTTGATTCGGTACCGCTTCAACTGTACCAACAATTGATTCTGTGATAAAATTTTGGGATCTCTCTGTCAGATAGTCAACCATCTCTTTTCTAATTGTGACAGCAACTGATGCATGAGACCGAAACGGGTCACCAGCTGTATTGTCAATGCAGGCTGTGGCAAGGCCAGTGAGGATCAGTTGTGCCACCTTGTGTACCAGTTCAGTGTCACAGTTGGGACAGTCATATTGGAGCAGGGTTGAATTCCTAATAGGATTCAAATCAGTCATTGGGAGGTCCATAATTCTTCAGTTCACTATTGATTCCTAATTCCTGCAGTAGAATAAAACACTTTTATGCAACTTGATTATTGATTTAATTTTATACAAATACTTTATGCCATTTTTTCCAGTAGAAGGGCTGTTACTGGTAATAGATACACACACACAACCATAATGCTAATCGTAAACAAGGAAATAAATCAATCATCTCTTATAGATTCTTCTTTTTTGTTTTTCCAATAGTGACGAAACTACCCCTCTCCTTGAGAAATTACAATTACTCAAAAACACATAGAAAAGCCTGTGTATATAAAATAGAAACCAATGCAAATTCAATCAAGTATGAAATGTGAACAATATATTTGATGTTTTTGACATGCTCCATGCAAACATGGTAGGATCTAATTCAAGGCCAAGATATGCACTAACTAATCATCCCAATTTGAGTACAGCATAATATCAATTTAGAAATTCGGATAATATCCAAAGCCATCCACACCATTTACCAAGATTCACAAACCAAACTCAGTATCATTTGGTCATTTATTGATCAGAAATCCAAGAAACAGTCTTTATTTATTGAATTTTACATAATTTTACCCAATTGCTCTAAATTTCAACGAATTAATAACATGGGTTTTGACTCACCCCGAGTTATGCCGATTCTTCCTTCTAAATCGTTCGATTGATTATTTACCGATGCGAATCTTGGAAGGCGAAGAAAGGATTGAATGATCGGAAGAGAGATTTGATTTGGGATTTGGGATAGCGTCAAAGAAAGAAAGTTTTGTTGATCAAAAGAATGAAGGAATTCGGATCACACCATGTGAGGTACCTGACTCAATCAAATTATAAACGGACGGCTCACAATCATTCTTTAATTTGGCATCAATCTCAAAGAAGAATCTGGGCCCTTCGTTTCAACTAGGATTCCAAACGTGGAGTCCGTCTCCTGTTAGGTGGGGCCCAATGGTTCAATAAGTAAGTTATTCGTGTGGGACCCACTATATAATTTTTATTCTTTCACTTCGGACATTAAAATTAGATATAAATTTTATGAGGCATTATGTGTATAGTGAAAAATGAATAGTTTAGGTTCATTTTGACAGAGTTAAAAATTTATGATATGAGAATAATTCGAATATAATTAAAAAATAATTTGGTACTACAAGAAAGTAAAAAAAAAAGTTCAAAGAAAAATTTTAAAATTTTAAAAAAATTCGGGTTTTTTCGCATTTTATTTGCAAATAATTCGTGATTTGCATTTATTGGCAAATAAAACGTGCTAAAATGTGCTAAAATGTGCTTGGAGATATGCTAAAATGAGCCATGGAGTAAAACAAATTTTTGCTCCATGGCTATATACATATATAGATAGATAGATAGATAGATAGATAGGCTACTATGCTTTGCAAATTAAAGTAAGTGTTTTAATTTGTTCTTATATCTTTAGTTTCAAAGTTCAAATATTCAATTTGAACTTCTCAACATGTTTTTCATATTGAAATGTGCTTGGAGACCAAATTTTACTATTTTTTTATAAATTTTCAAAATTAGTGTTTTTCTAAATTAATATTTAGTTACCCTAATACTACTCTGTCGGATTACAAGCACATAATCCTACCGTGTAGTAGTGTCAGGTGTCGATCTACAGTGATAGATCTTAAGTAGTTTAACAATTTTAGCACTAGTCAAGGTTCTTTGTTTTAATTGGGTAGCGTGTATACTAAATAAAATAATAAAACTACAGGGTGATTTTATAGTTTACTCTGACAAATTTATAGGTGAAGATGCTAATTGTTGTAAACCAAGTAGGGGCAGAATCAGAAGACATTCATTTGATAAGTTTGGGGGTGCCACATGAACATTACTTCTTTAGTGTACAGTATTTTAATTAAGCAAATCAGATTTTATGGGGGATGCATGGTCCCTACTCGCACCTCCTTGGTTCTGCCACTGAAACCAAGTTTAGGGAGCCTCTAAGGTTTTAGATGAAACACTTCTAATTATCTCAATACATATTTATAGTACTCATGTTTACCCGCATATGGCCTTCTATCACTGCCGTATGCAGTATAGACCACCCCGCAGAGCAGAGCCGTATACCGGTACTGCTATTCTCTATGAATGTTTGGGTTCGGTTCTATGCGTATTTGAAAGGTTCTCCGACTCTAACAATTCAGATTATCACAGAATATAATGTAATTAGATTACTTACACTAACATAATTAATTATATTCTCCTATTACTTGCTAAGTAATAAATAAATTCCTAATTATACTTCGATATGCTATCTTATCTATATTCTGCCAAGGAAGCTCATTGGGTTCTAATCCTAGTCTTTGAACCCCTGCCAAGTCTCGTTAAAGTACTTACTTGTATCTCTCTCACACCGAGGTACAATTACTTAACAACCTATTGGTATGTGAAAGACATTGGCATATAGTAGACAGAACTATGTATGAAATGACATATTTCAAATAGACATAAAAGAAAAACAAATATTATAGTAAAGAGATAAAATAGAATTCATTACATCCAAACCCTAAAGAGGTGAAGCTTGCCTACTCAGAGCCATGACAAAATAAAAGAAGTAATAAAAGAAAGACATAATCTAAAACCTAGAACACCTCTTCGTTGGATGACTCCTTCTTTCAACTTGGACTTTGAGCACCTCTTCTTCTCCAACTCCAGAAATTACACACAATATTATGCTCTAAACTATGAACTTACACAACTAAAACATGCACACTAATTCATATTACATGAGAGATTTATATAGTCTTCTTAAAGGCGTGTAGCCATGTAGATCATGGGAAAACATGGGTGCCAAATATAGCTTTTCATGTCATATTTGGAGCGCTAAATATAGACTTCAATGTGTAGCAAGGCCTGCCACATCTGGAGATTCATTCTTCTAGAATGTTGATGTCCAACGGCTGAGATTTCATTCAAAGTAGACAGTCCAAGGATTCAATTCATGTGCCCGTGTGGCATAGGGTTTATACCGCATGCAGTATAGGTTATACTGTAAGGCACTGTACTTAGCCAAATTTCAGTGAATTCCACCATGTTGCATGTTGTGCACTTTGTGTGAGGTGTCTGCATACTCCGTGTGAGGTGTCTGCATACTTCGTGTGAGGCATTTGCATACTCCATGTGATGCCATATTTTGACACTTCCTTCCGAATCAACCTAAATATGACATTTTTGCTCCGTTTTCAGCATAAATTCACAACTTTCTCCAAAACCTGCCAAAATAGCCTAAAAACACATTTGCAGTGAATAATTCGGAAAAATGAGTACTTTGCATACGCTTTTTCATAATTTTTCATACTTAAAAGTAGTGATTTTCGCTATATAAATTGGCATTATCACTCTCCTAGTGAAGACCTTGCTATTTTACTAGTCTATCATTTGTAAATTGCATAGCCTTCCTTTAGAAAAACCCTAGATCTAATCTATCCTAATATTCATGAAAATTGGTGTTCTTTGATCTGAAATGGTGATCTGTGCTTCCAGAAACCGATTGGTATTAGATTGGGTGCTTATATAGACCTTTAACCCTGATCTAGAGCTGTAACCGCTGTTCTGACAGTTATTCTGTGCTGATACCTGAGTCGCATTCGGTTCACTTCTTGGTTGCATCGCTGGCATAAATCGTATGCGGTTGCTCTCTAGGTCGCGTGCGGATAAGGGCATCCACACGGCCTGGGCTGATCTCTGACTCTAATAATAATGTATTTACAAGGGGAGAAAAAAACAATTACAGGACTGCATATCACACATTTTCATATGATACAAGTTATATGAAATTACCCTTGTAACAAGTTTGAGAAATCTAGAAATGTAATTTCTTTTATATGAACCATTCTTACCTTGCAAAAAACTAGTACTGCACATGTTAAAAACACATATTTTAGTAGTGCTTGCATGTATTCCTCGTACTTCGTCAATTTCATTTGTGATTTCTAATCACTGTAAAAATCCACACGAGACAACAGAAGGCACTTGAGCATTTGATGTTCCATTATGTGTTCCTACATAGAATTCATTTGAAAATTACACTTTGCATTTGACTTCCTTGACACAACAGTTTGGGTGCTACATGATAGTTTATGAGTCAAATTATTTACTGAATTTTGCAAAATTTACCTGACATATATCCATAATTTAACTAGTATATATCTTCATAAAGAATTATATAAAATAGATGTATATACATTGCAGATTTTTCTCCTTTAATTTCCACTACATGATAGTCATCAATTTTCATGTTGTTGAGAAATAGGATCTAGAATCTCAGATTGATAATCATCATAGATCTACAATTAGAGGATTAAGATTAAATTAAGGACTTAAAGGGGTCTCCTTACATTTATTGAATAATAGATACACTGTACATAGATACCGAAAGTACAAACAGTAACATAGTAAAAACGATAACTTAATTAGCTTGTAATATAAATAACAATAAGAACTTGAAAAAAGATTAGATCAATGAAATATTTTTTCTCATCAAAAGTTTTCTCCTTAGAAACTTACAAAAATAACACATGTGCACTGCGATTTGTGTTTAATTATGCATGCCGTTTAGAAGATCCCAGTAATAAGTATTGTCAAGGATGATGTCAGTACGAATTAAGTGATATATAAAATATTGAACAAAGTCAATGCAGCTATCTTAAGATTTTTAAATATTGTTCTTTTAATCTATATATCCTAATTGTCAAGGGTGACGTCCGTATGAAGTGAAAAATAATGAACAAAATCAATGCAGCTATAGATATAGCCACCCGTTCTCATGTGCATGCACTACTAATTAGCAACTTTGCCTTGCCATATATATTTGCGTGGTGGATTGTTAATTAAATTGATGAACAAACCCGGCACATGTGCTACCTTCATCATGGTTAATTACGATAGATCCAGCACGGATGATGTCATACTTGACAAATACGTTTTTGTTTTCTTGGAAATTGATACGTCATATCTCAGGGAGATTAGACTGTATGTGAGATATACCCCTCATGAGGAGTGTTGTAAATAACGGTATCCGGTCGTCGGACGGACAGAGAATCAACAAACGATTAATCGAGAATAATCAAGAATAATCGGTCATAATTGGAAATAATCGATCGATTAGTCGGAAACATCCATAATGGTTTGGTCACCACCAACGACTAATCAGCCGATTAATCGGTCTAACACAATAAGAATGAGACACTTTTCGTGAGGATAAAAAAGTGATTTTTTGCAACGGACTACTTTCATTGTTTAGGTTTTTTTTTTTTTTTACAACCGATGATCATCATAAATGTGTTTTTCTCCTCACAAAAAGCGTCTACTTTGTTGTAGTGTAAATGGCCGTATTTTACAACACTGACAAGGAGAGAACATTTGCTCTGCTTGTGTGGTTAAGCTACTGTGTTGTTTGGTGGTATACCATCTTGCGTCATTTTGGGAGGTTTATATATGTTGATTGGACAAGAATTAACTTCCTCCTCGATGATTTTCTTCGTTTTGTACTTTGGTTAGATGATTGATAGTAACGACTATTTTTTTTTTGTTTAAGTTGAGAGCTGCGCAGGATCTTGTGGATTCTACCAGTCTATGCATCTATACGAAATATACTTAATTAATATCTACTCCTAAAACAGAAAATTAAAAATGCTGAAATTAAAAAAAAAATGGATTTTTTATTTTTCTGAAAATTTAAAGTTACTAAATGTAAATTCCTAAACTAATATTTTTTGGATTTTTAAAGTAAAGTAAATAACAAAAAATAAAAGATAAGATTTAAAAGATAAAAGACATAGATATATTCAATTAAAAAAGTTAGACACTTTAATGACAATATAAAAATTTGCAAGGATTTTCACACTATTTTCGGCAACAGTGCCAAAAAGCTTGATGGATCAAAACAGAGCTAATAATATTAATAACTATAATTGTCTACTTTACAATCGATTCACAAATGTATAAATTTATCATATAGTATAGATCGAGGTGTCGGTCCATAGATAATAGTGTATTAAGGATAAATCCTTCACTAATTCTAGGTTTGTTTGGTTGTATTTGATTGTTTGGTTGAGTTGTGTTGTGTTTAGGTGATCAATAAAAGTAATAAATTAAGGATTAAAGGTAGCTCATTGCCAACTTGATTTGTATTATTGTATGTTTAATGGCTAGCAAATATTGATGCTAGCCAATTATAAATCGAATAAAAAAAAATAGAAACATACATGGTATACATACACGGTTTGTATTAAAAAGTCGTGTATGGTATCCACAAATCATACATGGATCCTTTGTAGAAACTGTGTATATAACCATTATTATTATACGCAGTTACTATGACCATTTATAAATCATCAGTTTAGCGTTTCTTTTTTTTTCTTTTTTTTTAATTTTTTTCTTTTTTTTTATTAAGATTTGACACAGTTTCCTTTTAGAAAACTGTGTATAGAATGTATAGACCTTTTCATACATGATGCACAAGGACACAGTCGCAAAATTGTGTGTCATTAGATTTGTTAACCATGTATAGTTGCATTTTCTATAGTAGTCAATTTTTATGTATTGCTGAATTTAGTGCATAGTGTTGTGTAAGGTCAATGGTTTAAATAACCTTTGACAATTGTATTAATTAATAAAAAACTTACATGCTATTTACAATGGAATTAGTGCATAGTTCTCTGTTAATTCCCTAGCTAGCATAGCAGACTATTAGAAATACTAATTAAGATTTAAATACCCAAGAAAAATGATATATAGATGATTGATATCATCTCTATGGAGAGATATAGGGTCAATTTTATTCGCCTGAAGGATGGAAGAAATAGAGGTCGAAATTAACAGTATATATCCTTATTTTTTAAAAACAATCAGTACTTACTAATTAAATCAGGTGGATAGGTGGAAAGTATATATAGCAGACCGCTTCAATTCAGAAATAAAAAATAAGTCAGAGTGCAATAATAGAGTTGAAAAATATTTAATACTAAATTAAATTCCCTTACATTTTTTTTTTAAGAAAATGTCGCCCATGGATGATGGATCTCTCTCTCTCTCTCTCTCTAATTCTCTATAAAAACGCTTCTTCAACCCTCCATTCTTCACAAGTCATAAGCCTCTATACTTTTCTGATCAATTAATTAAGCATATATTTCTCTCTAATCCAAGACCACCATGGGTAACTACTAACTAATCAATTCTATTAAGTTCCCAAATTCAACTATTTAACTGTTTTGTATTTCTCTTTCTAATTTTCACTAAATTTGTTTTCCTCCTCTGATACAGGCAAGATCAAGATCGGCATTAATGGTATCTATGTTTGGCCTCTCTTGTTTAGAATTTTCTCTTTCTGATTTAATCAATACTTTTGTTAAGAAAACCATGGGCAGGAGGAGAGTATTATATTATACATGTCTACTAATTGTATATATTATTGATGAATTAATCTTTGCCTTTGCTTGGTTAGGTTTTGGCAGAATTGGCCGTCTGGTTGCTAGAGTTGCCCTTCAAAGCACAGATGTCGAGCTTGTCACGATTAACGATCCATTCATCGCCACTGATTACATGGTAATAATTTAATATTCTATTTGATCAAATTTTATCATAACTTATAAATATATAAATGTATTTTGTACTCCAAATTAAGAAAAAAAAAGCATTGACTTGTGTAATGTAGACATACATGTTCAAGTACGATACTGTACATGGCAAGTGGAAGCACAGCGAAATCTACATAAAGGATGCAAAGACTATCGTCTTTGGTTCACAAGAAGTCACTGCTTTCAGCTCTAGGTAATTAACCAGATTTGAACCATTAATTTATTAACTTGTTAAACAACATTTTGTTGTGTAATTTCCTTTTGAAATGTTTACATTCTTATTGATTGATAGAAACCCCGAGGAGATTCCGTGGGGCGAGGCCAGAGTAGAGTACGTTGTGGAGTCGACCGGTGTCTTCACTGAAAAGGCCAAGGCTGCTGCTCACTTTAAGGTTTGTATATTTTTCTTTTTGTATTAATGTCTAGTTGGATTTATTTCAATAATTGAAATGAATAAGAGTGAGGCTATGGTACTATGCATAGCGTATATACGTATGTACAATGGATAAATATTTTTATTTTCAAAATTTTAACGGTCAATCTAAATCTTCGTGAAACATGATCTCCATATGAAAATGTACTTGAAAACTAAATTTTACATTTTTTTTAGAATTTTTGTACTATGTGTATAGATTGGTAAAATGATTGTATACCTATTTAAAAAATAGTAAACAATTCTAAAAAAATGTAAAGTTCTATATACAAGTACATTTTCATACAGTGATCGCATTGAACCTTGAAAACAAAAATACTAATTTGCACAATGCATAGTACCATAGCCTCACTCAATGAATAATATATCATAGATTAATTTGTTTTGTAACTAAAATACAGGGTGGTGCTAAGAAGGTGATCATCACTGCTCCCAGCAAGGATGCTCCGATGTTTGTTGTCGGTGTGAATGAGACCGAGTACAAACCCGACATTGACATCGTCTCCAATGCCAGTTGCACCACCAACTGTCTTGCTCCCCTTGCCAAAGTACAGTTACTAGATTGCCCATTGCACAGTAGTGGTATTTTCTGTTAAAAGAGATGTTGAAGAGATTCCATATTTCATAAGATTACTCTAATTTAAATTTAATAGATTTGAAAAACTCATTACACTTAATATAAAACTTCAATTTTTGTGCATAAAAAAACAAGTTCAATAGAAACAAGAATATATTTAGGTATAATATTTATATAAATATCATAAAAAATAGAGAAAGAATGTTTTTTATAAGAGAAACACTATATACTAAGGCATCGATACGTTTTGACAGGTTATCAATGACAAATTTGGTATCGTTGAGGCCTTGATGACTACTGTGCACGCAATCACAGGTAATTTTATAACTTATTATCATACTTAATCATAACAAAAAATGATTTATACTGGTAAAAAACTGAATAAATTAATATATTTATGTGTTGCATATCTGGTTTTTATATATTTCAGCAACCCAAAAGACAGTTGATGGACCGTCGAATAAGGACTGGAGAGGTGGTCGTGCTGCCAGCTTTAATATCATCCCTAGCAGCACTGGTGCCGCTAAGGTACTGTATTGAAAAATTATAACAATAATCAATACTCTTTTATTTTTGTAAAAGGTTTTCTTCCTCTTGTGTCATATTAATTTCAAATGAATGTATCAATTTAAAATTAAAAAATGTGAAGGCTGTTGGCAAGGTGCTCCCTGCTCTAAATGGCAAGCTGACAGGTATGGCATTCCGTGTCCCCACCGCAAATGTGTCAGTGGTAGACCTCACAGTCAGGCTTGAGAAGGCTGCCACCTATGACGAGATCAAAGCCGCCATCAAGTAAGACATGAGATTTATCATGTTAACCATGCTTACTTTGTCACCTAATAATTAATACTCAATATATAAGATCAAATAACACATTAATCATATTTCATATTTTCATTGTTACAGGGCGGAGTCTGAGGGAAACATGAAAGGAATTTTGGGATACGTCGACGACGATCTGGTATCGACCGACTTAGTTGGTGACAAGAGGTTACTTCAATTGTGACTGAAAACACATTATTTGGACCGAAAACATTTCTTTCCTCTAGAAATGAATGGTGAAAAGTTCCCTTTTCTGATTTATAATCAGTAATTAAGTTCTTAAATTTGTTTATCATTGTTCTGTTTTTCAGGTCAAGCATTTTTGATGCAAAGGCTGGAATTGCATTGAATGGTAACTTTGTCAAACTTGTCTCCTGGTATGACAATGAATGGGGCTATAGGTATCTCTCTTTCTCTTTGTTTCCATAAAAGTTTATTTATTTTATTTCTTAATTTTCTCATCAATTTTTTTTTCTAATTGCACAAATTATCTTTTCACAGTAACCGTGTTGTTGATCTGATAAGACACATGCACAATGTTGCCTAGAAGAACTTCACATGCCTATTGATGTTTTTACAACTTTTAATTGAATATTATTTTCATGTATAATTATATGGTGCTGCATTTGATTTTATTTCTTTTTTTGTTTTTGTACACTCTTTTACCAACCTTGTCTAATTTTGCTTGACTTGGGAATAATAACTACCTTTTGTTGATTATTTATCAACTGGTAATTAGTGTCCTTTCTGGTACCTTGTTTGGAAATGCAAATATATATTTTTCCTAACAGATATTTCTCAAAGTAGAGCATAGATAATTAAGAAATATAGTATTTATTTAACTTTTATAACTCATAACCAATGCTTCAATAGTATAAATATTTGATTCAAAAGCATAATTAGCACTAGTCTAAGTTCCTTAACAAAATAACGTCTTTATTGTTCATTTCATACCAAATAATAAAAATGTGGCTCACTTAGAACTAGGGGTGTAAACAGATCGGATATTATCCAATTTCATCCGAATCCAAATCCAGAAAATTACTTAATTTATCCAATCCATATCCATATCCGTATCCATATCCGAAAAATATAGCGGATAAGAACACGGTTAGATTTTTAACTAACCGTATCCAGCTGTTTACACTCCTAAACCACTACAACAGAACAACACAAAACAGCTGAAACCATTGTGCAAGAGATAAAAATGGAGTACAGAAGTTGGTTCCAGGTTCAGGTTCACTAGAGCAAGATATTGTATTTACCTTTACTGCTTTCTTTTTGTTCTTTTGTTGTTGTTTATTTTAAACTGTCTTTACTTTTCTGTTATATCTCCTTTGTAAAACTGACACCACTGGTGTCCCTTAATGGAATCTAGAGGCTAGATCTCTCTATTTCTCTAAAAAAAAAATCAAACGGTCAAAATTAGAAGGTTTATAAACTAATTTTACTTTTAATATATTTATTTGAAATTACATATTTCTCCTTCTCCCTTTAAACTTTAAAATTACATATTTCACCTTCTAAACTTAAAAAATCACAAATTTACCAATTTTATTGTCTTTAATATTAAAACCAGAGTTCTAAATAACTAGTTATAGCTACACAATAGCCACGTTATAGTTTTTTTGGACCTCAAAAGCTATAACGTTATTAACCGCTTTTCTTTTATAATGATTCTAAATGCCAGTTCTTTGTATAAGCATAATGAACAATTAATATATGTTTCTAGTACGTGTTGATGTTTCAGTGTAATATAATGCTAATGTTTTACATGTATATATATAGCTATCCTTCATGTGGGTTAATATATATAACGCTAGTTCCGAAACATAACATCATGAACCATGTTGTTAATACACCTGAAATTGAAGTTATAAAAATAATATTTAATAAAATATAATTTAGAATGAGACATATGTGTTGCTTTAATTAAAGAAATACTTCATTAATTGCTCCCCATGAAAAAAAAAAATATATGGTAGGAAACAATACTACAAAAAACACATTTATCAACTCCATTCACTATCAGTTACGGTATGCAACAGATGGCATCTGCAATCAGAAGCAACGCTGTAATTACTTAGAACTTTACATCATCTTTACAGTTCAAACCAACTGTTAGCTTGATGATGTTTAACTAATATTTATTGTAATTTCATGAAATCATATGCACTAGTCCCAGCAATAGCCCCTATAATAGGAGCCACAAAATATATCCATATTCTTTCGTAATTGCCCTTCGCAATTGCCGGTCCCAATGTGCGAACCGGATTCATCGATGCACCGGTTGACGGTCTACAAAATAAAAGCCAAAAAAAAAAAAAAAACCATGTACTGTCAAATTTTTTTTTTTGTCAAAAATATTTTGAATACAACTCTGATAAACTATGATATGTATGAACTACACATATTATTGCACTTACCCAGCAATCAAAATATTTAGAAAAACTGTCCCTCCTATTGCTATGCCAGCAAACTTCCTGTTCTGTTATAAATGAAAAAATTTATGAATTGTAAATCAATAATATATATGGCTCATGAAAAAATAATGAAATATATGAGATATATAATAATGAGTTGTACTTACTGCTTTGAGATCAAATGCCAGTGAAGTGATTACAAACAACAGAATGAATGTAATAACAAATTCAAGAAATAAGGCGCGGCCGCTAGTGATAGTTGGTACGGTAACTCCACCATTGTGAAAAGGATCAAAGATGAACTTGAGTGCGAATGATGCACAAATGGAACCAAGAAACTGAGCAGCAATGTAGAAGGGCACATAAACAAATGGAAAATGGCGACAAAGAGACAGAGCGATCGTGACTGCAGGATTTAGATGTGCACCGGAGATGTGACCTGTCGAGAGAATGACGATTCCAACTGCTGTGCCGGCTGAAGCTGCTTTCCCAATTAGGGTTTCTGCATTTGGGTACTTGGCATCCACTATTGGAGTAGCAGCTGCTCCAAAAATCATGATAAATGTGCCAATAAACTCAGAAGCTACCTAAAATAAAGGGAAGCAAGTTTTATAATTGGAACTTTTAATTTGATTGTTATTCAGAACAATAAATTAATATTTGTGACAGCCTTTGGAACTAATATTCTTTTATCTTTATTTGTGAGTTTCTTAAATTTAGAAGGGTAATTATGATATTATTAATTTTAGAAGGAGAAGTATGTAATTGCGAGGCTTATGAGGGGTGTACATGCAATTCCTCCTTAATTTTAGGTTGTACTCAACAAGTACCAACCAAAATTTCAAAATTGAATCAATTTCATAGGAAAGAAAAGGAAACACAAAAAAAATAAAACATTGTACGAGGAACACACTTCAATTTCAGCAAATAATATATAGAAATGATTGTCACCAAAATGAAATAGTACATCTACCATTTTTAGCACAGAAACGCCAGGATCAGGCAGCAGTTTAAGCCACATATTGAAAGGGCTATTACGAGTCAATTCCATTGTAGGTAGTTCTTGATCCCTTGTATCTTTTGAGACAATTTGAGATGAAATAACATTTAGTCATCCCTATATATATATATACTTGTATTACTTCTAACATTAATTCCTGGAGAATTTTTATTAATTAATGATTTCTTGTTGTTTGCTTGTCATTCGATGTTATAAGGTCAACTACAGGTCTGTACTATAATAATGCAATAAGTTATTAATTCCTAAAAGAAACAATTAATTAATGCTAATTAAAATATAGATGGAAACAAATTTGTCAAGCATGACATCATCCATGCAGGATATGGTGTAATGAACCATGAAAGTATGACATGTGTGGCGGGTTTGTTTCAGCAACTTTTACAACCCACCACGCAAATATGACACAGCAGAATGCAACATCTATTCGAGAAATGCTAGCAATATTTTTCATCTGGTAAAAATCCCAAGTTGTCAATTATATATAAAATGTAGTTGGACAAATTCCAGGTAGCAACAAACACACCACTAAAAATATGGAGCTAGAAATATATATGTAGCCCTTCCCCTCTCGTTTTCGTTATAATAAAAAGTAGGCGGTTGGAAGGTAGTTTGACAATTTTATTTGAAGCTAATTTAATGGGACGAGAGGATTATATATTTAATGATTTATACGCGCGCATTAGAGTCATATATATTTAATATTAAGTATTGGAAGAGATGATTAATTATTTGAAAACCGTAAATCATGATTTGTTTTGGATTCGTCTGTATATATTAATTGTTGGGTGAAACATTATTTTTTATGTGAAAGATTAGATGTTTAAATATAAACATGCACTGACATTTTTAGAATAATCTTCATTCTTATATTAAGTACGTAGTTGTTCTGATTTGTCAATGTTTGTGATTAAAAGATTAAATTTCATATTGAATATCGGCATTTCAATCAAATAATATGTTTTTTTTTTCTAATTCTATATATTCATCTTTCTTTTATTTTTTTTATGTGTAGATGTCTAAATTTATTTTGACACGTACTCGTAATGTCATTTAAGGAATTTTTTAATTGATTAGTCATGTATTCATTTCTTTCTATTTTTTTATATCAATTGCAGAATGTTATTTGTCATTTAATATATATGTCATTTTGTATGATATTTTATTATAAAAATATGTCAATTAAAGAATATTATTAACCTGACTAGAATTTTATTAAAAAATATGTCAACATATGTCCTTTAATATGTTATTTAAAGAATGTTATACGTTATTTTTACTTTTGTAATGTGCTCTTTCATCATGTGAGGCTAGAATTTTATTTTTCATAAGTAATCTGATGCAAGAATTAGGACTTCAATCCATAATTGTTGTTGCTCTTGATTGATAAGTTAGTAAATAGATTGTGAATCATTAAGGATAACACAGCCTAGCTATACACGTTAAACAAACTAGGAGTCTGATGTGTTGCTTAGCCTAACGTATTAATTGCTCTCTGACCAATAATGCCACTTTTGCACTAAAACTAGAGAGCTTGTGCTAGCTAACAACAAAGTAGGTACTTTCCAGAAGAGAAAAAACACAATGATGATGGTACTTCCTCGCGAAAAGTACCATCGCAAATAGAAAAAAAACATATTTTTGGCGGTACTCCGTCGTGAAAAGTCTTTGATTCTTGTAGTATAGGTTGTCCAATATATGGTTATGAGTATCAACAAGCGTGACAGGGACGGATTTAAAGCTTAATCAAAAGTGGCTAATTAAGTCACTCCTATAATTTCAATTTTTCAATTATATATATAGAAATTTAATTGAATTTTATCTTTTTTAACTTTTTGTATAGTCCAACTGCCCTCAATAAATAACAAATGTTTAGTTGTAGCATAGTGGTTAAAACTCTATTTGTTGCATATAGCTAGGGAGAAATCGGGGGTACAAATCGAGCTTGTTAATTATCTACGGTTAGTAATTACATAATAGAGTAGAAATTAATTGTGATAAAATTGATTAAGCATCAAGCTTAGTGGAAACTGAATCAAGCACTAAAATCTTTAAATTGTTTGTTCTATTTATCAAATTTGTTTGAATGTTTTGACTTTTGATGGGTATATATATAAACAATATATAAACCCTAATATTAAATAAAATATTACAAAGTATTTATTAACAATTAATTAAGCCCTGCTAATGAATGTACTACGTATATACCCTTCTGAGATCTTCTGAATTGCATACTAAACACAAATTATATAGTGCCTATATGAGAATGAGAATGGGTGGCTATATCTATAGCTGCATTGACTTTGTTCATTATTTTTCATTACATACTAACGTCACCCTTTACAATTAGGATTGAATATAAAATATTTAATTATATATCTCTTGAGTTTCTTTATTTAAGGTACGTTCCATAAACTAAGAGAGAGAGAGAGATAAAGAGAGATCTAGCTAGAGAGAGATGGAAGGCCAAAGCATGATAGAGTTGCTAACAGTAGATGCACATGAGGCTCGAAAGGTTGTTGCCTCTGGTCGTCGTTACTTGGATGTCAGGTTAATCTCTTCTTCTTTAATTCCTTTTTACCAGTTAACCTTTTCTCTCTTGTTTTTCCAATTTGAGCATTCATTGATTCATAAGATTTGATGGAGTACCCATTCATTGAAGCAAAAACATTTATAATAATAATTTCATGTGAATTTGTCGTTCCTTGTATAAAATGTTGTTGTCCTTTGACTATATTTTGTTCTTTATCAAACTAATAGTTCAGATTTAATTTGTAAAAATCAACTATATTAATAATAGTCAATTACGAAGAAAATATCATGACTCTACTTAAAGCAACAAATAATATAATTATTGAGAGAACGGAGTAGGTTTGATGAACATCAGACTTACTTTTGAGTTTAATAAGCTCCAACACCGTTCGATTCGTTAAAATATATGCACACGATAATTGAAACAGACATGCACAGATTTTAAAGTAGATCTAATAAGCATCAGACCTACTATTGATGATAGTATATATAATTTAAATGTAAGGTTGCCAGAGGCGTTTGAGACTGGACACGTGCAAGGAGCAATCAATATTCCTTTTTATTCATCTGTAACTCCTCAAGGTTTTTCTTTCTTTCCATTCATTATTGTTTTTTCTTTTCTTTTTTTATTCTATGTTTGTTTGTTTTTAATTATTTTCGCATAAATGGAAAGTTCAAGTCATCACTTTTTTTTTAAATCTCTCCAGGGAAGGTGAAAAATCCACAATTTGTTGAGCAAGTTACTGCGCTCCTAGAAAAGGAGGAAGAATTTATTGTAGTAAGCAAATTCCCTCTGTCAAATTATTATGAATTCTCAAGTGGAGACTTAAAATTTTACAAATACATTATTTAACCGATTCATATAATATATAGAGAGAGAGAGCTAGAGACGAGATATTATGAAAAAGGAGGTAGCACAGTTGACTGGAGAAAAGTTCTAAAACTGTTGGTTATCCAAAAATCGAGAGTTCAATTCTCCTCACGACTTCGCGGCCTTTGTAAAGATTTAAAAAAAAGAGTTGGACTATATATTATACTTCATAAAATACTTGAAGCAATAAGACACTACATTAATTATTTAACCCTTTTTTAAAAAATAAAATAAAATTGTACCTGAAGCTATAAGACAATTGATGCACTCCAAATCGATCGGATGTAATTTGCAGAGACCTAATTAACCAGAACAAAAACAAAAACAAAAACAAAAAAAAACATTGAATGACCAAATAAATATCTTTTAGGAAAACAAAAACTGCCACTTGTTGGTATTTATTTTCTTTATTTTTCAAGAGATGTATTTGATAGCTGATGATCAACTTTTACACATATCACAGGCTTGCAATTCAGGAGTGCGATCCAAGCTTGCAACAATTGATCTTTATAATGCAGTGAGTCAATATCATATTACTTCATATTCATCTCTAAATTAAGACATAATTACCCTCCATGTAAAACATGATGTAATTTTGAAATTAATTCAGTAGTTGCTACCATATAGTACCAAATAAATTATTAGGGTTCAGTTCGACGAGATCAAAAATTTGTGATTCGGAAATTATTCAGAATTATTCGGACTAGAGATCTCAGTCATACAAGGAAGCAAAAAAAAAAAAATTGTTCTAGGAACAATTCGCGAATAATTCATAAAATTCGGGAACAGTTTGCAAAATTTGCGAATTATTCAGTCAAAGTTCGGTCAACCAAATAATTCGGCATTCGATTCGTCATTACCAAAAAACAAATTATTCGTAAATAATTCGGATAAAATTCCCGAATCTTGTGACTATGCTTGCTACTGCAAATAATTTGACAACTTTGATTTCTCATTAATTTCAGGCTCAAAAAATTTGTTATAAAAAAACATAGAGATGCAGAAAAGTTTTCTTTTCAAACATGATTTGTTTAATTCGGAATTTTGTTTTTGTTTTTTGAGAAAAAAAATAAAGGTCTAAATTTTCAAATTTCAAAAAGGATTTTTATCCGGATTTCAAACATAGATCTCCCACACGGGAGTACTTTGTTTGTTACTAAACTAGACTAAAGCTTGGTTTTATGTTGAATTTGGAAACTTGAAAGTTGGAACTTTTTTACAAAATTTAATTATAAAACTCAAGATTTTGAATAATTTTTAAATAATTTAGAAAATGAAAATGAAATTGGATTTTCAAAATTTCGTATATATGCTTCCCAATTTAAAAAAAAAAAAAATCATTCAGTGCCCTATGTTTAATTTGGAAGTTATGGTGTCACAAAATTAAGAACAGTACCACAGTTGAAAACACAATACAAAAAAGTTTCAGTTTCCAATCACTTATACTTTTTCTTCATATGGATTTTAACGCTTAAAATTTGAAGTGAAATATATATATGGGTGCTGGTTTTGTGTCTTTAATTTCTTGATTTTCACTAATGTAGGGGTTTAAGAACATAAAAAATATATCTGGCGGTTACCTTGCATGGAAGAAAGCTGAAAGTGAAGATGCTTAATTTCGAGGTTGCGAATTAATAATGGAGTTTATTTATTTTCTGAAATTAAGACTTGATCATGATTATCATTAATGTACCAAAAACTATGAAATTTATGTATACACTGTTTTTTCTCTATTTTATATTAATTTCTCAAATTCTATGCTGGTTCAGTTTGCAAATAAAATAAATCTTTTGTATGCTATTTGTTGGATATATGAAGTTCACAGGATATATAGCAAAAAAATATTGTACAAACCGCAACCAGATAGCTAATTAGGTGCCATATCAAAATCAACGCTAAATTAAGAACCCTTGCTCTAGATAAGCCTGGATCACGTGAGCCACAATATAAAGGGTTGTACGGTTCTTGTGCATCAGACCTACCCAAAATATAGACATAAGTCGAATGGTCGAATGGTGTGGCGCTCTCTGATTAGAGCTGAGAGGGGACAATTTGATTGACTCACGACATAGTCATGTCGTAGGGATCAAATTTGAAATAAGATTATGCATGCTAAGTAACCAAGTCACTAGTCGAACACTCAGCAAGCATGTTAACAAGTGAACAATTAAATGAGACAAACCAAAGCTTCGACAGTGCTACAAAAGACTGACACTTTTCGCGACAAAGTACCGTTATAAATGTATTTTTTTTTTTATTCGTGACGGTACTTTTCACGAAGGAGTAAACAGTTATAAATATGTTTTTTCTCTCGCGAAAAATACCTACTTTGTTGTTGTCCTGAACGGCCTCACACATGAGACAAGCACGTCATGATGGAAGGACGAGCCAAGGGCCATTTAAAATCAACCTCTTCCATCATGTGCTTCAAGGCTCTCTTTAAACAGATAGAATGTACTTGATCCTCCTATCTATCTCTCTCTCTCTCTCTCTCTCTCTCTCTCTCTCTCTCTCTCTCTCTCTCTTTTTGAGATGGTTGTTGTGAGGTAGAAAAAGAGCATTGCAGTTGTAAGATGACAAACTAGAAGATTTAGGCAGGATCTATGTAGAATTCTCTATTTGTTACATAATTTGTCATGCCAGATCATTCAAGTAATGACTCAAAGCTTTCCTCTTCTAGGAAATTAACTAATTAAGTTCATAGTCAATTCTAACATAAAACCAAATTTATATTTTGTACAACCCCTTATGCATCTCCCACCATATATATATATATATATATATATACTACATAAAATATGTACAAATTTTTCCAAGATGCATGGCCTCCCTAGCTTGTCAAGTAGCCTTCTTGTTGATATACCTCGAAGCACAAACAACATAAACCAAAAGATTAACAAAGCTTAATCCTGACAGGAGCCAGAAGAAATGATCAAGATGTCCCTGATTCAGATTATCAGGAATCCAACCGGGATTTCCACCTTTGGTAGTATAATATGTTACCAGGGTTAGAATAAATGAACTCAAGTAATTGCCGAGCGCATTAGTTAGGAGAGACAATGCACTGCAAAGGCTCCGCATGGCATCTGGTGATTGGTCATAGAAAAATTCGAGCTTACCAATGAAAGTGAATACCTCCGCGGCACCAATCAGGAAGTACTGTGGAATCTGTGTGAGAATTAAGAGGTGTTTATGATTACTTTGCTTTTAGAATAAAAAAAGATGTGGTGTAATGCTATATTAGTATTAAAATACTTGACAAGAAGTGCAATTGTTACTTTTAACATTACTATTTTGGTAGGTACTCTGAACAGACTGCAATCATAACTTTCTACATATATAAATATTGTCTGAAAAATGTGCAGTTACAATTTGCACAGTAACCTCTAAAAAATTGTTGTTTTATAACTTATCAGTTTAAGTTTTGCAGTACAAATAAGTTAATTGTCTCAATAAGTTCCAGAAATCAATGATGGCTGTGATGATTTATATTTTATTATTCTCTTTTTTAAGTACAAGGCATAAAACTTTGTAATTGTACAAGTTAATTGATCATGTATCTATTATAAAATATGAAGGTGTACTAACTACTCACCTGCCACAAAATACTTAGTGGCACCGCGACCGGCTTATCAATCAACCCATCCTGCTTGGCAATCAGTAGCCTCCAAATCTCGAGGCAAGCTGCGGCTGCCATGGCCAAGATCGAAATAAACAACCCAATCCCCATTCTCTGGAGCTCTGAAAACCCCCTCTCCTTCCCTGTAAACTTCCTCACAAATGGAACTAGAACGCTATCATAAATTGGTACCCAAACAATCACAGTCACCACATCAAAGGTGGAGAGGGAGGCGGGAGGTATCTTGAATGATCCGACAGTTGTGTTGAGAACTGTTCCTTGCTCGACAAACATTGTCGACATCTGCGCATGCACGGCGGAAAATACTATTGTTGTGGCCCATATAGGGAACATTCGAACAAGTATCTTTAATTCTTCGACTTGGGTCACTGTTACGAGTCTCCATGGGTTATACAAGTTTACACCTTTCTTTTCAGCTTCAGTTATTGTAGCTGCTTTGTCAAGAAACCTGTCCAAGATTATTTGTTGAACATAAAGAATCAATTAGAGATCAATTAGTATTAATTAGTACTAATGGCTCTTTAAATATGCACCATATTAGAGATTGAAATAACATCATAAATCAATCAAATTTGTTATTTTCTTCTCAAAATTCAACATTATGGTAGTTACGGAGGTTAATGTAACTTTTTGGAATTTAAATAAAATAATTCAAAAATGAAGGTTCTTTGCATATTACAACCAATTTTTTTCATAGTTATAAATATCACACAACTTGTTTTAGTAATTCCCCAAAAACTTCCGGACAATAATATAGTATGGAAAGATGTATTTCGCTGAATGTTTATAGTTTTGCCTCAACCTCTGAGATAAGTTATTTTTACTACGAGTCCTTTTAAGTAAAGTTAAGAAAATTTAGATATCATTCTTCTGCTAATTTTATTAAAAAAAATTGTTTATTACTAACATTTAAAACTATTGATAATTTAGTCAATTTGGCCTTCACTACAATTTGAATTACCCAATGATGTTCGCAAAATTTCCAAACTGTTAGGCATTGCCAATTTCAAAAAAGGTTGTATTAGTTCAAATATGACAAAAATCTTGTGCCAGTTCACAAAAGACAAAACCATAACAGGGATTATAAGTAATACCTAAGCTCATCACTGTGCTCCAATTTCCGACTCCCTTGAATTGCGGATCCTTTCTCCATCTCATATAATTGGGAACTATCGCATGGTACTTTAACACTCCACTTTCGTATTGACGCCACTACCACCTGACAAACTCTCGTTACTGGACTCCCGCCTGGTTTTTGAAACCGGTACAATGGTGTACCAGAGAAGAAACTTATAATTGCCAGACCCATGAAAACAGTTGGTATGCTAAAGCCTAAACCCCAACCCCGATTATCCTGTATCCAAACCAAGAAGGTACTAGAAATAAGAGCGCCGATATTAATTGAGAAATAAAACCAGTTGAAGAAGGATCCTTTCTGCACCCGCTCAACAGGGTCAGTGTCATCAAATTGATCGGCACCAAAGGAAGAGACACATGGTTTGATGCCACCTGTACCAAGTGCAATTAGGTACAAACCGAGGAAGAATACACCATATTGGGTTAAGCTTGCCTCAGGACAGAGAGATCCATCACATGGTGGAGGTTTCAACATGGGTACTGATGCGGAGAGGGTTAGTGTGCCCATTCCCTGCACCGGAGATGAAATAACAGTTAAATGTTAGGAAAATTAACAGTTAGAAGATGCAATTATACATCATCTGAGAAAGAGAATGACTTACAATAAAGTATATAATAGAGAAAACAGCAATTGTCCAGTATCTACCCCAGTAGGCATCGGCGAATATTGCGCCTATAAGAGGGGTCAAATAGCAAGTCCCAGCCCAAGTGGTAACACTACTTGCGGCAGATGCATTTCCCAAATGCAGTTTTCTGGTAAGATAAGTTACTAGATTTGTTGATATACCATAGTAAGCCAGACGCTCACAGCACTCATTTCCTGTTTTAATTTATCATGATTAATTATACTATTAGCATTATCATTTGTTTTTTTTTGGAAGTAGGTCATTGCCTACATAAAACTTTTGTTAAACCAAGAAAAAGAGTTTGGTAAAATTTGGGGGCTGAAACATAAAATGCATAATGTGTTGTCACTGGGATTTGAATCCAAGTCTCCACAACTATAAAATACAATTCTAACTACTGGACTACAAGCTCACATTTAGGATCTTTTCGGCAACATGGAAATTTTATAGAAATGAGAATTTTAATTTGTCAAAACCAAAGTCATTTAATCCATGAAAAATTTTAGAATATAGGTGTTCGGAATATGCATGAAAAATTTGTTAGGATGTTGGTTTTTTATTTTATAGATGTAAAACTATAATTAAACTATATTAAGTGTATTAATACTAATCACTGATTATGATCAATATAGTTGTATATGTCAGATTCTAAAACAATTAAAATCTTTAATTAACTAACAATTTTAAATCTTTAATTAACTAACAATTTGTAAATCACGCCTAATTTAAAATTTTAGTAAATTAATGAATTAATTAAATTATGAAGACATACATTAAACTAACACACAAACAAATCAATTTATTAAATTAAATCCGAAAGGTAAATCGAGACATTAGATCGAAATAAATAAGGGGTAATGATATAATATTAAATGTTTACGTAATTTAAAATACAAATTTTGCGACACATTTAGAATTAAGGAAATCAAATTATAGCTAATTAAAAAGATAAATTAAATTATATAATGTTATTTATTAAACCAATTTAAAACCTACAATTCAATAAAATTAAATTTTACCAATAATTAAGATTTTCATGCAAAAAATTACAATTTACAAAATATTAGAAATAAGTAATTTTGTAAAAATATAAATTTTGTGACTTATTAGAAACAAAATTTTTTATAACAATGGTGATGCCACAATTTTATAAGATCTAAAATAAGATCTGATTACACATCATATTAGATCTACGTAGAGAATTAAAGAAATACAAATAATATTTTTTTCATGCTGTGTAGTTTGTTCCTCAGTTTTTCACAAACTCGTCATTTGGGAAGAATAACAGAGGTCCGAGTAGATGTTTTTTTCCTAGCTCTAATATGTTAGAAAATAGGAAGATAACCCATATGATTGAGGGAATAGGAATTGAAATTGGGGCCTCTGAACATTTCAAGGGAACAAATATGTGTAAATTCATTTTTCCCAAGAATAACCATAGGAACAACGCTTGCTGCCGAACAGACCCTTAACGTTTTATGAAGAGGGTTGAACTATATAAATATAAAAAAATTTCAATTAAATTACTATACACATGACAGGAAAAAATTTAAAATTATGGGGATGACTATGCAACCCCCCGCCACCCCGTTTACCATTATCATTGTATTTCTATTAAGATATTATCTCTTGTTAATTGGTGTTATCCATGAGGTACATAAAACATGAAAGCATAGGAATATTAGAACACAGTTTTTCTCAAGTACCTAAAATAAAAGGGCAAGCTCTCCAGTTGCCGGTGCCTTGTTTCTTGACAGGGTTTCCCTTAATATCAACAGATCCATCCCCAGTGAACTCTCCATTGTTCACATCCTACGAAAAATAGAAAAATTAACTATATTAATTGATTTCTTGATATCAGAAAAATGAAGCAACAATGTAATTCAATATTCTTAGTACAACACACATCTTGGAGATGCATTTTTTGGGTACCCATAACATAAGGACAATTGACTAAATAATTTTATCTTTACAGGTTTACCAGAAAAGTAACTGAGCTAATTTTATCACTGTATCAGAGCAATTCTAATCAACAAAATAATTTATAATCTAATTTAATTACTTTAAGAATTAACTAAATACAAGCTCAATATTATATCGAAATTATAAGAAAAAAGAACCCGTAGTAGCGGTTGCTGCTCCGGATCAGCCATAAATTCGAACAAGATAGATCAATCCTCTGGTGAACACACAAAGGCAAGAAATTAAATACTGGGAATGGGATGAGGAAGAGGCGAAGAGCAAGATATATAGAGAATGGTTCCGGAGTACGACCGTACGAATCGTACAGCAAAAGCTGACAGCTTGGACAATGGACATGATTGATGTACAACTCCAAGACCATTTAGTATATCGGGGGAATTTCACGTATACTCCTCAAAAACTTCAAAATTACTTATTTTCCCTTCAAAAGTTTGAAATTACTTATCTCCCCCTCTAAATTTCAAATATTCACAAATTTACCAATTTTATTGTCTTTTATATTAAATTCATTCTAAATTTATAAAATACCCATTTTACCCTTTATTAAAAGCATATAAAATTCATCAAACTCAAATTTGAATCTGAACAGTTCCTCTACCGTCCAAACTACTTTTAGATATGCATGCACAAGATCAACACGAATTTTGATGCGAATATGCACGCATATTGAAGCAATATGCACATATATTAATGCAATGTGCTTGGATTAATGTGATTGCTTTAAGATCCATGCACGCTAGATCATCACAGATATTGAAGCGCTACGCACATATCTTAATGCGATACACACATATCTAACAACAAAGGAACCCTTTAAATTTAAATTTGAGTCTGATGGACTTTAATTATATGCTTTTAATAAAGGGTAAATTGGGTATTTCAAAATTTTAGAATGAGTTTTAATATAAAAGACAATAAAATAGGTAAATTTATGATTTTTTGAAGTTTAAAGGGGGAATACGTAATTTTAAAGTTTAGAGGGAGAAATACGTAATTTTGAAGTTTTTGAGGGATTTACATGAAATTCTCCCTAGTATATGAATGGGGAAGGCTAAAACACTAAAAATTTTATTAATAGAAAAATAAATAAATATTGACAATGGGAAAGGAATTTGATAAAATTTGACATATAATAAAAACGTGATAGTTTATAATATTTAGAGGAAGTTATAGACCGTCATGTCCGACTTAGCGAAAAATATTAATTCTTAACTAAACAACAAAAAAAAGGGACTTCATTATCTGTCATGACCAAGAAAAAGAAATTCAGAGTTCAGTTAGGAATCTAGAAAAATGCATCACTAAAAGAGAAAAAGAAAAATGGGACTTTATTTTTTTATTTCCTGACCGTAATAGACAATGAAGTCCCGTTTTTTTTTTTTTTTTTTTTTGACCGTAATAGACAATGAAATCTCTTTTTCACTGTTTAGTTAGAGATTAATCTTTTTGCTAAGCAGGCCGTGATTCTCTATAACATTCACTCGGCGTTATAGACAATCACGTTTTTTCTATATGTCGAATTTTTGTCAATCCTTTTTCCATTGTCAATATTTTTTTTTTATTAATAAAAAATTCGGCAAAGAGACATGCCATCAAAAACTCAATTCACGTATACACGTGGTGTTGAAGAAAATATGTCCTTTACATGTGGGCACCATGTTTCATAATCAAAAGAATGGTCTATAAATACTTGGTGCACTAGTTTCATGAGGTGGCTCCGCAAGAATCTTTTGGAGTTCTCTGGATATTCAATTTTATTATTTGTTATGATTAAGTTACTCTGTAATTTTTTATTTAAAATATTAATTTCATTAGTATTTTAAACGGAATGAAAATATTTTGTTATGATTTTAAATGGAAAAATATAAAATAATTTGATTAAAACAAATGATAAATTTTAGTGACTAAAAAATAATAAATCAAAATTAAGAGAAGAATTCATAATAAATAATAATAATTACTGAGCTCTACTGAAATTTATTCTTCAATTTACTAAGAGAAAAAAAAGGTTCGTTGAACTTGGACAAGAACTTCTGACTGTCCGATCTGATCGTGAATAGACGGCTGAGATTGTATATAAATCGTGATATATAATGGTTTCTTTTATTTTTAATAGAATGGTCTAGAATATGCAAAATTAACTAATTAACTAATTATATGTTGGAAAGACGAATCCGAATTGTATTGTTGTTTGACTTCAGTCAAGAGACTAAAGTTCCTCGAACGCGCCAAAAAGCAAAATATCGCAAAAGCCCAGAAAAGAAGAATATTTTTACTCGGACATTTTTTTGTCACCGATGAGGGCCTTGATTGGCGCGCGACAGCTCCTACAGCATCGATTCTCAGTTCGCGTGCTTGGATCGATCGGGTGCAGGAAGAAGAACTGGTTCGAGCGACCTCACCATTTCTCTCTCGCCACTGCCGATTTCTCGCGATATGGTAGAGATTTTAGGGGATTTTCTGGCTTCTTGCCCGATCGCTACCTTGTTAATGTCAACGCTGGGAGACTTTACAGGGATCTGGTAATATCTCTTTCTGATATCTCAAACTTTGTAGTTGATCTGTGGAAAATCTGGACCGTTCAAATCCTCTCTGCACGAATCTCAAAGCACAGTAATACTGAAATTGTGTGGAGTGTTAACTGCAAAGGCAAAATGCTGGTACTGTTTGTGGGCAAAGTGAAAAAAAAAAACTAAATCTCTAAAATGATGCACATTTCAGCAGCAGCTTCAGAAAACACATGCATCATCCTTTTCGACATCATCTAATGGGGTGGCAACAACAGCAGCAAATCCAGCAGGAGGGAATAATAACAAAACAGTGAAAGATTCTTCCGAGAGTGATGCCGACAGTCAAATAGCGGATACTAAGATCTTGCGTAGCCTTGCAAAACAGTTATTAATGAATGATAGTGTAGAGTTTCGTCTCAGAACTCTCCTCGCTCTCAGTCTCCTTGTTGTTGCAAAGGTTTACCTAGAACATCCTCTCTCAAGTTAATATGCATATTATGGATTAATCCATGCTACGAACTCATATTTCTATTTTCAAAGTTCAAACAGATGATCTAAACTGTTAAAGATGATGTGGAATGAAAATGCACTAGAAGACCAAATTTTACATTTTTTATAATTTTTATACTATTTTTTAAGTTTGGTAGAAACCACTGCTTTTGGATGGTCTAGAATTTTCAAATGTAAAATAGTAAAAAAATTCTAAAAAATGTAAAATTTGGTTTGCAAGTACATTTTCATATGGAGATTATGTTTAACGATTCAAATCGACTAATTAAACTTTGAAAATAGAGATATGGATCCATAGCATGGGTCGATCCATAATATGCATATTACCATAGCCTTACTCTATATAACTCTGTTTGAAAAGTCGCTACTGCAGATGTAATTGAGAATTTGAGATTCTGTTATTTAGGTTATAAATGTGCAAGTGCCTATAATTTTCAAGCTTGCTGTGGATTGGCTGTCAGCTATTACTGGGTCAGATGCTGCATTGGCATCGTTTAATGAAGCAAATTCGGCTATGTTGGCACTTTTTGTTAGCCCGGCAGCTGTTTTGATAGGATATGGAATTGCTCGATCCGGTGCAGCAGCTTGTAATGGTACATCTTATTTCTAAAAGAGATGTATCTCTTTAGACTCTTTTTTTCACTTTCCTAATTTTATCTGATAATTATGTTCTTTTCTGACAAACCTTTTGTTTCTTTAATTAGAATTGCGAAATGCGGTCTTTTCGAAGGTAGCTCTGGGAGCAATCCGTGATGTGTCTAAGAAGGTATCCTTTTTTTAGATTTAAAATGATTCTGTTTGTTTGTACTGAATAAATGTTTGTTTGTACATTAAAAAGGGATGAAAAAAAAACCAATTTAGTTTATTCTTATCTAACTCTTAGTGCTTGTATACAACTTCCATGAAAAAATAAATCTTTTGTTGAGTGCGAACTGTTTATGATGTGTCTGTTCGATCATGTTTTTTATATTATACAATTATTGCAGGTATTTGCACATTTACATGAACTTGATCTTCGGTATCATCTCAGGTACCTTGGCTGAAAATTAACATCTTTCAATACAAAATACATATTTCTTGTATTTATATTTGTGAATACAAATACTCCATTACTTATTACAGCCATGACTTACTGATTCCTTGTTATTGGTTGTGGAGTTAGAGATGGAATAAGCCATGACTTAATCTAGAGTAAGTTACTCCACCTCTCTAGTGGATTAACTTATTCCACACTCACTCCACCTGTGGGAGCCAATGTCATAGAGAGATGCATTTACCAACATTTTACTCCCCCAAGCACATTAATTTAAGTCGTGATTTAAGGTGTGAAACGAGGTGTAAAACATGAGGAGAACTAGTACTATCCCATTTCCTTGCACTTTGTGATTCTTATTTACAAATTGCAGCCGTCAAACTGGTGCTGTAAATCGCATCATAGACAGAGGTAGTCGTGCCATCAATAACATTCTTTCAGTTATGGTGTTCAATGTCGTGCCTACAATACTAGAGGTACCTATTTCCCCATTTTTTATACTGTTTCAGCGCACAAAATTAGTCTTACTTGATTCTTGACAGTTTTCTCATTTTTGTTTGCTTTTTATCTGGCAGATAGCTATGGTGTCAACTATTCTAGCATACAGTTTTGGTTCTACTTTTGCTTGGATAACATCACTCTCAGTTGCTGCTTATGTCACTTTCACTTTGGTTGTAACACAGGTATCATAGCTTGTGATCTTGCCCAATTTATTTTCTTTCACGACTAGGGGTAAGTAAAACTTAAATATAACTTCTTTCTTTGGGTGTTAACAGTGGCGGACTAAATTCAGGCAACAAATGAATAAAGCAGAAAATGACGCGAGCACAGTCTCAATTGATTCACTATTGAACTATGAGGTATCATATGATTTCTGTTTCTTGGTAGTCTAACTCTAACATGTCTCCTTGTTGATCTCCTAATACTCCTTTTTATATTATCTCAGACTGTTAAGTACTTCAACAACGAAGCACATGAAGTTGAGAAGTTTGACAAATACTTGAAGAGTGAGTACACATTTCATTCTTTTTCTTATACTTAGCTTCAAATCTTTGTTTTCCTTTAGAGTGAGATAATGATGTTCCTTATTAGTAACACTTCCCAAAGAGTAGAAAATCACTTGATCTAAAAATTCTAGACCATTCAAAAGTAGTGATTTTCTACCTATCTAAAAAAATGTAAATTTTAGTCTGCAAGTACATTTTTATTTGAAGATTCTTCATATGATTGGTTCTGATCAACTTTTTGAACTTTGAAAACGAAGATATTAAGCCATAGTACGGACCAATCTGCACTATGCATAGAACCATAGCCTCACTCCTTTCAAAATGTTGTTTATCATGTGCTTGTGGTTTGCTGAGAGAATTTTCTTTGGATAATATTAGGGTATGAGGTTGCAGCACTGACAACGCAATCTACCCTTGCGTTTCTAAATTTTGGGCAGAATGCTATATTTAGCACTGCGTTATCCACTGCAATGGTCCTTTCTTCTTATGGTATAATGAGTGGTGCAATGACTGTTGGTGACTTGGTATATTCATATTCTTGCTTTGTTATACTTGTTCTTCCAATATTCTTCGATGCAATCTGTGCAATCCTTGAAGGTAAAAACAGTTGATGTAGATCATAAGTACAAAGAAGAGGAGTACCTCAAAACTCCTAGCAAACAGCAAAAGGCTTGTACTGAACTTTTACAATTCCAGAAAAGTGAGGCTATCATACTATGCATAGCGCATATTGGTCTGTACTATGACTCAATATCTCCATTTGTAAAGTCCAAACAGCTGATCCGAACCGTTCAACATTATTTTCACGTAAAAATGTACTTGTAGATCAAATTTTACATTTTTTAGAATTTTTTTTCTATTTTTTTAGATAGGTAGAATCACTTGATCTAAAGATTATAGACCATTCACAAGTAGTGATTTTCTACCTATCTAAAAAAATAGTAAAAAAATTCTGAAAAAGGTAAAATTTAGTCTGTATGAACATTTTCATATGGAGACCTGTTGAATGGTTCATATTACTATTTGAAATTTGAAAACAAAGATATTGATCCATAGTACGGACCAATCTGTGCTATGCATCGTACCATAGTCTTACTCTTTTTTCAATGCAATATGTACAATCCGTGAAGGTAAAACAGTTGCTGTCATTTGCATGCCTATATTCTAGATAATGAATACAAGATCAAGAGAACCTCAAAACTCCTAGCAAACAGCAAAAGAGTTTATTGTGCTGAAATTTTACAATTCCAGAAAATAGCTTCTAGACAGTTGTTATTATTTTGATCCTTCATGCTTGATGTGATCCTTGTAATTTATTTTTATTGAAATTTCATAACCATTATGATTTTATAGTAAATAATTTATTCAAACGTACAGGTCATGGTGAATGGATTGCTTTTCCAACTGTCTGTACCACTCTATTTCCTGGGAGGTGTATACCGAGAAGCAAAACAAAGCTTGATTGATATGAAGTCCTTGTTTCAATTGCTAGAGGTATATATTTCTGTTATCAAATTTGCACAATTAATATTTCTTAACATATGTAGTTAAGCCTTTGTAATAAAGAGATTTATCTTATTAAGTATATTTACTGGTGCATTGCATCCTTACTTACTCTGATTTAATTTAACAGGTGGTTTTATAATGGGTTTACAGGTAGAGCCTGCCATCAAAGACAAGCCTGACGCACATCCTTTAGTTTTTAAAGGTGGATGCATTAAATTTGACAATGTGCATTTTGGGTATTGCTCTGTCTTTGCGTGGTCATTTACTTATTTCTCTCTGCACAAAAAGTTAGCACACCTCTTTTTTGGAGGATATATGCTTATAATTTGTTAGTCTAGTTAGTTGGAAATATTTTATTTTTTACTTTTTTGAAGGACATGATATATTTTTTCTTTTGCATTTCAGTTATTTGTCCGAAAGAAAGGTTCTTAATGGAGTAACTTTTTCGGTACCAGCTGGGAAAAGTGTTGCCATTGTGGGAACTAGTGGAAGTGGTACAAATCTTCATCCCTTATTTTTTTTTTTTCTATTTTCGCATAGATATGCCAAATATGCTATCATATCCGATTCGTTTTATTTTAATTTTGATAAGATATGCAATGGATGGACCTGATAATGTATGGCATTTAAATATGATAGGTATGCATATCTTAAATAGATAGGGTTGTCAGAATGTGTCATTGTTTTTGTTTAATTCGGCAAAAATCATTAAAAAATTGTAAAAAAATGGAAAAATGTCCCAAAAATAGGGAAAAAAGCCAAATTATCATTTTTGTAATCTTTAACTTTTTCTCATTTCTTTTTCTGGCCTGGTTTTTTTTTTTTTTGGATTTTTGTATAATTCAGGAGAATCATTTCATGTAGTAATGAAATAAAAAAGCATCGGGAAAATGTCTTAAATTGGGGAATTTAATCAAAATAATATGTTGCTAATTTTCAATTTTTCCTTCCTTTTTTTCTCGGCCATTTTCTAATTTTTCCCTTGTAATTTCATGTAAGAACCCTTTTGTTCCTATTTGTATCTTCTTTCAAAGTTTGACATTCATACTTTTTATTAAATATGTTTTATTGTTATGCATGAAAAAATAATGAAGAATTTATAATTTAAAAGCTATTTAATTCTAGAATTTTGTAGAAGGGCATATATCTCTGTAGATGTATATCTGTCATTATATAAACTTTGCAGTATTGCCTAGCTAGCTAAATTTGTAGGTTCTCGTAATGTATATATCATAGCATCAAATTTTATGAACTTCTCTTTCAAGAAGTCTACAATTTATTGCTGATCTTATTTCTGCAGGAAAAACAACTATAATTAGGTTGTTGTTCAGATTCTTCGATGCTGATTCAGGAGTGGTGAGAACCTATATTTTGTGGTTAATTCTTTTATTTCGTCGATTAATGAAATAAAGAAAATCAAATCAAATTCACAAAATCTCATCTTCTCCCTTGATGTGATATTTTTAGTCTTTAGAAGTTAAATTATTTTGAAATTAACGACAAATGGCATTGTTCAATATTATCATAACATCTCTCAACTCGGTTACAGATAAGGATAGATGGCCAAGGAATAAAAGACGTAACCTTAGAAAGTCTACGAAAGTGCATTGGTGTTGTTCCACAGGATACTGTAAGTCTCTGCAGTTATGTTTTGTTTATTCCTCTGAATTTGACATAAATTATTGCTTTGTTAGAATGTTTATTACTGTACTTTCATTTAGAGTTTCTTTTAAATAAATACCTCCTTTGATTACAAGAAGTCTTCTCTTGCCCATAATTACTCCCACAGGTACTTTTTAATGACACGATTTTCAATAACATACAATATGGCCGACTATCAGCGACTGAAGAGGAGGTTAGTATCTTTAGTTGATAAATATTATGCTATCTTTATAAAATATTTTGTTGGTATTTAAATTTATAACTCAACCTTAGGTGTATGAAGCGGCCCGTCATGCAGCAATTCATGATACAATCTTGAACTTTCCTGATAAATACTTGACCATTGTTGGAGAGCGAGGATTAAAGGTATAACTATGATACTTCTAGAGAGTGAGGCTATGGTACTATGCATAGCGCAGATTGGTCTATACTATGGATCAATATCTTCATTTTCAAAGTATAAAACAATTGATTTGAATCGTTCAACATGATCTCCATATGAAAATGTACTAATAGATCAAACTTTACATTTTTTACAATTTTTTACTATTTTTATAGATAGGTAGAAAATCACTTAAAATACATATTCTATACCATTCAAAAGTAGTGGTTGTCTGCCTATTTTAATATTCGTAAAAAATTATAAAAAATGTAAAATTTAGTCTGCAAGTACATTTTCATATGGAGACCATGTTGAACGGTTCGGATCGACTATCGAACTTTGAAAACAAAGATATTGATCCATAGTACGGACCAATCCGCACTATGCATAGTACCATAGCCTCACTCCTAGAAATCTATTGATATTATAAGTTTACAATCTGATTTTTTTTTATAGTTGAGTGGTGGGGAGAAGCAGAGAGTATCAATTGCTCGTGCATTCTTGAAAGCACCTTCAATTCTGTATGCTTCTTGATTTATCCTGTTAGTAAACGATTTTAACTTTTCTAAGTCAAATCTCATGCTAAGCATTGAGTTTTTGTGAAATTTTCTTTTTAAGTTTATGTGACGAAGCAACCAGTGCGCTTGATAGCACTACTGAGGCGGCTATACTGAATTCATTGAAGACTCTTTCAAAGGATAGAACTTCAATTTTTATAGCTCATCGTCTCACAACCGCCATGCAATGTGATGAGGTACCGGCCTTATTTCTCGAAAGATTGCAAAAATTTTACCTGAGAATTCTAGTAAAATCCCTTTATTTCAGATTGTAGTCTTAGAAAATGGAAAGGTGGTGCAACAGGGGCCACATGAGCTACTTTTGTCGAAACATGGCCGATACTCACAGCTGTGGGCCCAGCAGAATGATTCACTTGACAATGCTTCCATTAGGTTAGAAGTTTGATCTTTTTTTTGGTTCTCTTTCATTTATTCTCGGTTGCGAGTTAAGCTCTTTACTCTCTTTAAATTGACGATAGTGATTAATTATCGGGATTACAATAAGTTCCGATGCAAAAATTGGAAATTTGTATGTATAATTGCACCTGTAATTAATGTATTTGTTGTATAATTACACCTGAAATAAAAGATATTTTTATGCATGGTATTTCTTTATAATTCATCATGAGTAATGACCATCTTTAAATTCAAGTGTAGTCTTTGTAGTCATCATGGCCATTATCCAAAATCGACAAGGCAGAGCAAGCCTTGATGCACCAAACAAGTTTACAAATGAAATCAAGCATAATAAATAGACAAATTAATAAGGGAGACAAATTTAGAAAAAAGAAAAACTAAAATGCTAAATTTCACTCATGTATAGAGCTTTTTGTTTATCCAAACATAAAACCTTCTTATTTTGTTTAAATTAATGTATTTTAAGTATTAGTCTTTCAATTATGAGTAGGGTTTAAAATGCATTGGTTTTTGTGCCCCAATCATATCTCACATCTTTATCTTTATTCTCAAAGTTCAAACAATCAATCCAAATCGCTCAACATAATCGCCATATTAAAATCTGCTTAGAGTCCAAATTTCATATTTTTTGAAAAAATTGTACTATTTTTCTAGATAGGTATTCCAAAAACAATGATTTTTGTACCTATCTAAAAAAATAGTAAAATTTAAAAAAAAAAATTGGTCTCTAATCACATTTTAATATGGATATTATGTTGAGCAGTTCGGATTGACTATTTGAACTTTGAAAAAGGAGATAGAGATGTGAGATATAGAATATGGTTGGAGCACAAATTCAATGGTGACCCTACTAACTATTGTGATATCAATATGCTGAAATTTTTATTTATACCCTAATAAAAAAAATCAAAACACCATAATTTTGGGGGATTTTAAAAACTAACAATGCCGCCAAGCCATTCACAAAATACCCCAAATTTTTGGGTTTTATAATAATTGTTTAATTTTCAAAAATAGAAAGAACATAATAATTTTTATATTTTTCTAGAAGTGACTTTTAAACGGAGATCAATAATTCAAATATAAAATATTTTATTTTTTTTCTAGTAACACGTCAAGAAATAGTTTAATTTTTTTTACAACTGAAAAAATCATGTTTGAAAAATATTTCAGAGTCCTAGTACATCTATATTATAAGATGTTTTATTTATTTTATTTAATTTTCTTTATAACATATTTAATTTATTAATTATTTTTTAAAATTTTGAAAATTATTAAACAATTATTATTTTTCTCACTCAAAATTAAAAGGTTAATTTGTTTTGTAAAGATCTACAGGACTGCAGGGCTATTAGACGGCACACTGTTTTTGGGCCGAAACTTTTTTAAATACCATAACAAAAAAAGAAAAAAAACCAAATCACTCTCGTTTTGGAAAAATTCAAAAAATATTCGGACTGCAGACTCAATTATTGAGAATCGCACAGACAATCTGCGGTCTCAGACTGAGGTCCGTAGATTGAATCTGCAGCCTCGACAATTTTCTTTTTCTACAATCAATCTTCCGTGAGTTATGCAAGGATTTAGATGCCATTGCAATTATTGGGAACCTTAACGAACCAAATCTTTGGATGAGCCAAGCATTAATGGTTACTTGTTAGTTTTTAATTAATATGTGAACATGATATCTTCGGGTCCCGAGCCGTTGATGCTAAGAGCACGTGATATCATCCATGGAAAGTGACCCATATACCAACATCTTTTTTCCCAAAAAAAATGCTTTTCTCCAATTGATTCCTTCTTCGGCTCATTTTACAATTGAATATTCCTTCTTCATTTTCTCGGTATTGACAAGGTACTGGAGAAACCAATCCCTTATGCTGTTATGCTTTCAGAGATAATTGGACATGTCCTTTCATCATAGAACAGGAGAAAATTAAGAAATCCTTTCAATTCCAAAAAAACTTTTTGTTTGAAAACTAATGTGTCCTTAGCTTGAACGGCTCCGAAATTTTATTAATAGAAAATATAGTAAATAATGAGCTAGGCTACGGTGAGTTGCAAAGTAAATCGACTATTTTACTTTACGCTCATGTTTTGTGATTTTAAAGTTCAAAATGTCGATCCGAACCGTTTATCTTGTTCTTCTAATTGAAATGTGCTTGGAGACCAAATTTTACATTTTTTGAAATTTTTTTACTATTTATTAAGCAATTTTGAAAGTCGCTGATTTGATGGTCCAGAAAATTTTACTGTTTTTTACTGTTCACAGCAAAACAGTAATTTTAAAAAATGCTTAATAAATAGTAGAAAAATTTCAAAAAATGTAAAATTTGGTCTCCAAGCACATTTCAATATGAATTAAATATCTAACGGTTCGGATCGGTATTTGGACTTTCAAAATAAAAATATAGCGTGAAGTAGAAATGCGTTTTACTTCGCAACTCACCGTAGACTACCTCTTAAATAAATATCGAGATTAAAGAATGTTTTTTATTTTTTCGAGATATAGGAAAAATATGGTGTTTTATCACGGTCTTTCGATGTTATAATTTATTACCGTCAGAATTAGCAGCAGATTAACTATTCTAATTAGATTAACCATTTCTAACTTGAATCAGAAAAAAAACAGGAAAAAAAAACCTATCCACGATAGATAGAAATGGCCAGACTATGTCCGTGATATATAGGAATCGCCAGGTTATTGCATAATACATTCCTCCCAAATAAAAAATAAAAAATACTGCATAATACATTAAATTTACAAACTTATCAGGAGCTTAGTCAGAATAAAACAATTATACTGAAAACATTGCTAGAATTTTTTTTTTTTTTTTTTTTTTTGAGAAAAGCCCTTAGGCAAGCATAGCTAGACCTAGACGTGCTCAGGCGAAGCAGACAGCCGTAGCCAAACAAAGACTAATCGCTTTTAAGTCAGAAAAGCAGTCTAAAGCAGTGTCTGTTGCTTTTTCATTTGCCTTTTTTTTTAAATGATAATATATTGTCTTATTAGAAACAAGTAGGACTGATTCGATTCGGATTTGATTCGATTTTAATTCGATTCGAAATGAGTTTGAATTGAAACAAATCAAATTAGGTTTGGTTCGGAATTAATTCAAACCAAACTCAAATTTAGCCTGGTTCGATCGAAATAGGTTCGTGATTTTTTTTTTTCAAATCTCATAAAGTCACCAACCATTCATTTACCTGATGAAATTAAAATCCAAGATAAAGAATCATAATTTAACTTAGCCGACACTCTCTCGCTCTCAAATCTAAATTAGTTATCTCTCCACCTCTCCCTAACTCACTCTCCCTCTAGCTCTAAAATATAGTCGACGCTCCCGGCGACTAGCTGTCACTCCTCTCTCCGGCATAGATGACTGTCTCTCATAGTTCATACCAGGAAAGCCGTCTCTGATGTATTTTTTCATGAACAATTTTTCAACTTAAAAACACTCATTTCATAGTTCATACCGGTAAAAGAAAGTCATATGAATTTTGTCCCGTAAGAAAAAATTAATGTATAAACTATCGGTATAACCAGAGTTGCTAAAACATAATTTAGTTCGTGGTTCGATTCGGATTCGATTTGAAAAATGTGTAGTTCGTAATTAATTCGATTAGAAATGAGTTCAGTTCGAAATTAATTCAAACCAAACTCAAACCTAAGGTAAGTTCGGTTCGGTTCGGTTCGGTTCGTTGCCACCCCTAGAAACAAGAGACACCAAAGTTCACATTTAAATGCGAAAAAAAAAACACCAGGCCAAGTTTAAATCCGGGTTGCCCCAATCGCGGCCTGATTATTATTATTATTATTATTATTATTATTATTATTATTATTATTATTATTATTATTATTATTATTATTATTATTATTTTTGCTGCCGTTCCTGTCTATTGCTGACAGTTTTTTTCTGTTTAGTAAGAATGGTTAATTTAGTTGGAAGGGTTAATCTGCCGCTAATTCTAATCATGATAAACTATAACGTCCAGAAACTGTGATAAAGCACCACGTTTTTCCTATATCTCGAAAAATCTCAAAAGCATTATCTAATCTCGATATTTATTTAATATATTTTTTATTAATAAAAATTTCAGCGAACGACTCGGGGCCTGATGCCATGCTATTGCGTTCAGATATTGGTTGGAAAGTGAGTAATTGTTGAGGCTACAGATTGGCTATGCGGATCTCTGGCTGGAGTCATAGATTAGCTATGTGGTTCTGGTCAAATGGGACCGCAGAGCCAATCTATAGTATGGATAAAGATGAAATTCTCTCAAAATGGAGGTGATTTGATTTATTTTTTTATTATAGTATATACAAAAAAGAGGAGGGTTCAAATACCTCCATTTTTTAAAACTTTAATAACTCTAAATTTAAAATTTAAAAGTCAAAATAAAACCGTTAGATGTGATTTATGTTATTTTCTCTTTGTGCTCATAAAAGTTTATCACATTTCAATTTTATTTTTATGTGAATTAATGAGTTGAAAAATCAACATCTATAAATTATCTACATTAATACGTTTTTTACAAGCTCTTGATAACATTCAAAATAGAATTGAAATGTTGTAATTTTTTACACGTGCATAGATAAAATGATGTAGATCATATTCAACAGTTTTATTTTGACTTTTAAGTTTAAAATTTTGAATTATTAAAGTTTTCAAAAATGAAAGCATAGTTGAGAAATAAAAAATGAGGACATTTGAACTCTTCTCTACAAAAAAATTCAGATTTTTGGAACCACATATTGACTTTGCGGTTGATGTTTTTAAAAATCTCTCAAAATCATAGTTTTTTAATTTATTTATTTTAGGAATATATTATAAAAAAAAATCGGATCAATATGTACATAAATTTTTGGGGTGTGTTCCACGCTCTCACAACAAATTAAAAGATTAAATCATTAAAGAATGTACTACTTTTAAAACAATTATTTAAGTGTGATCATTGGACAAAATTAAATATTGTTCTCTCAAAAATTTATGACGAGGAGAATCATGGCGAAAGGAACACAATAAAGAGACCGAATCCTCTGTCCCTCGGGGGCAGGAAATTCCTACTCCCAGAGTTTCTGCGGGTGGGGTCCATTTAAAAACAGTAACAAAAAGTTAAACCCTAAATAGTAATCGGTCTCACCCCGATCCCACCCCACAGAGATTCTGACAGCAGGAATTTCCTGCCCCCGGAGAGCAGAGAATTTTGTTTCCACAATAAAACAACTTATAATTAAAATTTTCAATTTATGATCGGTAGTTAGATTGAAATAATACAAAAGTACTTTCTTGTACATGCTTTTCTCTTACAAATCTAATTTAACTCTCTTTTTGTTTTTTAATAAGATTTCTTATGTACACGACTTGTCTACTTACTTCCAATCAATGGATAAATTAAAAAGCAATGATGAAACTTATACTAAATATCAATTTTATATTAATTATTAGCATAGACTAAACTTACGTAAAAATAAGAACATCATATATATTATTTATTTCCAGAAGCGTGATTTTGTAGAGTCCGTGTCCCCCTAGGTACTTGAGGTGCAAATGGACGGTCCAGATTAATTTCATCCAGACCAAATTCAATCTAGTAGCTGTTGAGGTTGTAGGGGGCTTCTTTGAGATTCGTGCCAAGTAAAATGAACGGCTCAGATTCACTGCTTGCACCTCACGTACCTGAGGTGATACGGATTTTTATGCAATTACTTAATTTGTTTTATCTAACCCGATTTAAGAAGTTTGGGAACAATATTTTTTATTATGAAGTTTGAGAACAATATTTTTATTTTTAAAAGTTTAACCTTATTATGCCTATATTTGGAATGTATCTGTCCACAAGTCATTGAAATAATGTGTTCATATATAGTTACAAAATTACTTAAAATAATAAAAAAAAAATTGGTCGAAAGTCAGTAGATGGTTGCATTCACTTCAAAAAATAAAAAAATAAAAAATACAAAGATGCCCTTGTAAAGGGGAATACATAGCGAAAAATCGAAAAAATCAAAATAACTGAACTAACCGAACTTTTATATATTATAATTTGATTTTGACTGCTCCAGTTTATTTCTTAATACCCTAGTTTATTTCTTAATCAATTGCTTTAAATACTACGGTTTATTTCTTAATATCCTGATTTATTTCTTAATATATATACTTCGGTTTATTATAAATCAATTGCTTTGAATAAAACAATTAATATATTTCGGTTTGGACTGAATAAACTGAAATAAAACTTTGGTTTGGTTTGATTTGATGGCAATGCTAAATCAGTTCAGTTTGATTTATTTTTTGATATCAAATTATAACTTTAATTTGCTTAATTCGGTTTTGTTTCAACTGAACCGAACTGATGAACACCCCTAGTTAGTGGTAGTAAAAGACGTTGGTAGTGGCAATGTTATAAAATGTGATTTTCGTGTGGTATGCATACTGATGAACTCTAAATGAGACTACTAACTTTTAGTGTATAAAATATATACTTAGTTATCCTAATTCTACTATGTTGGGTTGCAAGCACATAATCCTACCGTGTAGTAGTTATCCTAATTCACCAGGATAGATCTATAAGTATTTAACAACGTGATACTATTCTAGGTTCTTCGGTTTTGTTTGCATGCTAATAGATAATAATAATAATAATAAGGGTGATTTTACAGTTTACTCTGGCTAGGTTTAAGTGGAGATGCTAATTGTTGTAAGCCAAAGAATAGGGAGCCTCGAGGGTTTTAAATGAAATCCTTCTAATTATCTCAAAATACATTTATGGCATTCATGTCTACCCGTATGCGACACTATCACTACCACCCCAAAGACAAAGTCGCACACCGGTACTATTATTCCCTACGGATGCCTTGGTTCAGTTCTATGTGTATTTGAAAGATTCTCCGACTCTAAAGTCAGCTTGTGGGGAACAATTCAGATTGTTACAAGATGTAATATAATTAAACTACTCACACAAATCTAATTAATCACATTCCCCTATTACTCGCTAAGTAATAACCTTAAACCCTACCTATTACAATTAATAAATAAATTCCTAATTATAATTCAAGATGATATCTAATCTATATTTTGCCAAGGGAATCCACTGGGTTCTAACCCTAGTCTTTGAACCACTGGCTAATATTAGCCTCTCATGCCTTATTTGGAGCTTCAATTATAGACTTCCAATCCCGACATTTTTATTTTTACCCAATTTTTAAAATATTTTAATAAAAATAACCAGGTTTCTGAATTTTTTTTAAAAATACCCAAAGTGCGGAAAAATTCCGCACCCCGAAATAAAATTGTTTAGACCTTTGGATTAAGTCTGGCACGGATCTTGAAGCACCCAATTAATCCCCGGAATAAATCTAGCACAGATCTGGAGTTTAGCAAAATTTGAATGGTGGAGATTTTCCAAAGAATCAAGTGATTCATTGATTGATATATATATATGGTGCGAATTGCACTTGACGGGAAGCAAACAGTTATAATTTTTTTAATTAACATTGTTATAAATTTTTCTTCTATATATGAGTTTCAAAGTTTAATATTTCATATCATGTAATTATTTACAAATTATTCTTTAATTCATAACTTGAATCGAGGCTTCGTAAAATTTCCAAAATGTTGTACGAATATTTTCAAGTATTTATAATTCGATTTTAGAATCCGAAAAATTCGATATCAATTAGTATGTATGTATATACATATATATATAAATATCAAATCAAATATTTATAATTCGTACTCTCTTATTTATTTATTTATTTATTTCTCTACACGAATTATTTAATTTTCTATTCTAAATTTTATGAACTTGTAACGAATTTTCAATTTATGAATCTCATGGATAATTATAAATTATTATAGGTACTATACTTTATTTTTTTTATTTTTTTTAAATCTCAAATTTTAATATACATAATTTCATAGTTTATTTATATTTTGAAATTTTTAGATTCATTTAAATTGATAATAAAATTTCTAAATGATCATTTGGTTTAATTAGTAAAATTTTAATTTGAGTGAAAATTTTAAATTAGCACGATTAATATTTATTTAAAATTTCAAATATAACAATAACTCAAAATTTTCAGATTTGCATAGAGGTCTCTCTACTTAATCAATTTACACAATTCAAGTTTATTCGCATTACACCCCTCTTTATTATCTAACTTTACCAATAACCCCTCTATTTAAATTTTGTGTCTTTACCAATATTATAACAGAGGTCATATAGAGGGAGTTTGAGCAATTTGATCGAGTCGGGAAAATCACGGACAGGGAGGGAGAGGAGAGAAAGAGAGAAGGGAGAGAGGATTAATTGGGTGCTTCAAGATCCGTGCTAGATTTAATCCAAAGGTCTAAACAATTTTATTTCGGGGTGCGAAATTTTTCCGCACTCTCGAATTTTTATTAAAATTTTTTAAAATTTGGGTAAAAATAAAAATGTTGACTTCCAATCATAGCAAGACCTGCTGCATCTGTAGGTTCGTCATTTTAGAAGGTTGGTACTCAATGGCTAAGATTTAATTCAAACTAAACAGTCCACAGATTGGATTCGTGTGCCCTTGAGGCCTGGCATGAGACCCGCATATGGTATAGCTTATACCGCAAGGCACTGTGACTTAGCCGAATTTCAGTGATTTCACCATGTTGCATCTTGTGCACTTCATGTGAGGTATTTGCATACTCCATGTAATACCCTATGTTGACGCTTCCTTCATAATTGGTATAAATATGATATTTTTGCTCTGTTTTTAGCATAAATTCACAACTTTCTCTAAAACCTGTCAAAATAGCATAAAAACACATTTGTGGTGAATAATTCATAAAAATGAATACTTTGCATACACTGTACCACCATTTTTCGTACTAAAATGTAGTAATTTTCGCTATATAAATTGGCGCTATCATACTCATATACGATATGTTATTGCATATACATATTTTTATGTTGACTTATATATGCTTGCATATATAGATTTTTATGCGGACTTATATATATGTATTTTAAAAGAAACGATCACAAATATAATAAAAGAAGAAAACATGCGGTCCAAATTCAAATAATAAAATAGGCCGAATTTAACTAAGGGCTTTTACTTTTAATTAGTGAAAATATTGAAATATATGAGTTTGTATCTCAAAGAAAAACTTCGACCCAAAATCTCATACACTGGCCCATGATCATTTGCATTTGAGACACCCATGCATCTTATTTAATAAAATAAAGTGAGTTTATATGTTTGTACTTTGCACTGACGCAGCGAGCCAGCGACAACACGGAGGCGTCTGGACTTTAATATTGCATATCAGATCTATTTTTTATTAATAAATTAATAAAATGATTTAAATTCGGATGTTTTAGAATCTGGTTACGGATTTTAATATATTTTTATATGTTTTCAAGATGGACCGCATATACAATCCACATAATAATTTATTATGCGGTTGCTTACCGCATAAATATATATGCGGCCGCATATGCACTGCATATAATTATATTTAAAAAATAGTAAAAAAATATAAAATATAAAATTCGGTCTCTAAGAATATTTTATTGTAAAGATCATGCACATAGCGTATTGGAGCACCAAAATGATGGTGCATTTGAACCCTCGTATATATATAGAGAGAGAGAGATGGGTTATGGTGCATTGCAATGCATAGGTACTATTGTGCATTGGACCATAAATTATCGATTCAAAGTTCAAATGACCGATCCAAGCCATTCATCTTGTTTTTCATATTAATGTGTGCTTGGAGACCAAATTTTACATTTTTTGAAATTCTTTTACTATTTATTAAGCCACTTTGAAAATTGCCAATCCAATGGTCCATAAATTTTTACTGTTTTTTTGTACTATTCATCTAGATTTGCAGATTTTCAATAAATCTAAAAAGATAGTAAAAGAATTTCAAAAAATGTAAAATTTGGTCTCCAAGCACATATTAATATGGAGAACAAGATGAATGGTTTGGATCGGTCATTTGGACTTTAAATCAATGATTTATGGTGCAATGCACCATAGCCGAGCGCTCTCTCTCTCTATATATGAAACAAGAGATTGTCAAAGTATATTAAAAGATAGTAAATTTGTTAATATTTCATATTAATCCAAACTCCGTATAGAGTAATATTTTGATGTAAATAATTACTTTCATATAATATTTAGATAATACCATTATTCATAAAAATAATATTTTTTATGGAAATAATATTGAAAAAAGTATTTTTGAAGTTTATAATATTTTGATATAAATACTTATATAATTATTTCTAAAATTTGCACAATATTATGTGAAATTATATTTGATGTTTTTAATATTATTTATCTTAATTTAAATTAAAACATATGAAATGTTATTAGAGGAGGGATCCAATCACACCTTTTTTTGGTGACACCGAATTACACTATCTATTGTCAAAGTTTTCAAATCCCAAATAGTCGATCCAATCCGTTCAGCATAATGGATTTGTTAAAATGTGCTTGAAGATCAAATTTTACATTTTTTTTGAATTTCTTTACTATTTATGAAGTATTTAACAAAATCGCTATATTCAGACCGTTGAATTTTCGTACCCATCTGAATAAATAGTAAAAAAAAAAAATCAAAAACATGTAAAATTTGATCTGCAAGCACATTTTAAGTACATATCTATCAAGTTGAATGGTTTGAATCGACTGTTTGGACTTTGTAAATATAGGGTGTAATCCGGTGTCACCAAAAAATGGTGTAATTGGATCCCTCCTCATGTTATTATATATAGTAAATAAAAATTGAGATATAATATAGAGTTTGGCTAGTATAACATCAGTGTCATTTCAATCTATATAACACCAACTCTAAAATCTATCAAATCAACTTCATTAGTTGTGCGTTTACATGCAAAATTTATAACTTTTCGAATTTATTTATCATTAAGTCAAGTGGTCAAATGTGTGAGTTTTTAAGTTAATTTTAATACATTAATTTTTCAATATTTTTACCGCTTGATTTGGTACTAAAATAACTCGAAAATATAAAAAAAAAGATTGTATGTAAACGCATAACTCATAATGTAAATCGGCTTGAATGGTTTGAATTAGTCGTTTGAAGTTAATTTGATAAGTTTTAGAGTTTGTGTTATATAGATTGAAATGTCACTGATGTTATACTAGCCAAACTCTATAATATAAAGTTGTGTGTAACATATTGGTTTGTGCTGACGATTCACACTCAAGAGAACTTGAATTATATTCACGGTATTAACATTTTTTTTCATGTTTTCACAGAAGTAAACAAAAAAAATATTCTTTTGCAAATCGAGGGCTAGTTTGAATTTCAATTTTTTAGAATATGAAGAAAAATTTCGGTTTTTATCTTCATTAGAGATTCTTTTGTAAATTTTTTATTTTTTGATTGAAAGTTTATAGGCGATTGCATTGATATAAAAGAAGTACAAGCGAGCTCTTACATAATATGAGACAACAAATATCTATGAAAGCATACATATGTAAATAAACTAAAAATGCATAGAGATATGTGCATACTATGGATACAAATTTGATCATCCTTGCTTAATTATAATGATAGAAGGCTATAGATTGTTCCACCGTGCGCATATGGCAATTGAGAAAGTACTAAATCAAACCAAACTAGAAATTGAATCAACCACCTTGATAGTCACCAAGTAGCCGAGATGCACTAAATCAAACCGGATTGAAAACTGAAGCAATCGGTTCATAATAGTCACTACTAAAAGAAGGAGAGGAAGGAGAATAACTTAGCATCTTCGTGATTGGCAACAACCATAAAATACATACCATTATTCATCACACAAAACAAAACAATAATAGGTAATTTACAAGATAAAAGCTATCTGAGAAGTACAACTCAAGGCGGAAATGAAAGAGCAACGAGATGAGTGAAGGAGCGGCAATCAGATCCGAACTCTAAACGTAACTGGACTACTTTCTCTTCCATCGTTAAAGAAGTGGAGAGAAGTTCACACTTGAGATGGAAATGCCGACTCAGCAGAGACGAGAATGTGGAGAGAGATGACGGGTGAGGGAATGAAAATAGATTAGTTGCTTAGTAGATGAAGTGAGAGTTGGAGTGGAGAGAAAAAGTTGGGGGAGGGGAGTGGAAGTCGGACGAGGGGATAATCATTTTTATAAGTCATAATTAAAAAACAATAATAATTTTATGAAACCAACATAATTATTTTTTTTTCTTTCAAAAATTATAAGAACTAAAATGTTATTTTGGTCCAAACTTTTTTTTATTTTCGAACTGAAATAACAATTCAGTCCGAGACATTTTCACAAGTTTTACAATATTATTTTTTTTGAAATCTATAAAAATATTTCAGACCAAAATAACAATTCAGTCAAAAAAAAAATACCTCGGACTAAAATAATATATCGGTTCTTATGATTTTGCTAAAATCAAAAGTTCGAGTAAGGATCGACTACGACTCTCAAAGCGGCTACAGTTTATGGTTTATAAAAAAAAAGTTCGAGTAAGGATCGAGTAAGGATCGACTACGACTCTCAAAGCGGCTATTGATAATGGTTTATAAAAAAAAAGTTCGAGTAAGGATCGACTACGACTCTCAAAACGGCTACAGTTTATCCTTCCCACTTTTGATAAAGTTGTCTCTATGCAAATTTCTCTGGAGATTTTCATTTACAACAAATATACGGTGTCTGTCCAACTGACAAATAGAACAGGACCCAGCTTACAAAATAAAGTTAGGTGGGAGGAGACTTTGTGGGTCCCAAGGTGAAATCGACCTATTGCACTGATATATATTTGTATCCGCATCAGAGGATCTAGAGTTGGAGATGATGCTACTAACCTTTCGTCGAGTGCGTATCCTCAGAGGATGCGAATTCCCTTTCGTCTTTTTTCTTTAATCACAGCCCTTGGGCACGCGAATTCCCTTTCGTCATGCATGAGAATTCTTCGTGACCCTCCAGTCTATGTTTCTATGGCGATCTTCTATAACATTCTGTGTAGTTCAATTAATATTGCCTATACTAGACGCCTACGGTGAGATTAAGTGTGGAAATTAGAGCTTTTAAGTTATGAGAGTTAATTATGAATGGAAATCAATATATAAAATTATCATACTGAGAATGAAATATATTTTAAAATATTCGTAGTATTTTAATCTAAACTATATTGAAAATTGTGTATAAATATCAAAGGTTTAAATAGCGTGTTATAGTGGAACGACTTAAAAAATGATGCTATGTCCAAACTGTGCCTCTATAGCGTCTTATAGCGCCGATAGTCATAGTGACAAATTAATTATTCAGATTCGGTTCGGCAGAGTCAAAAATTCGTAATTCAGATATAATTCGGATATAATTTGAGAATAATTCGGTTTTATAAGGAAAAAAATATATATATATATATACTTTAATTTTTGTAATTTTTAATATTTTTTGGCGGCAAAAAAAAGCTACGCAGAGCTCTTTGACTTTCAAAATCTATTGGATAAATAAAAAAAAAAAAAATGATTTTAGGTGAAGTCACGTGAGTGGAGTCCACTTTGTCCTTTCAATTTCAAAAGTTGCTCCTCTCTAAAAAGAAATCATAAAAAAAATGTGCCATAGCGGATCAACTTCACTCACGTAATTGGGTTGTTGCATGCATAGTAATAAATGAATTATTCAGGTTCAATTTGGTGAGGTCAAAAATTCGTGATTCGGGTATAATTCGGAAATGATTTGGAATGAAACCGAACTCTAAATTTGAGATTTTTTTTATCTTGACATTAAATAACAACTTAAATACAAAATCTTATATACAAAAACAGCCACAGAAGATCAAGTCACGCAAAAAGTTGAGATATCTCAATGATACGTGTACACCATCACGTGCACGTGATGCAACAGCCCTAGAGGTCTATACTCTTAGAAAAACGTGAAAAAGCAAGGAAATTCAAAATTTCTCCAAATTTTATGCTGAAGGTGCAGACGAGTTTTTGCGAATTTAACGCTAATAAAATGTAAAATTCGTCAAATACGTGATTAATTCGCGAATTGACCGTTTAATACGCGAATCATCATATTAAATGCAGATTGATTCGTTGGTAGCTCCAAAACGTTTAATTCGCGAATTAAACCCGAACCCTGTTACTATGGTTGCATGAAATCACGAATTTCACCGATAGTGCATGGATTACGGTGCAAAAAAAATACACCGAGCGACAAAATTTTAGAATAAAATGCAAATAATTTGTAAAAAATGTATTATTCGTATTTTATACGCGAATAAATCGGTAAAAGTTCGATCAACCGTTTTATACGCTATTTGGTTCGGTAACCTCTGAAAAACGTTTTATTCACGAATAAACGAATAAAACACAAATCATGTTACTATGCCGATAGCACCATAGCTTTTATGACTTGAAACCTCTAAAGCACTATTTAGAACCCTGATAAATATATAAATTGTTGAAAATAAATAGTGGGCAATTAACTCTCATTACTTAAATGTACCTCCACCCCTGGAAACATTGATATACATACAAATTCATTGATGTTATGGTACTTTGCAAAGCGTGGATCAGTTTGTACTATGAATTCATATATTTATTTTTAAAGTTTAAATAGTCGATTTGAATCGCTCAATATAATCTCCATATAAAAATATATTCGGAGACCATTTTTTTATTTTTTAATATGTTTCTAGCTACTATTTTTAAGATAAGTAGAAAATCACTTGATCTAAAAAGTCTGAATCATCTAAAAATACTCAAAATAATGAAAAATTATTTAAAAATATAGTAATTTAAAAAAATATATATATATATATAAAATTTGATCTCTTCGTGCATGTTCAAATGAAAATCATATTAAATGATTTGAATTGTCTTTTCGAAATTTAAATGAGGTTATAGATTCAGCATGGAACGACCTGTGCTTTGCAAAGTACATTGATTAAGCCTCACTCTTGCAAATTTATCAACCATTTGGAACGTCTTAAGGTAAATTACTAGAATTTTTTGTTTTGCTTCTTTCTACTAAAAAGATAATCCAATTTAGGTGTATAATAATAATAATAATAATAATAATAATAATAATAATAATAATAATAATAATAATATTATTATTATTATTATTATTATTATTATTATTATTATTTTAATCATCATGTTCTATCTGCATTTTATTTTTCAAATTTGCCTCTTTTCTCTAACATATTGACTTGAAACTTTAGTTTGAAAAATATATTTAATACCATTGGTTGAATTTGTCAACTAAATTATAAAAAATATGTCATATGAAAGTTGATTTTAACTAAACGTTCGTCTTTTCAAATAAAAATACCACTATCGTCATGCATGATTCTCTTATACTCCCATGATGATCTTCTATGACATTCTTTACAGTTTTATATTGTCTATCTTGATATCATAAGTAGGATCGATGTATGTATACTAGTGTACAACTATTTGAGATTTGTAAGAAATTATTATTGAAATTGTTGACTATTAATTTGGTGGAATAATTTCTCTATCTAACAAATTAACTATGACAAAAAATGAAGGATTACATATTTTCTGATAATTATTTTTATGTTTTAAATATAGAAGGATCACAATATTGTTTATATTTATATTGAAGTGGCTTTTGAATTAGAATTAATAATTCAGATTTAAAACATTTTTATTTTCTTTCAATAACACAAAAGGAATATTTTAATTTTTTTTACAGCTGTGAAAAATATGGTTTGGAAAATATTGATCTTAGTTATTTGTTGTAATTTTTATAATAAATCAAATTAGATAACATTCTATCTATTTTGAAGAAATATATAAAATATTTATAATTTTCAATGAAAAAAAAAATAAATCATATTTTTTTCAAAAAAAAAAAGTTTGCCCCAATCGGCTATTTAATGGCCGGTTCTCATTTTAATTCCCAACCAGCCATTTTATAGCTGGTCTAGATATTTTTAACAATGCCCAGAAAATCAGAATATATTTATATTTTTTATTTAATGTTGGATATTAATAAAAATGTCCGGGGGATAGAAACTTTAAAATTACTTCTTTCCTTCTCTTAAGTGCATAATATAATATTTACCATTATAAAATTTATAAACTCACAAATATACCTATTTAATTGTTTTCTTTTATTAAAACTCATTTTGAATTAATAAAATATCTTTTTTATCTCTCTCTTTTTTTAAAAAAAAAGTATGTAGTATGTTTCAAAAAAATGTTAGTCCATTAATTAGTTGGTTTCCGAAAGCAAATTAGTAATTTTCTACTTTTGACACTTACACAATAACATTTAGGGTTTAGAGTCTTCAATTCCTCAATAGTCAATATGTCCCCCAGAATAAAATAAAATAAAAAAATTAGATTACTAGTTTGTTTTACATATTTTTAGAAGATAATTCCGGTCAAAAATCATTGGAGAATATGATCTGAGATTGAGGGGAGGAGAAGGAAAGAATTTGAAATCAACACTTTACATAGTTATATATCAAGGTTTATATATAAAAGCTTGAATTTTAATGACGTTTAGAAGGTGTTAGCGATTAGGGGCGGACACATGATTTTTGCCAGGGAAGGGCAGAAATCGGATTAAATATCTTATCAGGTTAATTTATTAGCTTATCAGGTCGATTTAATGTCTTAAAATCTAATTTTTTAAAATTCACAAAAATAAAATTTGGATTTATTGAAAATAAAATCTATATCAATATTCTACGTGTTAAACCAAGAATTTCGATATGAAAAACGCGAAAAACTCCAATCAGTTGATTTTATATGCATTTTAGAGGATTTAATACATATTTGTGTGCAATTTGGGTGTGTTGACAATCCGACCAGTGGGGCTCATTGTCATAGAGACATCATTTGAATTAATTTGCATTACTAATTTAATGTGACCTCTTTATTTTGCGTACACCCGCACCATCATAGATCAATACATGAAGAACATGAAAAAGTCATGGGTTCACCATAAACCAAGCCTATCCAAGAATTAAACTATAACAAAAAACATTCTATTGAGTCAATAACATGTGAGATCCTTTTGTAAAATTCTTCTACCTCCTTTGTTATCTGAAAATTGGTCTAAAGAAGATAATTTTTAGAACAACAAAATTCAAAAGAAAGAGTAACTTATTCTTATCAGTAATAAAGAGAAAGAACTTGATTCGTTTTTCACCAGAAAAAAAAAATCTAATTTTTGAGGAAAACAAAATCAAAATTAACATATTTTTTCAACTATTTTTTGAAAATTCGGGCAGCAGCTGCCTCTCCGGACTACACTGGATCCGCACTGCTAGCGATCTCTCATAAAGTCAAAAGATTGTAACATAGTGCTCAGGTGGGCGTGGGAATGGGTCTAGGTACATTGCACCAATTGTACCAATTGGAATTAAAAAATAACAGGGAGTGGGGATGTTTTCTAGGAATCTATGGGCTGGCTCTCATCGATAACTCTAATAAATTGAATAAGAAAATGTTTTATCCTGAGAACAATCGATCAGAAATAATTATAAAATGATTTTGAAATCTTACAAATGATGACACCATTGATTGTTTTAGTATATATATGTTCTATTCTGATCATTGACCCCTCAAAGAGATTCTGGTGTTCCTCTCCTTTTCTTACTGAGCTCTCTAATTAAGATATGGAATGCATGCTCACTTTGGAGGATTGAAAGAGAGTGCGATTTGGATTTCTAATTTAAGGTAATTTTAATTTGATTTAGATGGGATTGATTGGTTTCAACTCCAGCAGATAATGTGATTAGCCATATGTGCTTTTCAATTTGTCTTTTCCAAATTCATTATTTTTCTTTGATATTTTTTAGCTTATCACTTGAAATCATTTGGTAAAATAAGGTCCTCTCACTTGTTCATGCTTAATTGAAGCTTGGTACTTGATTAGTATTTGTTTTGGTCAAACTTTTCTTACCTAATTAACCCAGACTTGATCTTTCTGTTTCTCTTTATAACCATTTAAAACTTAATATGTGTATTCAAATAATACAGGTTTAGGTTTATTAACTAAACCCATACCATTGAGGGATCCAAATTAAATAATTTGAGAATTTAATTTGGTGCCAGAGATGGGTTTCGATCCTTTAGACTAGCACTGTAAAATCTGTACTATTCTAATATATTCAAAATTGCAAAATGTACATTTTTTTCCTAATCAACTTTCCGACCTTTCTGTTTCTCTTCATAAGAAATGAACATTAATTTAGAGAAGGATAATGGACGCAACTATTTAAACTTATCGGTTAACGCAAAAATTTGGAGAAAGAAAACATCTCTCTTCTATAAAATGAATTAATATGTGTATTCAATTCCTACAGGTCTATTCATTAAGCTCGAACCGTTAAGGGTTTCGATCAAAATCAAATCATTTGAAAACTTAATTTGGTGCCAAAGATGGGTTTCGATCCTTTAGACTGGTACTGTCAGCCGGTACAAGGTGGCATATGGTCTCAATCTGTAGAGAATGCATTCGGCATGTACACGCCATGTGGCATGCAGACAGTGATCTTGGGCATTTCTCATTTAGTGCTGTTTGCTGTTTGCTTCTACCGCACTTGGCGAATCTCAAAGGATCTCAAGGTGCAAAGATATAATATGAAATCAAAGTTGTACAGCTACGTTCTCATGATCTTTGTGGCCTTTTGTGTGGCCGAACCGATCTGTCGGGTTATAATGGGTTATTCAACTGTAAATCTCGATGGACAGTCAAGTCTCGCTCCCTTTGAGGTAATTAGTTGCTTCTTAAAAGTTTTACTGAAATGCAATTATTTAATTTTTGTATGGCTATTTTTTTTTTTTTTGGTTTATTTATTGTCATGATATTGCAGTAGGGGTGATCCTATTTGCTGTTTTTTTGTGTCCTGATACTAATTCTGATGTTTGTATGGGAATTTGAGACAGTTTGAGAAGGAATTTGAAGAAGAAATATTTCATTAATTGATCATAATCATTCATATAATTGTGCAAATTCTAAATCCTATCTATAATGTATACGATGGCTTATAGTTGTCAGAGAGAGAGAGAATTGGCTAAATAGCCGTTGAGGAAATTATCAAATACAAAAAGTATCTGAAAAAGGGAAAGGAAAATGTTAGAGGGTATTTTTGTAAAATTTCACTTTTTAGTTTTTCTTGGTGTACCCAAGATAGCATCTCCAATTTGTATATTTCGTTTGTTAACCTTAAACAGTTTGTAATGAATTTGTTGATTGCAGAGAGAATTCTCTCATCTGAATTTATGATTCATTTTGCATAGGTTCTGATACTACTCATCGAAGTGGTTACCTGGAGTTGCATGCTTATCATGCTTATAGCAGAAACAAAGATATACATACGGGAATTTAGGTGGTACATTCGATTTGTGATGATCTATACTTTGATTGGAGAAATTACTGTATTCAATCTTGTTTTCGCCGTCAGAGACTACCTTTCACCGTTAGTACAACATGTTCTCAGACTCTCTCGTCTTTTGTACTATTTTGCAATTTCACAGCAAAATGCGTATTAATTGGAAATTGGTACCCATCAAGTTGGAAATAAATACCCCAAAATTTATGTTTATTGACAATTATATATCAATACCATCCAGTTAGTAACAAAAAGGAAACCTGTAAGGTACAAGTTTGTTTGAACTTACTATTATAATTTTCACAGCTTAGTAAAATACGTTTTATGTTTTCTCCATTCATTTACAGAACGAGCATTTATCTCTATATCACTGAGTTATCATGCAAGGTAGCATTTATTCTTTTGCTTCATATATATATTTTTTCATATGATATTGACAGTGCTTCATATAAGTAAAAGTTGCAATTAATCCCTATAGAACCCCAAATGTCAATTTTACCCTTACAAAGTATGAAAATGTGTCCTTATCATCAGCCACCCAATGATACCAAAAAAAATCTCGTTTTTCCCTCTGCAAACATAAATTACAGTAGAAGAGTATATATTTGTTGCAATTATATGTTCCATTAGGAAATACAAGAAATTTAGATTGTGGGGGGGGGGGGGGGGGTGGGGGGGTGGGGGGGGGGGGGGGGGGGCGTTTGTGTGCAACTGAGTTTTAAGGTTAAAGAGAAGATTTCCTGCAATTATTTTTATTGGCAATATTTTAACCTATTATTACTTAGTAAATTATGTTGTTTGCACTAATTTGCAGTTCCTTTTTGGGATTTTATTACTGGGACATTTTCCTAGTTTGGAAGCATATGCTGGTTATACGCCTCTTAGGAATGAGGCACTTTCTGACGAAACGGCTTATGTGTCTCTTGCAAGTGGAGAAAACATTTGTCCAGAGAGGCATGGTAACATTTTCTCCAGTAAGTCATCCAAATATATATTTATTTATTTTTTTTGCTGTTGAAGCTTTTATGTTGTAAAAGATTTTTCTTCCTTGAAAACATTTTCCTGAGGTTTTGCGTATAATTGACTGCTGCGTGACATTTTAACTTTTTATTTTTATTTTTGCACAGGGATTTTTTTTACATGGATGACGCCTCTAATGCAACAAGGGTATAAGAGGCCCATTACAGAGAAAGATGTATGGAAGCTGGACACATGGGATCAAACAGAGACACTGTATACCAGGTAGATATTTGTTACATTATTTCATCATTATTTGTTTTGTACAAACAAAATGCTTCCTGCAATGAATATCTCTCGTGTTTTTTTAGATTTCAGCAATGCTGGATTGAAGAAGTAAATAAGCCTAAACCTTGGCTTTTAAGGGCGCTTAATCGTAGCCTTGGTGGACGGTAATTTCAATGTTATCTTTGGTTTTACTTGGTTCATAAATTTTGTGTTCTTGAATTGATAAGTAACTTCATAATTCAAATATGTTCTTGCTTTACAGATTCTGGCTTGGGGGGTTTTTCAAGGTACAGATCAAAATTTCTATTTAAACTCTATCAATATACTTAATGGTCGAAAAGTTATAAGCCATTTTGTAAGAATATAAAATCACAATTTTCAATAGTTTGCCATTGATTACTTTGTTTATTTTTTTTTTTCTAGATTGGCAATGATGCTGCTCAGTTTGTTGGACCTGTTGTATTGAGCCTCCTCTTAACTGTATGTACTTTTTTGTTGTTACTTCCATATGTTTTACCTAGCATTTATTATCATTTAAGAAATGATTTTCATGCTTCCACTGTAGTCTATGCAAAGAGGTGATCCAGCTTGGAACGGTTACATCTATGCCTTCTCAATCTTTGCTGGAGTGGTACGGACATTTTAACTTCAATAAAAAGTTTTCTAATGTTTTTTAATGAAATACTAAAGTCATTTTAGTTTGTCGTTTTATAATTTTGCTTTCTCTTGATGTATTCATAATAATAGGTGCTGGGAGTTCTCTGTGAAGCACAATACTTTCAGAATGTGATGCGAACTGGCTTCAGGCTTAGGACTACCTTGGTATGGACCTTTGCCTTTATCAATTGTATCAAGATATTTTTTACAATTAACACCCTCTATTTGTACTTTGTGCAATTCCCTCCCACATTTTTTGGGTTCTTCACAATAATTAACATCCAACCATAGAAGGTGAATTCAATACAAAGCTCGCTTAATTGCCCTGATGTGTTCATAGCCAGAGAACCAAATTTCCTCTTAACTATTAAACCTGAAGCCAAAAGTGAGATTTTTTTATTTATAGAAATTTATATTAAATAATAAAAGAAAATAAAATGACTCTCCTTCCACTCTTTTTGTGTGGGATAGTTTGGATCTGAGAAAAAAACCCAGCTCCTAGCACAGCAAAAATTCATCTCACTCATTCCATTGCTCTATATTATTTTATATTAATTTCTAAAAGTAAACAATTATGCCAGTAGTTGTTGAATTTCAGCTTAGAAAAGCACATCTTATATTTTAAATCAGTGGTAAAACCATCGTCCATCTACTAGTATGGTGTTATGTGTCTTTGACAGGTGGCTGCTGTTTTTCGTAAATCTCTGAGATTAACCAATGAAAGTCGCCGTAAATTTGCATCTGGGAAGATTACAAACTTGATGACAACTGATGCTGAAGCACTTCAGGTAACTCTTTGCTGCATATATTTGCATGAAATTGTGCTAGCAGTTCAATGATTTTGGTTGCAAATATTAGAATGAGATTGTGCTACCAGTAATTATGTGTGTAATTAGTTATCTACAAGTTCTATTGTTTGTTTTATTTTTCAGCAAATATGCCAGCAACTGCATAGCTTGTGGTCGGCTCCTTTTCGTATAATCCTATCAATAGTGCTTCTCTACCTGCAATTAGGTGTTGCTTGTTTCGTCGGTGCATTGATGCTTGTCCTTCTCTTCCCTATTCAGGTATATATAATTCCTGTTTACAGTATCTATCTTTACTTATATATAAAATATCGTAAGATTCTGAGCTGCTGCGTGCTTACTTGAACAGACAGTAGTGATAAGGCGAATGCAAAAGCTAACAAAGGAAGGGTTACAACGCACTGACAAGCGTATTGGCCTTATGAATGAAGTATTGGCTGCCATGGACACTGTCAAGTATGTATTTATATTTATATTTCTCATACATACATATACATTTTTTTTCATGTTAGTCCTTTTTTCAAAAACATATGATTTGTTCAGGTGCTATGCATGGGAACAGAGCTTTCAGTCTAAGGTTCAACGAATTCGTAATGATGAACTCTCTTGGTTTCGTAAGGCTCAGCTCCTCACTGCTGTAAGTCACAACTAGAGTGGAAAAAACGTGTTGTGTCATACTGTGCTTGGACTTTGGTCTTGTGCCGTGCCGTGATCAAGTTAATTTTTTATGTGTACTGTGCCATGCTATAACTAAAATATCAAGGGGTAGTCACGCTGTGCCCATACATGTCGTGACCAAACGTGCATTGTGTGACTTGCATGACAATTTAATCATAATTTAAGTTAGTTTATTCAAAATTCACCATTTAATCAATATCTCATGGTCATAATTACACGTGACTTGTGTGACTACGTGCTGTGCCGTGCCAAAGTTTCAAAAGATGGTCATGGCGTGTAACACGCGTGCTGTGCCGTTCTGTGACGGAGCCAGCTCTGCAGTGCCATTTTTACCACTCTACTCACAACTCTATAATGCCTGTAGCTGTATAGTTACTTATGCTGACTAGTGTTATATATATATTTTTTTTGTTCCAGTGGAATACCTTCATCTTGAACAGCATACCGATTCTAGTAACGGTTGTATCATTTGGTGTGTATACTCTGCTTGGGGGTGAACTTACACCTGCTAAGGCTTTCACTTCTCTATCTCTCTTTGCCGTGCTGAGATATCCTCTTTTCATGCTTCCAAATTTAATAACTCAGGTATACTATATTTCAGAATTAATGATGCCAGATCTTTTCCTGTAAAAGATCAAAATGTCATGTATATCCTTTGAAAAAAGAACAATCACATGTAATCTTTCACTTCTCTTATCTTTCACGAAGTGAAAGGCAAGACTGCTACTCTTTCTAGGTAGAGGCATTGGGGATAAAATGCATATTTTTGGTAATTGTTTGGGGAATGCAGGCGATATTACTGAATTTTTCAATGGTTTTGATATCTTTACTTTGCAAATGTGTACATAAATTTAAAATTAATATGTTCCTAATTGCACTGCTACTCTTTATGTAATTTGTTGTTTTGAAGGTTGTCAATGCCAATGTGTCGTTGAAACGTCTAGAGGAGTTGTTCTTGACTGAAGAGAGAGTGCTCTTGCCCAATCCACCTCTCGATCTGATGCTTCCTGCTATCTCCATAAAAGATGGCTTCTTCTCATGGGAATCTAACGTATGATTGAATTATTGCTTGACAAACAATTGATTTGAGAAACTTAATTTTATTAATTCCCCAAATTGGGTTATATAGAGAGTACATATTACATAGAGGTCCTTGATACAATCTTAATTCTCAACACAAACATTTGCTTTGATTAGGCGATGAAAAGGTGGACCATTAGATTTTGAAGCTTTCCCTAACCTATGAGTCTGATCTTCTTTTCTAAGTTTAAACTGGGAAAAAAAAGAAGATCAAATTGGTATTTTTCATGCTGAGTTTGCAACTTTGCACTAAATGGTTTCAGAGTAATTTGGTTTTATTGGAGATATTAGATTTTTTGAGGAAAAAAATTAAAGATATTAGTTGGCTTTCCTTTAAATTTAATGATTGGTTTTATCTGAATATTACATGAATGTGTTGGATGCAACATGCAATTTTAGAAAAGTAATAGTTTTTTTTTTAAAAAGACTTATAAATTTGTCAAATATGAACAAATGAATGAGGCTATGGTACTCTGCATAGCGCAGATTAATCTGTTATACGGATCAATATCTTAATCTTTTTAGGTCCAAACAGTCAATCTAAACCGTTCCAAATGATCCTCATATAAAAATGTACTTGCAAACTAAATTTTACAATTTTACATTTTTAGAATTTTTTTATTATTTTTTAGATAGGCAAAAAATTACTACTTGTGAATGGTCTAGAATCTTTTTAGATCAAGTGATTTTCAATCTATCTAAAAAAATAGTAAAAAAATTTAAAAAAAATGTAAAATTTGTTCTACAAGTACATTTTCATATGGAGATCATGTTGAACGGTTCAGATCGAGTTTTTGGATTGAAACAAAAATATTGATCCATATATAGTATGAACCAATTTGTGCTATGCATAATACCATAGCCTCATTCCAAATAAATTAATATTAACCATATTAGAAATTGACAGGTGGAAAGACCAATTCTATCAAATGTGAATCTGGACATACCAGTTGGTAGCCTAGTGGCAGTGGTGGGAAGTACCGGTGAAGGAAAGACATCTCTTGTTTCAGCAATGCTAGGAGAGTTACCAGCTGTGGCTGGGTCCCGCACGTCAGTGGTTATTCGTGGCACTGTTGCATATGTTCCTCAGATTTCTTGGATCTTTAACGCCACTGTAAGTCTGTAAGAACTGTTTTGTAACCTTTTTATTTCTTTACTTTTTCTTTTGAGTTGGGGTTCAATTGGCCGTGGAGTTCCCTGGTTTCTCTGAAGGTACACAAATAAAATTAAGTAATTCAAGAAAGAACAATAAATAGAAGGAGAGCTAAAGTCTATCAAACAGTTGTCAGAATTGACAATTTGGCATTCATATAATTCCTTTGGCAAGCAATGACGTATTGTTGAATTTACTATTTATTTGTGTACTTATTTTTTTTTGTTAATGTTCACATATTTGGAATATTTCCTTTATGTTAGTCTTTTCTAATTTCTTTTATTTTTTGTATTGTTAAAATTAGTATCATGATTAGTATATATTTTTTTCTACCTATAGGTACGTGACAACATTTTGTTTGGATCCTCTTTTGATCCGACGAGGTACGAGAAAGCAATTGACGTGACCTCACTGCAACAGGATCTGGATTTACTCCCTGTAAGTGGTCAAAGTTATTCTTACTAATGAGTTGTATATATTGCCTAAACTTATTGTGTTTTAATTATGTATATACTATATACTCTCTTGGTGAGCAGGGAGGAGATCTGACAGAGATAGGGGAAAGAGGGGTTAATATAAGTGGGGGCCAGAAGCAGAGAGTTTCTATGGCAAGAGCTGTGTATTCGGATTCAGATGTGTACATTTTTGATGACCCATTGAGTGCTCTAGATGCTCATGTTGGTCACCAGGTAATAATTTCTAATATATGATAGGTTATAAATGGTAAGATTGAGTATGCAATCTGATGTTGTAGTCCTGGACTGATTTTTCTGGTACAAGGTTAAAAGTCTGTTACAGAAATTTACCAGAATATTTGGGTGAGTTTTTGTATGAATCTGTTTCAGCCATAGAAGCTCAATATATTAAATTTAACCTAATAAAACCCCAAATAAAACCAAAAGAACTAATCAGGATAGTGTATAGTCATTTAAGGACTAGAGGGTAACTACTAAGACCTTTTAATTTTTGTTACTTGAATACTGCATATGCAGCTATTGAATTTAAATAAGGATAAATCAACCCAATGAAACATTCAAATGACATGCAAGATAGTAAAAAAGTTTGATATTATATGAATTGGCTAACCATACAAACTATTATTAATTTACCTTAGGTTTTTGACAAATGCATCAAGGATCAGCTTAGAAACAAAACGAGAGTGCTCGTCACAAACCAACTTCACATTTTACCATATGTAGATAGAATAATTTTGGTACATGATGGTGTGGTAAAAGAAGAGGGTACATTTGAGGAGCTAATAGATACTGGAGAGTTATTCAAAAAGTTAATGGAAAATGCCGGTAAAATGGAGGAACAAAATGATGATGAGAAAGAGGGAGAGAAAAATGGTACAAATGGAACAAAACTAAATGGAGAAGTAGCTGCTATTGATAATGGTACAGTTACAGATAAGGCTGGGGATAAAGCTGGTATGGGTAAGGAAGGGAAGTCAGTGTTGATTAAGCAAGAGGAGAGAGAAAAAGGTGTTGTCAGTGTGAAGGTTCTTTCAAGGTAAGAACAAGTTTTTTTTTGAAGGATGTAGATCTTGAATAGATGTTCTTATTCTAGTGTATAGTAGAATAGAGAGGGTTAAGACTAGAATAGAGAGGCTTATTTTCTGGAATAAAGTTTTTATTTGAGTATTGTAAATTGATGTTTCTAGGTACAAGAATGCCTTGGGAGGGTTGTGGGTGGTCCTAGTACTATTATTCTGTTATGCATTAACTGAGACACTCCGCATCTCAAGTAGCACTTGGTTGAGTATTTGGACCGATCAAAGTGGACCAAAGGATCACAGCTCGGGCTTCTACAATCTTATCTATGCAGTTATTTGTTTATGTCAGGTAGAATTTTTTTTTAAAAGAACCCGGTACACCCAGCATCTTTTAGATGCTATTCTCGAGAATTGAACCTGCGTCCTCTTGGAAAAGAGACGGGCATTATTTTTGTTTTTGCATTATTTTTGTCATTGTCACAAGGAAAATTATATATCCTTATTATAAAAATCACAAGGAAATTAAACTTTGTTGAGTCGGGTTATCTTTATTTTCAAATATTCATATTGGATACAAGTACAAGTTTTAGAAAGGTTCATTTTATTTTTTGGTAGATGTAGTTCTCCATTCTTTTTCCCAAAATTCCTTAAATCTATTTTTGAAAGCATCAATTTTTTGGAGAATTTAGGAAATAACACTGACCAATATGCATGCTTCTTTCTAATCTCTTTTTCTTCTAACAGATACTTGTAACTCTTTCAAATTCATACTGGCTCATAATCGCAAGTCTACGAGCAGCTAAAAGGTTACATGACGCTATGCTAAGTTCGATATTAAAGGCACCAATGGTATTTTTCCACACAAACCCACTAGGAAGGATAATAAACAGGTTCGCCAAGGACCTAGGCGACATTGACCGAAATGTGGCAGTATTTGTGAACATGTTCTTGGCACAAATTTCTCAGCTTCTTTCGACTTTTGTTCTTATTGGAATAGTCAGCAACATGTCACTTTGGGCCATTATGCCCCTCTTGATTTTGTTTTACACTGCCTATCTCTACTACCAGGTATCTCTATTGTTTAAGCTTATGTTTCTTTACTTGATTTCAAAGAGTAGAACTAGGGTGTTCTTAAGCTCACCAAGCCATTTGTGATTTGTGAGCTTAACTACAAAACCTATACGATTTATTTCAAACGACGAATCCAAACAGTTCAAGCCGATATACTTCCCAAGTGATGTGTTTATTACATGTCAAATTTATAAATTTTCGAATTAATTTATTATAAATTCAAGTGGTAAAAAAATAATGAAAAATGAATGCATTAAAATTAACTTATAAACCTTTTTTTTGCCTATTGACTTTCTATTAAGTTTAGTCAAAAATTTATATATTTAACATGTAAACACATCACTCATGAAGTAAATCAGTTTCAACGGTTTGGATTCGTTGTTTGAACCATTCCAATAGGTTTTGGAGTTAAGTTCACCAAAGGGCTTGGTGAGATTAAGAGCACCCTAGTTCTACTTGATTTCAAATAAAGTCCTCTTATTTTAGTGTTTACAAAAGCCTTTAGTGAAATAGCACCCTGCCATTGTGATCAGGTGCTACTCTAAAATTTGAATATCAATGCTAGTGCTTTTTGGTGTAATGGCAGATATTTCACTATTTATCCATATCTGATTAGTTTGTTAAACTTCAATCTGATTTATTTCTCTAAGTTGCCTTCTTGTGATTCTTAGTTAACTACATCATTGGAGTTGGAAATAAGGACAACAATAAAAAAAAATTCCGCATGAAATTCTGTATCTTTTCTTATATGAATATGAGCTTTATAATATAGAATATTGGAGATGTTATTTTTTTTTTAATTTTGAAGTAATCATCACTGGTCTCTTTTGTACATTTTTTTATCAGAGCACTGCACGGGAAGTAAAACGTCTGGACTCCATAACTCGATCCCCAGTCTATGCTCAATTTGGCGAGGCCTTAAATGGTCTCTCCACGATTCGTGCATATAAGGCATATGACCGCATGGCTGCCATTAATGGCCAATCAATGGATAACAATGTTCGTTTCACCTTAGTCAATATGGGTGCGAATCGATGGTTGGGTATCCGGCTTGAAACCCTAGGTGGCATCGCGATCTGGTTCACCGCAACATTTGCAGTCATGCAAAACCAAAATGCCGTAAACCAAAAGGCATTTGCTTCTACCATGGGGCTTCTACTTACATATACCTTGAATATTACAAACTTGCTCACTGCAGTTTTGAGGTTGGCTAGTTTAGCTGAGAACAGCTTGAATGCAGTGGAACGAGTTGGGAATTACATTGATGAAGTCCCTGAGGCCCCACCTGTCATAGAAGGGAAAAGGCCTCCTGTAGGTTGGCCATTAAGTGGAGTAATAGAATTTAAAGAGGTGTGGTTGAGGTACCGCCCGGAGTTGCCTCCAGTTTTGCATGGTATTAGTTTTAGAATTGAAGCTAGTGAGAAGATCGGGATTGTGGGGCGCACTGGTGCAGGAAAGTCGAGCATGCTCAATGCACTTTTTAGAATTGTCGAGCTTGAGAAGGGGTCAATTTTCATTGATGATTGTGATATCTCCAAATTTGGGCTATGGGATCTGAGGAAGATGTTGGGTATCATACCACAGTCTCCAGTTCTGTTTTCAGGTCTGTATATTCAATTATTTATCTCTTTATGGGTTAATTGCTTACATGTTACAAGATGGGCTTAGGTACTTTGTAAAGCATGAGTTCTCTTGTTCTTTATATCTTTATTTCCGTTTTTAAAGTCCAAACAGTTGATCCGAATCACTCAACATGATCTCCTTCTTAAAAATGTGCTTAGAAGACCATATTTTACATTTTTCTGAAATTTTAACTCTCTTTTTGATAGGTAGAAAATCACTGTGTTTTTAAGAAGATTGTGGACCATCTAAAATGATAGTAAAAAATTCTAAAAAAAGTAAAATTTGGTCTCCAAGCACATTTTCGTATATAAATCATGTTGAGTGGTTCAGATCGATTGTTTGGACTTTGAAGATGGCACAAAAGAGCCCATGCTTATAAAGCATATTAGCCCAACTATAGAAATTACTACTTGCTATTCCAATATTTGAATAAGCAAGGCTTAATGCACAGTACCATGACAACTATGTGCAGGATCGGTGCGGTTTAATTTGGATCCATTTAGTGAGCATAACGATGCAGATCTTTGGGAATCCCTCGAGAGAGCACATCTGAAGGATGCTATTAGGAGGAATCCTCTAGGGCTTGATGCTGAGGTCATTCAAATGTTAATAAAAGAACTTTAGTTGCATGAAATGAAAATTATTATGTGAAGTAACCTTAATTTTCACTGTACTTTCAAGTCACAACAAATAGTTTCTGGGCTTTTTTGGTAGATGACTTCACCAAAACTGGGATCATAGTAATTAGATGAGTGAGGCTAAGGTAATATGTATATTACAGATCGACTCGTGCTATCGATTTGTATCTCTATTTTCATAGTTTAAACAGTCGATCTGAATCATTAAATATGATCTCCATTTGAAAATGTACATGGAGAGAAAGTTTTACATTTTTTTTAGAATTTTTCTTACTATTTTTTTAGATGGTAGAAAATCACTGCTTTTGGATGGTCAAGAATTTCAAATCAAGTGAATTTCTATCTATATAAAAATATAGTAAAAAATTCTAGAAAATGTAAGATTTGGTCTGCATGTACATTTTCATACGAAAATCATGTTGAACTGTTGAGATTGACTATTTTGACTTTAAGAACAAAGATATATGTCTATAGTACGGGGCTGTGTAATATGCATATTACCATACCTCACTCTACTTAGATTACCATTTTCTTAGTTTTATTTATTTGGTGTGCACTTGAACTGGAAGTGAGGGGCCTTCAGTAGGGAAAAAAATAGGGGTTTGATGGTGCAATATTGGGTAATTATTGCAACCAAGGATGTTAAGATAAAAATTTGCTGAACCTCTTGTAAACTAAAACCTGATTTAGTTGTATGAGGATAAAATCACAGAAATACCATGACCTCGTTATTGAGTACAATATTACATGGTGCAAACATATAGGTTTCGGAGGCGGGAGAGAATTTCAGTGTGGGGCAGAGGCAGTTGCTCAGTCTGGCTCGTGCATTGTTACGTAGAGCAAAGATACTAGTGCTTGATGAAGCAACCGCAGCTGTTGATGTCAGAACTGATACTCTTATTCAGAAAACAATCAGAGAAGAGTTCAAGTATTGCACTATGTTAACTATTGCTCACCGTTTGAACACTGTTATAGATTGTGACCGCCTACTTCTCCTCAGTGCTGGCAAGGTAAAAATGCATGGTTTTCTCTTATTTTTAAGATAGCACATACTGTTCATAGGAATTGAAGTATATAATGATAGAATCGATTTAATATAGAGGTAATCTTAATATATTTAGTAGTGGAAGAAATAACACTATGGCAGAAAATTTAACTTTTATATTAATATTCTCTTACTCTCTTAGATTCAAAAGACTCCTTATATTTTATATAGACACATAAGATTTTTCTACACACTCCACTAATACTAAATGACATTTAATCCTCTCGTTAACTCTCTCTATTTTTTATACACATTTTTCATTTTTCAAGACAACTTAGAATACCACAACATGCATCTAGAGAATTCCAATACATTCATGACAATTCTAGAGATTTCACACATTAACTAATACATTTGACCAATTGACCAAGTAATTAAGTTTACTATTTCTAACATTCCTCCTTAAACTTAATTATTTTTCATCCTCTCTAATATATGATAAAAAATATAATTCTTCTATCAAGCATCCTCGTAGTCACTACTCCGTAGGTACTGGAATTTTAGAGAAAGTTAATATTTTAGAGAGTTTATTTAGTTCATATTTAACTTGTAGGTACTGGAATTCGACACACCTGAGAATCTCTTATCGACTCAAGAGAGTTCCTTCTCAAAAATGGTACAGAGTACTGGTACCAGCAATGCAGAATATTTAAGGGTATATATTTCCCCCTTTGTTTCTCTATATCTCACCCTTGACATTAAAAGGCATGCTCACATAAAAGCAATAATCCTTTGTTAATACAAAAAAAAAAAAATATCAGGGTCTAGTATTTGCCAGTGAAGAGGAGAGATTGACAAGGGAAGAAACAAAGCGGCTGGTGACCACAAGGTGGGCCACAGCTGCCCAGTTGGCACTTATCACGAGCCTCAATTCTTCACAAAATGAGATTCAAAATTTGGAAATTATAGATGATGCTAACATTCTCAATAGAACAAAGGATGCTGTGATAACTCTTCAGAATGTTCTACATGGAAAGCATGATAGTGAGATAGAGGATACTTTGAATCAGTATCAGGTCCCACCTGACAGATGGTGGTCATCTCTCTATAAAGTTGTCGAAGGTATATATTGTTTCTCTTCAGTTTTATTATACTTTCAACAGGGTCAGATATTAAACATTTTTTAGGATCCTCTGTTGTCTTAGGAATAAATTTATGTAGTATATCAAATGCCCTTTTATAAAGAAAACAAACATATATCTGTACTAATAATTTATTGTTAAAATATTCAAATGACCCCTCTTTTCTTATTTTTGTGGGGATTGACCACAAATACATATTTATGGGGATTCCCGTTTCCTTGACATGTTTCATATGCAGAATTTTATGTAAAATTTTAGCCATTGTGAGACAAACATGAAATTTCCTCAAATTTTGTAAACCATTATGGCATTCTTTGGGGTAGATAAATTCTTAAATTCTTATTTGGTTTAATGGGGGGGGGGGGGGGGGGGGGGGGGGGGGGAGCAGAAAAGGCTGTTTCATGCGAAGAACCTCCAAAAGTATAAAAGTATGTTTGAATTGATCTGGTTATATATAGCTTGTAAGATTTCTTAATTGAGGGTTTGCGTGAATTTTGCTTAATTTATATCTGTATTTTTTTTTTTTCAGGTCTTGCAATGATGGGAAGAATGTCAACTAATAGGATTCAGTCACAATCTAGTATTGCTTTTGAAGATAATACAATCGATTGGGACAAAGTGGAGATGTAGAATTTTTATTACTTGTAGAAATCTAATTACACCTCTAACACATTTTAATATACTACATTGCCACCTTTGACTGAAAATTTGTGTAAGAAATTTTGTTAGTATTTCACAGTTTTACAAAGGAGGTTTCCAATACTCATGCCTTTCGTACCTTATCATATTTTATATTTTATATCTCTATTTTCAAAGTTCAACTGTCGATCTGAATCGCTCCATATGATATCTATACTAAAATATACTTGGAGATAAATTTTATTAATATTTTTTAAGATAAATACAAAATCATTGTTTCTCGACTGTTAAAAAACAATGATTTTCTACCTATCTTTAAAAATAGTATTTTTTTTTCCAAAAAATATAAAATTTGATCTCCAGTCATATTTTAATATGTATGGATATCATATTGAGCAGTTCAGATCAAGAGTTTAGACTTTAACGAAGATAAAAAATGTGAAGTATACTCATATATAGAAAACATGAGGTATTGGAACCCTTCTCTTTACAAAATGTTTTGAATATTTTGTGTGTTGTGCCATAGTACATTTTTGCTCCTTGCCATTCTGAATTCTATTGTTATTAACACTTGAGAAATCTCATAGTTGCAAAGACAACAATTGAATTGCTATTCATAATAAAGAGTGAGGTTATGGTACTTTGCATAGTACATATTAGTCTGTACTATGAATTTATATTTTTGTTTTTAAAGTCTAAATAATGAATTTGAACTGTTTGATATATTTTTATATGAAAATGAGTAAACTAAATTTCATTTTTTTTAGATTATATTTTTAGATAGGTAGAAAATCTAAAATCTTTAGATCAAGTGATTTTCTACTTGTCTAAACAAAACAATAAAATTTGATGTAAAAGTGTATATATAGAGATCTGTTGAACGATTTAGATAAACTGTTTGGATTTTGAAAATAAAGATAAGATTTGGAACCTATTTGCATTTGGACAATAGGATGAAACGATTTTCCCTTTAAAAGGAATTTAAAATCACAATGATGGTTAAGATGCTCAATTTCTTTAGTCGATATAGTGCATCATGACATACAAAAACCAGACTTGCATGTTGGATAATGGTCTAGGCTAGCAAGTATATTTTAAAATTTTTGCTAGCAATATAGACCAGAGCTTATTGTAGACAAGCAATCAATCACACACAATTTAAGGATCATGCTACACATGATCTAGCAGAGTGTTATAAGTCATACCTCTCCAATCTAGTGGAGCTTGAAACGATTGCCTGCGTCTTAGTCTCTCTTGATTGAGTTTCCAAAACAGGAAACCTCAAGCTTCGCACACCAAGGTGTTGTTAAGAACATGAGGAGATCAATGTTAATTGCTCAGATCCTCATGCACTTGCAAATCTAAAAGCTAGCTCACTACTTAATGAACAGATTTGTGTCATGCTTTTAAATTTATAAACATGTTTGCACTTCTGATCAGATACAAGCACATGATCCTATCGAGTAGTATAATCGAGTGTCGATCTGCAGAGAATAAGGTCTACTGTCTTGAACAATCAAATCACGACCCGTTGAAGGGCTAGACAAAATAAGATCTTGAGAGTTGTTGGGTGATCAAAGACACAACTTTATATTTTCAAATCGAAAGACAAAATAGACTAGTCAAAAGGAGATATTAATTCCTAGGGTTTCGGCACACCAAAGTTACTTCAATCCGCTTTGATTCTTATTTTGGTTTGATGTTGGTTTTCAATTGTAGTAAGAGGGATTATAATCCTAACACACACTACTAATCAAGACTTTCCATTAAGGCTTGACTTGAAAAGTGCAAGGAGATCTGTGATTAGCCGAAAGTCACAATCTTCACTTGACTAGGTCCCTCGATTGATCCTATAGGGTGTCCTCATGGTTAGGCACGACAATGTGACATTCATCTGCGAATGCTGACTCCCATGTCTTCTTTTGTTGATCCGACTATTGGCTTCTTCGGTTAAGATCTCGCCCAATAGACTAGTATTTTTATTGTCCCTTTTCCGATTCGGTTAACCTAATAGTGACTAATTTCCATGTGTGTCAATCATAGTGATGGTCTAGAATAACAAATAAAACTAAGAGAGATCGAACATAAAACACAAAAGGCTAAATAATGATCAAACACAAAATATATATCAAAGCAACATGAGTAACAAGCGCCTAGCCCTAAGAAAATATGTCCAGTCGCAAAACGACATGTTCACACTCCTCACAACTAAACTAAGGAATGTAAGTTACAAAGTATGTCTAAGATTGTGTCTTCAGTCCAAAAGTCTATTTATAGGAGGGAACAGCGCTGACAATGAGTTGGAGTCCAATGGATCTGATCTAGATATAGTTGGATCAGTTATTATATGTCTTATGTTATCGGTCGTATCAGGCCATAAGGTCCTTAACCATACAGTGCATTGCTGGATTTGGCTATCTCTTGGTCCATAATAGATGGAATGATATCTAATATATATTTCATGATGCAAAACTTCACAACACTTTCTACAATAAATTAATTACTTTCTCATAATTGAAAAATTACCTAGGAGAGGATTTTTTTTTTTTTTTTTTTAAAGAGGAGATACGTATATTTTTGGGGTTAAGAGAGGATTTTTATGAAGTTATTGTACAGATCAAGGTAGTGTTGGGGTTAATTTATAGATTGTCTCGATGTTATGGAGAATCACGGACAAAATTCCTTTTCTTGACTGGGGTCTGCCCTTCATAGAAAATCACATCCAGCATCACTTTTTACTATTCTGTCGACAAGATCATACATAATCACTGCCAGTTTTTTTTTTCCACACCCTGGCCGTGATGGATTGTCACTACTTGTATTTTTTTTTTTTTCGCAAACTCTGGCTGTTCCTATCTATCGTGGACAGGATTTTTTCATGATTTCTTTTTTTAGTTCAGTTAGAATGGTTAATCTGTTGCTAATCCTGGCTGTGATAAGCCATAACGTCCAGAGAACGTGATAAAACACCATGTTTTTCTTATATCTCAAAAAAACTAAAAACCATTCTCTAATATCAATATTTATTTAATATATTTTCTATTAATAAATATCTGGCTGATAGGAACTCAAACTGGAATAATTGACACAATCCGGGCTGAATCGGTGGGCTTAAATTAAGTAACGGAATTAGAATTGCAATTAAATTATTGGGCTTTTCTTTGTTGCTCTATTTCAATGAAACCAATTCTGGCCCATTATAAGGAAAACGTGGTGTTTTTATTCATTACCATTTAAAAAAAAAAGAAGCAAATTACTGTCTACAGTACAATTGAAACTACTCCGGATTCCGTAGCTAAGATATGTACATAAAAATAAATTAATAAATATATATATATATATATAGAGGAGGGATCAAATGACACCATTTTTTGGTGACATCGGATGACACTGTCCATTTTCAAAGTCCAAACAGTCGATCCAAACCGTTCAACTTGATGGATATGTTAAAATGTGCTTGCAGATCAAATTTTACACTTTTCTGAATTTTTTTTGGGTTTATTTAGAGGAGTTCAAAAATTCAACGGTCTGAATATAGCGATTTTGTTAAATACTTAATAAATAGTAAAAAATTCAGAAAAATGTAAAATTTCATTTCCAAGTTACTCTTAATATATTTATCATATTGAACGGTTTGGATCGACTATTTGGATTTTGAAATTTCAAAAATAGACATTGTCACACAATGTCACCAAAAAAGTGGTGTAATCCGATCCCTCCTCATATATATATATATATATATATCTTGGCTCCGAGTCCTGAAAGAGTAAAGATTCTGCCCACTTGGACGAAAACCGTTGCTAAAATAGGTTGACTCGGTTAAAAATTTGTTTAACCCGTTCAAACCGATTTTTAGTTGGAAAACTCTTTTGTTTACATCTTTCCCTTAAGTAACATTGAGCAACCACTTGTTGCAATAAATTTGACTGAAGTCTCCATTTGTTTGGAAGTGACTTTGTTTGAGATTTAAAAGATCCGAGTATCTTGATAGAATGAAGGCCATCAGATTTTTCAAATGATACACGAAATTCCCCCAAAATTTAATATGTGGGATCAATGCACTAATTAAACGACTAATTAATTAACAAACTCACTTAAAGTTACTAAGACAATATGTGGGATCGAGGATAAATAAATGAGTAACCTTTTTGTTAAGTTACACGCCCATTTGGTCCAATTTTTTCCAAGTTTTATACAAACGCAGTGAGTTATTTGACTAACACAGCACAACCGTTTAAGAAAATAAATTGTGATAATAACGAAGAGAAACATAGATATTCAAGTTTTTGAAAAGATCATGTACATCCTAATAAAGCTTACAAAATTTATCTAAATTGTAAATATCATGTAGAGCATTGCCTTCGGTCGTTAATTAACATTCATTTTCTTCTTTCAAGTAGTGTCCTCATAATGACACATACATTTATTGTCCTATTTATGTATGTTGTATATTTTAATATCTCTATAACTTCTCAATTCTACCTTTTTCTTTATGTAGTAGTCATTTTGGTTTTCCTATATATATGTAGCATCATGTTATTTATAGTGCTCTCTCTCTTGATATTCTTATTAGTGGTAATGTATCATTTTCTTCTTAGTTCATTTTGCATTGGTATTGTTATATATGTTAACTTCCTTCTACATTTGTGTATAGTTTTCTCAGAAATCGTATAATTCCAAGATATGTAATAGAAATAAAATTCATCCTAATATAGACTAATTCAATGCTAATATTTTATTATTGTGTAACATGCTTGCGTGCTTGTGAACCTGGCACTAATTTATCCTTGAACAAGAGAATATCAGATTTCAAGTTTTGGTGTGGACTATAGTGTTCTTATTTTACTTAAATATTCGTGAATTATTGACAGGGAAGGAGTAGGAAGGGTTGGCTTCTTAGTAGAAGAAATGGGAACACCATAATTGAACTATACCATCTCACAAGTAGCAACCTTTATCAGATGGTAATTACCGCCATATGCTTTGTGCTCAACAATAAGCCAAATTCCGTAAGTGCTATGGTTTTAGATGAAAATCAAACCTGTTATCTTTTTGATTTTGCATAGACCTATAAGCTAATCTATGTCATTTATAGTCAAATAAAACTTAAAGGTTACAATACATAAATAATTGTACACATGAGGGTCATAACTAGCTAAGAAGTTTAGCAAATGAAAATTATACCTCATCTCCCAACTGAAATTATATATAATAGATTTCAAATAAGACCGATAATCTATATAAATAAAGCCTCAGCCTAAACCTGAGATTGGACGAATAAAACCTACCACCAACAATGAATATAATCATTTTGTTCAAAATAATTATGTTCAGAAGAATAAATTATATTTTTATATTATTAAAATCATAAATATCTATTTAAAATCTTGTAGAACATAATTATACTTCCTTTGACCAATTAAAAAAGGATGGTCCTAATGATCCGAATGATCCGAATGAAAATTTATAGTAATTAATTATCTAAAGTTCAAAATTTTCTGCTACAGACAAGTAATTGGATTGATGTGTTAAACTATCATTATTTAGTAAACAGAAACCCAAATTCCCTAAACAAATTATGTTGCTCTATATTGCTGAACCAATTTCACAATTGCATGTGATAGCCGAGTCAATGCTTATCGTAAAGAATCAATGAACTTTTCAGATTTTAGATGTATCTTCCGTTATTTATATTGATTTTGTACCAAATTTGTACAATCAATACCTTAAATAACTGCCTCCAGATCGACAAATGTACAGCTCAGACCTCAAGAAATTACGACACAGATAAATTACAACAACAAAGATAAAAATGTGAGTCACAATTATGACATGAAAAACATTAGGCATTTGAACCGTGCTCCTTTTTTCAAATAAAGCTTTATAGAACCTTTATAGAAACGAAACTATCATAACAGAATCCATTGTTTTCACTTTCTTTGCATTTTGTTCTAAATGAAAAGTACAATTTCATGTTTACGATAGGCCTTAATACAATATCAGCAAAGTCCATATATAGTCCAATTTTGTAACCCACATTTGCAATTGATGAAGCCCAACAATTGCTGCATGCACCAATTTATTTCTCCTTGTAAGAATTTCTCATGTTATAGTAATATAAATTTGTTGTACAATTTCATAACACCCAATAAATGTATTCCCTGTATATATACTTACATAACAAATATGTCCACATACCTATACCAAAAATTAACCACCAATATTTAGGGGGATTTCATGTATTCCCTCTCTAAAGTTTCAATATTATGTATTCCCTCCAAAATAAATATTTACATATTTATCTATCAAAATTATAAAAACTCATATAGTAATATCTCCGGTATGAACACTATAATATATCAAATATCTCCAAAAATATTAAATAATAATATTTAGATTCCAACATATTATACCCTTGACTTCCTCTCTTTCTCTCTGAGTTCCCCATCTCCGGCTCCAAACACGCCAAATTCACATATTTATCTCCGGTCGAGTGTTGACTTGAGATATTTAAAATCATATTTTCCTCGCGGCTTCCTTATTTTTTAATTTTTTTTTATTTCTTGTTCTCTCTCTTCCTCTCTCTTCTCGTGACATGCTCAAAACAGAGAAGAGGTGAAGGAAGCAAAGAGAGAAGGGGAGAAAGCAAGAGAAACCTGAGAAAAGAATCCACTTAGGATTTGTGATAAGACAATCCTGCAAAGCCACTATTAATAACACTATATTATAACACTACAATAGTAACTACTTTGTACAGCGGAATATTCTTTTATAATAACTAATCTGTATATGTTAGCTTTTTGCTGAAGAAGTTAGTTGGTTTTAGATCAAACTCAGTGTACCAGTGCTCTTTAGTTTTTTACCAGATGAATTGGACAATTAATTATCGGCAACTTACTACAGAAAATTAACCAAAAACTAAAAAAAATATAAATTATTTTGAGACAATTATACATGTTGTCCATGTTTGTGAGGCGGTTATTTAAGATATTGAGATCTCAGCTGTACATTTGTCTGTGATAATTAGACAAATGTACAGTGATTTTGTACCATTGAAACGTCTGTGAGGTGTTATAATCGACGTTTCAATGGAGCGAAAAAATAATTGAAGCAGAGAGATTATTTTTTCGCTCCATTGAAACGTCGACACCTCACAGACAAATGTACTGCTTCAATTATACATGCTGTCCAAACAAAAATTATCACGTGACTGTTTTCTAGACAGATACAAACAAAACAGGTGAAAACCAACTGGACCTTTCCAGCCGCAAGTTTTATTTTTTATATATTTTTAATTTACACCAAAAAGAAAATCAAGTACAAATTATATAGCATCCTTTAATTTCTCAAAATTTATGTTTCTTGCATATATTGTAGTTTATTATGACAAATTTAATTTATTAAATACCAACAATATGAATATACACAAACTAAAAGTGTGATAATCAATTAAAATCAATACTTCACACAGACACAACCAGGTGCGGAGCTAGATTTTTGAAACAACAGTCTTTCTTAGTAGCGAAAGTGATTTTTAGCTTGCTTCTGACGTACATATTAATTTCCCCGTCTGATTTAATAGGAGGATACTTAAATTCACTCACTGCAGAACTATCTCTCCGATATCGTTTGTTATCATCCTCTGATTTAAGTTGGTTGATCATCTTGCTAACATAGGTAGAAGAGAAGGGATTGATTATACCGGTTTCACTTTTCCTACTTTCCGACAATACAAGATATATAGGTCTACTGGTACTAGATGTTGTAATAATAGGGAAGCTGAGTTTGGTCAAATACTGATAATTGGTGCTGTAATAGGAAAGTATGAGTAGGATCAATTCTGATAATAAATGCTGTCATAGGAAATCTGAGTTTGACCAATGCAAGTTGCTTACCGGCTTGGTTGTTGCAAAAAAATTATAATAATAAAACATCCAAAGATTACGATCAATTCTGTGCAATATTCCTAGTCATCATTCATCGTGGGAAAATTGGTTATTTGCCACTATAAAATCTTCAAATTGTAAAAATATCATTCCAAAATTTGAAATTGTAAAAATACCACTCTAAACTTCATTAATTTGTAATTTTGCCACTCTAAATAATTAATGACTAAAATACATTCTCTTCTTCTCCTTCCATGGCGAAAGGCACTGTCATGCGTTAGGGAAACAACTAATAGAACTAATATATCAAGTAAAACCCTACTTTTAATTCTTTTGTTGGAATTGAAAACGTAAATATTATCAGACCCATATTCATTAAAATGAGGCAAACCCCTGATGTTTTATCAGTCGCATATTCATTTAAATGAAAATGGATCAATTTTATCGGACCCATATTCATTTTAATCGAAAACATAAACAAAGACCAAAGCCCTGATGCTTCATATACAAAGGTTGAAAGGCCAGTTTATATCTTTGGGTATTAATGCAGTGTTATTAGCTGTTCCTTTGTGTATTGTATCTTTTCTATCATTAAACAAATTGAACGCATGACAACTGTGCCTTTTGCCATGGTAGGAGAAGAAGAGAAGGCTGGAGAAGAAGAAGAGGAGAAGGAGGGTATTTTAGTGATTAATTATTTGGAGTGGCAAAATTACAAATTAATGAAGTTTGGAGTGACATTTTTACAATTTCAAATTTCGGAATGTCATTTTTACAATTTGAAGGTTTTGGAGTAGCAAATACCAATTTTCTCTTTAATTGTTGTTAGTAAGTAACGTCTAAGAGACCAATAGAGACCAAGAAGAAGGGTAAAATGGGAAATAATATAAAAGTTATGTTAATAATGATGAATTGGATAAATATGTGAGTTTTTAGAATTTTAAGGGGAAATATGTAATTACTGATTTTGGAGGAAAAAATACGTAATATTCAAACTTTTGAGAGGGATACATGAACTTCCCCCCAAAAAAATAAGAAAAAGCCATGACTATATATAGAAATTAGAAAGTGACATTTAGACAAATTTTTGTTGGACAACCACAGATAGTCACCATTAAAATAAGGGAAAGCCATGACTAAGCATGGACCCACTAATGAAGTATACAAACAAAAACAGGGGTCAACATTAGCCACCTCAAAATAATAATAAAAAAATCACTAGTCTGTTTTATGTGTTTTATTTTATGTGAATGAAATTGACAAAAGATGCAATTTAGACAACCAAAAGAAACTTGGTCACGGAATTTAATAAGCTTAGATTTTATAAGAGTAGAACTAGGGTGTTCTTTAAACTTGATGAACTCAAGTCTAAAACTAATTAAATTGGGTTCAAATAACGAATTCGAACTGTTGAAATCTGCCTACCTTACGAGTGATATGTCTACATGTGAAAATTTTAAACATTGAAATTAATTTAGTATAAAGTCAAGCAGTTAAAATTAGAAAGTTAATAAATGAATTTTAATGTATTCATTTTTTGAAATTTTTTTACCACTTGACTCTATGCAAAATTAATTAAAAAAATTTACATGTAGAATCATTGGTTAAGACCGATTCGATGAGTTTTAGACTTGAGTTCACTAAGAGGCTTGGTGAACTTCAGAACACCCTAGTTCTACTCATTTTATAATTCTTTCTAAATAGTGATTACATATATTGAATCTTTACTTTAAATTCTATGCATATTAAATATTAAAATTAGCAAAGGAGAAAATAAAGAGTGAATATACTAATTTGAACAACCAAATTGAGTTGAGATTTTAACAAAGCAATTTTGACTTAATAATTCAGTGTTGTTTTAATTTTAACGAATCATATGTAGTGTTGTTTTAATTTTAACGAATCATATGTAGTGTTGTTTTAATTTTATAGTCTGTGTTATATGAAATCAAAATCTGCTTTGTTAAAATATTTACCCTCCAAATTCTTCTACATTAAAATGAGTCAAACAATTTTTCTTAATATAAAAAAGTGCTATACCTTTTTAAATGATTTAAATTAGAAATTGAGAACACAATTTAAGATTTAATATGCCACAGAAAATCAGAGTGAATAAGAATAATCACTGAGAGAAGTAGAAGACAATTGCTAGCTAACTAAGTAGGACCAAGTCTTCCTAGGACCACTTGTATAAAAATAATTATGAAACAATCATCAAAACATACAAAAATTTGTTCAGATTGTGGGGCCCTTCTAAACATGGCAACTTAAAGTAACACAAGCATGGGCTTTTGTTTAATATAATTTATATTAAGTAACATAAGTAAATGCTTTGATACTTTTAGAATATATGACTTAGTAACTTAAAAAATCATCTGTTCAAAATATACTTCAAAATAAATTAACTTTCATTAAAGCTAAACAAATATATTGATATAATAATTGTCACCCCATGACAAGTGGGGCCCACCTCCCTCCAACACTGGTATGGAATTCAGACAAAAACTAGCAACTCAGAATCTGTGGCAGGAGGATCTTCTTCTCTTTGTTCTATCTAATCATGGGGTCCATACCACAATTGGCAAGGAATCTCTGCCTTAGATGCCCACCCTGATTTTGTGGTCGTTTCTTACTTTTAAACTTCTGATAACATTTCTTATGGTTTTAATTGATTAGCTAAAAACCAAAAAAAAATCATTACCAACTCAATATTTCAAAATTCTAATGTTACTATTGATTTCTACAAAATTGAGAAGTTACCACATGAGTACCATGGTTCGTACGTAGTAACATATTAATATAGAAATCAATAAATCAATAATAAAGCTATAATTTTGAAATATTGAGGTGGTAAATAAAATATTCCATGCTGTGTACTGTTTACTAAATATGAACTGGTAATATAATCAAGTAGCACATGTTTTATACTCTCATGCTATCAGATAGAAATCAACGGCTCAAAAATGACTACAAACAAATCTAGTCAAGCACCTTCTCCACACGAAAAGGAACCTCTTAAAAATATAACTTATCATCTAATCAAAACATGGTTGCATGGCATGCATGCCATAATTAGCTCTTAAAAATATTTATCCTTATCTATACAAATTAGATATTAATGACACTTTTTTATCCGTTTAACCAGACTGTACTATATTCAAAAAGATGGATAGGTGTAAGATTTTTTTTCTCGTCAACTTATCATATATAGATAAGGATAAATTTTTTCATATCATAATGAGTATGAGTATGAAAATACTTTCATCTGACCTAAGAGCGGAGTACTTTCGAATAATGAGAGTCAAATACACATGGAGTCAATCATATACAAATTTTCGAACTATGAGTATAAATTATATAAAAGATATATGTGGAGGATGAGAGTCAATTTTACCATACGATGACATTTTATGCTTAATTATATAAAAAATTTAACTTAAAGAAATTTAAATTAAATGAGGATTAATTGATTCTCATTGGATCTTGGTTTTGACCTAAACGACAAAGCACTAATGATTCTCTTACATCATTCAGAATTTGCTGTTGGTAGAGCACACATAATTTTTTAAGTGGAAAAAGTATCCAATATTTTTTCTTTAAAGAAATGTTAATGATCTAATTCGAATCGGATTCTAATAGAATTCAAAATGTAAATTCATAAAAATTTGACATAACTTACATGAGAAACCACATATTCAATACAAATTATATGATTCAAATACATATTCATATTCAATATTATAGCATATTTCGGACTAAATTTAAATTATGCATAACACAAATGACTATAGTTATTTTATACTATATAATTTCTTTTCAGAAAGAAATTATATATATGAGATTCATGTCTATTCTTTTTTCTTCAATAAGAGAGCTAAAACAGGAAGTTTTAGCTTCTCCTTGAGGAGGTGATTTGCAACATGAATGGCAAATCTTGAGAACAAGTCATCGACTATAGCGCTACCGAAATGGTTTGCAATCATCGGCTCTATAACAGACCGTATGACCTTCGCGCAATTTGCACCGCTTTGGACATTGTCGAACACCACATTTTCGTCCAAATCGTGAAATGGATCAAGGTTTGATTCAAATGTATGAAAGTGGATGATATCAAAGAGTCCTTGTAAATTTACAATTGCCTCCACTTCTGAGGCAGAAGGCGCATAAAAAGGTAGATTGAAAGTGTCCAACTTTTCTTCTTCCATGAGTCCCTTCAAATGTGAAGAAATGCACAATGAAATACAAAAGTGAGACATCTTTAATTTTATATATATATGACAGAAATAATAAGTGAGTTGTATGTATCTCTCGCTATATAGGAAGTAATTAATGGAAAACTGATCATGCATGGGACTTCAAAAATATCGATCGTACCATTCCGGTTCAACACCAACAAGAATTAATTTACAATTATTGTGTGTAATACACTTGCTTATTTATCTCTGACAACAATCTTTCTAATTACTCAGTAGGGTGCCGCTCTTTGTGTTAAAGCCTAGATACTGTCATGAAGTATGGAACCCGCTCTTCAATTGGCTGATGCCAAGCATAGTGACAACTTAATTGTTCGGGAAAGGTTCGGCAGAGTCAAAAATTCGTGATTCGGGTATAATTCGGGTATAATTCGGAAATAATTCGGGAATAATTCTTTTTTATAAACACCAAATTAGTATAATTCGGGTATAATTCGGGTATAATTCGGGAATAATTCGGGAATAATTTGTTTCTGTATACACCAAATAATATACTAAAATACTAAAGTTGTAAAAAAAATGAGATTGTTTTGTTCATTTTTTTTTAGTGTAAAAATAGAAATTTTTACATAGACATGTTTATTTAATTCTACTCTATAAGTCATATCAAATTTATAGCTTAGTTTAATAAAAATTAGTAGCAAGAATGGATACCAGTAAATAGCAAGCAATATAAACATCATCTTGATCTGAATTAATTCATTAATATGTAAACAAATCAACTTGTCAAGAAATTGAAAGTGTAAAATTAACATTTAGATTCCTAGTTCTATTTTTTATCACCTTCATACACATACACATATATAAGTATATAACAAGTAAATAACATGTAAATAATATATCACACCACTGATTCATTACATCTAATTAAATACAAAAGTTAGAAGTCCAAAAAATAGTTATATAACTAACATCTTCTCAAAAGTAATTCTAAACTTTCATAATCATAATTAAAAACTTCTAAAGATTACACTAAATCATCTAAATTAAATGTTGATTTATTCAAGCTTGCATCATTGGAGACTTCATCAGCCTCAGATCCACTGTCTCCTTCATTTTCCTCTCTTGCAATTTCAAAGTCACCTTCATACGCATGAATTTTTGCAAGGTTAATTGGAACTGAATCAGCTTTCTCTTTAGCAACCATAGTACGTTTAAAGTGATTGTTCATCCTCACATAAACAAGATCTTGTAATTTTTCTGGTTCCATCCGTTTCCGCTTCTTAGTATGAGCTGCCTCAAAAGCACTCCAATTCCTCTCACATGCAGAAGAACTTATAGGCTGACTCAATATTTTGATGGCCATGTTTTGTAGTATAGGAACTGCACCACCCCACATATCCCACCATATCCCTGCCCCAAAATATTCATAAACAAAATAATGAGAATAAAAATAAACAAGATGTACAATGCACATGAACTTATAAGCTGAAACAACACAATAAAAAGCTTACTTGGATGAGATATGTGAAGAGAATTGATTGCCATGAGACTGAAAATGCTAGCATCTAAAGAATGATAATCCTTCAACTCTTTCATTATTGCAGCTTGTGCCTCTTCTGAAGGTAGAAGCTTTTTTACTACATTTTCTAAACCTTCTTTGATCTCTTTATTCATTTTTACTAATCCATCATAGAACAAATGGGGGTTTAAATAGGCTGCTGCTGCATACAAATCACATTTGAGAGATTTCTTGTACCTATCTTCTATGGCATTAAGGAAGGGTGAATAGTTCTCGGCTTCATGGTTAAAGAACTCCTTAATTCCTTCTTTTGCAAGTTTAATTGCAAAATAAATATAACCTGAAGATGAACCATCCCCATCAGCCAACCTTAAAACCTTCACAAGAGGCTCCATGACACGAAGAAGGTCTCTCCCAAATTCCCAAAATGACTCTTGTTCTATGATCGCTTTTATATCAATACCTTCTTTGCTTTTACATGGAGCTAAACCCCGGCACTCGGGTGAAACGACCATGTATCGAAGTGCTTCCTCTTTTCTCAATATAGACTGCAAACACAAAAAGTTTGTTGCAAATCTAGTTACCCCAGGTTTTTTCAACTCTCTACCATCGGTCTTTGCTCTAAACATGTCTGTAACATGTTGGTGCTTATAAAGAAACCGAACAACTTTTCTTGCACACTCTAATACTGAGCATACTCCACTAATCCCATCAATCTCCTTGAAAATGAGATTAAGATAGTGCGTAGCACAATTTACCCGAAATATGGTAGGATATTTCTCCTCAATCATCCTACCAGCAGATATATAGTTTGAAGCATTATCGGATACAAACTGCACTACCTTTTCAGCTCCAATGTCGTCTATCACTTCTGATATGAACTTGAAAATATATAAAGCATCTTTTTTATTCCCAACAGTACAAAGAGACTTGAGAAACACAACCCCTTTGGGAGAACTTGCCAATAAATTCAAGTACGGCCTATTCTTAGAGTCGGTCCATGAATCAGACATGATAGTGACACCGGATATACTCCAAGACTTTGTAATAGACCGAACATAGAGGGTAACTTCATCTTTCAATTCTGCCAACAATTTAGTTCTAGCTAACTCACTACTAGGTGGTTCATAACCAGGTCCAACTCGAGCAATGGCCCTAACAGCTTCTCGAAAGTCAGGAGACCTCAACAAATTGAAAGACAAATTATCATTCACGATGGAAAGAGCAATTTTCTTGTGTGCTTCTTTACTCTCAGCTTTTTTTACCATAGACGAGATGGTTCTTTGAGCTAAGACATTTACCTGGTGTTCATTACAAGCCCCATTTTCAGATTGTCGTTCAGACCCGAGATGACCAGATTGGGTCGAAAACTCAGCAACCTTTCTCTTATTGCTGGCTTCTAATTCATGTATTCCCTTCAAGGCCAATTCTGTAACTGTTTGAGGTACCTTTGTACATGCCTTAACATCTTTACAAGCTATCTTTGCAAAATGATATCGCATTCTAGTTACTCCACCTGAGAACTTTACATCACAGAAGGTGCACCATACCACCTTGTCAGTCTCTTTTGAAATATACTCCCATAGTTTATCTTTCTCTCTTGGCATTTCTACAAAAGCAAACACAAATGAGATGCTACATATTGGTACAATTTGAATCAGGTACAACACTAAAAAGGTGAAGCATAGGATCACAGAGATATGTTGGAATTAAGAAATAATATAAAAGACTAATATTATACAACACAGAGATGATTAAAGACTGATATGTTGATATTATACTGACAAACATAACAAAACAAATTAACACAAATAATATAAAAAAAGTAATAATATATTTCACCTCCTGAGCAGTCAACCTATCCTTGAGATCAAAAGTTAGGTAGTTCTAAGAGATTGAGAGCTAAATAGTACTGAATGTTTCTGTCTCATCAAATCAAAATACTTTCTAGCCTTCTCATTTCTGACATGCAGTCTTGAACAAAAATAAAATCTAAGAAGTTGGAATTAAGAACAGTCAATAGAGACATTGTGGCATACTGGTACTCGAAACAAAAATTAAAATCAAAGTATACTGGTATTCAAAATAACGTAGCATTTAAAATTTGACAATTTGATAATTTTTCGGTTTGAGCGAAACCCACAAGCACCAAAGAAAATTTGACACTTTGATAATAAGCAAATTTGTTGCTATTTTAACAAGGACTTCATGGCTTCAGGCTAAGCAGGTACAAAGAAAAAGACAAATTTATTTGGCAGCTACTAATTGGGTTTGGTCAAAATTAATTGATCAAATAACTTAGTCCTATCTCAAATAGAAAGAATCAAAGGAAAAGAGACAGATGTTACCGCTTAGCATGATTTTCAATCAAACTTAGAGAGAAATTAAGCTACTTAGTAGTTTAGTACTTACTCGATTTCTTCTTGCTGTCGCACAGTCGCAGTCTAGGGTTTTGAGAGAAAGAGAAATGACGGAGGGAAATAATTCAGCGAAGTCAGAAAAGAAAATACGATTTAGGATGATAAATGAAGGAGCGACAAATTTTTCCGAACAGAACGCGATTAATTCGTAAAATTCGTAGAATACGCGAATAATTCACGAACAGAGCGTTTAATTCGCGAATCACCTTATGAAACGCGAATTGATCCGCTGAAGTCTCAAAAACGATTAATTCGTGAATAATTCGCGAATTAAACCCGTACCGTGTTACTATGATGCCAAGAGGAGAGTTCCAATGCCTCATCTTTTCATATCTCATTATACTTCATATTTTATATTTTTATTTTTAAAGTCAAAATTGTCGATCTGAACCGTTCAATATGATATTTATATTAAAATATACATGGAGATGAAATTTTATATTTTTTGAAATCTTTTTACTATTGTTTAAGATAGGTAAAGAATCACTGTTTTTTAACGGTTAAAAAAACAGTGATTTTCTACTCATCTTAAAAAACAGTAAAAAAATTAAAAAAATTATAAAATTTCATTCCTAATTATGTTTTAGTATATTTATTATGTTGAACAGTTCGGATTGACAATTTGGACTTTGAAAAAGAAGATATAAAATATGAGATATGATGAGATATGAAAGACATGAGGCATTGGAACCCTCCTCTAATGGTAAGGGTTGTGAACTCCACGACAGCTCTCCTGATTTGACCAAGGAAAAGTAAAGCCCTCCTGAGTGGGGAGTCACCAATTCTGATCTAATTCTGATCAGGAAAAGTAAAGCCCTCATTCTCTTGATCCACTGAATGTGAAGAAATCAACAATGGAATGTGAACTCCACGACAGCTCTCCTGAGCCCTCATTCAATAAGTGTCGAGTTGTCGTGGAGTTCACATCCCTTACCATAATACAAGTTGCGTGTGTTCCCGATCCAATGAGTGGGGAGTCACCAATTCTGCCTTATTTTTTGTTCATCAAGCTACCTGTGGATGTGGCTGCTGCACAATTGCCCACCGAATCGACGGCCACACAGCCAATAACAAATCATTAATTCAAACTGTCTCAGGAGAATATTTCCCCTTTAGAATTGTTAAAACTCACATATTTGTCTAGTATGATTCTATACTATAACAAATAAACCCAATAACATTAAAATAATGATATTTAAAATTCTAAAATTCATTTATGTACCATATTACCCTCTTCTCCTCCTTTCTTTCTTTCCTTTCTCTCTTTCATTTCATTTGAGTGCTTGCTCCAGTAGGTAAGGGAGCTGAGATGCTTAGTATGCTTTGAGTGCTTGCTCCGTCTGAGATGCTCTCTATTTCTTTTATCCCAAAAATGAATCACGAACCCTTCGCTCTTTAAGATGCTAAGGGAGCTGAGACCCATGGTTTTGAAACTCGGAATCGGAATCGGAATCGGAATCGGATTTTTGACCGCCGAGTCAGAATCGGATGAATCGGCCGGAATCGGAAGAATCAGATCGGTAACTCGGATTTTTTTGGCAGAAACCTTGTTTTGTAGCCAAAAAATAAAAAATAATTGATAAAAATAATTTGTAAAAAAACTATGTTAATTAAGACAATATTACACTCAAATAATCCACTAATTATAATTTGTGAACTTAAGGATATTGGTAAGCTAGATTACAGTGGTGTAGTCAGGATTTTAATTAGAAATAGACAAAAAAATATTATTAATTAATTATTATTTTATTTTTTATATTTTTCTTATTAAATACTAAAATTGCTGATACACTCTTTCTTTAAAATTAAGATTCCTTTTATTTCCAAACAATTTGATGAAAGGTCAAGATAAAATCATGGTTTTAAAATCGGAATCACAAGTAGAATCGATAAGTTGACCATGAAATAGAAATCAAAATCTGATGAATTTTCACACATAATAGAAAAACAAATGAAAAAAAATTATTGTATTAAAATTATAGGAAAAAAAAGAAAAAAATAATTTGTTCAAATATATTGAGACAAAAGAATGTCACCTATGTAATCCACTAGTATAATTAAATACAAGCGTACAAAATATTATACTAATTAGTCGATAAGTAATATATAGCATATACATAATATTCTAAATTAAAGAAAAATTATAGGAAATAAAGAAGTCAGTGGACATGTAAGAATCCACTAGTTTGTATTTTGTTTTGTATGGTGTGTTTTTATGACCACTAATGTGGCAGTTCTTGAAAATATATGAAATTGACCCGCTACATTGGGAGCAGCTAAGCACCGTAGTTTAGAAATAGAATAGGAAAACAAATGTAGTCAGTTTATACAACCGAACCTGGTCTATTGTGAACCATGCAACATATTTAGAAGTGTTGGAATAATAATATAGTGAAACAAGTCTACTCAAAAATCAAATGAACTATACCCCTTTCCCAACAGCACGCCTTCTTCTTCTCCAAAAACACTTCGCTATTTTGTCCCAAATGGCCAAATTGTAAACCAACGATCTTCTAACTCGCAATGGTTAGTGAGAATCGGACAAAACTCGGACAAAACTCGGCTGACTCGGCTGACTTGGCCTGAAATATCGGAAAACTCGGCTGACTCGGCACTGTTCATCCGAGTTTTGCCGAAAAACTCGCACGGGCATGAGAATCGGATAAAACTCGGCCCGGACACCGCCGATTCCGAGTTGACTCGGCCGAGTCAACTCGGAATCGGCCGATTTTCGGAACCATGCTGAGACCTTTGGCTGTACCAATTAGGAACCTGGTATACAAACCAAAAAATCACTCTAACTTAATGCTTTTTCTGGATTTCTTGTTGTGGTAATGATTCTAGATCATGCGAGTTATTTCTAAAAAATATAATCAGGCTCCACACTAGATCTCTTTATAGATCTTATCAAACAACTAGGTATAATATCATTTACTGTTTTCAGTCTTTCTTAGTAGCGAGAGTGATTTTTAGCTTGCTTCTGACGTACATATTAATTTCCCCTTCTGATTTAATAGGAGGATACTTAAATTCACCCACTGCAGAACTATCTCTCCGATATCATTTGTTATCATCCTCTGATTTAAGTTGGTTGATCATCTTGCTAACATAGGTAGAAGAGAAGGGATTGATTATACCAGTTTCACTTTTCCTACTTTCAGACAATTAATACAGGATGTATAGGTCTACTGGTACTAGATGTTGTAATAGGAAAACTGGGTTTGGTCAAATACTGATAATGGGTGCCAATTCTGATAATATAGGAAATCTGAGTTTGACCAATGAAAGTTGCTTACCGGCTTGGTTGTTGCAAAAAAATTATAATAATAAAACATCCAAAGATTACGATCAATTCTGGGCAATATTATTCCTAGTCATCATTCATTTTTTTTCTAGTTCACTTCAAGATAACAAAAAGTCACGTTTTATGAATCTCTATCTTTGGGTGAATCCTCAATTCGGTTCTCCTGGAGATGTAGATGCCAATCCACAGCGGGGTGTTGTTTTGACTTTTAATTGTTGTCAGTAAGTAACGTCTAAGAGACCAATAGAGACCAATAAGAAGGGCAAATCGGAAATAATATAAAGGTTATGTTAAAAATGATGAATTGCATAAATATGTGAGTTTTTAGAATTTTAAGGGGAAATATGTAATTATTGATTTTGGAGGAGAAAATACGTAATATTCAAACTTTTGACGGGGATACATGAAATTCCCCCAAAAATAAAAAATAAGAAAAAGCCATGACTATAGAAATTAGAAGATGGCATTTCATTATTTCCAATAGACAAATTTTTGTTGGACAGCTACAGTTGGTCACTATTAAAATAAGGAAAAGCCATGACTAATTAAGCATGGACTCACTAATGAAGTATACAAACAAAAACAGTGGTCAACATTAGTCACCTTAAAATAATAATAATAAATTCTAGTCTGTTTTATGTCTTTTATTTTATGTGAATGAAATTGACAAAAGATGCAATTTAGACAACCAAAAGAAACTTGGTCACGGAATCTAAGCTTAGATTTTATAAGAGTAGAACTAGGTGTTCTCAAAACTCGGTGAACTCAAGTCTAAAACCAATTAAATCCGTTTCAAATGACGAATTCGAACAGTTGAAATTCACCTACTTTACGAGTGATACATCTACATGTGAAAATTTTAAATATTCAAATTAATTTAGTATAAAGTCAAGCGGTTAAAATTAGAAGGTTAATAAATTAATTTTAATACATTTATTTTTTGAACTTTTTTTACCACTTGATTCTATGCAAAATTAATTAAAAAAATTTACATGCAGAATCATTGTCTGAGACCGATTCGATGAGTTTTAGACTTGAGTTCACCAAGAGGCTTGGTGAACTTCAGAACACCCTAGTTCTACTCATTTTATAATTCTTTCTAAATAGTGATTACATATATTGAATCTTTACTTTAAATTCTATGCATATTAAATATTAAAATTAGCAAAGGAGAAAATAAAGAGTGAATATACTAATTTGAACAACCAAATTGAGTTAAGATTTTAACAAAGCAATTTTGACTTAATAATTCAGTGTTGTTTTAATTTTAACGAATCATATGTAGTGTTATTTTAATTTTAACGAATCATATGTAGTGTTGTTTTAATTTTATAGTCTGTGTTATATGAAATCAAAATCTGCTTTGTTAAAATATTTACCCTCCAAATTCTTCTACTTTAAAATGACTCAAATAATTTTTCTTAATATAAAAAAGTGCTATACCTTTTTAAATGATTTAAATTAGAAATTGAGAACACAATTTAAGATTTAATATGCCACAGAAAATCAGAGTGAATAAGAATAATCACTGAGAGAAGTAGAAGACAATTGCTAGCTAACTAAGTAGGACCAAGTCTTCCTAGGACCACTTGTATAAAAATAATTATGAAACAATCATCAAAACATACAAAAATTTGTACAGATTGTGGGGCCCTTCTAAACATGGCAACTTAAAGTAACACAAGCATGGGCTTTTGTTTAATATAATTTATATTAAGTAACATAAGTAAATGCTTTGATACTTTTAGAATATATGACTTAGTAACTTAAAAAATCATCTGTTCAAAATATACTTCAAAATAAATTAACTTTCATTAAAGCTAAACAAATATATTGATATAATAATTGTCACCCCATGACAAGTGGGGCCCACCTCCCTCCAACACTGGTATGGAATTCAGACAAAAACTAGCAACTCAGAATCTGTGTGGCAGGAGGATCTTCTTCTCTTTGTTCTATCTAATCATGGGGTCCATACCACAAATGGCAAGGAATCTCTGCCTTAGATGCCCACCCTGATTTTGTGGTCGTTTCTTACTTTTAAACTTCTGATAACATTTCTTATGGTTTTAATTGATTAGCTAAAAACCAAAAAAAAATCATTACCAACTCAATATTTCAAAATTCTAATGTTACTATTGATTTCTACAAAATTGAGAAGTTACCACATGAGTACCATGGTTCGTACGTAGTAACATATTAATACGTACGTAGTAACATATTAATATAGAAATCAATAAATCAATAATAAAGCTATAATTTTGAAATATTGAGGTGGTAAATAAAAATATTCCATGCTGTGTACTGTTTACTAAATATGAACTGGTAATATAATCAAGTAGCACATGTTTTATACTCTCATGCTATCAGATAGAAATCAACGGCTCAAAAATGACTACAAACAAATCTAGTCAAGCACCGTCTCCACACGAAAAGGAACCTCTTAAAAATATAACTTATCATCTAATCAAAACATGCCTGCATGGCATGCATGCCATAATTAGCTCTTAAAAATATTTATCCTTATCTATACAAATTAGATATTAATGACACTTTTTTATCCGTTTAACCAGACTATACTATATTCAAAAAGATGGATAGGTGTAAGATTTTTTTTCTCGTCAACTTATCATATATAGATAAGGACAAATATTTTTCATATCATAATGAGTATGAGTATGAAAATACTTTCATCTGACCTAAGAGTGGAGTACTTTCGAATAGTGAGAGTCAAACACATATGGAGTCAATCATATACAAATTTTCGAACTATAAGTATAAATTATATAAAAGATATATGTGGAGGATGAGAGTCAATTTTACCGTACCATGACATTTTATGCTTAATTATATAAAAAATTTAACTTAAAAAAATTAAAATTAAATGAGGATTAATTGATTCTCATTGGATCTTGGTTTTGACCTAAACGACAAAGCACTAATGATTCTCTTACATCATTCAGAATTTGCTGTTGGTAGAGCACACATAATTTTTTAAGTGGAAAAAGTATCCAATATTTTTTCTTTAAAGAAATGTTAATGATCTAATTCGAATCGGATTCTAATAGAATTCAAAATGTAAATTCATAAAAAATTGACAGAACTTACATGAGAAACCACATATTCAATACAAATTATATGATTGAAATACATATTCATATTCATTATTATAGCATATTTCGGACTAAATTTAAATTATGCATAACACAAATGACTATAGTTATTTTATACTATATAATTTCTTTTCAGAAAGAAATTATATATATGAGATTCATGTCTATTCTTTTTTCTTCAATAAGAGAGCTAAAACAGGAAGTTTTAGCTTCTCCTTGAGGAGGTGATTTGCAACATGAGTGGCAAATCTTGAGAACAAGTCATCGACTATAGTGCTACCGAAATGACTTGCAATGATCGGCTCTAAAACAGACCGTATGACCTTCGCACAATTTGCACCGCTTTGGACATTGTTGAACACCACATTGTCGTCCAAATCGTGAAATGGATCAAGGTTTGATTCAAATGTATGAAAGTGGATGATATCAAAGAGTCCTTTTAAATTTACAATTGCCTCCACTTCTGAGGCAGAGGGCGCATAAAAAGGTAGATTGAAAGTGTCCAACTTCTCTTCTTCCACGAGTCCCTTCAAATGTGAAGAAATGCACAATGAAATACAAAAGTGAGACATCTTTAATTTTATATATATATGACAGAAATAATAAGTGAGTTGTATGTATCTCTCGCTATATAGGAAGTAATTAATGTAGGGCTCCTTGAGATTGAAACAATTATTTTTTGATGCAAGCATAGGTAGAACTCTGACATTGTGTTCCACTATATAATAACTTTGGGTGCCATAAGATCCTATAATTTTATTCTCATTAATATTTCAAATTTCAAGATTCTAGAACAAGTTCAGTTGTGAAACAAATCTGATTCATCTATAACAAGCTTGAACAATTAATTGTTGAAGGATTTGTTAGAGTGGTTAATATTGAAAATTAATTGAGAATTCGAGATTGTGCTCAGCTCTCCATCTAAGTTATAGATGAATTATTGCACACTAAGTTATAGCAACTTATTTTCATTCATGACTTCTTAAGAAAATTTATTGCACACTAAGTTATAGGATTTCTGCTAATACCTCTCGCACCATTGAATCCAGTGACTCAGCAACTGATCCCCAGATTGTGCTCAGCTCTCCATCTAATATGTTCTCTTTATTCCTTCCCAGAAATGATAACACCATCTGACCACAAGGTACTAGCTCGTCAAAGCGGAGCTTGAGAAAATGCGAGAAGTCCCTATGAAACTGTTCCTGGTATAGTTTCACCACAAGAGGCGGGCTTGTTTTTCCAATGTATATGTTTCCTTTGTTTAGAGGCATTCCATTTCTTTTGTCCCCTATATCTTTAGGCACCTATATATTTTATATACATATAAAGTTGTTAAACTAGACAAGATCGTGAAAGACATGAGTCAACTAATATGACCTTCAGAAATCATTCAGTTATATAATAATAAGACTAGAGTTAAATATATCACTCAATTATATAATAATTTAATTGCCAATATTGAAATTTAATACAGTTTCAATATAAATAATTTATAAGATTTGGATTTTCAATGTCAATATTCTATAAGTTTCGATGTCAATATTCAAATTTAATTGTCAATATTCATTCAGTTATGTACCATAAGATTTGCATTCACCATAAATTAGATGTACTGCACAAAAAATATCTAAAATATTATACACATCTCATTATCTTGTTCCTAGTATTGAGCTTTTAAACTTTTAACTAAAAGTTCTGTCCAGAAAAGTACATGTACATATATACCTGAGAAATCCACATGAGCGAATATGATGAATGGAAGAACTGAACACTCTGGTGAGGAAAAAGCCGTCCATAGAAAGATCCGGGCAAGCCTGCAACAAAATGGGGAACACTAATGGAACCTTTCTCTGCCCTTACACTCTCCTCACCATGGTTCAATGACTGAAAGATATTGTTGAAATCATTATTGGGAAGGTCATTTAAGAAGAATAGCATCTCTGGCAGCTGCTGTCCCGACCTCAGACATTGATTGCTGATGATTTTTATCACTTCGGACAAAACAACAAGTGTGTTTGGCCCAGAAGAGCTGCCTAGATCAGCCACCACCATCTTCTCAGGAAGAAGATTTCTGTGTATTTCTCCAATGGCTTCCTCGAGCATAGGCGTGATGGTTAGTATTGCCTTCTCCTGATAATTTAATAACACATGTTACATGATGTATCCATAAACAATAACAAAATGAAAGAATGTTAATGCTGTTAATTAGAAAATGGGCACATTTAAGGCCACAAAAATGTTTTTTTTTTTTTTTTTTCTTCACATAGTATATGGTTAGGGTGAATGTATTAATTGGTCAATTAGTTAAATAGTTACGGTGAATGTATTAGGGTTTTCTAGATAAATTAAATTTTTAGTTTTCCTAGAGTTATGTTGGATTGTGCAATTTATGAACTTAATACTTATGTCATGTTTATTGGGATTTATGTTCTAGGGTACCTAAAGGGTTCCATGTAACCTCTAAGTTGAGATGTTGTCATTTGCAATTTGTATAACAGTAAAAAAGTAAGTGCGTAAGAAAATATCGATTATAGAAGTTAAATTTCTAGCATAAACTGTTCTTTCTTGCACTAATAAAATATATTAAGTTTATATTAAATACTAACAAAAGTAACTTCTACCTGTAACTTGCTATTGGCAGCATAACTTGTTTCACCGCTGCCGCCAACCATGTAAAGAACTTTTTGAACATCCATTGCTCTGAGACTGCTCTTGTTTTTCTTGTTGTTATGCTTCTTTAGTTGCAATGCATGTACATCTGTGCAAAGGTAGTATTTATATGCATATTTCAACATGTGAGGTCATATAATAATACGTATGTAAGATGGTCGGTGTGCGAAGATTCTAGAAAACAAATATGGTGAGGTTACCGCCAAATTACTAGTTCGATGTGACATTAGATTATTAAATGGATTCAATGATATACATAAATGCTCTTATATTTAGGGCCTGTTGGGCTGCAACCAACGAAATTATTGTTCTTTAAATTTATTCAGACTAGAATTTTTTTTTCCATATGAACTGTAATTTTCAGTTCAAATATTTTGAAATCTTGTACCCATTCCCATTCTCCTCATACCGCCGAACAGACCCTTAACATGCACCGTTGTATCCGGACACGTATATTTATTCAAAAATACGTGCAAGATAATAAAAACAAATATGTCTAGCTATCACCAATAAAAAATTTAAACAACCATTGTTGTAAAATTTAAATTAAGTTACAACAAAAGTAAATAAATAACAAGAGAAATAGTGAGAGCAATAACAAAATTTTATTATCTTTCTTTATGTATTCTATATGTACATCTTCTCTATTTACAAAGTTTTTATTTATAAGCTAGAAAGAAATGTTATAGTAATATTTACAGTAATGAATGCTCTTCGTCACCAATTACTATCCTCAACAATTAGTTGAATTGCACTCCTGTATGATGTATGACAACTAGCTAACATGTGGAAACTGTGTTTTGAATTTTGAAATATCATAAAGGATAAGTTGTCATATATATGCATGCGCATATGCATATGCATGCGCATGCATATATATGACAACTTATCCTTTATGATATTTCAAAATTCGAACCAGAGTTTCCACGTGTTATCTAGTTGTCATACATCATACAGGAGTGCAATTCAACTAAATGTTGAGGATAAATAATTGGTGAATAAAAGCATTCCTTTTGTCCGTCTCCGCTCCAAAAATTTCTACCCCTTGACTGCTACAGTACTTAAATTAAAGCCATTTTGTTCTTTACTTCTATTTCCGAAGTCAAAATGATAATGTATATACGGTCCGAAATCAAAATGATAATGTATATATAGTCCGAAATGACGCTTGATATTCTTTTCCAACTGAGAGAGGTGCATTTGTTCTTGTTTTTTTGGTCGGATTAGTCTATGTTAGTGTGATATTTGGTGTGGCATTCTTTTGTTCGTTAATTTTGTTGGTTAATTTCTCAATTTTGTTGGGTCCAAATATTTTAAAAATATATTGGTCATTTAATATAATTAATAGATCGAATAGTCAAGAATAATTACGTCATAAACAAATTTTAATAAATATGTTTAAAAATTTAGAGATTTTAAGGTGTCTGATCTTCACTGAATATAAGGCCTATAACAATGCCTTGTATTTTACAAAATAGATTTCCTAAGAAAACAAGCAGCCTAAATAGAGAACAATCAGGTTACAATAAAACTTCATATGAATCATGTTCAACAAAATCTGGTGGCATAATAAAGGCCCATTGGGCCGAGCCATGCCCACTTAATAAAGGCATAATAAAGGCACAAAAAATGGAGGCATTTTGAACCCTCCTCTTTTAATAAATATGGTTACAAAATTTAGAGATTTAAAGGTGTCTGATCTTCACTGAAATATAAGGAATAACAATGCCTTGTATTTTACAAAATAGATTTCTTAAGAAAACAAGCAGCCTAAATAGAGAACAATTAGGTTACAATAAAACTTCATATGAATCATGTTCAACAAAATCTGGTGGCTCGCGTTGGGCCGAGCCATCTGCCCATTTAAGTGATAATCAAACATATTTTTTCATTATCAAATTTGATATGAAATCTATCTATAAATTTTAAAAACATGTCTACAATTTTTATTTTTATTTTTATTTTAAACAAATATTATGTTTAAAAAAATATTAAATGATTGGGCTCAGACAACGAACTTGATCCAGTTCATATATATTAAAATCAAAATAAAAGAAAGTGAAATTTTTCGACATTCAAATGCAACGCTCAAATCTATTTTTCTTATGGTAATTTAATTTTTGAAAGTGTTAAAACGAATGGTTGACATGTATTGCACTAAAAATTAAAAAAAAAAAAAGATATACGACGACAGGGTTTATGTTTTTTATATAATATATAACATGTCACCTATACCACATGTAACCAGTATGCAACCAACAGCTTGTACCATGGATGGCGATGGGACCAGAGTGGGTACGGAGCCATTTTCATGAGGAAATGTGGTAGGCATCAATCGATCAGGCCCTTGTGTACCGTGCATGCATCAAATGGTATTTTTCAAGGTTCTAAAAACGTTTATTGCGTTATAGCGGAAATGTTATAAAGAAAACTATAGTGAAAGTTATGCTAGCTACATAGCGTTTTCTTATTTTTATAAAAATTATATCATATATTTGTACTAAAGATCAACATTATCTAAGTTTCATATAACAATAAATAATATCAAATTGATTAAAAAATTATAATATTCATATTGAACCAATACAAAATATATCATAAACTATCAATCTTTTTTTATTCAAAATATATTTAGTATCATGACATAATCTATCTTTTTTCTATTTAAATTTCAAAATAACCTAGACATCATGGCATAATTAACTATCTTAATATATTCAAAATATTCAAACTACTATATAGTAATTATCATTTCGTTACTTCAAGAAATATCTTAATATATTCAATCTAAGTCTTTATTTAAAACCCATATAAATTGAAAGGAAAAAAAAAAAAGTTCATGTTGCATAGTGCGTTATAGCTTCCTTATTTTGATTTCATTTGATGGATCTCTCATTAAATATTTAATAGTTTAATATAAAACTTAGTACGTCAATTACAAAAAAAAAATTACGGTTAAAATCCAATCTAAGCCTTTATTTAAAGCCCATATGAATTGAAAAAAAACCCAACAAATGTTGCATAATGGGTGCTATTTACGCTACACGCTACACGCTATACACTATAGCGGACCGCTATTACCGCTATAGTGTCCGTAGCTCAAATAGCGCGTTATTATGCCATAACTTACCGTTTAGGGTCCAAAAATGCTATAGCGCGCTATTTAGAACACTGATATTTTTGGTAATATTGAGGCTCAACCAGGTCAGCTTTATGGAAAATGCCACTCACAGTTGCTCCAACACAGCCATACCTTAAAAACCTTAGGCATGTTGCCTCGGCAATAATTAATGCGCCAACTGTTAGTCTCAGGGTTGTACTCCTCCACACTCCACAGCACGCAATAAAGTGACAAATGAATTATTTGGGTTCGGTTTGACGAGGTCAAAAATTTGTGATTCGAGATTAATTCGAATGTAAGTTGGAAATCAAATTGAAATTATCTGAATCAGAGATCTCAGTCCTATAAAGAAGAAAAATGAAATATATATATATATATATATATATATATATATAGGACTTGACTACGGTGCTATGGGTTGCATAGAGGCCTCCCGTGCTACGGCTCAATATTCGACTTTTTAAAAACTAAACGGTCGATCCGAACCGTTCATCTTGTTCTCCATATTAATATGTGTTTGGAGATCAAATTTTACATTTTTTTGGAAATTTTGTACTATTTTTTTAGATTTATTGAAAATCACTGTTTTTCAGACAAATCTGGACCATAAAAAACAGCGATATTCAATAAATCTAAAAAAATAGTAAAAAATTTTCAAAAAATATAAAATTTGGTCTCCAAACACATATTAATATGGAGAACAAGATGAACAGTTCGGATCGACCATTAGGATTTTGAAAAGTTAAATATTGAGCAGTAGCACGGGAGGCCTCTATGCAACCCATAGCATATTAGCCAAATCCTATATATATATATATATATATATATATATATATATATATATATATATATGAGCTGGGATACGGTGAGTTGCGAAGTAAAGCGACTATTTTACTTCACGCTCATATTTTGCGATTTTAAAGTTCAAAATGTCGATCCAAACCGTTCATCTTGTTCTCCATATTGAAATATTCTTGGAGACCAAATTTTACATTTTTTGAAATTTTTTTACTATTTATTAAGCAATTTTGAAAGTCGCTGATCTGATGGTCCAGAAAATTTTACTGTTTTTCACTGTTCACAGCAAAACAGCAATTTTCAAAAATGCTTAATAAATAGTAAAAAAATTTCAAAAAATATGAAATTTGGTCTCCAAGCACATTTCAATATGGATTAAACATCTAACGGTTCGGATTGGTTGAAAACCCATTTGCCCTCGGAATAGTTGCACAGGGTGGTCAGCAGTGTGACGACTGATGAACGATGGACCCGGTGACCGGGCGGTGTGACGACTGATGAACGATGGACCCGGTGACCGGGCGGTGTGACGACTGATGAACGATGGACCCGGTGACCGGGCGGTGTGACGACTGATGAACGATGGACCCGGTGACCGGGCGGTGTGACGACTGACGAACGATGGGTATCTTGATCCAGAATACATGCATTCTTGCAAACTAACGGACAAGAGTGATGTGTACAGCTTCGATGTGGTTCTTCTGGAGCTTCTAACCAGAAGGCCTGTAATTGTTTTTGATGTATCAGACGAAGCGATGAGTCTTTCGTCTCGCTTCCTCTCTGCTATGGAGGAGAACAAAATGCAAGAGCTTCTAGATGATGAAATAAAACACGAAGATGACATGGAATTAATTAACGCAGTTGCTGAGCTGGCTAAGGAATGTCTACGAATGAAAGGGGAAGAGCGACCTATGATGAAGGAAGTAGCAGAAGAGCTTCATCGAATCAGCAAGCTTAAGCAGCATCCTTGGGGACAAGACTCCAATCCTGAAGAAACAGAGATTCTGCCCGGTGATCGATCCCATCATGACATAGAGATTGAGCATACAAGCTATTATTTCAATATAGATAAGGAAGCTGAGGAGAGCATTGCCATTGGTCGTTAATAACATTCATTCCTTCATCATATATAGGTCCTATTTATGTCAGCTGTAATTTCATTTCCTCTATAGTTTCTAAGTGCAATAAACTTTCTCTTTATGTTGTCGTAGCCCTTTTAGTTTTCTCCATATGTAGTTTTACACTTTTACATTGATGAGAGTACGTTCTATTGGTATCTTATGTGTACTAATGTATTATTTTCTTCTTGTTTTAGTTCGAATAATTCTATCAGCTTTCCTTAACTAGTATAGTTTTCTGAAAGTTCATTTTTGTTTACAAAATTTGTAATAGGAAATATAAAGCAATAACCCCCTTTTTTTCTCTTGTTGGTGTTGCCCTCCAACTAAAATATGTTAGACATTTAATCCTAAAATTGGCTTCTATGTGCCCCTCACATTCCAACAATCATATCACTTTGGCACAATACTCATAATCGATCATTCTCTTCATATTACCAGACACATATTTCTTCGTTGAACGGGCTATCTATTACAGGGTTTCAATATGAAAATTTTAACTACTGAAATCTCAGTTTAAGTACTTTCTGAGAAAAGAAAAAAAGAAGGGGCAAAATGACATTCCTCGCCATACATCTGATTAATTCACCTCTTGAACATTTATCATATGGACGATGTTTGGCTTCTTAATGCTGCTATCCCTCTCAAAAACAAGCCAGTAGTAGAACTGGTTAGGGGTGCGGTACTTTGGTGTATTTGGATTGAACGTAATAAAATTTGCTTCCAAAATCATTCTTTGCCCACATTGCAGGTGGTTGGTTCAAAGGTAATCTCTTTAGCATCTTTTTGGTCTAAGACTCTTAATGATGGTTCTATGTTGCACTTATCTTTAATATTACCTCTTCATACTAATGACATGCCATGTCAGGTGATGACACCATTAGGGGCAGAGGTGGATTCTCAGGACCGAGATTTGGCACTAATTTCAGCAATACAGGATCCAGAAGATACAATCCCTATGCATGGGATAGAATTCCTCAGTAGCTGATGCCTTTCTACTTGGTTTTTTTTAGCTTAGTTTCAGTATTGGTTCTGTGCCATCCTTAACTTTACTGTTGCCTTGTATTTTTCTTTCTTGTCAGTTTTTTTGGAGTATGGTTGACTTGCCTTTGTGGGGGTATTATATTTTACTTCTGTTTGTTTTTGTTACTGGAATGATTCCAGTTTTTGTAAACTGTGCTAGTTCCAAATTTTTGGAGCTGGTTACTGTAAGACTATATGATTTCTAATGAAATCAGTGGGAAAAACCCACTTTTTCAAAAAAAAAAAATCATATGGGCCAATAAAAAGCCCAAACAACCCTCAGTATTTGGATAACTAAATGATTATTAATAAATATTAGTGTCATTACTCATTTTGCTCATGAAGCTAGGAGGCTAGTCATCCAGCTAACATATATATATAACTATTTTAATTATTTGGACTTTGTTGAAAGTATTTATAGTGGTTAACTAGTTTTACTTTAATTACTAATTATAAACATTTGAATAATTAATAAAAATATATTTTTGTTTTTGTCTCTCTTATCCAAAAGTAAAGTGATTAGAACCCAAATCGCCTTTCTCCAATTTGTTTGAACCAAATCATAGGATTAATCAATCCCAACAAGCTGGATATCAAATTTAGATCTAGTTATTAACCTTGATCTCCCCTGCTATTTTTTAAGAGAGAAGAATGAAAATTAGTTTGAAATTAAGAAAGTTGGTTCCAACTGGACCTTCAAGATGATTTTTCAGTACCATATGAGATAGAGGAAGTGGGGTCTATGGTGGGGAAATCTAATAGGGATGTGTTTTCATAAGTTCAATGAAGGATGTCTTTTTCATATGAAATAGCCTTAATATTGTTGTTTCTTGTAGCCATCAAACAAATCGTTTTTGTAATACACCCATCCACACACCAAAACACTATTTCTCATTATTTAGTAAACAGAAACCCAAATTCCCTAAACAAATTATGTTGTTCTATATTGCTGAACCAATTTCACAACTGTGATAGCCGAGTCAATGCTTATCGTAAAAAATCAATAAATTTTTCAGATTTTAGATGTATCTTCCGTTATTTATATTGATTTTGTACCAAATTTGTACAATCAATATCTTAAATAACTGCCTCCAGATCGACAAATGTACAGCTCAGATCTCAAGAAATTACGACATAGATAAATTACAACAACAAAGATAAAAATGTGAGTCACAATTATGACATGAAAAACATTAGGCATTTGAACCGTGCTCCTTTTTTCAAATAAAGCTTTATAGAACCTTTATAGAAACGAAACTATCATAACAGAATCCATTGTTTTCACTTTCTTTGCATTTTGTTCTAAATGAAAAGTACAATTTCATGTTTACGATAGGCCTTAATTAATACAATTTCAGCAAAGTCCATATATGGTCCAATTTTGTAACCCACATTTGCAATTGATGAAGCCCAACAATTGCTGCGCCAATTTATTTCTCCTTGTAAGAATTCTCATGTTATAGTAATCTAAATTTGTTGTACAATTTCATAACACCCAATAAATGTATTCCCTGTATATATACTTACATAACACATACCTAGACCAAAAATTAACGACTATATTAAACCACCAATATTTAGGGGGATTGCATGTCCCTCTAAGTTTCAATATTATGTATTCCCTCCTTCAAAATAAATATTTACATATTTATCTACGAAAATTGTAAAAACTCATATAGTAATATATCTGGTATAATACTAATGTATCAAAGATTTCCAAAAATATTAAATAATAATATTTAGATTCTAACATATTATACCCTTGACTTCCTCTCTTTCTCTCTGAGTTCCCCATCTCCGGCTCCAAACACGCCAAACTCACATATTTATCTCCGATCGAGTGTTGACTTGAGATAATTAAAATCATATTTTCCTCGCGGCTTCCTTATTTTTTAATTTTTTTTTTTATTTCTTGTTCTCTCTCTCTCTCTCTTTTCTCGCGACATGCTCAAAACAGAGAAGAGGTGAAGGAAGCAAAGAGAGAAGGGGAGAAAGCAAGAGAAACCTGAGGAAAGTATCCACTTAGGATTTGTAATAAGACAATCCTGGAAAGCCACTATTAATAACACTATATTATAACACGACAGTATAGTAACTAATTTGTACAGCGGAATATTCTTTTATAATAACTAATCTGTATATGTTAGCTTTTTGCTGTAGAAGTTAGTTGGTTTGAGATCAAACTCAGTTTTACCAGCGCTCTTTAGTTTTTTACCAGATGAATTGGACAATTAATCGGCAACTTACTACTGAAAATTAACCAAAAAAAAAAAAAAAAAAATATAAATTATTTTGAGACAATTATACATGCTGTCCATGTTTGTGAGGTGCTTATTTAAGATATTGAGATCTGAGCTGTACATTTGTCTGTGATAATTAGACAAATGTATAGTGATTTTGTACAATCAATATCTTAAATAACTGCCTCACAGACAAATGTACAATGATCGACGTTTCAATGGAGCGAAAAAATAATTGAAGCAGAGAGATTATATTTTTGCTCCATTGAAACGTCGACACCCCACAGACAAATGTACTGCTTCAATTATACATGCTGTCCAAACAAAAATTATCAAGTGACTGTTTTCCAGACAGATACAAACAAAACAGGTGAAAACCGACTGGACCTTTCCAGCCGCAAGTTTTATTTTTTATATATTTTTAATTTACACCCAAAAAGAAAATCAAGTACAGAATTATATAGCATCCTTTAATTTCTCAAATTTTGTGTTTCTTGCATATATTGTAGTTTATTATGACAAATTTAATTTATTAAATACCAACAATATGAATATACACAAACTAAAAGTGTGATAATCAATTAAAATCAATACTTCACACAGACACAACCAGGTGCGGAGCCAAACTTTCGAATTATGAGGATAAAAAATATACGGGAGTCAATCGTATACAATTTTTCTCTGAAGAATGAGGATCAATTCTATAATATCAAGCTATTTTAGTCTAAATTATATAGAAAATCATATGTAAATACAATATTTAAAAAAAAAATGAAAGTTAATTGATCATATTTTCTCTTAGTCCCTCCGCCTCTAAACACAACATATATTTAGTGGCGAACTCACACGAGAATTTGAATCCTATGAGATATCTCAAATATGTTCTGCACAAATATCAAAGCACAAATAATACTGCCTCTACGCCATTCCGAATAGGCACCTTACAGTTTGGTCCCGTCAAACATAAAATAAATGAACAAGGAGAGAGGACCACAAACATAATAAAAAAAATAGAACAAGGAAAAACCAATATGACTATACAAATTAGAAAATGACATTTCATTCTTTCCAATAGACAATTTTTTTGAAAGAGGTTCCGTACTGGAAAACTGATGCATGGGACTTCAAAAATATCGTTCCATTCCGGTTCAACATCGATATGAATTAATTTACAATGATTGTGTGTAAAACACTTGCTTATCTTATCTCTGACAACAATCCTTCTAATTACTCAGTAGGGTTCTGCTCTTCGTGTTAAAAATGAACATGGAAAGGGGACCACAAACATACTAAAAAAACAAGAAAAGGGGGAATTTCATGTATCCCCTCAAAAGTTTGAATATTACGTATTTGCCCTTCCAAAATCAGTAATTACATATTTCCCCTTTAGAATTGTTAAAACTCACATATTTGTCAAGTATGATTCTATACTATAATAAATATACCCAATAACAATAAAATAATGATATTTAAAATACTAAAATTCACTAATGTACCATAATACCCTCTTCTCTTCCTTTCTCTCTTTCATTTCATTTGAGTGCTTGCTCCAGTAGGTCAGGGAGCTGAGATGCTTAGTATGCTTTGAGTGCTTGCTCTGTCTGAGATGCTTTCTCTATTTCTTTTATCCCAAAACTGAATCACGAACCCTTCGTTCTTTAAGATGCTAAGGGAGCTGAGACCTTTGGCTGTACCAATTAGGAACCTGGTATACAGACCAAAAAATCACTCTAACTTAATGCTTTTTCTGGATTTCTTGTTGTGGTAATGATTCTAGATCGTACGAGTTATTTGTAAAAAATATAATCAGGCTCCACACTAGATCTCTTTATAGATCTTATCAAACAACTAGGCATGGTTCGAAAAATCGGAATCGGAATCGGAATCAGATTTTTGACCGCCTAGTTAAAATCGGATAAATCGGCCAAAATCGGAAAATCGGATCGGTAAATCGGGTTTCTTTGGCAGAAGCCTTGTTTTGTAGCCAAAAAATAGGAAAAAATTGATAAAAAAAATTGATAAAAAAACTATGTTAATTAAGATAATATTACACTCACATTGTTATATTCCGAAATTTTAAAGCAAGATTAAGTAGCTAAATTAAAATCATGCTCAAATTTAAAATTTCTCATTAATTAAACAAAACTAAATTTCAGAATAAAACCATACTATAAAATTTACATGTTAAATTAAGATTTAAAAATTTAAAACTTATAAAAAAAATTAATTAATCCTAATCATTAACCTAATTCGTAAATTAATTTTTTTTGAATACATTAATAACAAGAATTTTATTTAGAAGTTAGGAAGTATATTAATATTAACCAATCAAATACCAGTAGCACGAATCTCAAAGAATTGTTTAAATTAGAAAGGAAATGGAATTAACCAAATTGAAAGAAGAGTTCGGGTCCGAAATTCACACCCTCCGAGATATCTCATATTGAGCGTGACCTTTTTGGAAAATCTCAAACCGTTTAAATGCGTTCAGCACGAATCTTCATTTCTCTTCTCTTCCCGTGTTTCACCGACAGTGGACCCCACGCACCTCTCTTCCTTCTCTTTTTTTCCTTCTCTCCCGCGCAAGAAACATGGAGCGACTCCTCAGCGATCTCAGCGTTCTCCTCAGCGATCTCCATGAAACTTCTCCTCAACCGGTCTTCAGTCTTCTCCTCCAGGGACTTATCTCCTCCTACGGCAGAGCACAGTCCATGTTAGTTGGAAATCGGAATTTTTTGAAATGAAATTGGCTCGACTCGGTGTAACTCGGGTTGAATCGGTGTAAATCGGACCAAAAATCAGAAAATCGGCCGATTTTTTCACTGTTCATCCACTTTTTTGGAAAAAAAAAACGCACCAACTTGAGAATCGGACAAAAATCGGGTCGGTTCAGTCCGATTCCGAGTTGAATCGGCCGATTTGAATCGGAATCGGCCGATTTTTCGAACCATGCAACTAGGTATAATATCATTTACTGTTTTCAGTCTTTCTTAGTAACGAGAGTGATTTTTAGCTTGCTTCTGACGTACATATTAATTTCCCCGTCTGATTTAATAGGAGGATACTTAAATTCACCCACTGCAGAACTATCTCTCCGATATCGTTTGTTATCATCCTCTGATTTAAGTTGGTTGATCATCTTGCTAACATAGGTAGAAGAGAAGGGATTGATTATACCGGTTTCACTTTTCCTACTTTCAGACAATTAATACAAGATGTACAGGTCTACTGGTACTAGATGTTGTAATAGGAAAACTGAGTTTGGTCAAATACTGATAATTGGTGCTGTAATAGGAAAATATGAGTAGGATCAATTCTGATAATATATGCTGTAATAGGAAATCTGAGTTTGACCAATGAAAGTTGCTTACCGGCTTGGTTGTTGCAAAAAAATAATAATAATAAAACATCCAAAGATTACGATCAATTCTGTGCAATATTCCTAGTCATCATTCATTTTTTTTCTTGTTCACTTCAAGATAACAAAAAGTCACGATTTATGAATCTCTATCTTTGAGTGAATCCTCAATTCGGTTCTCCTGGAGATGTAGACACCAGTTCACAGTGGGGTATTGTTTTGACTTTTAATTGTGGGAAAATTGGTTATTTGCCACTCCAAAATCTTTAAATTGTAAAAATGTCATTCCAAAATTTGAAATTGTAAAAATGTCACTCTAAACTTCATTAATTTATAATTTTGCCACTCCAAATAATTAATGACTAAAATACCCTCCCTTATTCTCCTTCTCTTCTTCTCTTGCCATGACGAAAGGTACAACTGTCATGCGTTAGGGAACAACTAATAGAACTAATATATCAAGTAAAACCCTACTTTTAATTCTTTTGTTAGAATTGAAAACGTAAATATTATCAGACCCAAATTCATTAAAATGAGGCTAAGCCCTGATGCTTTATCGGTCGCATATTCATTAAAATGAAAATGGATCAATTTTATCGGACCCATATTCATTTTAATCGAAAACGTAAACAAAGACCAAAGCCCTGATGCTTCATATACAAAGGTTGAAAGGCCAGTTTATATCTTTGAGTATTAATGCAGCATTATCAGCTATTCCTTTGTGTATTGTATCTTTTCTATCGTTAAACAAATTGAACGCATGACAGCTGTGCCTTTTGCCATGGTAGGAGAAGAAGAAGAGAAGGAGGATATTTTAGTCATTGATTATTTGGAGTGACCAAATTATAAATTAATGAAGTTTGTAGTGGCATTTTTACAATTTCAAATTTCAAGATGACATTTTTACAATTTGAAGGTTTTGGAGTGGTAAATAACCAATTTTCTCTTTAATTGTTGTCAATAAGTAACGTCTAAGAGACCAATAGAGACCAAGAAGAAGGGTAAAATGGGAAATAATATAAAAGTTATGTTAAAAATGATGAATTGGATAAATATGTGAGTTTTTAGAATTTTTAAGTGGGAAATATGTAATAATTGATTTTGGAGGACAAAATACGTAATATTCAAACTTTTGAGGGGATACATGAAATTCCCCCCCAAAAAAATAAGGAAAAGCCATGACTAAGTATGGACCCACTAATGAAGTATACAAACAAAAACAGTTGTCAACACTAGTCACCTCAAAATAAAAAAATAAAAATTACTAGTCTGTTTTATGTGTTTTATTTTATGTGAATGAAATTGACAAAAGATGCAATTTAGACAACCAAAAGAAACTTTGTCACGGAATCTAAGCTTAGATTTTATAAGAGTAGAACTAGGGTGTTCATAAAACTTGATGAATTCAAGTCTAAAATCAATCAAATCGGTTTTAAATGACGAATTCAAACTGTTAAAATTTGCCTATCTTACGAGTGGTACATCTACATGTGAAAATTTTAAACATTCAAATTAATTTAGTATAAAGCCAAGTGGTTAAAATTAGAAGGTTAATAAATTAATTTTAATGTATTCATTTTTTGAACTTTTTTCCACTGGACTCTATACAAAATTAATTAAAAAAATTTACATGCAGAATCATTGTCCGAGACCGATTCAATGGGTTTTAGACTTGAGTTCACCAAGAAGTTTGATGAAATTAAGAACACCCTAGTTCTACTCATTTTATAATTCTTTCTAAATAGTGATTACATATATTGAATCTTTATTTTAAATTCTATGCATATTAAATATTAAAATTAGCAAAGGAAAAAATAAAGAGTGAATATACTAATTTGAACAACCAAATTGAGTTGAGATTTTAACAAAGCAATTTTGACTTAATTCAGTGTTGTTTTAATTTTAACGAATCATATGTAGTGTTGTTTTAATTTTATATTTGTGTTATATGAAATCAAAATCTGCTTTGTTAAAATATTTACCCTCCAAATTCTTCTACATTAAAATGACTCAAACAATTTTTCTTAATATAAAAAAGTGCTATACCTTTTTAAACGATTTAAATTAGAAATTGAAAACACAATTTAAGATTTAATATGCCACAGAAAATCAGAGTGAATAAGAATAATCACTGAGAGAAGTAGAAGACAATTGCTAGCTAACTAAGTAGGACCAAGTCTTCCTAGGATCACTTGTATAAAAATAATTATTAAACAATAATCAAAACATACAAAAATTTGTACAGATAGTGGGGCCCTTCTAAAGATGTCAACTTAAAGTAGCACAATCATGGGCTTTTGTTTAATATAATTTATATTAAGTAACACAAGTAAATGCTTTGATACTATTAGAATATATGACTTAGTAACTTAAAAAATCATCTTTGGATGCGATCATACCAGCACTAAAACACCGGATCCCATTGGAATTCCGCAGTTAAGCGTGCTTAGATAGGAGTAATACTAGGATGGGTGACCTCCTGAGAAGTCCCTGTGTTGCATTCCTTTTAAAAGAATTGCTGTCAACTGTAAAAAAAATAAAAACTTAAAAAATCATCTGTTCAAAATATACTTCAAAATAAATTAACTTTCATTAAAGCTAAAAAAATATATTGATATAATAATTGTCACCCCATGACAAGTGGGGCCCACCTCCCTCCAACACTGGTATAGAATTCAGAAAAAAACTAGTAACTCAGAATCTGTGTGGCAGGAGGATCTTCGTCTCTTTGTTCTATCTAATCATGGGGCCCATACCACAATTGGCAAGGAATCTCTGCCTTAGATGCCCACCCTGATTTTGTGGTCGTTTCTTACTTTTAAACTTCTGATAACATTGCTTATGGTTTTAATTGATTAGCTAAAAACCCAAAGAAAATCATTACCAACTCAATATTTCAAAATTCTAATGTTACTATTGATTTCTACAAAATTGAGAAGTTACCACATGAGTACCGTGGTTCTGCGCATTACTAATGATTTTCTAGATCATGTGCAGAACCACAGTTTGTAAGTAGTAACATATTAATTTACAGAAATCAATAAATCAATAGTAAAAATATAATTTTGAAATATTGAGGTGGTAAATAAAAATATTCCATGCTGTGTACTGTTTACTAAATATGAACTGGTAATATAATCAAGTAGCACTTGTTTTATACTCTCATGCTATCAGATAGAAATCAACGGCCCAAAAATAACTACAAACAAATCTAGTCAAGCACCTTCTCCACACGAAAAGGAACCTCTTAAAAATATAACTTATCATCTAATCAAAACATGGTTGCATGGCATGCATGCCATAATTAGCTCTTAAAAATATTTATCCTTATCTATACAAATTAGATATTAATGACATTTTTTTATCCGTTTAACCAGACTGTACTGTATTTGAAAAGATGGATAGGTGTAAGATTTTTTTTCTCGTCAACTTATCATATATAGATAAGGATAAATATTTTTCATATCATAACAAGTATGAGTATGAAAATACTTCCATCTGACCTAAGAGCAGAGTACTTTCGAATAATGAGAGTCAAATACATATGGAGTCAATCATATACAAGTTTTCGAACTATGTGTATAAATTATATAAAAAATTTATGCAAAGAATGAGAGTCAATTTTACCATACCATGACATTTTATGCTTAATTATATAAAAAAATTAAAATTAAATGAGGATTAATTGATTCTCATTGGATCTTGGTTTTGACCTAAACGACAAAGCACTAATGATTCTCTTACATCATTCCGAATTTGCTGTTGGTAGAGCACACATAATTTTTTAAGTGGAAAAAAGTCTCCAATATTTTTTCTTTAAAGAAATGTTAATGATCTAATTCGAATCGGATTCTAATAGAATTCAAAATGTAAATTCATAAAAATTTGACATAATTTACATGAGAAACCACATATTCAATACAAATTATATGATTGAAATACATATTCATATCCATTATTATAGCATATTTCGGACTAAATTTAAATTATGCATAACACAAATGACTATAGTTATTTCATACTATATAATTTCTTTTCAGAAAGAAATTATAAATATGAGATTTATGTCTATTCTTTTTTCTTCAATAAGAGAGCTAAAACAGGAAGTTTTAGCTTCTCCTTGAGGAGGTGATTTGCAACATGAGTGGCAAATCTTGAGAACAAGTCATCAACTATAGCGCTACCGAAATGGCTTGCGATCATTGGCTCTAAAACAGACCGTATGACCTTCGCACAATTTGCAGCGCTTTTGACATTGTCGAACACCACATTGTCGTCCAAATCGTGAAATGGATCAAGGTTTGATTCAAATGTATGGAAGTGGATAATATCAAAGAGCCCTTGTAAATTTACAATTGCCTCCACTTCTGCGGCAGAAGGCGCATAAAAAGGTAGATTGAAAGTATCCAACTTTTCTTCTTCCACGAGTCCCTTCAAATGTAAAGAAATGCACAATGAAATACAAAGTGAGACATCTTTAATTTTATATATATATGACAGAAATAATAAGTGAGTTGTATGTATCTCTCGCTATATAGCCCCTTGATCTGCTCTGGCCATAAGAGGTATAGGAAGTAAATAATGTAAGGCTCCTTGAGATTGAAACAATTATTTTTTGATGCAACCATATATAGGTATAACTCTTACATTATGTTCCACTATATAATAAATTTGGGTTCCATAAGATTCTATAATTTTATTCTCATGAATATTTCAAATTTCAAGATTCTAGAACAAGTTCAGTTGTGAAACAAATCTAATTCATCTATAACAAGCTAGAACAATTAGCTATTGAAGGATTTGTTTGAGTGGTTAATATTGAAAATTAATTGAGAATTCGAGATGTGAAACTTAATTGTCAATCATAACTTCTTAAGAAAATTTATTGCACACAAAGCTATAGGATTTCTGCTAATACCTCTCGGACCATTGAATCCAGTGACTCAGCAACTGATCCCCAGATTGTGCTCAGCTCTCCATCTAATATGTTCTCTTTATTCCTTCCCAGAAATGATAACACCATCTGGCCACAAGGTACTAGCTCGTCAAAGCGGAGCTTGAGAAAATGGGAGAAGTCCCTATGGAACTGTTCCTGGTATAGTTTCACCACAAGAGGTGGGCTTGTTTTTCCAATGTATATGTTTCCTTTGTTTAGAGGCATTCCATTTCTTTTGTCCCCAATATCTTTAGGCACCTATATATTTTATATACATATAAAGTTGTCAAACTGGACAAGATAGGGTAAATCGTTTTAATACCATAGAGCTTAATTAGTAACGTAGTATATGCATGATGGTGAAAAGTCTTGAGTCAAATAATATGACCTTCAGAAATCATTCAGTTATATAATAATAAGACTTGAGTCAAATATATCACTCAATTATATAATAATTTAATTGTCAATATTGAAATTTAGTACAGTTTCAATGTAAATAATCTATAAGATTTGGATTGTCAATGTCAATATTCTATAAGTTTCAATGTCAATATTCAAATTTAATTATCAATATTCATTCAGTTATGTACCATAAGATTTGGATGCACCATAAATTAGATGTACTGCGCAAAAATTATCTAAAATATTCTCATTATCTTGTTCCTAGTATTGAGCTTTTAAACATTTAACTAAAAGTTCTTTTCAGAAAAGTACATGTACATATATACCTGAGAAATCCACATGAGCGAATATGAGGAATGGAAGAACTGAACACTCTGACGAGGAAAAAGCCGTCCGTAGAAAGATCCGGGCAAGCCTGCAACAAAATGGGGAACACTAATGGAACCTTTCTCTGCCCTTACACTCTCCTCACCATTGTTGAGCAACTGAAAGATGTTGTTGAAATCATTATTGGGAAGGTCATTTAAGAAGAATAGCATCTCTGGCGGCTGCTGTCCCGACCGCAGACATTGATTGCTGATGATTTTTATCACTTTGGACAAAACAACAAGTGTGTTCGGGCCAGAAGAGCTGCCTAGATCAGCCACCACCATCTTCTCAGGAAGAAGATTTCTGTATATTTCTCCAATGGCTTCCTCGAGCATAGGCGTGATGGTTAGTATAGCCTTCTCCTGATAATTTAATAACACATGTTACATGATGTATCCATAAACAACAACAAAATGAAAGAATTTTAATGCTGTTAATTAGAAAATGGGCACATTTAAGGCCACAAAAATGTTTCTTCTCTTTTGTCTTCACATAGTATATGGTTAGGGTGAATGTATTAATTGGTCAATTAGTTAAATGGTTAGAGTGAATGTATCAAGTTTATATTAAATACTAACAAAAGTAACTTCTACCTGTAACTTGCTATTGGCAGCATAACTTGTTTCACCGCTGCCGCCAACCATGTAAAGAACTTTTTGAACATCCATTGCTCTGAGACTGCTCTTGTTTTTCTTGTTGTTATGCTTCTTTAGTTGCAATGCATGTACATCTGTGCAAAGGTAGTATTTATATGTATATTTCAACATATGAGGTCATATAATAATACGTATGTAAGATGGTCAGTGTGCGAAGATTCTAGAAAACAAATATGGTGAGGTTACCGCCAAATTACTAGTTCGATGTGACATTAGATTATTAAATGGATTCAATGATATACATAAACGCTCTTATATTTAGGGCCTGTTGGGCTGCAACCAACGAAATTATTGTTCTTTAAATTTATTCAGATGGAATTTTTTTTTCCATATGAACAGTAATTTTCAGTTCAAATATTTTGAAATCTTGTATCCATTCCCATTCTCCTCATATCGCCGAACAGACCCTTAATATGCACCGTTGTATCCGGACACGTATATTTATTCAAAAATACATGCAAGATAATAAAAACAAAAATGTCTAGCTATCACCAATAAAAAATTTAAACAACCATTGTTGTAAAATTTAAATTAAGTTACAACAAAAGTAAATAAATAACAAGAAAAATAGTGAGAGCAATAACAAAATTTTATTATCTTTCTTTATGTATTCTATATGTACATCTTCACTATTTACAAAGTTTTTATTTATAAGCTAGAAAGAGTTGTTACAGTAATATTTACAGTAATGAATGCTCTTCGTCACCAATTACTATCCTCAACAATTAGTTGAATTGCACTGCTGTATGATGTATGACAACTAGCTAACACGTGAAAACTGTGTTTCAAATTTTGAAATATCATAAAGGATAAGTTGTCATATGTATGCGCATGCATATATATGATAACTTATCCTTTATGATATTTCAAAATTCGAACCAGAGTTTTCACGTGTTAGCTAGTTGTCATACATCATAGAGGAGTGCAATTCAACTAAATGTTGAGGATAAATAATTGGTGAATAAAAGCATTCCTTTTGTCCCTGTCTCCGCTCCAAAAATTTCTACCCCTTGACTGCTACAGTACTACTTCAAGTCTTTGTTAAATTAAAGCCATTTTGTTCTTTACTTTTATTTCCGAAGTCAAAATGATAATGTATATACGGTCCGAAATCAAAATGATAATGTATATACAGTCCGAAATGACGCTTGATATTCTTTTCCAACTGAGAGAGGTGCATTTGTTCTTGTTTTTTTGGTCGGATTAGTCTATTTTAGTGTGATATTTGGTGTGGCATTCTTTTGTTCGTTAATTTTGTTGGGTCCAAATATTTTAAAAATATATTGGTTATTTAATATAATTAATAGATCGAATAGTCAAGAATAATTACGTCATAAATTTTTTTTAATAAATATGTTTAAAAATTTAGAGATTTTAAGGTGTCTGATCTTCACTGAATATAAGGCCTATTTTACAAAATAGATTTCCTAAGAAAACAAGCAGCCTAAATAGAGAACAATCAGGTTACAATAAAACTTCATATGAATCATGTTCAACAAAATCTGGTTGCTCGCGTTGGGCCGAGCCATCTGCCCATTTAAGCGATAATCAAACATATTTTTTCATTATCAAATTTGATATGAAATCTATCTATAAATTGTAAAAACATGTCTACAATTTTTATTTTTATTTTAAACAAATATTATGTTTAAAAAAATATTAAATGATTGGGCTCAGACAACGAACTTGATCCAGTTCATATATATTAAAATCAAAATAAAAGAAAGTGAAATTTTTCGACATTCAAATGCAACTCAAATCTATTTTTCTTATGGTAATTTAATTTCTGAAAGTGTTAAAACGAATGGTTGACATGTATTGCACTAAAAATTAAAAAAAAGATATACGACCACAGGGTTTATGTTTTTGTATATAATATATAACATGTCGCCTATACCACATGTAACCAGTATGCAACCAACAGCTTGTACCATGGATGGCGATGGGACCAGAGTGGGTACGAAGCCATTTTCATGAGGAAATGTGGTAGGCATCAATCGATCAGGCCCTTGTGTACCGTGCATGCATCAAATGGTATTTTTCAAGGTTCTAAAAATGTTTATTGCGTTATAGCGGGAAGGTTATAAAAAAAACTATAGTGAAAGTTATGCTAGCTACATAGCGTTTTCTTATTTTTATAAAAATTATATCATATATTTGTACTAAATATCAACATTATCTAAGTCTCATATAACAATAAATAATATCAAATTGATTAAAAAAAAGATATACGACGACAAGGTTTATATTTTTGTATATAATATATAACATGTCACCTATACCACATGTAACCAGTATGCAACCAACAGCTTGTACCATGGATGGCGATGGGACCAGAGTGGGTACGGAGCCATTTTCATGAGGAAATGTGGTAGGCATCAATCGACCAGGCCCTTGTGCACCGTGCATGCATCAATGGTATTTTTTAAGGTTTTAAATAGCGTTTATTGCGTTATAGCGGGAAGCTTATAAAAAAAAAACTATAGTGAAAGCTATGTTACATAGCGTTTTCTTATTTTTTATAAAAATTATATCATATATTTGTACTGAATATCAATATTATCTAAGTCTCATATAACAATAAATAATATCAAATTGATTAAAAAATTATAATATTCATATTGAACAAATACAAAATATATCATAAACTATCAATCTTTTTTTTATTCAAAATATATTTAGCATCATGACATAATCTATCTTTTTTCTATTTAAATTTCAAAATAACCTAGACATCATGGCATAATTAACTATCTTAATATATTCAAAATATTTAAACTACTATATAGTAATTATCATTTTGTTACTTCAAGAAATATCTTAATATATTCAATCTAAGTCTTTATTTAAAACTCATATAAATTAAAAAGAAAAAAAAAGTTCATGTTGCATAGTGCGTTGTAACTTCCTTATTTTGATTTCATTTGATGGATTTCTCTTAAATATTTAATAGTTGAATATAAAACTTAGTATGTCAATTACAAAAAAAAAAAATTACGGTTAAAATCCAATCTAAGCCTTTATTTAAAGCTCATATGAATTGAAAAAAAAACCAACAAATGTTGCATAATGGGTGCTATTTGCGCTACACGCTACATGCTATACGCTATAGCGGACCGCTATTACCACTATAGCATCCGTAGCTCAAATAGCGCGTTATTATGCCATAACTTACCGTTTAGGGTCCAAAAATGCTATAGCGTGCTATTTAGAACACTGATATTTTTGGTAATATTGAGGCTCAACCCGGTCAGCTTTATGGAAAATGCCACTCACAGTTGCTCCAACACAACCATACCTGAAAAACCTTAGGCATGTTGCCTCGGCAATAATTAATGCGCCAACTGTTAGTCTCAGGGTTGTACTCCTCCACACTCCACAGCACGCAATATAGTGACAAATGAATTATTTGGGTTCGGTTTGGTGAGGTCAAAAATTTGTGATTCGAGATTAATTCGAATGTAAGTTGGAAATCAAATTGAAATTATCTGAATCAGAGATCTCAGTCCTATAAAGAAGAAAAATGAAATATATATATATATATATAGGACTTGACTACGGTGCTATGGGTTGCATAGAGGCCTCCCGTGCTACGGCTCAATATTCGACTTTTTAAAATCTAAATGGTCGATCCGAACCGTTCATCTTGTTCTTCATATTAATATGTGTTTGGATATCAAATTTTACATATTTTGGAAATTTTTTACTATTTTTTTAGATTTATTGAAAATAGCTGTTTTTCAGACAAATCTGGACCATAAAAAACAGCGATATTCAATAAATCTAAAAAAATAGTAAAATTTTTTCAAAAAATATAAAATTTGGTTTCCAAACATATATTAATATGGAGAATAAGATGAATGGTTCGGATCGACCATTAGGATTTTGAAAAGTTAAATATTGAGCCGTAGCACAGGAGGCCTCTATGCAACCCATAGCATATTAGCCAAATCCTATATATATATATATATATGAGCTAGGATATGGTGAGTTGCGAAGTAAAGCGACTATTTTACTTCACGCTCATATTTTGCGATTTTAAAGTTCAAAATGTCGATCCAAACCATTCATCTTGTTCTCCATATTTAAATGTGCTTGGAGACCAAATTTTACATTTTTTGAAATTTTTTTACTATTTATTAAGCAATTTTGAAAGTCGCTGATCTGATGGTCCAGAAAATTTTACTGTCTTTCACTGTTCACAGCAAAACAGCAATTTTCAAAAATGCTTAATAGTAAAAAAATTTCAAAAAATATGAAATTTGGTCTCCAAGCATATTTCAATATGGATTAAACATCTAACGGTTCGGATTGGTCGTTTGGACTTTCAAAATAAAAATATGGCGTAAAGTAGAAATGCATTTTACTTCGCAACTCACCGTAGCCTATCCCTATATATATATATATTCTAAAAAAAATTCGGAAAAAAGTTGCAAATAATTCGTAAAATTTGGGAATAGTTCGTAAAATTTGCATTCAATTAAAGTTCAATCAACTGAATAATTTGATATTAGATTCGTCATCACAAAAAAAAAACCGAATTATTCATGAATAATTAACGAATCTTGGTACTATAAAAGGAAAAGAAAATTGAAGTCAGGTTCAGTTTAGACAATTTAATTTACTTTGCTTTTAGTTTGTTATGTAACGGTTGGGTGTCATTTGCAAATAACTACAAAAATGTTGGGTTCACATTATGACAAATCTGGGGTCGCCTTTGCAATTACATCAAATGCTTAACTGTATTTGCTTCAAATATCATCACTCGTGAAATATTTAGCCCTTTAGGAGAAAAAAATACACAGTATCTAGAGAGCATGTCATAAAAAGGAAGCCAATTTAGAAAATTATGTATAAGCAACTAAAATTTCCATATATATTAGCTCCCCTATATCCAAATCCTTCAAATATTTTTCAATTTATAATATGGGTCTACTTACCTACCATATTGTACCAACAGATAGGTTCGGTACGTGGTATGCCAGAGTGAGATTGTATTGCACAAAAGTGAGGCCCTTGTCAGCATACAAACCAGAGAGATATACATGTTTCTATTCAACGAATCACCCATAAAACCTACAACAAATTTCAAGAAAAAGGTTTAAATGCAATCCCTGGACTAAAAGATTTGATGGGTTTTTAAATTTTAAGTTTGCCACGGCCAACGAAGCAGATCCTGGCCGTTGGATTTCGCATTGGCAATGCCCACCCTTTGTATATCTCCTTACAATTCTGGTCATACCTCGGCTGAATCGGATCCGGGTTGAAAACCCATTTGCCCTCGGAATAGTTGCACGGGGCGGTGTCACGACTGACGAACGATGGATCCGGTGACCAGGCGGTGAAGTTAAAGGAGAGTGAGTATAGGAGGAATAAGAGGAGGAGGGTGAGATTGCGGCGCCTTATGGTAAGCTTAAGCGCCATCGGAGAGATCTAGCACTGACTGGGTTCGTACCTGAGAAGGAATGGACGGTCGGTCTGATTGAGAATTTGGACAAAATTCGATCCGATGCTTCATCTTAACCGTTAGATTGGAGTTAAGATTCGTACCCTCTAGATTAGAACGACTCTTAAAGCTTTCTTCACGAATTTTGAAGACGATCGAACGGTCCGACACGAAACCGGATCGAATTTGGTCCATTGGCCATTGAACGCCACCTTCAGTTCCGCTGAGGAGATGATGGAACTGTTTATAATAGGAGGGCTGTTTTGAGATTTGTGTCGGATTTAAACGGATGAGTATGATCTCATTCTACACGGTCAGGTATTGTACTATATTGTATTCCATTCATTCCTCTCCGGTACTGTTTGTGATTTAGTATATCCAATTGGAGCACACCTTTGGTGTAGGATGCCTTTCTTTTTGAAATTATGTATTTCTTTCTCTAAAATTCATAATATCATATTTATTTTTTTTAATTTTAAAAACTCATAAATTTATTCATTTGATTGCCTTTTGTTTATTAAAACTCATTTTAAATTTGTGAATTTTCCACTTTATTCTTTATTAAAAGATGAAAAAAAGATGTATACCTAAACTGGTCAGAAGAACAGATAAAATGGGTACATTATAAAGTTAAGAGTTTTCAAATTTAGAAAGATAAATATTATATGAGGAGGGTTCCAATAACTCATGTCTTTTATACCTCATCATACATTATATGAATAGGTAGCAGGGTCGGTCCTGAAAATTTTGGTTGAAAAAATATCCGGGTAAAGATTTAACAGAGCAGTTTTGCTTCATGAAGTGCATGTTATAGAATAAAAAAACAGCTCTATATACAATGCGTACACTGCATGTAGCCAAACATGCTCTGTTAAGAATTGGCTTTTGTTGTTACTTTTGTGGGTTTTGTGATAATTTTTGTCGTGATTTTGTCATGGGATAACTGGTCAAAATTAATTCAGTGGCATAGGTCTTCTTTAAGATTCGTGTTAGATTAAAAAGACTCAGTTTTTCATTTCATTCTATGCGGTCAGGTATTGCACGATCGATCTGTTGGCTGAAGTCAAACAACAATACAATTAGGAATTCTCTCTGTAACAGAATTATTTAATTATGCATATTCTAGAACATTGTACATATTTATAAATACACAGCTTTGTACAAAGATTATTCAATGAAATAAACAAACCGTATATGTGTATATGTTATCTCAAAACTACAAACAAACCGGGTTTGAAATTAAGAAACCCATTATTGGAGGAGACAAGGGAGCGCGGGGGAATATTTGGATCCAACCTCTATCCGATTTAAATTTGAGTCTGAGTGTGCATAAATATTGAAGCAAACAAACACGAATATTAAAACAATATGCACGGATCTTAATGTAAATCGGATGGACAAAGAACCCATCATACTCAAACGAGTAGAACCCAAATTGCTCTAGGACACGTGACCTTATTAAATCGTGATTTAGAAAAAAGTGTTCATTGTTCATTATTTAATTATGGTAATTTATTTAATTATCAGTGAGGGCTGAGTTTTTAATTTTTAATATATAACATTAAAACTCATAACTCTTTGAAGAAAGTAGATGTTTTTTTTTATAATAGAGCTATTTTATCGTAATAATAAAAAAAAAAAACTATAAGTAACATGATTGGTTTTTTATTTTTTGTAGCAAGTAAATTTTTGTTCTGTAAATTTTTCAGTAACAAAAGAGAAAAAAACAAGACATTTGTAATGCATAACATTAGTAAGTAGCAAAAAAAAAAGAAAAAAAAAATTAGTTATTTGCCACTTCAAAATCTTTAAATTTGAAAAATATCATCCCAAAATTTAAAATTGTAATAATATCACTCTAAACTTCATTAATTTTTAATTTTATCACTCTAAATAATTAATAACTAAAATACTCTCTCTTCTCCCAACCATCTCTTTTATTATTTGCATAAGAGTAAAGATTGGACCGTTCCGATAAAAACTCAAAATTTGATCCGATCCAAACCAACCGTAGACCTGAAAGTTCCCATACAAACTCAAACATTTTTCTAATCCTGTTGCGTGAGATTTTCTGTGACCTAAAAGTGTAAAAAGAGAATAAAAAAAAATGGCACAATGCTGCATGATAAAAAATAAAAAAATGACACATAAAATTCAAGTTTTGAGCGAAAAGAATTACTGTTTCCGCTTTCCATAATGTAAGGAAGGAGAGCACATCTGAAATCTGACGTGTCATTCCAGATAAATTAAGCTATGCCCAAACAGTAAAATGTAAATTCCTTAGCTCCCTTTGCGCCTTCAAGCTACAGAAATTCTCATACAAATTGAAAAATAAATTTACACGTTTGGAGCCCTGAAATTTGTGCAAATTTTAACCTGATCTTACTACTGGTCGACGAAATCTAGAAGTACTTTTTTTGTCTTTCCCTCTCATATTTTTTAATAGAAATCCATGTTGTTTTTAATAATTTCTCTGAATGAAAACTTCTATCTCTGCGTCCTCATGTCTTGGTTCGTTCTTATCATGTCTTGGTTGGACATGGCCTTGGTCATGGAAAGAGGAGAAGAAGGGAGGGTATTTTAGTCATTAATTATTTAGAGTGATAAAATTAAAAATTAATGAAGTTTAGAGTGGTATTATTACAATTTCAAATTTTGGGATGATATTTTTCAAATTTAAAGATTTTGGAGTAACAAATAGCCAATTTTCTCCAAAAAAAAAAAAGCTCAATGCGTAATAGTGTGCCTATAATATGTATAAAGAGTTAATCTACAAGCTGGTTTACAAAATTATGGCATAATTTGCAATTATTTCTTAACATAAATAACAACACATTTTGATACAAGAAAATGGAAGATATTGTATGAAACCAAATCTACTATCCACAGGTGGGTAGGAAAATTCGGATTTGTATCCCCCCGGGTACCCCACACGGTTGAATGGGTAGCAATCTTAACTGTTCAGTTTAATCCAGCGGCTCTGCTTTTGTATTTTATGAGAAGATCGCTGCCCGTTTTTATTATTCACGCTGACTGTTAATTATTTGATGTAAGAATTTTTTTTTTAAAATGTTCTTTTTCACTTTTCTTGCAAATTATGCAAAAGAAAATTATTTGTCTGTCAATTCTGATTTTCTTTTTGTTTATGCAAATTGTGAGGTGTTCTTACGATTCTTTTCTGGTAATCGATAGATGTGAGGAGTACTTGATAAAATAGTATGACCTTTAAACATGTTCAATAGAGAAAGAATTTAATTCGATATCATTTTACTTTTACTGATGAATGCTACTACCTCTTACTGGAATTTATAGTTAAAATTATTTCCTTGTTTCTCTTTTTAATTATATGTTTTCAGTTTTTTCAGTGTTTAATATTAACGTGTGATTCTTTTGGTGGCTGCAAAAGGGGAACCCTACAACTGCCTATAACAACAATTATGGGACACGGTTTGGGTGGCAGCGGTACCAGCATGGACATTTAAAACTGGTACAGACACATATAGGGGCAGAATAAGAAAAACAATAGGAAACTGAGACAGCATAAGAATTCTACCCGATAGAGGCGAATGCAGGATTTCAGTCGGGGGGGGGGCAAAAATCGGGTTCAAAAAGCTTATCGGATTGAAACCCATTAGCTAATCAGGTATTATATAAATAACAATCGACATCATAAAATATCATTTAAAAAGAAAAACAGTATAATTGTTTGATTAACTTTATATGGTGTTAGAGAAACCAAAACAGTCACATCTATCTTTATAAAAGCTTTTTGAGCTGTTAGAAAAACGAACCCTTCAGATTCTGAGAAGAAAATTTAATTTTTAGTTTGGGTTGAAATTATGGAGGACACATAACGCTGTACCAAAGTAGCTATTTCTTCATCTCATTTTGCAGTTTCGGAAGGATTTCGTCTCTTTGCGCAGCCAGCTAAATGTTTTAGACCTTAGCCCGTTCATTATTTTAAAACAAAGCAGTGCTGAAGGGTTGAAGCGAACTGGATCCGTCATTTTTCTTAAAACTGAAGCCTGTTATTCTTTTTAAACTGGGCTAAAGCTTCAAATTTGGGTTAACTGGGCTTAGAGAGGGGCAATACATTTTTCAGAGGGGAGCAAAAGAGAAATGGGCTTGATTTTACAACTAAATTTGAAAATCCAGGGGGGAGCAGTTGCCCCACCCTGGGCTTAACTGGGTCCGCCCGTGCTACCCGAGCAATTAGATTAATGAAATAGATATTAACACATTCAGCAGTTACTGGCACATGTAAATTTTAATTCAAATTAGGTTGTAAGTTTTAATGAAAATTATCAGGGGCTTGACCTCTGACCTTAAAAAAAAAACAAATCATTGTGTGATCATTTCAGAAAATGTTTAATTGACACAATGTTAGATATTAAACAAGTTTTACAAAATCTAACTTCCTAAAAAGTTGCTTAAGTACATAAATAACAACATCTTTTATGACTCTGGACTGATTTAGAAGAAAAAGGATTTGAAAGAAAGATGAAAATCAAATTTCTCTTTCGAAATTAAGCAAAAGATCAAACCTGGTGAAGTGATCAAATTTATCTTTTTTATATGCTGTGAAAATTTTAGAAAGAAATTCAAAAGGGATAACTAGCTAATTAGATGAAAATTTATCTTTTTTTCATCTAATCATGTACGTATGCTGCTATAACTAGCTATTTAGAACATTATTTTTTTATACAAGCTTTTTTAGTGCAAGTTTTTGAAACTCAATACATGCTTATATCAAACACTAATCAGATCATGTGTTTGGTCCGATCAAGATCATGGATGAAACTTGAACCAGTGTGTTATTGCCAGCAAGAGCTTGATGAAACGGCAAATAAAGAAGTTGATCGATCAGGCAAGCAAAGAAGTGCGAAGTCAGTTTGACAAATGGGGCCCAAGAGAAAGGGAAAGGGAAAGAATTGGGTTGCACTGACACACAGGCTCCAGCTGAAGAAATGCCTAACGACCAGAACTGTTTTACTGAAAAGCAGTTTTTAAAGAAAATAATTAAAGAAGGGTAAACTTGTCTATATATTAAAGTATTTAGATAATATTTTGTTAATAAAAACATGAGTAGTGTTAATGTCATCACCCCTGCTAAAAGGTATCATGTTTTCAGATGCTAAAAGGTACTCCCATGAAATATATTTTGTATCAGATGTTTTAGCAGCCCATTCAGTGTAAAACACCAAATATAACTTCTGTATGTACCCAAATGTTGTGATATTAATTGCTCCTCTTGGGGTACATAGGAAAAGTACCTCTAAAAGCTAGAGAAGGAGCTGCATGATCCTGAACTGCCTCAAGCTTCTCCATTGAATCTTGAAAATTGACCCTGAACAATGCCACAGTTTCATTCTTCTATCAATTTTGCAGCTCACGAAAAATTCTATGGAAACTTGAAACGAAATTTATTTAAAACAGAAAGAAAATAAGACCAACCACTCATACAGATTAAGCATCCCAACAGTTTTGACATTGCCATCTCCTACCTCCTCCAAATTGGAAACACCTTGCTGCAATATCCTCATTGCTTACTCACGCCAATCATCTTTGAACAAAAATTAGAGATTAAATTCAAATTGAGAACATGAAATCTGACAAAATGAGACAATTCAGACAAATCAATAGTTAATTGTGAATCGGACAGAGATTATCACCTCCCTGCTCTTGAGAATATATGTACAAAGAAAGCAGCATGCATTATTCAAATTAACAAGTAACCAAAATTATTGATAACAAGTAACTAATGCATCCTCCAAGTATGATAGAATACACATTTAAAGCTGAGGTTCAGATTTAATCTGAAACAGAAATATGACTGGTACAAAAGAATTACAAAAGCTCACAGGTATGGGCGGATATGGACCTGTACCACTTCAGTTTTAAGTAGACAAACCCAACGCTGTCATCTCTTTACAATGCTGCAGATGGCATGGCCTCGCACATTGGTTACGATGTCGATTGCCAGAGTTCAAATCACGCGGCACAAACCAGTTGCCCGTTTCTTTTCATGTTTTCTCTTGATTTTCCCAGGGTTTGATTAGAGACAAAGCAAATATTTATTTCATAAATCGGTTCATGCAATTATCCCTAAAAATTGGATATTCGTCAGTTCGGATCCTGGTCGTGTGTCGATTTTGAGCAGCTGGACCCAGTAATCACTTCCATCTAATTAAAGAAGGACAAAATTGTCATTTGCACTTGATCATGATTTAGCAGCCAATTGATAGTTTTTTTGCTGAAATAAAGTTCCCATTGCAGTGTAAAACGCCAATTATAATTTGTGTATATATGTACCCAAAAGTTGTGATAATTGCTCCTATAGGGATACAGAATGCACATACAACAAAAAAGTACCTCTAAAAACTAGATAATTAAGGAGCGTGATGGTGAACTGCCTCAAGCATCTCCATTGAATCTTGAAAATTGAACCCTGCACAATGCCACAGTTTCATTCTTCTCATCAATTTTGCCACTCAAACAAATTTCTGTGGAAACTTAGAACGAAATTTATTTGAAACAGAACGAAAATAAAACCAAACTTCTCATACAGTAAAGTAGAAATAGACAGATTAAGCATCCCAACAGCTTCGACATTGCCCTCTCCTCCCTCCAAATTGGAAACACCTTGATCCAATATCCTCAATGCTTACTCATGCCAATCAGCTTTGAACAAAAGTGAGAAATTAAATTCAAATTGAGAACATGAAATCTGACAAAATGAGACAATTCAGACAAATCAATAGTTTTTTTAAGGCCAACTTGGGGTTTTTGTTATGTGTTTCAATGGAAAAAGGAGCTGTGAGAATGGAAGGGAGGGGTAGAGTGTGGTTGAATCTCACTGTAAATGATGTGGATTGTGCTCGGATACTCAAGGGATGAATCCAACAAAATTAATGGTGGCAAGGCCATCATCATAGGTTTAGAGAGTGATGACCCAGATGCAGTCGAAACAGGTCTTCTTTCTGACATGATATAATACTGCGAGCAGGCTATTCTGGTTGCCAAATATGTCCTGCTCGGTTGGGTGTTGACTCTGTTATTGAGCAGGGGAGAATAACATAATGTTTTATTCCCATGTATCCACAATATACAAACAAAATGAAATGGCCTGAGCAGAGTTTGCTCCGGCTATAGACTTACCCGATAGCAATTAACTGTTGGGTTTTATTTTCTCAATATTACATCCCCTTGTCGACTATTACTGCCCTGCTCTTGAGAAAATCTGAACAAAGAAAGCAACAAGCATTATTCAAATTATGTAATTAAATTCATCCTCAAGTATGGTAGAATACACATTTTTTTCTATAAAGACTTTACATTTAAAGCTGAGGTTCAGATTTAATTTGAAACAGAAATATGACTGGTACAAAAAAATTAGGAAGGATCACTGGTACAGGCTGATACAGACCTGTACCGCTTCAGGTTTAAGTAGATAATCCCATGATCAGGAAGTCTTCCAATGAATTCACAAACTCAACTCTATCACCTCCTAACAATGCTGCAGATGGCATGGCCTCGCATGCTTTCTTTTCATGCTGTTGACTGCCAGAGTTCAACGCATGTGGCACCAAACCAGTTGCCCATTTCTTTTCAGTTCAGATCTGGGTCGTTCAGTTTTGAGCAGCTGGACCCAGTAATCACTTCAATCTAACAAAAAAATCAAGAAAATTAAAAGCATCAAAGAATGTCTGAGCTACTAAGGAAAACGGTTTTGTTAAATTACAAGGATTTTATTCTAAATTTGCACGAAGCAAGTTTGTGAACTTCAAAGAAGAGAATATTGTCATAGCAAGTATTTTTAGTTTAGTTTTCTCTTGGACTGAATTTTTTTAAATTAATCACCTTACAATTGCAATAACAAAAAAATAATGTATCTAATTAATATTGATGTAAATGGACGGTGCAGATCCTTGCCTGAATTGTTAAGTATCAAATCTGGCCATGTAGGGACACACCATGTCTTTTGTGGCTGATGGAACCTGCGGCTTAGCTGAGGAGACTATTTCATCGATCCCTTAAACTGTCCAGCTTGTCTTTTAAAATGGATTTCATCTGAAATTAAGAAGAAGAAAAATTAACTGACATTAGCTTCTTTTAATATCCAACATTTTATATGAGAATAATAAGGTACACTTAGGCAAACAAATCGTTTTGCACAATACTAATAATTAGAATGGTATTAAATTCTTCTCTATCCCCAATTTTATAATATAAACAAAATACTCACTGGTATGATCTTTACTCCAAGTTCATCTTTTCTCGAACTCCACATTTGTTAAACATTTGTGCCTCATCTTTGTACCTACATGTAACATATCATGAAAATATTTAATTATGCACCAGATGCTTTTAAAGAAATGAATTAGTGAAATTGCAATGTTATATCCTGAAAAATTTAATTGAATTATATGAAGCAGTAAAATAGTCCGTTCAATAAAAGCTGTTTATGGTAGTGATATCAAGAAATTCAGCGACAAATAGTTCTAAACATCTAAGTTGAATTATCAGCACCGAGGTCAATGTAACCGACGTATATAGTCGGTGAGAATGGAAAACACTAGAAATGTGGTTTGTTATATTTTACAGGTTCTAGGCATTTATCATCTATAATATACTATCCGACTTTAAGTTGTATAAATAGATAGGTTTGTGCCGAAATTTTTATTCATAGGAAAATGAAAAAAAAATTAAAAATATGAAATATTGTATGGAAAATTCAAAAATAAAAAGGCATCTACGACTTATAGCATTCTTGGGGGATGCCATAAGACATCTCAAACAAGGAAAAAAAAGAATTATTCATGGGACGCTATGTCCCATCCAAACAAAAAAAAAGCTAGGCCACCATTGCTCATACCAGGTGCATATATAACTAGATAAAATTTTCAGTGTCACAAGTAAAGAAATTCATGAAGTATTTTTTCTTGAAATGTTGGCCCAATTTTTTTTAGTTGGGATGGGTTATGGTGATTCAGTTTTTATTTTATTTTTTTCAGTTTGAATGGACCACGACGTCCCATGAGGTTTTTTATTTTTTCATTTTTTTTTTGGTTTGAGATGTACTATGGAGTTTGAAAGAAACACCATGACCTCTTTTTGCCTTTCCATTTTTGAATTTCTCATACAACATTCTCTATTTTTAATTTTTTTTTGTCATTTTTCTATGAATAAAAATTTCGGGGAGTTTGTGTATAGGTGAGAAGCGTGAGTGACTAGTGAAAGTTGAGTAAGATATATATATTGTAGTACTTCTCTCATAAAGTTACAAATAAAGTTAATATTCAACATCTAATAATTAAAAGGTAGGTGGTAGAAAGAGTTTATTCTGGGAGCACCATAAATTAGCTGTAAATTAAAGACTACGAGTGTACCTACCTAATTGTAATTCTATTGCACAGCTGTTTGTCCTTGGAAACTTTTCAAAAGGTTTAACATTATTGCTCAAGAAATTCTATAAATGGAACAAAAAGGGCAAAATAGAAACAGATAAAAGAAAAAAAAAACAAAAAGGGAGCAAAAAGAAAGAAAATAAAAATAAAACAGAGAAAAAAGAGAAAGGAATTACCTATTAATTTCAAGAAGGGAACAAAAATATGAGTCCGTATATAGTATCATTCAATATCCACATCCTCTATGCATCGAATCTTGTGCCAGTCTAGACCGTTTGGTTTACATCTTTCCCTTAACATTGGGCAACCACGTATTTTAATGTATTCGACTGAACCTGGCAGTTCTGGCAATTCCGATATTTCTGGGCAGTCTGTGAAATATATGTCCTCAAGGGTAGAGAAGTCACTCAAAGTTTTTGGAAGTGACTTTGTTTTGGATTTAAAAAATTCGAGCACCTTGATAGATTGAAGGCCATCAGATTTCTCAAATGATATTGTTTCTTCTTGGCAATATGCTATAAACAATTTGGTCGGAGGAACAAAATCCTGGGATGATAAAAGCTTGTTCAGCATCAGCAAGCTGCTAATATGTAGTTCTTGGCAACCTTGCCAAGACTCCAAAACAGATTCTACAGCAACATTTGGAAGTTGAAGTAGGATAAGGGTATTGATGAAAGGACGTGCTTCTAAGCCCCCAATGGAGACAAGGTCTGAACAGTTCCAAAGCATCAATGATTTAAGTAAAGTTAGCCGACGAAATGATAGAGACCTTGGGACAATGCAGTTGTTAATTTCAACATTCTGGAGGCATGGAAGATCACTGTCTAAAATAGACTGAGGAACTACGCAAACTCTAATGATAAAGGTCTGCAGAGTGGAGGGCAGTGGTGTATAATGACTTTCCATCTCCAAACACCAACAACCTTCTACCAGAAAGCGCTCCAGACAAGGGAGTGCATGTATACCACCAAGGGATCTTAGATACCAGCAGTGTTTGATCTCTAAAATTCGAAGACTCTGCAGAGATTCTAACACTTCTGCTGACGGAAGTGTGGTTATTGTCATGATGCCCACTAGGTATAGATCTTCAAGATTGGTCATTCCTCTCAGGCAATCTGACAATGCTCCATCAGATACACAGCAATAGCCAAGAGAAAAGTTGCGAAGCATGCATGGTAATTTCAATTTATTTGCCCGAGTGCTGCATTTGAAAATAAAGTTCATCCGCTGTTGATGACAATACCACCAAGCTCTATTTACCGAGAGTTCCGATGCATTACCCCTTGCAGTGCTTTCAATAATTTGAAGCTGCTCAGCACAGTTTTCTACCGAGCATGTTTTCTCAAAGCTTTTGAGTTCATGATCTAGTATATCTATGCAAGGTGAAAGACCAAATTTAAAAAATTGACTTTCCAATATGCTCTGGTTTTCACTCACTTGCAATTCATTCTCACATACAACAATCAAACTTGGACATTTAACGATTGATAACCTACCAAGGTTTTCTGGAAAAGTGGTCAATTCTCTCAATGCCCCTAAATTTTCAATAATGAGAACAGAGCAATGATGGAATTGATGAAGATTTGAGGGAAGAATTGTCACAGCATTACAATTATAAAAGTTAACGTCTTTTATATTCTTTATAAAAGAATCTTCCTGCAACCAGGTTGGATATGTGGAGCCCCTATACCCATCAATTGTAAGTAACTCCAGGTGTGCTGGGGGTCGCAGGGCCTCAATAACCTCTATGTCTGAGCTATTAATTTCAGTTGATTCAGCCCATACCAAATCTAGCCTTTTAAGTTTGGGTTTATCAATTAGCAGCCTCGCCTCAATGGCTTCATCCTTATTGCTGGCATTCTCTAGATTTAGAATTCTTAGAAAGCCACCAATCTCCTTCAAAGGTCCGAGTTGTTGCAGCTCGTATCCTTCCTCTTTTCTCACATGGAATTCATTTAAACATTGGAGTGAAGTTAATTTGCCTAGGTAAGGTACTGGAGGTAAGGTATTGACCAGATGACCATCACTGTTAGTAATTTGAATACATTTCAGTTTGATGAGGTTACTCAACTTTTTTGGAAAAGTCTTTAAAGATGACGGTAACTGCAGAAATTGAAGATGGTAGAGCTGCACTATTGAATCTGGCAACTCCTCAAATGAACTCCTATCAATCTTTAGCATTCGGAGGTTCCTCAAATCTCCTACAACACTTGGCAGCATTATATTGCTCATGGACCATATATCTAATACCCTCAAGTTCCTACAATTTGTAGATATGTGGGAAATGACTTCACTTATATCATCAATAAATGGGTTTCCCAAGATGAGGGTACGCAGGTTACTTAACTTGCATATACTAGATAGATTTCCTTTCAGATTTTCATTGTTAACATTGAGAAATATATGCTGCACAGTTGAAGGGATTTCTCTCTCAATATTTGTTACCCTAAAACAATCTTCAGCAGAGAGCTTTACTGCAAGATCATGAAAGAGATCATGCATGACATACCCTTTGCGAGTTTCATCCTTTGGGTTAAAAATAGAGCTCTCAACCATTATATTAAAGTATTCCAAACCTATATCTTCAACACTTCGATTATCAACTGAGGGCTGGATAAAATCGAGTGCCACCCAATAATACACCTCCGTATGGTCAAATTCTGCACCTTTGGGGGCAACTACACAAAATAAAAAGCACCGCTGTAATTGCACATTGAAGCGGTGAAAGCTCCATAACAAAATCTCCGTAATGTCGCTCAAGTTGACATTTTCTAAAGTAGCTTGCCAAAAACGAATATTTGGCTGTTGACGCAGCTGGTTTCCAACAACCTTAGCTGCCAAAGGCAATTTACTTATTTTTTTGGCATTCTGGTCCAATATATCACTCAAATCATTCTCCAGTTGTGGATTGTTCAATTGCAAACCATGAAATGCACGGTATTTTAAAAGTGATATAAAGTCATCATGTGCCAGATCACTCAATTTAATATGCTTCTCTGGTTGTAATCCATTAGGAAACGGCCATGATGAGCGACTGGTTACTAGAATTTTACATCTTCGTCCTAGAGAATCAAATGGTTTTAGGAGCTCGTCCAATTGATTCTCTCTTGCTTCTCTATTATACCACATATCATCTAGTACCACGATGATGTTGTCGAACTCACGTAATGCTTCTACAAGTTTTTCTTGTAGAACACTTAAATTGCGTAGATTTGGGCATTCCTTTCCCGATGCACAATCAATCATCTCCTTTGTGCGTTCAATTATATCCAAGCTTCGGGATAAGGAAAGCCACATTCTCAGACCAAAGTGTTTCTTTACCCTTTCGTCGTTATAAACGTATTGGGCAAGCGTAGTCTTGCCAACACCTCCCATGCCGGTTATCACAACAACCGAGTAATGATCTCCATCACGATGTCCATCATCCAATAGAAAGTTAATTATCTCGTTGCGATCTCCATCACGACCAAAAACTCTGTCAATAAGAAGCGAGGTGGCAGCAAAACGGCTGTTACCGTCTATTACACCATCTTTGCTTCCAGTCTCCTGTATGCCCAGTAACTCACGGAAAGTTTTGGCTTCTGCTGCAATTTCTTTGAGCTCTTTCAACCGTTGCAACAACTTTCTCTTTTGAGGAGACAACAGAGAAGCCTTTTTGGCCACCCGATCTGTGAACTTTGCAAGAGGTTTGATAATCTGTTTAGAGGATAAATCCCCCAAGAGCTTATTGCCCTCTCCATTGGCCTTGCGTTTGAGGCACTCGTACTCGAGATCGTGGAGGATGGCCTCGGCATCAAAGTAAGCATTCTTCAAACGGGCCAGCCACTTGGCGAGCCGTACCTTCTTGTTGGGAGTGCTGTGTTGCGCTGCTTCTATGGTGAGCTGGATCTGCGGCAAGACAGTCATCTCCAAATCTTCAAGGCCTTCAGCGATGTCGTTTCCCAGGTAGGAGATGCTCTTGTTGATGAGATCTTTCACGACAGGAGACACTACCCACCCAAGCCCGGCCAGTGCTGCTGCTTCACCTATCGGCATGGTTACTAAATTTAAGCAACTGATTCTTTGTTTGGTTTCAGAAATTGGAGTCTGGAGCAGAGAGTTGGAACTTGGGAGAGAGAGGGTCTGGGGATTCAATAATTCGTAACACTGGAGTTACTGGTACCTGCCTTTATCCAATAATTCGTAGCACTTTGAGTTTTTTGGATTTTCTGTGACTGTTAAAAAGTTGACGACCCAGATGCTGAGATCGAATCCTCTGCCTCCCGGGGGGCAGGAAATTTCTGCCCCCAGAGTCTCTGCGGGTGGAACCCATTTAAAAATAGTAACAAAAAGTTAAACCCTAAACAGTAATCGGTCCCACCCCGGTCCCACCCCACAGAGACTCTGGGGGCAGGAATTTCCTGCCCCCCGGGGGCAGAGGATTTTGTTTCCCAGATGCTGCCTATTTTTTTTTTTTTTAACCTTGTCAGGGACTGACAAGTTGAATGCTTCCTATTTTTAACGCATCATCAGAGATATAATTTGTGGTGGTAAATATTATCTGTGTTAATCTCTGTATGATACTCATATTAAAGCACTCAATCTGCTGTATTTCTGCATGTTTTTGAAATATTTTGTTTTTTCCATTCTTTGTTCCAATCTCAGGAGCCCATAAAGAAAGCGTTGATTAACGTGCTTAAACCAGAGGATTTACACATAATCTCGCGTGAAAATCTGCTGCAGGAGATCTAGCCACAGGTACGGAGCATATATGCACCACTAGTGAAATTACTAAAACAAAAATTGATAGGTGGGTCCTAGAACACGCTTTAAAAGCATCTTAGATGCCGGTTTAGACAAAGAATTCGGATCCCCTAAAGTAACCCAATTTTTTACTTTTGATCCAGACTGTCCGATCAGCTCTAATACAAATCAAAACTCAATTTCTGATTGAACGAATTAGTTCGAATCAAAACTCAATTTTTTACTTTTGATCCAGACTGTGCATTTCACCATAGGCCGGATTAGTTCGAATTTCTGATTGAACGATCCAGATCAAAACTCAATTTTTGGGGTACTTCAGGTATACGGACTCAAAGACAAATGGGTGCATCAAACTATCAAAAGAATTTATTCCCCTCTTCTTTAGAAGTGCGCAGTGCTTTCATAAAAGAAGTGCGCAGTGCGCTGTGTGCTGGTTTTATGTTGTGATTTTTTCAAAATGATAATTTATTACAGGAATTTAAATAGCCAAAAAATTTATTAATATTCAAAAAGAGTTAATAACTTTCAAATTCTACTCACTTTTGTGTAGGATTTGGAAAATTGCTCGAACTAGTCAAAATTTCACCGGTTTTCAAAATTGGGACCGGTGAGATTTTCACCGATTTTTTTTGTATTGAAATATTAAAAATATTTAATATATATTTTTTAAAATAGATGAAATATAATACAATTTGATTTATTGGAAAGATTGTAACAAATAATCCGGATCAACATTTTCAGGCTAGATTTTTTGCGGCCGTAAGAAAAATGAATATATTTCTTTGTGTTATTAGAAAAAAAATTAATATGCTTTGAATTTGAGTTATTGATCGCGGTTTAAAAGCCACTTCTAGATTATACAGAAAACATTGTGATCCTTCTAGTACATTTAATTTCTAAAAAGTTGTATCTAAATAATTCTTTTTGAATAACAATCATTAAATAATTTAAAGTTTTTGTTATTTTTTCAAAAATAGATATAACTTTTTAGAAATTAAATGTACTAGTTCAAAGGATGACAATATTTTATGTATTTACTTAGAAGTGATATTTGAATCGGGATCAATAACTCAGAATTAAAGTATTTTTTTTCCAATAACATGTAAAGAAATATATTAAATTTTCTTACAATCATGAAAACCCAGCCTGAAATATATTGATCTGGGTTATTTGTCACAGTCTTTCTAATAAATCAAATGAAATATATCCATCTATTTTCAAAGAAATATATTAAACATTTCTAATATTTCAAAATAAAAAATTAATTAATTAAAAAAATTATGGTTTTTAAAAAAAAAACACACACACACACAAAACCCACTAGTTTCTTTTCTTCAAATCGGTCAAAATCTCACTGGTCTCAATTCTTGAACCGATGAGAAAATAATCGAAAAGAAGTTGGAAAACCTTGGAGATTTTGACCGGTTTGAGCAATTTTTGAAATCTTGCACAAAAGTGGGTAGAATCTAAAATTTATAGTCCCCAAGAAAAATATATCAGAAATCTCCTAACTTTAATTATCTTTGATGAGATAACTTCTAAGATGGTCACAAGCAAATTTACATCTAGCATGTACAAGTGTTGATACCTATGTGTGCAAGTGTTGATATATAACATCTTAAGTATATATACGTAATTATATGCTGTATTTCTAAAGACTGAACATATCAATTCTTTATGAATATTGTACAGCTGGTGCTAGTTGGACTTTAATTTGAATTAGAATCTTCTATAAATGCTATGTATCAAAAGTAAAACTAGCTATTTTAAAATATTACCAAATTTATTGATTTTAAAATTTTCACCAAAATATCAAGTATTTATACATATCATTTCAAATATTTATACATAAGATATCAAATATTTAACATAACAAATCAAGCATTTATATCTATTCAACATTATTTCCATATTAAAATATGCTTGGAGACCAAATTTACATTTTTTGGAATTTTTTTAGTATTTATTAAGATGTGTACAAAATTGTTGTTTTCAGACAATTTTGGACCATTGAAAAATAGTAATTTTAAAAAATTCTAAATAAATAGTAATAAATTTCCAAAAAATGTAAAATTTGATCTCCAAGTACATTTTAATATGGACATCACGTTGAACGGTTCAGATCGACTATTTGAATTTTGAAATCGCAAAAGTAACTTATAAAAATATGATGTCAAGATGTGACACCATAAAATAGTGTAATTGGATCCCTCTTCTTATTCATATGTACTTTTAAGTCTTGTACTTAAGATTATAAGTCTAAATTTTTTTAAACCTACAAATATCTATACCTACATATTAAGTGTATATATATTGCATATCAAGAAGAAGAAAAACAACGGAGCGAAGAGAACTCAAAAGTACTTCAATATGAATCTAATTTGAAAGAGAAAATTGAGTACAAAACGTTCGAAGTTTCAGATTGACAAAATTCCTCGCAAATCATCAAAAATATAGGTGATATTGAAAGCATCCAAAAAAACTCTCATATGAAATTAAACGTGTAAAAGATGATTGGGTGATGAGAGATAGAAAATAATAAATTTTCTCTTTGTGATTTAATCTTCTAGGGACCGGAGGCGGAGAGACTAGACAATTGCTCTTTATTTTAATCTAATGCACAACCAGGGTGTAAACAGTACAAATTCAAAACAGATAATGCTTCCGCCTTTCAATGAGAGGATACAAATATAAATATAGATAGTAAACGGATTTTAAAATTTAAAACCAAATCATCTTTAATCATATATGTATACGGAGCGGATAATCCACAAATATGGATTCAAATATGGATACGAAATGAATAATTGCTGAATAATTGAGTTATATGAACTTTAAGATACAAATACTAATTAACAAAATTTTGAATATGAAAATAAATAGTGATTGAATATGCTTACTCAAAAAAAAAATGATTGAATATGGAATTTTGATGTAATTTGTAAAAATAAATTTAATCTTTGTTGTTCAGTAAAAAAATAATTAATGATAATCTATCAATACAAAATATATTGAAATTATATAGGCTTTGTCCAATATTTAATTTAATAAAAATGATCAACGAAGTCGTTTGCAGTAGTAAGATACAACAGAAATGAACTGAACTCGGCCCAATTTTATTTCAATTATTGGGCCAAGTTGTACGCCTATGCCCAAAGACATTGAAAGTTATAAGAAGCGATATTGTATAAGTCCGGATGATGTGTTTTACATTTAGTCCCACAAGGGATTGACAAAATAAGAAGAGATACTATATAAGTCTTTAGAGAGTGGAACGATCGAGTCAATTTTTTGAAAATGGGTTCCGGATATCAACTCTGTTTATGGATCGTTAGATTTATCTGTTTCTGTATTGAAATATCCGGATCCTTTTATTAAAATTTGGATCTAGCTAGAATGGATAATACCTTTATTCAAATTTATGTCTCATATTACAAGAAAAGGAAGAATTACTAAAATGAAAACGTTACATAAGAAGGAAAAAAAAAAAAGAGGAAAGGTAGCACTATTGAACAGTGACTCTTCTCTGATCTTCTTCAAAATTTGGAGAAGATAACTATACCGGTCTAAATCAGCAAACTATTGTGTAGCAGTAGGAACTAGCGATTGGGTCCAAAATTAAAATGTACACTTGATTGTGTAGAGATGTAGTCTTTAACAGTTGTAGGTCCTTTATGTCTATTTTTCATTATTTTTTTTACTGTTTGACTTTATACTAAATTAATTTGAAAATTTATAAATTTGATATGTAAACACATAGCTCGTGAATTAGATTAGTTTGAACGGTTCAGATTGATCATTTGAAATCAATCAGATAGATTCTGAAGTTAATTAAACACACTTAATTAGGATCGGTGGGTTTATGAACACCGAGGAGACAGAGAGACTCTCTCTTCACATTGTAGAAATCACACATGGTCCTGATGAAGATTGTGCATGCTATTTCAAAGTCAAAGCGAGCTGGTTCGAGAGCTCATGCATGCACCTTCTACCTTGGTGAGGGCAATTATACCGTTATGCATGGCAATGGCATGTTGCTGCCATCACTTGCAACCATTAGGTTTAATTAAATATTTTTCTTGATACTGATTGTTAAGGTATAATCATATTGCCTTATAACACAATAAAGCAAAATCAGGTATAAATACTAACTAGCATCTGAAAAATAGCATATAACAGTTGTAAATCAGTGTTTTTCATTAAATAAAAAAATAATAATAAATTCAGAAAAACAATGATTTTCAAAAATAAAAAAATAGTAAAAAAATTTCAAAAAATGTAAAATTTGGTCTCCAAGCACATTTCAATATAAAGAATACGTTGAGAAGTCGGATTTGATTATTTGAACTTTGAAAATAGAGATATGAGCAGGAATTGAAACACCATATTTAATTTCCAAAGCTTGGTAGCATCACTCATATATATATATATATATATATATATATATATATATATATATATATATATATATATATATATATATAGAGGTTGGCTAAGATCAAAGTGGTAGTTCCTGAGCTTTAGTGCTACCAATTCATTTTTCAATTTTCAAAGTTCAAAACGTCGATCCAAACCGTTCAAGTTGTTCTCCATATTAAATTGTGCTTGGAGACCAAATTTTACATTTTTCTGATTTTTTTTACTATTTATTAAGCCACTTTGAAAACAGCTGATCCAACGGTGGCTTCTGATTTTACTGTTTTGTTAAGCCACCGTTGGATCAGCTGTTTTCAAAGTGGCTTAATAAATAGTAAAAAAATTCAGAAAAATGTAAAATTTGGTCTCCAAGCACAATTTAATATGGAGAACAACTTGAACGGTTCGGATCGACATTTTAAACTTTAAAAATTGAAAAACAAATTGGTAGCATCAAAGCTCAGGAACTACCACTTTGATCTTAGCCAACCTCTATATATATATATAGAGAGAGAGTTAGGCTGGGGTGCTATGGATAGCATAGTGGCCTCTATGCTACGGCTCAATATTCGAGTTTTCAAAATCCAAACGGTCGATCCGAACCGTTCATCTTATTCTCCATATTAATATCTGCTTGGAGACCAAATTTTACATTTTTCTGAATTTTTTTACTATTTATTAACTATTTTACAAAATTGTTGATCCAACGGTGGCTGCACAAAACAGTAAAACCGTTGGATTAGTGATTTTCAAAGTGGCTTAATAAATAGTAAAAAAATTCAGAAAATTATAAAATTTGGTCTCCAAGCAGATATTAATATGGAGAATAAGATGAACGGTTCGGATTGACCGTTTGGATTTTGAAAACTCAAATATTGAGCCGTAGCATAGAGGCCACTATGCTATCCATAGCACCCCAGCCTAACTCTCTCTCTCTCTATCTCTCTCTCTCTATATATATATATATATATAGATGGGCTACGGTGAGTTGCGAAGTAAAGCGACTATTTTACTTCACGCTCATATTTTGCGATTTTAAATTTTAAAATGTTGATCCGAACCGTTCATCTTGTTGTCCATATTGAAATGTGCTTGGAGACCAAATTTTACATTTTTTGGAATTTTTTTACTATTTATTAAGCAATTTTGAAAGTCGCTGATCTGATGGTCCAGAAAATTTTACTGTTTTTACTGTTCACAGCAAAACAGCAATTTTCAAAAATGCTTAATAAATAGTAAAATAATTTCAAAAATTGTAAAATTTGGTTTCCAAGCACATTTCAATATGGATTAAACATCTAACGGTTCGGATGAGTTGTTTGGACTTTCAAAATAAAAATACGGCGTGAAGTAGAAACGCGTTTTACTTTGCAACTCACCGTAGCCCATCTCTCTCTCTCTATATATATATAGTGATGATCGTTTGACATATATAGTGGATAGTAAATACCAAGTTTAATATTATATCATTAATTATTGCCTAATAGGGTTGACTTAATTTTCGTCTACCTCAATTTGGTTATTAATTTTTCATACCCGACAAATATCAACTCCTCCTAACGCAATTCCAGAACTTTCCAATTCAATGCATGAGTTTTAAAAGCTGGTATTCTAATTTTGTATCAAGAGTGCACATCCTGCGTGCCAAATTGGCCCTGATTGTGCAACAATTTTCCAAATTAACGAATATCAAATAAGAAAAAACAAAAAAGAAGTGTGTGTACTACAGAAAAGTGGTCCAACATATATATTGCCTCGCCATTGCCACCACCAAACAATACTTTCATTACTAATTAAATACAGAAATGGCTACATAAACTGTTTGAAATGCCAAAAACAAAAAAAAAACAAATCCACATTCAGATTGAAAAGTAGTGTGTGACCTTCCACATGTCGTTGCAGAGGTTTCAAAAAAATGAATCCTTTTATGTTGTTGGGGGAGATATGTTCGCAAAGATACCTCCAACTGATGCAGTTTTTCTCAAGGTCTAGGAAACTGGATTTTTTTTTTTTTTGACAAAAATTTGTTTTGTACTAAATTTGTCAAATAATCCACTCCAACACTCATAATAATTAAATTTAGACGAATAACAATCAAATTTGTAGTGTATTACTTAAAAATTAAAATTTATCTAATTTAAAAATAAATAGACTATTCCATAAATATAATAAAAAGCTGAATAAATTCACAAAAGACAAATAAAATGTTCAATTTTTAATATTTACATTTTTGTATTTTTTTTGTATGCGTGAATTTATCTTCATATAAAATATTTTATTTCATAAAAATTAATATTTATCAAATCTAAAAATTAAATAGAGTATTCCATACAATAATAAAAAAAGCTGAATAAATTCGCAAAATACAAAATAAAATGTTTAATGTGAAACTTTTACCCGTTCATATTTTATTTTTGTATGCGTTAATTTATCTTCCTAGAAAATATTTTGTTTCACAACAATTCATATTTATCAAAATAAAATTTAATAAATAAAACCACACAGCTCTGTGATGTAGATATATATGCACCCTTGAGGCCTTTATTTTAGTCAAATAAAATAAAAATAAGGAAATCACTGTCTACAGTCTACAATTGAAACTACTCCGGACTTGGAGCTAAGATGTGTACTTAGTCCCACAACACAAACATAAATATATTTGGGAGATATATATATATCTTAGCTCCGAGTCCTCAAAGAGTGAAATTCGGCCCGCTTGGATTTAACCCGTTCAATCCGATTTTCAGTTAGAAAACGCTTGTGCAGTGAAACTGGTAAAATTCGGCTCGGACATACCTGACGTATGCATCGAATTTTGTGCCAGTCTAGACTGTTTGGTGTACATCATGAATAAATAAATGAGGGGAACAAAAAGTAACCATTTTGTTAAGTTACAGGCCCAATTTGGTCCAATTTTTTACAAGTTCTATACAAACACAGAGAATTATTTGACCAACACAGGTTACACAGCACAACCGTGTAAGAAAATAAATTGTGATGATAATGAAATAAAGAAAGAAAAAAAATGATAAAGCAGAAAAAATCAAAACCACACCCCACCCATACAAACAGCAGCAATATTTTTCCAACAACCAAGGAAAAAAAAAAAAATTCCATGCAAGATGAAACATGCATAGTGGCATGCATGTTCTTTGCTAGTAGTGTTTAATCGAGAGCTCTATCTCTTGCATACATCTTTGCGCCAGTACTTCCAGTCTCAACACGTACCGTGTCTCCAAAAACCACCCGATTTCGTTGCTTCCATATGTGCCATATGGTGCACATAAAGCTTGTCGCCTCATTCATTGGTCCCTCTATCGGCTGGTCGTGCCACCAGCACCCCCACACTTTTTCATGGCCATAGCACTCCGAGACCTACAACACTGCTGATCGCATGTCAGCAATGGTTGTGCAAAGCAATTTGGGGGAAGACCATTGAGGAGAAGTTTAGATCAGTCAACACAGAGGTTAGGAAGATAAAATGGTGAAAATGGGCCGTTGTTGGGCCAACAGGCAAGCAAAGAAGAGCGAAAGTTGGTATGACGAGCCGGGGCCAAGGGAAAGAGAAAGAACAGGGTTGCCGCCGACACACAGGCTCAAAGGCCTAATGGCCATAATGGTCAGCTGAAAAGCATTTTATAAAGAAAATAATTAAAGAGGGGTAAAATTGTCTATATATTGAATATTGAGATGACATTTGTAAATAGAAACATGAGCAGTGTTAATATCACCACCCCTTCAGGTATCATGTTTTTGGATGAAAATAATTATACCTCTAAAAGCTAGAGTAGGAGCATGATGGTTAATTGCATGCCTCAAGCTTCTCTGTTGAACCATGAAAATTGACCCTGCACAATGCCACAATTTTTTCTCATCAATTTTGAAACTCAAACAAAATTCCGTGGAAACTTTAAAACAGAAATTTATTTCAAACAGAATGAAAATAAAACCATCCTCTCATACAGCATCCCAACAGCTTCGACATTGGAAACACCTTGCTCCAATATCCTCATTGCTTACTCACGCCAATCAGCTTTGAACAAAATTGAGAAATTAAATTCAAATTGAGAACATGAAATCTGACAAAATGATACAATTCAGACGATCAGCAGAGTTTGCTCCAGTTATAGACTTACCCGATAGTAATTAACTGCCGGGGTTTACTTGCTCAATATAACATCCCTTTGTTGACTATCACTTCTCTGCTCTTGAGAATATCTGTACAAAGAAAGCAGCATGCATTATAAATTAACAAGTAACCAAAATTATACATAACAAGTAACAAAATACATCCTCCAAGTATGGTAGAATACACATTTTTTCCCTATAAAGCTCACTCGTATGGTCGGATACTGACCTGTACCAATTTGGTTTTCAGTAGATAAACCCTAGATCAGGAAGTCTTCAATATTTTCTCCGTGACTTCACAAACCCAACGCTGTCGCCTCCTTGCAATGCTTCAGATGGCACGGCCTCCCACATTGGTTATTAGGTCGACTGCCAGAGTTCAACACACGTGGCACAAACCAGTTGCCCACTTCTTTTCATGTTTTCTCTCGATTTTCCCAGCATTTGATTAAAGAGGAAGCAAATATTTATTTCATAAATCGGTTTTTGCGATCATCCCTGAAAATTGGAAATTCATCAGTTTGGATCCTGGGTGTGTGTTGATTTTGAGCAGCTGGACCTAGTAATCACTTCCATCTAATTAAAGAAGGGCAAAATTGTCATTGGCACTTGATCATGCTTTAGCAGCCAATTCATAGGTCTTTTGCTGAAATAAAATTCCCATTGCAGTGTAAAAAACCAATTATAACTTGTGTATATATGTACCCAAAAGTTTTGATATTGCTCCTCTAGGGATACATAATGCACATAAAAGAAAAATACCTCTAAAAGCTAGAGAAGAGCATGCATGATGGTGAACTGCCTCGAGCTTCTCCATTGAATCTTGCAAATTGACCCTGCACAATATTGCCACAGGTTCGTTCTTCTCATTAGGGGTGTTCAAACGGTTCGGCTTAATCGGTTTTGGACCGAACCGAATTAGTTCGGTTTAAACGGTTCGGTTATTTCGGTTTATTGGATCGGTTCGGTTGATTTTTCAAAACCGAATTATAACTTCGGTTCGGTTCGGTTTGAAAATTTTCAAAACCGAAATAACCGAACCGACCGAACTTTCATATAATATGAATTTAATCGGAATCACCCCGGTTTATTTTTTAATACTCTGATTTATTTATTAATCAATTGCTTTAAATACTTGGTTTATTTCTAAATATCTTAGTTTATTTCATAATACTCCGGTTTATTTCTTAATATACTTCGGTTTATTATAAATTAATTGTTTTAAATAAAAAAATAATATATTTCGGTTTGAACCGAACAAACCGAATAAACCGAAATAAAACTTCGGTTCGGTTCGGTTCGGTTGCAATGCTAATTCGGTTCGGTTCGGTTCTATTTTTAAAACCGAATTATAACTTTGGTTTGCCAAGTTCGGTTCGGTTTCAACCGAACCGAACCGATGAACACCCCTACTTCTCATCAATTTTGCAACTCAAACAAAATTCCGTGGAAACTTATTAAAGAAATTTATTTGAAACAGAACAAAAATAAAACCAAAATTCTCAGACAGTAAAGTAGAAATAGTCAGATTAAGCATCCCCACAGCTTCAACATTGCCCTCTCCACCCTCCTCCAAATTGGAAACACCTTGCTCCAATATTCTCATTTAAGGTCAGCTTCGAACAAAATGAGAAGTTAATTTCAAATTAAGAACATGAAATCTGACAAAATGAGACAATTCAGACAAATCAATAGTTTTTTTTTTTTAAGGCTAGCATGGCATAAAGAGATAGGAATAACCTTAAATGGAGAGGTTTAGTTATGCGTTTCAATGGCAAAAGGGGCTTTGACGATGGAAGGGAGCAAAAGAGTGTGTTTGAACCTCGCAGTACATGACGAGGATTGTGTTCGGATACTCAAGATATGCAAAGAAGCAATTGAATCCAGCAAAAATAATGGTGGCAAAGCCATCATCATAGATTTAGAGTGCGATGACCCAGAAGCAGTAGAAACGGGTCTTCTTTCTGACATTAGTATGATGTGTTGCCATGGATCGAATGAACGTAACGAGCAGGAATGGCATGATATCATACTGGGAGCAGGCTATTCTGGTTGCCAAATATGTCCTGCTCGGTGGGGTGTTGACTCTGTTATTGAGTAGGGGATGACAGGTGATGAGGAGCAGGGGAGAATAACATAATGTTTTATTTCATGCAGTTGTAATAATAAATTCAATGTAATTTCTCATGTATCCACAATATACAAATAAAATGAAATGGCCTGAGCAGAGTTTGCTCTGGTTATAGACTTACCCGATAGTAATTAATTGCCGGGGTTTACTTGCTCAGTATAACATCCTCTTGTCGACTATCACCGCCCTGCTCTTGAGAAAATCTGAACAAAGAAAGCAACAAGAATTATTCAAATTAACTAAAAGTATGGTAGAATACTTATATTTTGTATGAAGACTATTCACTTGTAAAACTGAAGTTCAGACATAATCTGAAACAGAAATATGACTGGTACAAAATAATTACAAAAGCTCACTGGTATTGGCTGATACAGACCTATGCCGCTTCAGTTTTTAAGTAGATAAACCCTAGATCGGGAAGTCTTCAACATTTTTTCCGTGAATTCGCAAACCCAATGCTGCCGCCTCCTTACAATGCTGCAGATTGCATGACCTCCCACATTGGTTATGATGTCGATTGCCAGAGTTCAATGCACGTGGTACCAAACCAGTTGCGTTTCTTTTCATGCTTTCTCTCGATTTTCCCAGGGTTTGGATAGAGAGGAAGCAAATATTTATTTCTTAAATTGGGTTGTTGTAAATTGGTCAGTTCAGATCCGGGTCGTCTGTCGATTTTGACGGAACCTGCGGCTTTGCTGATCAGGAGACTATTTCATCGATCCCTTAAACTGTCCAGTGTCTTTTAAAATGGATTTCATCTTAAATTAAGAAGAAAAAAAATTAACTGACATTAGCTTCTTTTAAAAAAAAGTACACCTAGGCAAACAAATCGTTTTGCACAATACTAATAATTAGAATGGTATTAAAATCTTCTTTAACCCAAATTTTATTAAATAAACAAAAAACTCACTGGTATGATATTTTACTCCAAGTTCATCTTTCCTCCATCCCCTACACATTTGTTAAACCTTTGTGCCTCATCTTCGTACCTACATGTAACATATCATGAAAATACTTAATTATACACCAGATGCTTTTGAAGGAATTAACTAGTAGAAATGCAATGTTATTATCCTGAAAATTTTAATTGAATTAGTAAAAAGGCAGCAAAACTACCCATTCATAATAGGAAACCTTTATATTACTGCAACAAATAAAACGTTGGTTTTGGTAGTGAAATCAATAAATTCGATGACAAATAGTTCAAAACATGTAATAAAGCATATGTGGCAGAAAGAGTTAATTCAGCGAGCACTATAAATTAGCAGTAAAATATTCCGATTACTAATTTTAATTCTATTGCAGAGTGGCTCGTCCTTGGAAAACTTTTCAAAAGGTTTAACGTCATTGCTAAAATATCATGCAACAAAAAGAGTAAAATGGAAACAGATAAAAGAAAAAAGAATGAAAAGGGAGAAAAAAGAAAGAAAAAAAGTAAAACAGAGATAACAGAGAAAGGGATTACCTATTTCAGAAAGGGGAAAAAAGTTGGAGTCGGTCTAGAATCATTCGATGTCCACATACTGTATGCATCGAATCTTGTGCCAGTCAAGACCGTTTAGTACACAGCTTTCCCGTAACATTGGGCAACCACTTATTCGAATGTATTCGACTGAACCTGGTAGGTCTGGCAATTTCGATATTTCTGGGCAGTCAATGAAATAAATTGCCTCGAGGGTAGAGAATTCACTAAAAGTTATTGGAAGTGACTTTGTTTTGCAATTAAAAAATGTGAGTTTCTTGATAGATTGAAGCTGATCAGATTTCTCAAATGATATGGCTTCTTCTTGGCAATATGTTATAACCAATATTGGGGGAGGAGCAAAATCTTGGGATGATAAAAGCTTGTTCAACATCACCGAGCTGCTAATATGTAGTTCTCGGCAACCTTGCCAAGACTCCAGAACAGATACTACACTGAGATTTGGAAGATCAACTAGATGAAGAGTACTAATGAAAGGGCGTGATTCTAAGCCCCCAATGGAGAAAAGATGAGGACAGTTGAAAAGCACCAATGATTTAAGTAAATTTAGCTGGCGAAACGATAGTGACCTTGGAACAAAGCAAGTGTTAATTTGAACATTCTGGAGGCAGGGAAGATCGTTGTTGAAAATAGATTGAGGAACTGTGCACCCTTTAATGATTAAGGCCTGCAGAGTGGAGGGCAGCAGTCTATAACCACTTTCCATCTCCAAACACCAGCAGCCTTCTACCAGAAAACGCTTGAGATGAGGGAGTGCATGAGTACCACCGAGTGATCTAAGATACCAACAATGTATAATATGTAGAACTCGGAGGCTTTGTAGAGATTCCAAGACTTGTGTTGGTGGAAGTGTGGTTATTGTCATGATGCCTATTAGGTATAGTTCCTCAAGAGTGGCCCTTCCTCTTAAGCATTCCGACAATGCTCCATCAGATACACAACAATGGCGAAGATCAAGGATGCGAAGCATCGAGGGTAATTTCAATTTATTTGCTTGAGTATTGCATCTGAAAATAAAGTTCATTCGTTGTTGATGGCAACACCACCAAGCTCTATTTACATTTACCGAGAGTTCCGGTGCAGTACCCCCTGTAGCTCTTTCCATAATTTGAAGCTGCTCTGCACAGTTTTCTACTAAGCATGTTTGCTTAAAGCTTTTGAGTTCATGATCAAGTATATCTTTGAAACCTTCAATCCCACGAGTCAAAAATAGACTTTCCATTATGCTCTGATTTTCATTCACTCGCAGCTCATTCTCACATACAAAAAACAAACACGGGCATCTATTGATTACTAGCACATCAAGGTTTTCTGGAAAAGTGGACAATTCTCTCAAAACCCCTAAATTATCAATAGCAATAAAGGAGCAATGACAGAATTGATGAACATTTGGGGGAAGAATTGTTAGAGCATTACAATTGAAAAACCCAACTTTTTTTATATTCTTTATAAAGGAATCTTCCTGCAACCAGGTTGGATATGTCGAGCCCCAATACCCATCAATTGAAAGCAACTCCAACTTTGCTGGGGGTCGCAGGGCCTCAATAACCTCAATTTCTAAGCCATTAATTTCAGTCGATTCGGCCCATACCAAATCCAGCTTTTTAAGTTTGGTTTTATCAATAAGCCTCGCCTCAATGGCTTCATCCTTATCTCTGACATTCTCCAGATTTACAATTCTTAGAGAGCCACCAATCTCCTTCAAAGGTCCTAGTTGATGCAGCTCGTATCCTTCCTCTTTTCTCACATGGAATTCATTCAAACATTGGAGTGAAGTTAATTTCCCTAAGTAAGGTACTGGAGGTAAGTTATTAATGACCTGATCATGGAAGCGGTTATATACTACCATGCGTCGCAGCTTGATTAAGTTACAAAACTTTGTTGGAAGAGTCTTGATAGATGAGGGTAACTCTAGAAATTGAAGATGATAGAGCTGAATTATTGAATCCGGTAACCCCTCAACCGACCAACTATTAATGCTTAGCATTCGAAGGTTCCTCAAATCTCCTACAACTCTTGGTACTATTTTATAGCCCTTGGACCATACATCTAATACCCTCAAGTTCCTAAAATTTGTAGATATCTTGAAAATGATTTCACTAATATCCTCAATAAATTGGTTCCCTAAGACTAGGGTACGCAAATTACTTAATTTACATATACTACATAGACTTTCTTTCAGATTTTCATTGGTAACTTCGAGGTATACATGTTGCACAGTTGAAGGGATTTCTCTCTTAGTATTTGTTAACCTAAAACAATCTTCAGCAGAGAGCTTTTCTGCAAGATCGTGAAAGAGATCATGCATGATATACCATTTGCGAGTTTCATCCATCAGGTAAAATATAGAGTTTGCAACCATTATTTGGAAGTATTCAGAACCTATCTCTTCAACGTTACCATTATCATCCGGGGGCTGGATAAAATCAAGTGCCACCCAATAAGACACCAACTTATCAAAAAACCTTGTACCTTTGGGGAAAACACCACATAAACACCGTTGTAATTGCTCATCGAAGCGGTGGAAGCTCCATAGCAAAATATCCATAGTGCCACTCAAGTTGACATTTTCTAAAGTAGCTCTCCAAAATGTAATTTCTGGGCATTTCCCCAGCTGGTTACCAACAACCTTTGCTGCCAAAAGGCAATTTACTTATTTTTTTGGCAATCTGGTCCAATATATCACTCAAATTATTCTTTAATCGTGGATTGTTGATTTGCAAACCATCAATTGCATGATATCTCAAAAGTGATATGAAGTCATCAAGTGCCAGATCACTCAACTCAATAAGTTTACCAGGTTGTAATGCATTAGGAAACGACCTTGATGAGCGACTAGTTACCAAAATTTTACATTTTGATCCTCGTAAATAAAATGGTTTTAAGAGCTCGTCCCATTGGTTTTCTCCTGCTTCTCTATCATACCAAACATCATCCAATACGACCATGATATTGTCAGATTCAGGTAATATTTCTAGGAGCTTGTTTTGCAGAACACTTAAATTTCGTATATCAGGGCATTTCTCTTTCGAGACACATTCAATCATCTCCTTTGTGCGCTCATTGATATCCATGTTTTGAGATAAGCAGAGCCAAATTTTTACACCAAAGTGTTTTTTAACCCTTTCATCGTTATAAACATACTGTGCAAGCGTGGTCTTGCCAGCACCTCCCATACCAGTTATCGCAACAACTGAGTAACTCTTTCTCCAACTACTGCTTCCTTGTTTATCCAATAGAAAGTTAATTATCTCATCACGATCTCCATCACGACCAAAAACTTTCGAAGCAAGGAGCGAGGAAGTGACAGAACGGCTGTTACTGGCTATTACACCATCTTTGCTTCCAGTCTCCTGTATGCCCAGTAAATCACAGAAAGTTTTGGCTTCTGCTGCAATTTTTTTGAGCTTGTTCATCCGTTGCAACAACTTTCTCTTTTGAGAAGACAACAGAGAAGCCTTTTTGGCCACCCGATCAGTGAACTTTGCAAGAGGTTTGATAATCGGTTTAGAGGATAAACGCACCAAGAGCTTATTTCCCTCTCCATTGGCCTTGCGTTTGAGGCGCTTGTACTCGAGCTCGTGGAGGATAGCCTCAGCGTCAAAGTAAGCATTCTTCAAACGGGCCAGCCACTTGGCGAGCAGTCTCTTTGTGTGGGGTGTGCTGTGTTGGGCTGCTTCGATGGTGAGCTGGATCTGTGGCAAGACGGTCGTCTCCAAATCGTCAAGGCCTTTGGCAGTGTCGCTTCCTAGGTAGGAGATGCTATTGTTGATCAGCTTGCTTATGACCGGTGATGCCACCCACCCAAGCCCGGCCAGTGCTGCTGCTTCTGCAAACGGCATGGTTACTTAACTAAGCAAGTTATTTTCTTTTCTTATTTCAGTAATCGGAGTGTGGACAGAGAGAGAGAGAGAAAGTTAACTGTTTAAATTATGAAAATTAGCTAGCTGTCAAGGACCTTGCACAACCCCCCACCCCCACCTGTCTCCTCCAATTAAAGCCATCTCTTTTCATAGTACAATCTCTACTCTCTATCAACTATTTCCACTTAGTGTTCTTGACTTTGGATTCCCTTTTTTCGTGATGAACGTTTAGCACAAGTCCAAAAAATTTCTCTGTTATCATAATATTAGGTTTTGGTATCTGCTGTTAACTGTTATTTATAGAGAAAAACAGGGTGCAATTTTTCATCAATCACAACAGTTTAGTATAGCGAACGGTTGGGATTTACTCATTCCTTTACTCAGAGGAAAGTTATTGCAGGGCAACAACGATGTTATGTTTTACACTTTTACTACTCTCTGCTCAACCAGTTATTGCGCACTGTCAAGGCACGGGCAAGAACTGTGTAAATTGGCATCAAACAATGTCACAGACACCATACCCACTAGCCCTTGTCTCCTCTCCAATAATTGCTAGCAAGAGTTGATAGGATTGAAAAGTTAAACCTGTTGTTGAATTATATGAATAAACCAAAGGAAAAAATGATAGATCGGACCTATAACACCATTGATAAGTATCAGTGTTGTGAATAACGGTATGCGTTCGTTGGACGGACAAGGTACTGCTAAGTGATTATTCGAAAATTATGCATAATTGAAAATAATCTTTATTATTTGAAAATTTTTTTGATGATTTGATCACCACCAATGACTAATCGGACGATTAATTGGCCTAAACGGATATTTTTTACAACACTGATAAGTATTTTAGGAATTCACGTCCGATGCAATACATGAGGTGCAATGAGTTGATCTGGACCGTTCTTTTAACCTGGCGCAAATATCAAAATAGACACCCTATAGTTTCTATATAAACCGGATTAAGTTTGATCCGGTTGATATTAATCCGAGCCGTCCATTTTTCATTGTACTCCTCCAATATCTGAGGGAAGACACACTCGTATTGTAGCACCTGGTTCAAGCAAATGTGTGCATCTAGTATTTATTTCCCTCTTCATTAGGTGCGCTGGCATATAGTGTCGGTAGGTAGCTCAATTTAGTACATTCAGTTTGTACATTATTATTTTTTTTTTAATTGACAACGCTGCATTCAGGTTTATTTCAATTCATGTATATATAAATTTTATAATTTATTTTAATCGAATGCATAACTTATGATTCATATTGAAGGAAAAGAAAAAGATATAGTTATTGTTAGTCGGATGCTATATATATTGATCGAATATTCATGAATAATTACGTCATAATATTTTTTCTTTACAAATTTAGTGATCATAAGGTGTCTGATCTTGACTGGATGGTCTATAACAATTTAATTATTAACAATGCCCTCTATTTAACAAAATAGAGATCCAATGAAAATGAACCGATTATTTTATTAATATCCAACATTAAATGAAAAATTGATATTTGAAGAATTATAAAAATGCTTAAACTGCGGTAGGTTTTATGGCTGTCAACATTTTTTCAGAATTGCCAGAAACCTGGCGATTGACTTGTTTTATGGACCATTAGTTTTTCTGGCGGTTCTGGTTTTTTCTTCTCTGAAAACATGCACTAATCCTTGGTCAATCCAAACGTACTAGTAGTGTATTATTCCTCAAATATTTACCTGTCAATTTGGAATTTATCAACTAACTGGATGAGAAAGACAGCTGCAGGGACCAGTAAATTATAGTTAATTTGACTTGTTTTGATAATTCATCGTGTTAAACTCTATTAACTAAAGCAAAAAGTTGAAATTCTGTAAACTCTGTCAAACTCTTAAAAAGTTGACCAAGAGAAATTGCCCATTACATTAATATCCATTCACAGTTCATTTTAAATATTATAGTACATTAGTGCTGTGAACGACAGAAAATTGTACATGCAAATTAAAATAATAATACTGATACATAAAGGAAAAAATAAACACACACACACAACTATACAAATAATTATGCATCTTAAATAAATAAAAGAAATTGAAATGAACAGTCAATTAATAATTATTTTAATTGGCAGTCCCCTACAATTACAAACAAACATCTAATAAATTAACAACATATAATTAATCGAACACAATATATGAGAATCAGGAAACTCAGTTCTTTTCATAAAGTTCTTCTAATGAGTCGACCCACAATTTTTGTGGTAGTAGTCACAACCCTGGGCAGTGTAAGACTCACCTGGGTTCGTACCGTATGGACTTCGGTTTGCATTATAAATTGTGTTGTAAGCTATATCTGCTCCATTGATGAGGCCAATAAGAGATGCTGAGAGAAGAACTAGAACTAGTAGTACAGATATGAATGAGGCTGATGATGACATTTTTATTTTTATTTTGCTTGATATTTGCTCTTCCATTACATACAAGCTTTGCTTTTTATAGAGGGAAGTGTGTATAAGTCCAAGATTGGTGTGTGCTGGCCTTAATTTGTAATGCTAGCTACAAATGCCACAAAATTGAAAGATGCATCGTCAGCTAGGCTGGCAGCTGGTACACTATTTATCCTCTCTTTTCTGTGCTATTAATTCATTGTGTCTTACTTAGAAAAGCTACATTTAATTGTAGAGTAAGAGATGGAATAAATCTTTAGTTTTACACTTAAACTGTAAAAAAATGAAGAGGAGTAAGATGAAGTAACTACAGAATAAGTTATAAATCACCACTTCAGACAAATTAACTTCACGTTTACTTCGTTTGTGGGGTCCATTGTTATCAACAAATATTCATTTCTCAACATCTTACTCCTCCAGATATATTAATTTAACCGATAATTTAAACTGTCAAACGAAAAACAAAATATAGTAAGCAATTTTTAATATTGATAGTGGTAACAGTGCCTCCATAAAATTACCTCAAAATTTTGAATATAAAAAAAAATTCTCAAAATAAGTGTAAGCACAATAAACTGAACCTTGATTGCATTTGGGACATGCTCTTAATACATAAATTCATTAATCCGATTTGGCCTTATTATTCATCAAATATGTGCATGCCACGTGTAATATGTCAATTTGGAATTTATTTACTAACCGAATGAGAAAGACAACTGCATGGACCAGGATTCATTTGTACTCAACCGGTACCAGTTGATATATATATTATTGCTTTTTACTTCTTTTGATAATTTATCGTATTGTTATTTGTTTTCAACAACATTTGCCAAAGAACATTATTGAACTCAGCTAATAACAACATTTGCTAACCAAAATATAACCCAAAACAATGAAAAAAAAAATAACAACATATCCTCAAAATTAAAATAAAATGCAAAATAACCAGAACTGTAAGGATTCTTGGCAATTCTCTTGAAAGTGAACCACATGGAATCTGGACGGTTAGGGTTTTTTTCAAAAAGAAAATAAAGAAAAATTGAGGGTGTTTCTAGATTTTTTTTTTTTTATTTAATGAAGGATATGAGTAAAAATTTCGGGGTAAATTTTAATGATTAGTGGGGTAAATATGAACTACTCAAAATTCATTTTATTTCCTAAATGCATCTCTATCTCCAATAATATTTGTAGTGTGACTTCACATGTAAATTATATCATAAAGAGTTAAGATTATTAGATGAAAATTGTGTATTCGACCAAAAAGGTAGTTATGATTTGTTTCCCAAGTATGATTCTTTTTATTTAACTGGAATTGTCAGTTATTGTTGCTGTTTTCAAATAATATTTTGCATGTTATCTGCACGTTAAATATTTATTCTTAATATACAAGTTTATATCTGAAGGTACTAATATTTAAGTAGGCTGGGTCCAATATATTAAAAAAATTAAGACATGTTTGTAGGATGCAACAAATACGAACTGGGCTTGGCCCAATTAATGTTATTTCAATTGTTGGGCTAATATGGGCCCAAAGACTTGGAAAGTTCGGCTGAAGCATAATTATAATTGTCTAATTAATTTTCTTTCCATATATAACGAAAAATTCAGCAAATTTTGAAGATTATTATATCATATCATCAGTTAGTCTTAAATTAATGGTCTCTATATTGTACTGGATATATATTTAATTAATTTTATTGTGATTTCCTACTCAATTATAAATATTTTTAGGATGAAATTTTCCATTAAGTTGTACCATTAAATTACGTGGCGATACAAAAGTAGAAGTCTTCTGGTATATATATGTTTTATCGACTCAAAACCTTTTTTTTTTTTATAAATAAATTAAGTATAATGCAATAAACCGAACGGGTTTAATAATAACAATTTTTTATGTTCTGTAATATAATTTTTATATACAGTTGTTATATATATTCTTTTGTTACATTAGATTTATATATATAAGTTTATCATTCATTAATTGTTGAGGCTCAATGTAAAAATTGGTTTTCAGGGGCCCAAGTGGAAAAGTGTATCTTTGTTATAAATTGCCTTGCTCATCTTTTCGATTTCAAGTTTCCTGACAGTTCAATGAGATTCTAGTGCTAAGGAATATTGAGTGCTAACAACTTAACAAGGTTAAGTTCAAAATGTGCAATATTTGCAACTGGGTACCCGTAACATTCCATGTGTGACATAAATACTGGTAATGTACTGGTCTTGAACTGGCAAAGAGACGATCAGCAATTTTAAGGTCATCAAACAAGCATCAAGGCCTTGATCTTCTAAATTTGCCCATAAATGGGACTGTTGTTGATCTTCTAAATTTGCCCATATATCGATTTTCACATGATGATTGGTAATTAATAAACGAATCTTTGTTTTGTCTTGGGCTTGGTACATTAATTTAAGGGATCGATGGATCCAGAAACATACAAAAAGATAATTCAAAATTTAACAACAACAAAATCCAGAAACACCCCTTAAATTATGCTATTTTATAAAACATTTGTTTATGTTTATGTTTTGGTTGTGTTATTGTTAATATGTTAAAATATAAACCCGCAAAATGAAATTTCAGCGAGAAATAAGAAGGCATATATATTTTTATCTGACAAATGAATATTGGAAAAATTGGTTATTTGTCACTCCAAAATCTTAAATTTGAAAAATGCCACCTTCAAATTAGAAATCATCCTAATGCCACACTAAATTTAGTTAACTTTTAATTTTGCCACTCCAAATAATTAATGACTAAAATACCCTCCCATGGGCTCTTCCTCTCCATCTGACTCCCATGGACAATCGCCGCCGTCTCCTTCACTGTCCTCCCTCTCCCCGCTTGCCACTCCATTCACAGCCGGCGGTCGTCCCCTTCCCTCTGATCCGATCCACAACCCTGCATCTCTGGGTCCCACTGCTCCGAGCATGTTTCACTCTTCTTAGCATCCGATGAACATCCCAGCTGATGCATTCACATTTGCATCGGGCAGCGATGGGATAAGTGCTGCAGCGACGTCCTATTATCGGCCATGAAGAGAGTCGGATGGAGAGGAAGAGCCCATGAGAGAGTATTTTAGTCATTAATTATTTGGAGTGACAAAATTAAAAATTAACTAAGTTTAGAGTGACATTAGAATGATTTCTAATTTCGGAGTGGCATTTTTCAAATTTTAAGGTTTTGGAGGGGCAAATAACCAATTTTCCCATGAATATTTGTTAACAACTTCTAACACAGAGAGAAAATATCTACAAATGATCCCAACAAAACGGGAATTCAGTGTTACCACTTTCTTTTTATGAAGCTGATTTACTTTACAAACTCTTTTAGTTAACTCTTTTATTTTTCGTTTTCTTAGCAACTTTTTCTCTTTCTTTAGGCTCAACTGTTTGAGCCGAATCGTTTTTTTACTTTAGCAAGGAACAAACATCTTGTAACCTTGATTATCATCAATCAAAGGAGGGCTTGACCCTCGTTTCTATCTCAAAAAAAAAAACACAGAGAAATTTACTTAAGATAAATCCACTATTAGATAAAACAGAAAGCAAACAAAAACGATTACATAGCCGATCGAGGAATCCATAAGTTACAATCAAGATTGATACAACTTACCTTAAAATTTCGACACAAACAAAATACAGAATCGCTCGGGAACCTCTTAATCTCATCAATCAACTGTTAGGCGCCACATTAAAATAAAAGCCAAATAAGAGCATCAGACAACAAACTGAGAGAAAACAAACCAGACAAGCTTGCAATGCAACTTAAAGTTTTGCAGTATATGCATAGAGATCAACCTCAATTTCAGCATCACCATTGGTTAAATTTACCGAGTAAGTCTTTATGGTGATGTAACCCTGCACCTTACCAAAGTAGCCGGTACCACCTACGATTAGGCCTGCTCATTGGACAGGATTGTCCATGAACAAATTGGGTTGAACAATTGCTGAACAAAATTTGGACAAGTTGTAAATTGAACGGGCCCAATGTTCAGTTCATGTTCAATTCAAATTTTATTATTGGATCAAATCTGAACAGCACCTGAACAAAATTTGGTTATGTTCAATTAGCGGCCCATTTGAGAAGCCCATTTGGACAGTTTCGAGCAGCCCTATTGAGTTGGTTTTGAACAGATTGAATTAGCAGCCAGACCCTGGCGATATCACCTCTAATGGAGACATGGAGTCCGATCTCTCTCTCTTTCTCCCTTCGCCTCTCCGCCGTTGCCTCTCTGCTCAGCCTCTAACGTAGTCGCCGTCGCCTAACTACTCAGCCTTGCGATATCGCCTCTAACCTAGTTGCGTTGCCTCTCCACCGTGGTCTGCTCAGCCTCCCTCCTCCTCCTCCGCTGGTCCGTTGACTATCTCCTCTCTCCAAGTAATTTTCTTCTTTGCTTGATTGGTACCATTATTGGGTTGTTCAGGTTGTGGTGTATTTCCTCTTTGCTTTGGACTGATTAGGTGTATTTCCTCTTTTCTTGATTGGTTTTCATTGGTGAAAATTCCGGGTCAATATTGGTCGATCTGAAAGCGGCACATTTAATCTATCAGCAAGTATGTGATTATCTACTTAATATCTTAATTTGCACATCAAATTCGAAGAATTTTTTTTCCCAATTAATTTTGTATAGTTACACAAAATATAAAATAGATTAATTCATTGTAAAGTTGTCTAGTAAAGAATAATATATTCTGTAGTTTAATATAATCTTCTGCTCAGAAATTTTTAGAAGTGGATAGCTTTTACAAGCCTGTCCATGTTTCCTCTTAGTTAGTTAATTTTGCTAGAATATGATATTGTGTGATTTGGGTCTATAACGTTGTGTGATTTGGTGAGATAAATATTTTCTTGTTGTTCGTACAATAATCTTTTACGTCTATTTGACTAATTTGCAAAAACATATAATTATTGAATTTTACGATTTCTTCTATTTTGAGATTATGTAGGTCCAAGAAGAATAAGAACTGCAGTATAACATGCTTGGACTGAAGAAATCACGAAGACCTTTATCAAGAATATAAATTGTAAAATCAGAAACTTGGTAAAGTATGTGAGAGGTTGATTAAAATGGGATAAAGCGTTGTGAACGTTTTCAAAACGTTGTAACGTTTTACATTGGTCTGAAACAATAAACTGATCAAAAGAGAAACATTTTTACAGCGTTATAACGTTATACAAACGTTGTAACGTTTTACAAACGTTATAACGTTTATACAATGTTGCAACGCTTATAAATCGTTGTAACGTTTATAAATCGTTATAACGTTTCAAGGAGATTCAAACTTCAAATAACTTCTATTTTGATCAAGTTTTTATAGGTTAAAACGTTGTGACGTTTTATAAAACGTTGGTAACGTTTTACTAAGCTGTCAGAGATTTAAAACCCTAAAATCACATTTGAATAAAACGTTGTAACGTTTAATAAAACGTTGGTAACGTTTTATGTCAAACAGCTCATTTTTGAGCTGCCACTATAAATAGACTGAAGGGATCACTTTCAAATCCATCTCAGCCGACCCTAATCATTTCAAAAGCGATTTTCTGAGAGCTTAGCCTACTCCATTGTTGTGAGAGCTTAAAACTTCAAAATCCCTCAAGCAACCTCAAACCTACTTCACTAATCTTGATCTAGATTAGGTTAGAGTGATCTATTGAGTGTTTCTCTTGTTCTTGAGTAGCTTGTGTGACTTCCCTTGTTTGTAAGGGCTTGCCGGCTCAAACCTCGAGTTGCTCATGTGACTTCCCTTGGTTGTAAGGGCTCACCGGCACTCATCTCTCGTTGGTCGTGACTTCCCATTTTGTAAGGGCTCACGGTTCACAATTGTAATCCTTTCATATTGGGTAATAGAAAGGCGCACCTAGAAAGAGGTTGCGACGCCCCGGAGACGTAGGCCATTGTTTTGCCGAACTCCGTTATCATCCCGCGTGTCAATTTCTCTAAACTCATCTATTTACTTTCAATTGCAATTTATTTTCAGTCTTTGTTCAATTAGAGGTGCCCTTAAGTACAACATTTCTAAGTTGTCAATTTTGCTAGAATCTGAAATTATAGCAAGACCATTTAGCACAATCAGAAATTTTGGGGCTTAGGAGTTATTAAAAACTAAACTCAGTGGCTATATTTACAAGTCTAGTTAAGCTTTAACACATGTTTTTTAGGGTTTGGATTAGAGCTTTAATACATGAAAATCACAAAAACTATACTATGAACTTCAAGAAAATATTTCTCTACTGTGTTGTCGGTCTTTGGCTTATGGAACTATGCAGAAAGGTCCATGCTATCCTTTTTATTGCCTTTTAGTGAATGTGGACATGACAGTGGGCCTTTTTGTGCATAAAACATAGCTGAAAATCATAGAACTTGCTACTCAACTCATAGCCTTTATTACATTATAATTTATTTTAAATTTTTGTAGGGACCAGATGATGGGATAAGTTCTTCCAACTCTTGTTATATCAATGGCTTTGATGCAACTAGCTAGGTACATCTCTTTATACAAATGCACAATTGTGTTTGCTGGTTCAAATTGGTAGAACTAATATAGGGTTTTTTTTTTAATTTATTGCAGCAAAAATTTGTAGTGAAGCTGTCACTTCATCAGGCCACGGTCGGTACTAGCTAGAAGGTATTCAATTAATAAATCCTCTTGACATTTTTTACAAGTTCATAGATATAAACTATCACAGATAAGTCTAAGTTGTCCTATAGACTTATAGTACATGAATCTTATGGTACATTTGATTAGTGGATGTATAAAGCTGCTCTTCCAAACAGTTTACAATTATGTGACTGTTTTTTCGTACTGTTTGATCTTTGTATTTTGTAGAATTATGTGACTGTTTTTTCCTCTTTCAAAATTGGCTACAATTAATTAGTTCTATTAGTGGATTTTTTTAGTTGCTGATACAAAATTTTAGTTTCACAATTAGTTATAATTCAAAATCGGCTATATTTAGTTGACTCAAAATTATCATGAATTGATGGCTGCATTAAATTAATTGTCCGTGATGAAGTGGTCCAGTTTGAAAACCAAAAAGTGGAACTGTTCATTAGTTGTCCATAGCAAGGCCCAGTTGGTTGTCCAAAGTTCAGCCCAGTTAATTCAAACGGGCATGATTTGGACAGGGCTCAGCTTTGTACAAAACTGAATGGGCTGAGCAAGAACAATTAGTCTTTCATTTCGGGCCAATCATGAACAGGGCTTAATATATTCCAATTTCAATCCAAATTGGTCATGAACAGGGCTTTCGTCCATTAGCAGGCCTATTGGTCACTTGATATTAATTGATTGAATAGTCAAGAATAATTGGTCATAAACAAATTTTAATATTTTACAAACTTAGAGATTTCAAGGTGTCTGATCTTAACTGAATGGCCTATTACAATTTGATTATAAACAATGCCCTATATTTTACAAAATAGAGATACTAAGAAAATGACCAGCCTAATGGGAAATTCAAGCACATTTAGATTTTTGGTGAAGATTAATGAGAAATTCAAGCACAACGTTTAACTCAAGAAGGGCTGTGTTTTAAAATTTATAATGTTTTAAAGCTATTCCAAAATTAATAAGTGAGATCAGTGCACTAAATAACTAATAAATAAATAAGGGGAACTATTTGGTTAAGTTCCATGCACAATTTGTTAAAAGTATTGGGCTTAAGCATAGTCTAAGGCCGGTTATATTTATCCTAGCTCAACAATTGAGCCTGTTCAACAAAACCTGGTGACCTAATAAAGGCCCGTTGGGCCAAGCCATCTGCCCACTTTAACGGTAATCAAACATTTTTTTTTTTCATTACCAAATTTGATATGAAATCTATTTAAATTGTAATAACATGTGTACAATATCAATACTACAATTTTTATTTTTTATTTTAAATAAATATTTTTTCAGTGTTAATATATTTCTGTTTCAAAATATTAAATGATTGTGCTTGGACAGCGAACTAGATCCAGATCCAGTTCAAATATATTAAAATCAAAAGAAAAGAAAGTGAAATTTGTTCACTAAAACGAATGGTCTACATGTATTGCACTAAAAATTAAATAAAGTTATACAAGGACAGTGCTTTATGTGTTTGTATATAATATATAACATGTCACCTATACCACATGCACCCAGTATGCAACCACCAGCTTGCACTGTGGCGACCAGACGAGAGTTGGGGGTGTTCATTGGGTCTGGTTTAATCGGTTTTGAACCAAATCGAATTAGTTTGGACTAAACGGTTTAGATTTTTTGATTGAATGGTTCGGTTCAGTTCGGTTTATAAATTTTCAAATCAATTTTATATATTATGTATTTGGTCTAGACTGCCTCGGTTTATTTCTTAGTAAATTGTTTTAAATACTTCAGTTTATTTCTTAATATCTTAATTTATTTTTTAATACTCTGGTTTATTTCTTAATATACTTTAATTTATTATATATAAGTCAATTTCTTTAAATAAAAAAAAATATATTTTAGTTTGAAATAAACAAGTCAAAATAAAATTGATTTGATTCGGTTCTATATTTAAATTATGATTATAACTTTGATTTACCTAATTCGGTTCAATTTCAACTGACTCGAACCAATGAACACTCATGACGAGAGTGGGTACGGAGCCATATATGTGCCTAAAGAAATGTGGGAGGCATTAAATAACCAGGCGCATGTAGGGGTGTTCAAACGGTTTGGTTTAATTGGTTTTGGACCGAACCGAAATAGTTAGGTTTAAACGGTTTGGTTATTTTGGTTTATTGGATCAGTTCGGTTGGCTTTTCAAAATTGAAATAACTGAACCGACTGAACTATCATATAATATGAATTTGATGGGAACCACCCCGGTTTATTTCTTAATCAATTGCTTTAAATACTTGGTTTATTTTAAATATCTTAGTTTATTTCTTAATACTCCAGTTTATTTTTTTAATATACTTCAGTTTATTATAAATCAATTGTTTTAAATAAAAAATAATAATATATTTCAGTTTGAACCGAACAAACTAAAATAAAACTTTGGTTCGGTTCGGTTTGGTTGTAATGCTAACTCGGTTCAGTTCGGTTCTATTTTTAAAACCGAATTATAACTTTGGTTTTCCAAGTTCGGTTCGGTTGAAACCGAACCGAACCGATGAACACCCCTAGGGGCATGTGTCCGTATCAAGGGTATTTTGGGTAATATTGAGCCTCAACCCCTTAGCTATATAGAAAATGCCACCCGCACTCGCAGTTGCTCCAACACAGCCATACCTTCGGCATGTTGTCTCGGCAATAACATGCCTACTGTCAGTCTCTGGCTTCATACATCTCCACAGTCTACACTCTACAGCCGACGTCCGTGAAAATCCACCCGCAACATAGATGCAATCATTTACGGCTGCCACAGCTAACTTCTTACGTGCATGGGAAGGGATGCTCTCTGCAAATGGTTACAAATCCAGTCTACACATCAAACAATAGTTGTAAGATATGTAAATTATTAGTGAACTATTTGCGAATAATTAATTTGTTTTTTATTTTTGTGATGTCAAATTGAACACTGAAATATTTAGTTGATCGAACTATTCGTTAATATAATTTGCAAATTTTACAAACTTTTTTCAGATTTTAAGAATTATTATTCGTGAATATTTTCTAATTTTTTTTTCTCTCATGCAAGATTGAGATTTTTGATTCGAATAATTTCAAATTATTTTCAAATTATATCTAAATTATTTTTAAATTACAAACTTTACACTTTACTAGACTAAAATCGAATTATTTATTGATACGGCACGTGTATGGGAGAAGGTTCCAGAAGCAATTGACAAATGCAAGGTGGAGGTTTCGAAATTTTCGCCCATTAGAGGAATTTTGCTCGGTTGACTGGAGTCAAACAACAATACAATTAGGAATTGTCTTTGTAACAGGATTAATTAATAGTTAATTATGGATATTGTAGAACATTGTATTGTATTTATATGTACACAGCTTTGTACAAGATTATTCAATGTAATAAATAAACAGTATGTGTTTTTATTGAAAATTGAAATATTGACTTCCATTGTTTTTCTAATCGAAAACCAAAATTTAGGTACTACACAATAAATCTAGTTTCTTTTTTTAGTCCAAATTTCTCGATATGTTAGTATCTTCTTTCTAATAATTTTGTTTACTGGGTTTATCTTTTCTTATTGATAGTTGATTAATTTTCATTTTTTTTTTGTATGAGGTTTATATACTAGTATGTCCTAGTTCCTATATTTGTTATGCATGAGAGCCTAAGGACAATTTGGAAAAAAAAAAATGGAGCTTGCTTGGAGTTCACTTTGTTATTACATACTAGCACATTGATTTCGAGCTTAATTACTTGAAGTTTACTGGATTTGTTCTTTAATTACATGCTATTTTTCTAAATTGCCCATTATATATTTCCTTAAGATATTACAAATTTAGCTCATTGATCTCTTTTGTTTAACTAATTAGTGCTTTCATATTTGTGAATTAAGAATATATTAAAAAAAACTAATTATCTTCGATATTTATGTTATGTATACAATATGGTCTTTTTCTTCTTGTCTAATACTATAAGAGTTTTTATTCACAATTATCCTATATTTTTTAATCCTTTGCATTGTCTTATTCACAATTATCCTATATGTTTTAATCCTTTGCACTTATCTAACATGAGTTCCTTAATTAGTAGAGCTTAAATTCTTAATTCTTTATCCCTCAAAGAGGACTGGCGATCGAACACCCCAAAACAACTTGAGACCATCTTCATCACCGAAAAATCACTGAGCAACTTAATATGCTCATCGGCTCAGATTCGGACCTCCGATCAGAATATGAGCCAATCTAATATGAAATAGAATGCACGACCACAGGGTCTCTTTAATATTCGTGCCAGAGCAGATTAGACGCTCCGGACCCAAACTCAAAATTTGAGTTTCTTAGGAGATCTAAATACGTTAGTTACTTCCTTTCCTCTTTTTCTTTGTTTGAAACTGAATATTTTTTTTATATAAGAACATATCACACTTATACTTGGAAGTGGTACTTCAATTTGAGCAGGACAATTAGATGCTTGCGTAATTGATCCAGGGTAAATTTTCTAAGTGAATTTTTAGTTTTGACAAAAAAATAAAAACAAATAATTAACATATGCAAACATATATATGCAAGCAATGAACGACTATTAATTTACAAACCATATGATTTTGCAAATAATTAACTTACAACTCCTATCAAATAATTTTGCAGATGTTAATAAATTTATTTTGCAACTTTTTATATTATCTGCTATAGTAGCTTTCTTCTTACTATTCAAAAATGATCAATTAAGAATTTAAGCAAACAACCATTGATGTTTGATTGACAGAATCTCCTTTCAGTTGTGCAATATTATACAATTATACTTAACTATATTTTATATTCTCTTGAAAGCAAACAAGTTAAAACTCAAACTAGATGCATTTACATTTACATTGACATTTTTTTGGAGGTAAAAGAGGAGTCATGTTCATATCTAATTGATAATTTTAGTTACAAAGTTTGTATTCACGGTTTAAAATTTTAAAATGCTCAAAACAGCTGAGCTTGAAATAACAAATAAATAAGGAAAACAAAAACTGAAACTAAACTATATCAAAAGATTCCCTCGCTGGGAGCACGAAAAAAAAAAAAAAAAATAGAAAAAGCCCATTTGAAAGTTGCAATTTCCAACAGAATGTCCCTGGTTCCTCTCCCTTTCGTACTAGTAATGTTCATGGTCCGACACGCTTGCTTTCTCCATCATTGTACCAGTAATGCCCCTATTGAATTGCTTTATCCAGCATTTACATTAACATTTTATTTCATGCTTGGTAGCACGAAGTTTATACTGAATGTGAAAATCACAATTTTACCCCTATACAATAGAGTGTTCCAATGGACATACTGGAGAAGCAAAAGCTCACTACTACATAATAAGTGATTGTTCACGGACATAAACAGAAGAGTTACATAGATTTTCTGCCGTGTAGAATGTGAGGGTGTAGAAATCTCTGAATATTTACACACGGATATTTACCCGTGTGCGATTATCAAGAGCTACACGGATTATTACATAAGCAACCATGTACAAACGCTTGCCAGCGTCGCTCTCAAAATAACCGAGCTACACGGATTATTACATAAACAGCCGTTTACGATTACTCTTTCTACACGGACATTTAGCTAAATGTCCGTATACGATTACTCTTTCTACACGGATATTTAGCTAAATGTCCGTGTAACTCTCTTATTTTTTTTTATGTTTAAATACATTTCTACACGGACTTTAGTTAAATGTCCATGTAGAATTATTTTTTTTTTTCAATTTTTTGTAATGTTTAAATACCTTTCTACACGGACTTTAGTTAAATGTCCGTGTAGAATTATTCTATTTTTTTTTTGGTGACTAGCATCCAATTTTGCTAGCCATTTAAAATTAGAATTCCAAAACAGAGAAACATTAAACAGAGACCTTTTAAACTCAGAATTCTAAAACTATACAACAGTATAAATAATTTATGTACACTAAATTATACAAAATTATACAAATCCATATTGAGCATTACAAAACTTAAATTGAAACCACATTGCCCACATACATCTGACATCGTCGATCTGCTCCTTGGTGTAACACTTTTGCTTTGGTCCATACTACAATTATAATTTGGTATTAGTTAGTTACAAGAAAAGGTAGAAGATTACAATTCATGCAACATATATATATACAAAGCCTTTGGTACATGCAATCTCATATGATAAAACATAACATATACTCCTCAAGATCCAATACAATGTTTGTATAAAAGTTATATCCTTACCACTTAGTAACCATGTGATCAAGCTTTGGCAAAACGCTTGGTTATGATCTATTTGGACCGAAATTTCATACAAACTAAGGCGTATTAGATCCAACATATCAAAAAAGAGTATGCATGTGATCCATGACATGATGTCTCTTGGTTAAAGATCTCCAACATATTACATCTCCAAATGACATTCATCAACATATACGTGCATACATAATAGAGAATAAAAATTCTCAGTTAAAATTTTCGTTCAAAATTATAAGAAAATATTTATACATAAAATTAATTGAATCTGTATAGCTTTTATACGAACCACTGAAAATCAATTTCGTAAAAAAAAAATTATTGCATATTATATGAATTTATGATTGCTCTGATATAAAATGATAGCCTTAATAATTCATGACGTGTTTTGCAATTAAAAAATACAAGCAATCCAGAATCCGTAAATTCAAAATAAAATAGCAAAGTAATTTAAATCTTATAGTTCTGAAGTGCAAACATCTTTAGGCGGAAACGTTAGTACTAATTTTCAACGGTTTTCCTCAGATCTGATGATGGAGACCTTAGACGTTTTCTTTACTTCTCACTTTCAAAGATCTCAGATCCGGCCTCCTTATGCGCAGAAATTAGACCAACATTCAATACAGAGAGGGAGAGTATTGATTGATTAAAACAGCGCTGAAAGGAGAAGGCCTTTTATATAACCAAAACCCTAAAATAACATTTCTACATGGCTCTTTATTAAATGTCCGTGTAGCTCTTCAAGGCTTTCTACACTATTATTTAAACATAAAACCGTGTACAATTTCTACATTTCTACACGGCTCTTTATATAAAGGTCCGTGTAGCTCTATCAAACTTTCTACACTGTTATTTAAAAAAACATCCGTGTACAATTCCTACCTTTCTACACGGTTCTTTAATAAATATCTGTGTAGCTCTCTCAAGGCTTTCTACACTGTTATTTAAACAATAATTCGTGTACAATTCCTAATAAACGTCCGTGTAGCTCTCTCAAGGCTTTCTACATTGATTCTTTAATAAATATCCGTGTAGAGATCCCATAGATATTTCGGGCTTTCAAATAATTACAATTTCTACACGGTTTTTATATAAAATTGTCAAATTCGTGTACAATGTGCAGTGTACAATAACCATTTTTGTAGTAGTGGCTGGTGGGGATGAGGTTGGAATGCTGGCACGAGTGCGAAAGAGACAACATTGTGCAATCCTAGAGGGGAGCCAGACTTTTGAATAATGGGTGTCAAACATATATGAGAGTCAATTATATGAAATTTTTCCTTGAAGACTGGAGGTCACATGTTACTCTTAATTATAGAAGAGATCTTATATAATTACAAAAAATTTCCTTCTTAGATCCTCCTCTGGTACAATCCCTCACTAGCTAGTACCAGCTGGTACAAATGCTTTGTTGGGTTTCGTATGCTTGATTAATTTCTTGGCATATGAAAAAGTGTTTGTTGTTTTTTAAATTTGATATTTAACGAGAATAAATTAATTTTTCGTACAGATTTTTAAGGAAAGGTTTATGAAAATTTGTTGATGCTTAAACTTGTTCGCCTCTTGAATAATCTCCGTGCATGTGTTGTTTTGATGCCATCCTAATCAATTTGACATTGATGTTGAAACTTGTTTTGATACATATTTGTAATGCATAACATTAATTAGTAAGAAGCAAAAAAATCACTGTTTTGGATGGTTCAGATGTAGTGATTTTGTACCTATCTAAAACAATAGTAAAAGAATTTCAAAAAATATAAAATTTAGTCTCTAAGCACATTTTAATATGTATATCATGTTGAGCGGTTCGGATCGACTATTTGAACTTTATAAACTGAGATAGAGACGTGGGTTATAATTGGAGCACGAAATCAATGATGCATTTTAACCCTACTCAACATTAATTAGTAAGAAGCAAAAAAAAAAAAAAAAGGCTAAATGCTTAATAGTTTGCCTATAACATATATAAAAGACTTAAATAATCTACGAGGTGGTTTACAAAATTTGGCATAATTTGCTATTATTTCTTAGAGGAGGGTTCAAATATATGTCTCTATCTTTTGTGCCTCCATCATGCCTCTATTTTTAAAAACTTTAATAACTCAGAATTGAAATCTTAAAATTCAAAATAAAACCATTGGATATGAACTACATCATTTTATCTATGCACGTGTAAAAAATTATGTCATTTAAATTTTGTTTTTGTTGTCATCTTGAACTTGTAAAAATGTATACTAATGTAGATAATTTCTAGATGTTGATTTGTTAACTTATTGATTCACATAAAAGCAAAATCAAAATGTGATTAGTTTTTATAAGAACATAGAGAAAATAATATAGATCACATCCAACGGTTTTATTTTGACGTTTAAGTTTTAAATTTTGAGTTATTTAAGTTTTTAAAAATAGAGGCATGATGGAGACACAAAAATGGAGGCATTTGAACCCTCCTCTATTTCTTAACATAATTAATAAACATTTCGATATAAAAAAAAACAAGATACTGTACACATTAATTTTTTTAGAATTAAAAAAAAATAATAAAAATAAAAATTATTTCTATTTTAGCATCAGCAAATGTACCTTCCAAATACCAACTTTCGAATAAGCAACTTTTTTGAAGAGAAATTTTAAACAAGATAACAACATCACATTTACAAAAATATATTATTTTGGAAAGATAAAGTACATAACAAAAAATTATGTTGTAATGCTAATATTGCAAAAATATTTTGTATACATTTTTGTAACGGAACAGCATTATATTGATTAAAATAACAATAAGTATAAATCGCAGTACAAGAGGAAAAATAATATTTACATAGACTTCTCTTTTGTACAATTCAATTATGTTCATATCGAAAATGCACAACACTTGCTTTTCCAAAATTTACAAATTAAATTTGCAAGACATATTGACATAATTAAACAAGGAGCCGTCATAAAATATATATATCCGAAATATTAAACTTATTTAATTTGTTCTTCACGATGATAAGGACATTATGAAAAACAATTTCCGAGATTAAAACACTATGAACTTATTTTGTTCTACGAGAAGAAACAGATATTTAAAAATGACAATCATATTTTAAGGAAAATAATTGGTAATTAAAAAGTCATCAGGGTGTTTTATGCAAAATAATATGGTATCATGACAGTCACTGGAAAATCCACAAACCCACTAACATATATAAAAGATGCTTCACATTCTTTGAAGAGCCGTTGGTGCTGACCAATGTACTCTCTACATTAAAATATATATCCATTAATTTGATACATAAAAGATGGCTTTAATCGATGAAAGAGCCATGTGATACCAATAATTAATTGTATTTTGATGTCCACTATGACAGCTAACTAATCTTTGATAATTCTAAAAGTTAAACTCTCTCTCTCTCTCTCTCTCTCTTTCTCTCTCTCACTCACTCTCTCCATACTACAATTTCTGAAATCAGAACAATCAGTGGCTTAGTTAACCATGGCAGAAGCAGCAGCACTGGCCGGGCTTGGGTGGGTGGCATCTCCTGTCATGAAAGATCTCGTCGCCAAGAGCATCTCCTACCTGGGGAATGACATAGCCAAAGACCTTGAAGATTTGGAGATGACTCTCCTGCCGCAGATCCAGCTCACCATCGAAGCAGTGCAACACAGCACCCCCAACCAAAAGGCTCAGCTGGCCAAGTGGCTAGCCCATCTGAAGAATGCTTACTATGATGCCGAGGGTATTCTCCACGAGCTCGAGTACAAGCGCCTCAAACGCAAGGCCAAAGGAGAGGTGTGTTTATCCTCTAAACTTATTGTTAAACCTCTTGCAAAGTTTATCAGTCCGGTGGTAAAAAAGGCATCTCTCTTGTGTCCTGGAAAGAGAGAGTTGTTGCAACGGTTGAACAAGCTCAAGGAAGTCGCGGCCGAAGCTAAGAATTTCCGTGATTTACTGAAGGACCTCAAGCAAGTTGCAGCAGAAGCCAAGACTGAAAGCAAAGTTGACAAAGCCGGTAACAGTCATCCTGACACCACCTCGCTCCTTACTGACAAAGTTTTTGGTCGTGATGGATATCGTGACGAAATAATTAACTTTTTGTTGGATGATGGAGATAATTACTCGGTTGTTGCGGTAACTGGCATGGGAGGTGCTGGTAAGACTACGCTTGCACAGTATGTTTATAACAATGAAAAGATAAATAAATTTGGTGTCAAAATGTGGCTTTGCTTATCCCGAAACTTGGATATCAATGAGCGCACAAAAGAGATGATTGAGTGTGCCTCGGGAACAGAATGCCCTAATCTTTGCAATTTAGATGCTCTACAAAACAAGCTCACAGAAACATTATCTAAATCTAAGAGCATCATAGTCGTACTTGATGATGTTTGGTATGATAAAAATGGTAGAGTAGCTGAGGACAATTATTGGGAGAACCTCTTAAAACCATTAATTAAATTTGCTTCACAAGGAGGAACATGTAAAATTATTGTAACCAGTCGTTCATCAAGTTTTCCTAATGCATTAAAACCAGAAAAGGTTATTGAGTTGCACGATCTCACACTTGATGAATTCAAATCACTTCTAAATTATCGTGCAATTGTTGGTTTGAAAATTACCGATGAACAATTGAAGAAAGATTTGAGTAAAATTGTGGACCAGATTGCTGAAAAAATGAGTAAATCACCTTTGGCTGCTAAGGTTGTTGGTAACCAGCTACGTGAACAGCCAAATATCCGATTCTGGCAAGATACACTAGAAAATGTCAACTTGAGCGATACTACAGAGATTTTGTTATGGAGCTTTCACCGCTTTAATGTGCAAGTACAACGTTGTTTCATATTTTGTAGTGTTTTTCCCAAAGGGAGACAATTTTATCCAGGGACAATGGTGCCTTATTGGGTGGCACTTGATTTTATTCAGTCCTTAGATGAGAATAGAAATGTTGAAGATATAGGTTTCGAATACTTTCAAATAATGATAGCGAACTCTATTTTTCAGTTGGTGGATAAAAGTTATATCATGCATGATCTCTTTCACGATCTTGCAGAAAATATCTCTGCCGGAGATTGTTTTAGGGTTACAAATGCTGAGAGAGAAATCCCTTCAACTGTGCAGCATATATATCTTAAAGTTAACAATGAAAATGTAAAAAAGATTCTATCGAGTATGTCTCATTTAAGTAACTTGCGTACCATCATCTTGGGAAACCTATTTATTGATGATATTAGTGAAATTATTTCCAAGATATCTACAAATTTTAGAAACTTGAGGATATTAGATGTGGAATCTAAGGGCTATAAAACACTGCCAAACGTTGTAGGAGATTTAAGGAACCTCCATTTGCTGGAACTTCGGAGGAGTTCAATTGAGGAGTTACCAGAATCGGTATTGCAGCTCTACCATCTTCAATTTTTATTTTTACCCTCATCTGTAAAGACTCTTCCAACAAAGTTGAGTAACTTGATCAAGCTGCGATGCATTAATATGTTTAACAGTGATGGTTACCCCTTTTACAAATTACCTCCAGTACCTTACCTAGGCAAATTAACTTCACTCCAATATTTGGATGAATTCCATGTGAGAAAAGATGAAGGGTATGAGTTGCATCAACTGGGACCATTGAAGGAGATTGGTGGCTCTCTAAGAATTGTAAATCTACACAATGTCAGAAATAAAGATGAAGCTGTTAAGGCAATGCTCATTGATAAACCTAAACTTCAAAGAATTGAGTTGGTGTGGGATGAGTCAGCTGAAAATGGCTCAGAATTAGAGGTTATTGAGGCCCTTCTGTTGAATTATACAGCACCGGAGGCCCAAGTACAATTAGTATTTACCAAAGGCTCAAATCCAATTATTGGTTTCTAGATTCTTCAAGAAATAAGAACCGACTTTATATGTTCGATTATGATAGAACACACTAGAAAATACTACTATTATAGAGTGTTCTTAGAAGTTTCCAAACCCTTGTAACAAGATATTCTAGAGAAATCATAACCGACATTGTTATATGTATAAATAGAGGTCACGTAGGTGTAAATGAACTAACAGAATTAGGAAGAAAATCAGAGAGCATATATGTATGTGAGGCGTGATTAAGTGGATATACCAAAGTTTGTACTCAATTAATAAAAGAAGTTATATTATAAACTCCTCTCTTCTATATTCAATACCACAATCCGATTAATAATTTCCAACACCTTCGACCCCCATTAAATCTGAAAGGGCTTTCAATTGTTTGGTATAGGGGCTCGACATATCCAACTTGGATGCACGAAGATTGGTTTGCAGAAAATATAAAAACTGTCGAGCTTTACAGTTGTAATGCTCTGACAATAATTCCCTCAAATTTTCAAAAATTCTGTCATTGCTCAGAACTTATTCTTAAACACTTAGATGCTTTGAGAGAATGGTCTAGTTTACCAGAAAGCCTAACTAGCTTATCAATCATTAAATGCCCCTGTTTGATTTTTGTATGTGAGAATGAGCTGCCAGTGGATGTAAACCAGAGCATGATGGAAAGAGAATTTTTGAGATATCGTATTGAAAGTAAAAAAGATATACTTCATCATGAACTCAAAAGCTTTGAGCAAACAGGCTCAAAGGAAAACTGTGCAGAGCAGCTTCAAATTATGGAAAACTCTGCACGAGATGATGCACCAACTTTCCCGGTAAATTTCAATGTAAATAGAGCTTGGTGGTGTTGTCATCAACAACGGATGAACTTTATTTTCAGATGCAACACTCGAGCAAATAAATTGAAATTACCCTCCAGACTTTGCATTCTTTCTCTTGGCTATTGTTGTGTATCTGATGGAGCATTGTCAGATTGCCTAAGTGGAATGATTGCTCTTAAGAAACTATACCTAGAGGGCATCATGACGATAACCACACTTCCACCAACACAAGTCCTTAAGCCTCTCAAGAGACTCCGAGTTATAGAGATTAAAGATTGCTGGTATATAAGATCACTCGGTGGTGTGCATGCACTCCCTCATCTCAAGAGCTTTCTGCTACATGGCTGTTTGTGTTTAGAAATGGAAAGTGGTTATACCTCCAGAAAGCTGCCCTCCACTCTGCAGTCCTTGTCCATTATAGCTTGCGTAGTTTCTCAGGCTATTTTTAACAGTGATCTTCCATGCCTTCAGAATGTTGTAATAAAAAATTGCCATACCCCACAGTGCCTATCATTTTGTCAGCTAACCTTACTTACATCATTGAAGCTTGACACGTGCCCTGGTCTTGTCTCCATTAGGGGCTTAGAATCACGTCCATTCATTAATTGTCTTCGACTAATTGAACTTCCAGATCTTTCAATACAATCCGTATTGGAGTCTTGGCAAGGTTGCCCAGAGCTGATGACTATGAGTAGCTCGGTGATGTTGAACAAGTTTTTATTAACCCAAGATTTTGTTCCTCCAAACACTTTGGTTATAGAATTTTTCCAAGAAGAAGTGATATCATTTGAGAAATCTGTAAACCTTCAATCTATCAAGAGACTTGCATTTTCAAAATGCAAAACATCGAGGTTGCCAGAAACTTTGAGTGACTTCTCTACCCTCGAGTCTATAGGTTTTAAAGATTGCCAAAACATATCAGGTTTGCCAGAACTGCCAAGTTCAGTGCAATTCTTTCAAATAAGTGGTTGTCCAGTGTTAAGCAAAAGATGTCAACCAAAAGGTCGAGACTGGCACAAGATTCAATACATAAAAAATAGGTGGATTGAATGATCCCAGACTGACTCCAACCTTTGTCCTTGGCCCTTCTTGCAACAGGTAATAGATAATTTCTCTCTTTTCTCTATGTTTTGTTTGTTTCTATCTGGATTTTTCCTTTTTTGTTTTCTCTTTTATTTGTAATTATTTTTCTCTATTCTTTGCATGATATTTTACTAAGCATCGTTGCAGTTACAGAACTTCTCGAACAATAGCATTAAAATTAGGTAGGTACTCAAGTCTTTTACTGCTAAATTTCGTATTCTACCCATAATTTGAGCATGCTTTTGTTTACTTGTTATGACCAAATTATCATGTAATCTTTTCGAGGCATTCCTATATATGCATGTCATATTAGAATAACTATAATTACATAATTGAAGTAAAATGTAAAGAATAAATCAAAGCACATGCCTGAAGTTTTTGTTTGGGTCCTCAATGCAAAAACACTAATTTAACTCAAAAGTCAAAACTACTTAACATAATCTATTCCGCTCTCCTTTTTTTTATGATGCTTTCGGTAGAATGTTTTATTAATACGACAAATTGAATTTTATTATAGTATTCAATGGCAAAAATCATAATTTATTTTCAAATTGGTCCTCGGTTAATGATATATTCCAATATGTTGAAGACCTGCTAAATGCACAAAGAGATGTTTTCTTGGTGATGTCTAGCAGTATGTTTGGAAACATAGAAATTAATTTTTTTTCAGCATGTACCAGTAAAATCTAATAGGAATTTCATTTTACTAATATTGTCTTTGTCGAATTGCTGATTAGGAAATGCCAAAGAAACAATCAAGGTTGACATGGCAAAGTGGGGTATGACACAGAGTAATGCAATCACCTATGAAGAAACAGTTGAATAGAAGGCAAGTTGTCAGAGAGTGTGAGAGAAGACTTAATATATTGGCTTGATTAATTAGTGCATGGAATTGTAAAAGAGTGTGAGAGAGAAGTGTTAATGGCTCGTTAATTTTCTTGTATTGTAAAGACACTTTGATATAGTGATTTTTGCACAGTGCTTCCGTGGTTTTTTCCCGTAAGGGTTTCCACGTAAAATCTTGTGTCTCTCTTTTATTTTATTGTGCTTGATTGCTTGTTGTGTTGACTTCTTATGCATGTGCCCTCCATATTTATTCATTTTGTTGGGTATTGATGTATAGCCGCAAGGTATTTGACAAAATTACTCTTTAAATGCATTTATGTTTGTAAAACGTTTGCAACTTTTTGCTGTGTTCTGGGTAACAAAAACTATTGAGATGTTGGCTGGTTGTTTGCTCTAATGTATATGTTAATAAATAGATATAGTGTGCAAACTGAGTTTATATGGATAGAACTTTGATTAAAACTGTGGCTTGAGATGGATCAGTCTAATGAAAGCTCCTGCACCATACCACACAGTGGAGCCGGCCAAGTTGATATTTGAGGTGAAGGAATCGATCCTACGCTCCATAGAAGCCGAGGGGATACCAAATACGTACATGTCAGACAACTACTTTGCCGGCGTTTACGTTCCAACTTTAGGTCAACTTACGCCTCCTAGAGATGCCGATAAAGTTATCTATGAGAAGTTCTGTGTGGTTGTTGATGAAAGGATGATCCTTGCAAAATCGTCTCAAAAGTTGTCGATCGATGTAAATTTACACATTTTTTTATATTCTCATGTAAAATTGTCTCAAAAGTTCTGTGTGTTAAGTTTAGTCAATGGTCAACTGATCCTTGTAAAATCGTGATCAAAGTCTCGTAGAGTATCAAATTTTTACTACTTTTTAATTGAGGTCATTTTTAAAAAATTTGAAGAAATAGTAAAATAAATTCAATAAAAAATAAATTGTATTCGACAATATTTTGCTGTATATGTAGATTATATAATGAGCATGCAGTTTGAATCCAGTATTCGGACAAAAAATACATGATTTGACCCATTAATTAACCTATCAAAAAGATAGTAGATATTAGCTTAATTTCCTATATTGTTTATTTGCAAAAATATATTTGCGTAGTGATTAACTGAGTATATATATTACAGAAAGCTCTAACATTTAGACTTTTTACCTCTGTAAAATATGCGCTTATGCACATTCTGTGTTAGTACACTATCAATCTTATTTTTGCATTTGACTTGGGTTTGCTAAGATGTGATGCAAGCAGTTGGGCTGAAAGATGGTTCTTTTGGGCTGAAGACGAGCCCAAACACAAACTGGTTTCAGCCCAACGGAGGCCCTCTAAATAGAAATTTAGGCACCTTGCAGATTTTATTTAGCCTATTGTGCCCAAATTGATCATCTTTCCAGTCATGTTTAGCCATTTAGGGGTGTTCATTAGTTTAGTTCTGTCTAAACCGAGTTAAAATAGGCAAACCAAAGTTTTATTTAGTTTTCAAAAATCAAACTAAACTGAATTGAAATAGAATAGAACTGAACCGAAATAGGATATTAAAAATAAAAAATAAATTTATTTTTTTAATTTTTTAAATTTTCTTAAAGATGAATTTAAATTTTTTTGTTTGGCTCAATTTAGCCCATTTTAAAACGAAGCAAGTAATACACATTATTTTGTAATTTTGAAATTTTCTTAAATGTTAGTTTGAGACTGGGAATGAGTTTAAAAATTTTCATCAGTTCGGTGTAACTGATCTTAAAATTTCTAAACTGAACTATTAAACTAGTTTAAAAAATGACTAATTTGATCCATTTAACCTAAAAAAAAAATGTTTAAACTGAACACTCTCACTTCAATTTAAAACTGATTAAACCGGATCCGTTGAACACCCCTAATCATGTTAACTCCATGCCGTGGGATCATTCATATTGATAGGCATAGCGAAAACTACCTTTTTAATATATGCCGAGAGGAGGGATTGTCTTTTGTCATTGAACAAATTTTCGGGTGAAAATTTTAACAGAGCAGTTTTGCTTCATCCAGTGCATGTACTGTAGAATAAAAATAACACTGCATTTTATTTGTTTGCTGCATGAAGCTAAAACTGTTATGTTAAAATCTTTATCCAAACTTTTGTCTATTGACTGAGCAAACGGATTGCCTTTTCACGCATTGAAGAAATTTGTGGGAAGTTTTGAACAGAGCAGTTTTGATTCATGCAGTGCGTGTACTGTAAAATAAAAAAAACAACACTATGTGATTCATGCGCTGCATGAAACAAAAACTGCCTTTGTTAAAATGCTAATCGGAGGGATTGCCTGTTTGTGCGTTGAAGAAATTTTCAGGTAAAGATTTTTAACAGAGAAGTTTTGCTTCATCCAGTGCGTGCACTGTAGAATAAAAAACAGTATTGCGTTTGATTTGTGTGCTGCATGAAGCCAAAACACCTCTGTTAAAATCTTTGCCCAAACTTTTATTTGTTGATTGGGGTCAAACAACAATGCAATTAGAATTTGTCTCTGTAACAAAATTAGGTAATAGTTATTTAATAGTTGAAAAAAACTTCAAATAAAGATTTTAACAAAGCAGTTTTGTTTCACGCGCATGTACTATAGAATTACAAATCGTGTTGCATATAATTTGTGTACTGCATGAAGCCAAATCTGCTCTTTTAAAATCTTTATCCGACGTTTTCTCTATTGACTGGAGAAACAACAATACAATTAGGATTTCTCAGAATTAGTTAATAATTAGTTGATGGTTGAGAAAATAATCGGGTAAAGATTTAACAGAGCAGTTTTGCTTCATGAAGTGCATGTACTTTAGAATAAAATACAGCTCTATATACAATGCGTGCACTGCATGCAACGAAACCTGCTCTGTTAAAAATTGGCTTTTGTTGCTACTTTTTGTCGTGATTTTGTGATGGGATAACTGGTCAAAATTAATTCATTGTCGGAGGTTTTCTTTAAGATTCGTGTCAGATTAAAACAGACGACTCAGATTTTCATTTCATTCTATGCGGTCAGGTATTGCACGATTTTCAGTTCATTCTATGCGGTCAAAATTAATTCTCTGTAACTGAATTATTTAATTATGCATACTCTAGAACATTGTATATATTTATAATTACACAGCTTTGTACAGAGATTAAGAAACCTATTATTGGAGAGGAGACAAGGGCACGTGGGGGAATATTTGGATCCAACCTCCGTCCGATTTAAATTTGAGCCTGATGGTGGGTACCTTGTCCGTCCGATCCACTTTAATATCCGTGTGCATAAATATTAAAGTAGACAAAAACAAATATTAAACAATATGCACGGCTCTTAATGCAAATCTGACGGACGAAGAACCGATCAGATTCAAAGGTGCGTGACTTTATTAAATCGGGATTCAGAAAAGTGTTCAGTGTTCATTATTTAATTATGTTAATTTATTTAATTTTTAATATATAACATTAAAAATCAACTTTTCGAAGAAAGCAGATGTTCCTTTTATAACATGGTCGGTTTTTCGTTTTTTGTAGCAAGTAAATTTTTGTTTTTTCTGTACATTTCAGCAACAAAAGAAAAAAGAAAACAAGACATTTGTAATGCATAACGTTAGTAAGTAGCAAAAAAAAAAAAAAAAAAAAAACTAAATGCTTAATATTTTGCCTATAACATGTATAAAGAGTTAATTTACACTAGTGGAAAAACATGAATCAGGATCGGCCTATCTGGATCGGTTATATAAAACAACCGATACTAATACCTATCTGGATCGGTTTTCTGAACAAAACCGATCCTAAAAACTAGTTAGATCGGGTTTTTTAGTCAACCGATCCTAATTTGTGAACTATCAGGATCAGTTTTTTATAAAATCGATCCTAGTAGTTAAACTATTAGGATCGGTTGTTTAGAAAAACCGATCTTGATAGTATCAGGATCAGTTGTTCTAAACAACCGATCCTAATAGTTTAACTATTAGGATCGGTTTTTTAGAACAATTGATCCTGATACAATTTTTTTTTTCAAAATTGGTTCTGCAAAAAAAAAAAAAAAAAAAAAAATCAAGGTCGGTTTTTTATTAAAAACCGATCCTGATTTTTTTTTTTTTTTTGCAGAACCAACTTTGAAAAAAAAAATTGTATCAGGATCGGTTTTATTGCTAAAAATCGATCCTGATAGTATCTGGATCGGTTTTATTGCTAAAAATCGATCCTGATAGTATCTGGATCGGTTTTTAGCAATAAAACCGATCCTGATAGTATCTGGATCAGTTTTTAGCAATAAAACCGATCCTGATAGTATTTGGATCAGTTTTTAGCAATAAAACCGATCCAGATAGTTTTTTTCTTTTATTTGGAAAATCTTTTCATATGGTTATGTTTAAATAAATATAAAAAATTACATATTAGAAATATAAGTTAATTATTTAATAGAAATTTTATTTAATTTTCAAATTCTACTGAAATAATATTAATGCAATTTTGATGAAAATTAATGTAATTTATATTATTAAAATTTATGTGATCATGGTAGAGTTGATTTTTGCCGAACCAACTTTAAAAAAAAATAGTATTAAGATCGGTTTTTTATAAAAAACCGATCCTAATAGTATCAGAATTGGTTTTTTATAAAAAACTGATCCTAATACTTTATATGAGAAACATCACTGAACCCCACTCATATTGATGGTCTATCAATTATCAAACGGCTACCATTTATTTTCTTTTCTGTTTGGTAATGCATGTAGACGGATAAATATTAAGAAAAATGTGAAAAATATAAAAATTATTTATTTGTTTTTGTATGGCCAAATCAACTCTACCATGATCAATTTTGTACAATTTTATTGTTATTAATGGCATCAAATTGTTAAATGGAATGCAGACCATTCATTTCTGCATGATCATCCAACGGTGGGTCTGTAATTAAATAACATGTAATAATTTTTAAAATGATCAAGATATAACATGGAACATTAATAACGTAAAAGTGCCGAAGGCCCGACAACTGTAAGTCTTGATCCAACGTAAACTATTTACGGCCGTGCGATGTTGCTATATTGTTTTGCTTTGATGAACTAGTAAATGAATCCCGAATTGTATCAAATTTTATAATGGTGAAATTAATATGACATTCTTTCATTTTAACGGTTCCGATCGACCAAATGCTAATGTTCGTATTCGTTCCTTCACAACCCCACACAACAAGGGTTCAAGTCCTATGTATATTATTATATGGCACAAGTCATTGATGCATCATGCATGATTGTATAAAAAAATTCAATAGTCAAAATGACTTCAAAATGAAATATCAATGTCAAATAATTAATTATATTATCACATAAATTTTAATAATATAAATTACATTAATTTTCATCAAAATTACATTAATGAAATATCAATGTCAAATAGTACCTATCTGCTGTTTAATATTATTTAAGTAAAATTTGAAAATTAAATAAAACTTTTATTAAATAATTAACTTATATTTCTAATATGTAATTTTTTATATTTATTTAAACATAACCATATGAAAAGATTTTCCAAATAAAAGAAAAAAACTATCTGGATCGGTTTTATTGCTAAAAACAGATCCAGATACTATCAGGATCGGTTTTTAGCAATAAAACCGATCCTGATACAATTTTTTTTTTCAAAGTTGGTTCTGCAAAAAAAAAAATCAGGGTCGGTTTTTAATAAAAAACCGATCCTAATAGTAATACTATTAGGATCGGTTCTTTATAAACAACCGATCCTAATGATAACTTCCTATATAACCAGCTTAGCTAGGGTTCTTCTTATTTTCATTTCGCGCCTCTCATTTTTAATTTAGCGTCTCTGTCTCTGTCTCCGTATCTCCCTCTCAAATCCTCAGTACTATGTCTCTCTCTCTCTGTCTCTGTCTCTCCCTCTCCTCCGTGTCTCTCTCTCTCTTTCTCTCCGTCTCTTCCTCTCAAATCCGAGCCTCTCGCACCTCCGGCTCAATTGTGCCAGTTTTTATTTTTTTTATTGTTTCAAAAATTAATTAATGGTGTTTGTATATTGTTTTACAGTTTTGAGGACATCTCTCTCAAGTTACTTAATCATCCGGCCGATCAACTATCATGGTATTAGCTTTATCTAATTTTCTCATTATTATACTTTTAAAACACATTCTTTTGTATTTTTTATTGGAAATGTTTTTCCATCTAATTGTTACCTTTGTTTTTGTTTTTAGGGTCTTTTTTAATCTCAAGTGATGTGATTGCAAAAGAGGTAATTATTGATTTTTTTTATTGTTGTGCTTTACATTAATTGCATAAATGTGTATATTGCATAAATGTGTGTTAATTGAAGAAATAACCCAATTAGTCACTTGTATGTTTGTTAATTAATTTTTTTTTGGATTTAAATTTCTTGTTATAATATGTAATGCTTCACAAAACTTTGTATGAAGTACATGAATTTTTTGTAATAGTTTAAGATGTCTATGACAATTAATTTAGAATGTGTATATGATATTTAATTGATTATTGCTTTTTACTGTGCAAAAAAAAAAATTTAGGATGCTGGCCAGCAAAATATATATGGAAGCTGGTCAAATAAATAAAAATATTTTTTTTAGCTTCAATAAAACATCAGGATCGGTTTTTATTCAAAAACCGATCTAGATATGTAATTTAAAAAAAAAATCAAAAATACTATCTAGATCGGTTTTTATATAAAAACCGATCTTGATAGTACGTATCTGGATCGGTTCTTAGTCAAAAACCGATCTAGATAACAACTATTAAGATCGGTTTTGTTAAAAAAACGATCCTAATAGTTTCTATTTGGATCGGTTCTTTAAAAATATAAAACCGATCCTGATAGTATCAGTATCGCCTTCAACAAGATCGGTTGGATTCCGATACTGATATGTGTATATAATCGATACTGATTCCATATTTTCCACTAGTGCTACAAGCTGGTTTACAAAATTATGGCATAAATTGCAATTATTTCTTAACATAAAATAAAAACACATTTCGATACCGTAAAATGGAAGATATATATTGTATGAAACCGATCGAGTCTCCTATCCACAGGTGGGCAGGTTAATCCGCATCTGTATCCTCACGCTGTTTGAATGGGTTGCAATCTTAACCACCGTTTAGTTTAATCCAGCGGCTTTTATTTTGTATTTTTATGAAAAGATCATTGCCCCTTTTTATTATTCACGCTGACCGTTGATAATTTGATGTAAGATTTTTTTTTTTTTAATGTTCTTTTTCACTTTTCTTGCAAAAAATGCAAATTTTTTTATTTGTCCGTCAATTCTGATTTTCCTTTTGTTTAATCGATAGATGTGAGCAGAACTTGATAAAATAGTATGACCTTTAAACATGTTCAATAGAGAAGAATTTAATTCGATATCCTTTTACTTTTACTGATGAATGCTACTACCTCTTACTGGAATTCATAGCTAAAATTCTTTCCTTGTTTCTCTTTTTAATTATATGTTTTCAGTTTTTTCAGTGTTTAATATTAACATGTGATTCTTTTGGTGGCCGCAAAGAGGAACCCTACAACCGCCTATACAACAACTAGGGACACGGTTTGGATGGCAGCGATACCAGCATGGACATTCAAAACTGGTACAGACACATATAGGGGCAGAATGGGAATAACGCAGGAGGAGACTGAGACAGCATGATTAATGAAATAGGTATTAACACATGGCTCAGCAGTTACTGGCACATGTAAATTATAAATAAAATTAGGTTGTAATTTTTTTTCCTAGTTTAATGAAAATTGTCAGGGGGCTTTACCTCTGACCTTAAAAAAAATAATCATTGTGTGATCATTTCAGAAAATGTTTAATTGATGCATTGTCAGATATTAACGTAACATCTTCCACAAAAACTTCCTAAAAAGTTTCCTAAATACCTAAAGGACATTTCAATGCATACATTTATGACTCTGGATTAATTTAGAAGCAAAAGATTTGAAAAAAAAGATGAAAATCAAATTTATCTTTTGAAAATAAGCAAAAGATTAAACCTGGTGAAGTGACCAAATTTATTTTTTTATATACTGTGAAAATTTTAGAAAGAAATTCAAAAGGGATAAAAAGATATGATTTTTTGAAGGAAATGGAGAACAATGCCTCTAGATGAATCTAATTAGAGTTTGGACAATACCCACCGGGGGTATACCCGGACTGGTCCACCCGTGCCCGTGCTCGGGTATGCACGGGTATCACGGGTACACGGGTACGGGTATAAGAAGGGCCAGATCCGGTTTTTTGGGCAAAAACCCATTGATACCTGGACCGAATTGTACCCATGCCCGTCATATCTGTGCCCGTGTACCCATGTACCTTTTTTCTTTTTTTATAATTCAAATTTCAAATAAAATTCCCCCCCCCCCCCCCCCCCCCCCCACCCCCCCCCCACTAATGAAGATCCATATTCAAATGTTTGCATATTCAGATATTTAGATATATAATAGATAATTTGTGTATACGGATATGGTTTTAGTTTTGAAAGTAAATATCCATACATATAATTATTTGTATATGTATTAGAAAAATAAAATATTTGTCCATAGAAATACAAATATGAATACAAATAATTATATGTATCCTTATTCGTATTTTTTTTATTTTTCAGATATATATTTGTGCATATATACATACGGATAATATTTGTATCCATATCTTTTGATTAAAAAATATGATTATATTATTGATTAATTTTTTTAACAAGATATATATTTTGTAATGACATAACAAGTTTAACATTACAACAATATTTTGTTCACCAAAATGATCAAAGAGATGGGCTACCGTGAGTTGCGAAGTAAAGCGACTATTTTACTTCACGCTCATATTTTGCGATTTTAAAGTTTAAAATGTTGATCCGAACCGTTCATCTTTTTCTCCATATTTAAATGTGCTTGGAGACCAAATTTTACATTTTTTGGAATTTGTTTACTATTTATTAAGTAATTTTGAAAGTCGCTGATCTGATGGTCCAGAAAATTTTACTGTTTTTTACTGTTTACAGCAAAACAGCAATTTAAAAAAATGCTTAATAAATAGTAAAAAAATTCCAAAAAATGTAAAATTTGGTCTCCAAGCACATTTCAATATGGATTAAACATCTAACGGTTCGGATCGGTCGTTTGGACTTTCAAAATAAAAATACGGCGTGAAGTAGAAACGCGTTTTACTTCGCAACTCACCATAGCCCATCTCATGATCAAATATCTAAACTATATCCGTATTTTATGTTATTTTTATTTTCTAATAAAATAATAATTTATTGGATAGTATGTTAGTTTTACAAATTAAAATTAGGTATTTGAAATATATATGTAACTATGTTTGTATTAGTTTAATATACTGATACATATCCGATAAATAATAAAAATACAGATATAATTTTATCATTGTCTAATTCGTATCCGATCATTTTGCTGCAATTTTGTCTTCTGTGGATTAAATTGTTCATTTTGTGTTGCCGATTATAACCCCCGCTTTTACAATTATTGAAAATCATCTGATCCTGGTCGGATAGTGCAGAATTATTTCCCATGTTTTTTTCATATTTTTGCTGGGACTTTTTAAAGACAAAAATATTGTGCGAATTTCTATTATTTCTTTAAAAAAATAATAGAAGTCATATTTATATTCATATATATTCTAAAAGATACATCTTGCTAATTACATAGTTTGTTATATGAAGAGAATGCTGCAATAAAACTTTTAGAAAAAAAAATTACAATATGCTGCAACTTGCTGAACAAGTGGAAAAACAATGGAGATATAATTTATTATTTATTATTTTGTTTTTATAAAATTAAATAAGTTAAAAAATTAACATTCAAATTTTTATCTATATCAATGTATTTTTGTCAACTCTTGAGACCAATCAAAACAAAGTTGAAATATCATAATTTTTTGTATGTGTATAGAGAAAATAATAAAAATCAAATATAATGGTTTTATTTTAATATTTTAGCTGTATATTTTAAATTATTAATGTTTTAAAAATAGAGGCATGATTGAAACACACAAAATGGAGATATTGTACTCTATTCATAAAAAATTAATGGATTTTTTTTAAAATTTCTATATTGTTCATTTCTTCTTATAAATATCAGTTGTACACTAGTAATTTAGTTGTTTAAAATTCCCCATTGCATTTGTCAGAAATTTAAGAAAAATCTCATCCACCACATTATATTTTCAACCATTTTTATATTAATTTTCTAGTTCCCCATCTATTTGGAATTGTCTTGAAAATAAGTATCTGCACCTATTTAAATTGTCTTATCTTTATATTTTATGTTTCAGTTATTTCTATCTAAATTTTCTTGTTCCACCTTGTGTAAAATTGTCTTCTCTTTTATTTAGAATCAAAAGTGGTGTTTGGTTGTTTAGAATCAATAGATTTGTACTTAGCTGAATAAATATACAAATTTTTTGCACGAATAATTTTTATATATAAGTTACAAATTTTATTTATTTATATACACTATTTGATATTGAACTATTCAGATTTTAAAAGTCGAATTATAAACACGTAATAATATTCGTACAACACCGTAAAAAAAAAACAGAAAAAAAACAGAAAAAAAAAAAATCGGACCGCACCGGACCGCCCGGCCCCCCTACCCAGACCTCCCTGCCTCCCGCGGGTACAACGGGCATGGGTATAAGATGGGCAGGGCAGGGTTTTTGAAAAAAAAAACCCGTGATGTCCGACCCGTGGTACCTGTATACCCGCCGTGCCCGTGCCCGTCCCCGGGTATGCCCGGCCCGCCCATGCCCTGCCCGTGATCCAAACACTAAATCAAATCAAAGCAATTAAATTATTTTATTTTTGAGGGGGTGCCTGTTAAATTTTAGGTTAATACACCTTTTTTTTTAACTTCCAAATACAATTATAAAAATATGTAATTGAGACGGAATTTTTTTACTGCTTCAATAGATACGGATGTAAAAATTATTTTCATGAACCTTTTTAAGTTTTATTCTTTTGTTATTTTTTAGAAAAATCTCAAGTCTTTTGTGAAAACAAAACTGATCATGTTCTAATGAAACTTATCAATATATCCACTGTTGTATTTATTTTGAAAAAATACAGGGGGAATTTTTATATAGCAGGCAAAACCAGAAGATGGGGTAAATATTTTAACAGAGCAGATTTGGATTCACGTAGTGCAAGTGCACAGACTACATAATCAAAACAACACTGCATGCATATCATTAGTGCGCTGCATGAGGCCAAAACTGCTATGTTAAAATCTTTACCCAGAAGAAGGCATTTAGTGAAAGTTTTAAGCTATTTATTCAACAGGTGAAACCACAGGAAATTAATCACTCATGCAAGTGTACCTACATGTAAGTCAAGTTTTATTGCTTCTGCCTAAAAATTATCATAACTGACAAAAAGGGTGCTCAGGTACGGTCTGTATTGGCTGATACGGACCGTAGTCCTCCTGTGCAGAAGTTGGCGCTCTAGGACTTAATGCATATTCAGCCACTTGTAGGTCCCTCCTGGGTCTCTGGTCTAGAAACTTATTTTTGGTACTGCGTAATTCCAATTGACCTAATTCTTATTCCAAATAATGTAAAATAGCCTTAAAACATTGTTTATGTAATAAAACACAAAGTAGGGCAACAATAACCTATTTCACGTAATAAATAAACATAAATGTAAGAAAATAGAATAAAACCTAAGCCAAAACCTTACATAATTCACTATCCAAATGAGCTTGATCACTATTACATAATTTAGCGTAACCGAATTTTGACCTGAACTTCCAACCCCTTACTCTACCAGAACTCTCTTTATGTAGAGTTCCATCATCATACATCCATTAGCCTTTAACGACCCATACATGCATTGTCATGCATCCTCTGTTTGCATCACCAATTGGGGCCAGTAATGGTTGGAACCCTTTCCTATGTCTATTTAGGTTACCAATTATATGTACCACTTGTCGGGGTCTTAACCAGTTTGTCCATAAACCTGATACTTCAAGTCCCCATTTGTGGTTTCATCAGTAACCGCGAATGAATATTGTGGATCTTTAGTAATATGACCCATTTGCATGTCTTAAACTTCCCACTACAATGTAGTGAAATGAATATGCTTGACAAACAAACTACATTTTGGTAAATGATAAACATTTGTAAGTGATCTACTAATTAATTATAAAAACAAGTTACTAATTTAAATAAAAATAAAAATAAAAATAAAAAATTACCAAAAAATTGCCTCAAATATATCTCCGCTTCTCTTCTCTTTTTCTATTCTATTTGGTTTGAGTGAATTGTGCATGAGAGGAGATAGAAACGAGCCTTATATAGTCTGTTTCTAGAAAAGAATACACAGAACCATCAGGATTCCTGGCAGTTATGAAAGTAAGTTAGCCGCTAGGTTTCCTGGCAGCCCTGAAAGGTAGTGAACCACTAAGAAATCTGGCGGTTTGATCATTTTTAAATATTTTCAAAAATCATGGACATGTATGTAATTTTCTGTTTAATGATGGATATTAATAAAAAATCAGTATTTTTGTTGTAGCAATTAACTCCTAATAAAATTAATGATACAATTGTTGTTTTGTGAGTATTTAGATTATGAAGGGCCTAGAGTACTGCTTTGAAAGATAATCTTCGTGCTTGCTTGTCTCCTCGATTACTCAGGAAAAAAAAATTAAGATTTCATTTACTTTGGTATTATATGTTAACTGGTCACTAATTAATTGATGGGTGTAATCTTTTATATTTGAATGATACAAAGTGTTGACCATGGCACCGAAAAATAAAAAAAAATACTAATAACTATTCAGAATTTAATTAATTAGTAGAGACTTTGAACCTATCCACTGGGTATTGCCTTCTTGCGGAGGGTCAGCTAATAATATCACACCCATCAATTATTTGTGTCACGGTCGATCACCAGCTTGTATTATACTTTAATTCAACATAAAATTTTAAATGGCTGCTTCTACTCAAAGTTTCTTGCTCCAATAAATGAGTTGCTTCAAAAATTTAATTAATTCATTTCCTCTACACAAGTCAATAGTTTTAAGAAGAGCAAAACTTTCTCATATCCGAAAAATAAAAACACATATTGATATAGTTTTACCACTATCCATTTTGTATCCGATCCGTTTTAAGAAGATGGTATTACTTGACAATTATTTATTTTAATAGTATTGACAATCTTCAAAAATAAAAAAATAAAAAAAAACATTATAGGCATGACCTATTTAAAAAAAAAAAAAAAACATTTTATGCATGATCTATATTTTCCACAATGATGTCTATAATATGATTAGAAATAGTGTACATGTACATGTCACCATACATAAAGTGACTTAACAATGTTTCATCAAACATATAAATATATTTGGTTATCTATATGTTTCACAATATATATACCTATGAAGTTATTTTTTAATATTTAATTTTATTTGAATATTTTTTTAAACGTTTATTGAGATTATTAAAATAATCACTGTCAAGTAATTCCTCCTAAATATCTATAAGGACATAAATGTTGATCGTCATGTATAATAAAATTAATGATTCCGATTATCATGAAAACATTGAAAGTGGATTAATGAACACATAAATAGATCATTCTGTCCCGTTACCAAAAAAATGGCCATTTGATTTTTTTTATTCTTGATATTTTAGTCTTTTATAACCAAGCTCTACGACCAACAGAACATCTATATATGAATTTCTTTGATCTCACAAGATTGCAACTTAATTTGACAACATCCGTATACGGCAGGAAGTTTATATTCTAAATAATTAATTATGAAATAGGTATAATCCAAACTAAATGTTGGAGAGGACATCATCATCCATGCATGGTATCACCTTGGAGCACTCACCATATATAGATGTGTCTCCCATCTATTAATTAATTAACACACAGTTCTTTCTACTTCTTGACCGTTTGTCGAAGGATCAGCCCAAGGAAATCAAAAGAGACTGGTGGAAATTTATTCCGAGCTTGCCTGCAAACGACCTACTTGATACTTAAGATATTATATTAGTGCTAAATATAAAAAAAATAATCCGAGCCGGACAAAGAAAAGAAAACTAGGTTTATATCACCATGTAATTAAAGATATAAAGACAAAGTGTTGGATTATAATCAAAGGTTGAACATATATGCAGGTAATATAATTATGAATTGTATATTGTTGAATATGATTGTTCTAATTAAGTGATATAATATGAAATTAAGATATTTGACAATTTATGTATTCAATAGGGTGTGGTTCATAAGTGTGTATAACAATTTAGACAAAAATAAAATCATTAATAGACTGATTCTGAGATTTGCAATTTAAAAAACTGTCTATTTAGAGGGTTTGTGAAGCCATATATAGCTGCAACCCTATGAGGCGGCTGCACAAAACCAGAGTAAATGTGCAGAGACACATATCTAGTTGGACTAGAAACAGAGCGCCCGTGTTGCCTAGCATGGCCGCTCAAAATTCTTGAGTTTGGTATTAAGTCTTACAAGCAATTATGTGCGACCGTTTGTGTGGCTAGGCAAGGTAGTACAAACTGGTGTAGGTTAATCTCAAACTTGAGAAAGTGGACTGAAAGAAAGGCAATTTTTTAGCACAATCGAGTTGGTTTGTGCGGCTGCACTAAATTTGGTGCTGCCACACACATGGTATAGAAGTGCACCCTGATGTAAAGATAGGTCCCTAAGACACAAGATAATTTACAAGTTAGTTTCCAAAATAACTGTTATTTTAGATAGAATCTCAGTGTCTTTTCTTTACCATCAAAGAAAAGAAAAGAGAGATCCATTAGAAAATTGAAGATAATTTCTCAAGGGTCATATCTTGTTGTCTTGGAATGTTTAATCCACGACCATACGATATACCAATGAAAAGAGAGTTTCTTGCCATTGAAGACTTGTATTGTTCACATGGAGATGGCTCTTCGCACTTGAGGATTATAGGACAAACGTTATGGAATCAAGTATTGTATTTTGCACTTATGATTATGTTTTTATGAGTCGGCTTTGGCATAGGACGGTCAATAGGTTAAGGTGAGATTATTTCTTATTCTTCAGGATATAAGCATTTGATCTCTAGATGAGATGTAAGTGTTTGATATCTAGATAAGACATAATTGTTTGATTTTTATAATCCCTAACAAAAAGAGTACCAAATCCAATTTTTGGATGAGATTATAACTTAAATTTAAGAGTACGTGGGAGGAAATAAGTAAAAGATGTTTTACATGCATCCCTTCCGTTTCATATGGAAGACATCGAGATATGAATATATTTTATTCAGATCGAAGTTAATTATATGGAAAAATAAGAAAGAATATTTAATTGCTGCACATGCCATCACGTTCACATATTGATTGGATAATGATGAATTAGAAACAATAAATGGCTTCACTCACCCAAACCTGGCTTTTGCAATGCCTGAAGGGCAAGGTTATATTACCCAATATGTGAAGCCAGTTTTGTTCCTTCAAATTATATACATTTTCAATAACGTGCACATGCCGATTCAAAGTTACTCCCTGCACGATCAATCAATTATTGAAGTCAACAAATATTTTAAGTAATAAATAATTCTTAATGAAATTTCCAGCTGTTATCCACAATATTGCTGGCATCAACCACCAATCTCTATTAATTAATTAACCTTTGAATTGAAGCATCAACTACCCCTTGAGGCATTTAAATTCCTCTGATCCTCTTATCTCACGTCTTTCTCATATTACACCAACATTTTTTCTCTCTAATTTCACCTGCCACGTAGAATAGTAAAGAAGCGCGATGGCTGAGACTATTGTAAAATTTGTGATGGGCAAGCTCGGTGACGTTGTAGTCCAGGAGGCTCTTATTTTGTATGGTGTTGATTCCCAAGTGGGGAAAGTGAGCCGTGAACTCGGGTGGATTCAGCCTTTTCTGAAGGATGCCGACAAGAAGCATATATCAGATGAGGGGCAAAAACATTGGGTGAAAGAGGTGAGAGATATTGCTCATTCAATCGAAGATGTCATTGACACCTTTCTCTTGGAAATACCGGACCCGGTCCCGCAAGAATCCTCCTTCACCCAATGCTTCTGTCTCCAGCCAATGATGGAAGCGCTGAATAGGATGTTGACGAAAACAAAAAAACTCCCGTCTGTACACAAACTTGCTGATGAGATAAGCAAGATCCAGACAAGGTTGGAGGAGATCAAGGCAAATACAGGCACATATAGAATCGCTAATCTGGGCGAGGGCACTGGAGAGATCAAACTGCCCATTAGGCCACCTGTGCTACCGAGCATTGATCCCGATATTGTTGGTTTCAAGGAGGACCAAGACTATGTTGTCAACGAGTTGCTCGACAAGACCATTAAGAGACGTTCTGTGGTTTCGATTTGGGGTGTTGGTGGACTCGGAAAGACGACTCTTGCGCAAAAAGTATACAACAGGTAGGTGGGTTGTGACATTACCTTCCATTAGCAAAATGTGATATATTTTTGGAAGTGTGAATTTTTTATTATTATTTTACTCTCCAATCTGACCTAACTCTTTAAATCCTCATACTTTACATTAAACAATTAAATGCTAATATTATCGTACTATAATTATTATGAAATCTTAACTGATTTTTGAGAAACCAATAATATTCATGAATAAAGTGTTTCAAACAAAATTAGATAATGATGAATTGTGACTGATATTACAGTCAACAAAAACGTTATATGTCAAGGGCAATCATAACCAAACATATCAAGATCGGGCAGATAACATGTCAGATCTGATCTGACCTGGCCATAAAAAGATGAAAGAAAAATATTCATGGTCCAATCCGAACAAACAAAAATTCTGACATCTCTAAACAATAATTAATTATGCTTTCACTATTCCGATTGTAAATTTTATTTGAAGTAGGCCATTGTGGGCTAGCCACGACCTACCGTCGTGTTAGATTGTACTATGCTAGCTGGAAGCTAGCCTTTATTAACCCAACCCAGCACTTCATAGAGTGGTGGACTGAATGAGGTTATCGTTCTACTAGATGTCTGGCTTGGTCATGTTAGCTACTAATGTCTTATATTGCATGGTATTTGTATATATTGATATTGCACAAATCTAAAAGATCAACGGCTAGATATTTAAAAAAAATAAAAGGTTAAATCGTGACACTAAATCATATTGATATTGCGCCAACAGCTTTTTAATTACCATGCCCAAAAACAGAAGGAAAGAAGAAACGAAAAGAAAAGAAAATGTAGAAACCGTACATATATAGGGCCTTCTCCCGAGACCCGAACCCTAGTTGCATTTTCACATCTACATATAGATGTCTTATATATATATAATTTTTTTTTTTTTTGAGTCTATCATCTTAATATATTGGTTAGACTAGAATTTAATACATGTTTTATTTTCACAGTAATGATGTCAAGAATCAATTTGACCTTCGCATATGGGTAGATATTTCTCAAAAGTTCGAAATAATTGACATTTTGGGAAAGATAGCAGAACAACTTGAACAATCAAAGAAAGAAGTTTCTGTTGACAAGCTTTATGGATCTCTTAGAGGCAAAAAATACATCATAGTCTTTGATGATGTTTGGACAAACGATCTATGGATTCAAATTGGAGGAGCACTCCCAGATGATAATAATGGTAGCAGGGTCCTTCTAACATCAAGGTTCTTTAATATTCCTAAGTACGCAGATCCTAAGTGTAATCCATACAAACTTGGGTTATTAACGAAGGAGTTAAGCTCAGAGCTTTTGTTAAAAAATGCTCTTCCTAATCAAAATCCAAATGAAATTGCTTCTAATGATCTTTCTGGTATCGTAGATGAATTTATCTGCAAATGTGAAGGGTTACCTATCGCATTAGTGGTTTTAGGACGCCTATTAGCAACGAAGAGACTCGACTTTAATACTTGGAGTAAGGTGTTAAAAACAATGAGATGGTTTGACGATGGAGAAAAAATATTAGCCACTAGTTATGAAGATTTACCATTTGCTCTTAAATCATGTTTTATGTATTTCGCTGCATTCCCTGAAGACTATAAAATGGATGCCAAAACTTTACTTCGAATGTGGGTTGCGGAGGGCTTCATACCAGAAGAAGATAAAAGAACATTGGAAGAAACTGCAGAGAGTTTTCTGGAGGATCTTGTGCAGAGGTATTACTTCATTCAATGCTTTACACATTTTAGTGTAACGCGCTAATTTTATTGTGCAAAGTGCTCATTCTAATATTTTTCTTTTCATAAAAGCCATAAGGCAAATGGTACGTTCCAAATATCCCGAGCATTATTTGAGAAGAGAAAGGGAAAAAAGAAGCACAATGCAATCAACACGTACTAGTTATGTATAGATCATTCAATTGAATTGGTTGGAAGCTATCTTTGTTCTTTTATTAAATACTTATTATTCTGAAAATTTATGAATGTTATTATTATTTAAAAACCAGATAAGTTAAGAGAGTGATACCAAATTGCTGGTATCAATCTCAGCATTACAAACATGTATACATATCCTACCGAATCTAAAATGTTTCAGCTTGCAGTGAGCCCCAATAATTTATTTATGACATATATCAGCTCATCAAACCAGATGTGCTTTTCTCAAATCAATTTTTCTTATGGTATAACAGGAGCATGGTTCAAGTAATAGTTAGATCTATTGATGGTTCTATCGAATATTGCCGCATACATGATCTCCTACGGGATCTCGCTGTACAGAAAGCCAGGGATGACAACTTTCTCGTGGTGTATTCACATCCAAATGATCAGCAGAGATTAAATACAGCGCGTCGTGTGGCAGTTCACCATCTAGATGGTGATGAACTTGTGATGAGCCCAAACCTCCGCACTCTATTGTACTTCCATAATAAATGCATGCCAAATTGCTCTAAACAAAGGCTGCTCAAAGTGGTAAGCACTGGAGACAGTAAAAATACCAAAATTAAATTGGAAATGTTTGAGGATTTGACTCAGTTAAGATACCTAAATCTTACTGGAAAGCTAAGTGGCAAGTGTGAGAAAGTATATTGGGAGAAAGTGATAGGTGCCATGAAATTTTTACAGACCTTTGATATGAACGATCTATATCGTGGGGACATTGATCATTTTATGGAATTTAGAGGGGGCCTTCCTGATTGTGCATGGGGTTCCAAAACATTGAGGCATATCAAAACACCATTTTTGGAACTACCATCATCAGCAAATCTAATGAATTTACAAACGATTGAATCGGTGACTGCCAATGAATCATGGGATACGGAGATACCTCATCTACCCAATTTGCGTACATTAATATTAGGATTCGAAATATCATGGGAGAAAGTCCCTGCTTTCCTAAGCAGATTAGATCACTTGATTTCTCTCAGTCTAACCTGTAATTATTCTGTTCCGTTAGATATAGTTGACATGAGGAGGTTCCCATTTTATCCTCATCTACAATCTCTCTCTCTCAATACTTGGGCTAATCACACGGTCATAAGGGACTGTGATATTTTTTTCCCTCCTCATCTCACTTCTCTTACTATTTCTCATTACAAGTTCTGGGGAGATGTTATGGCGGTATTGGGAAAGCTACTGTCTCTTAAGAAACTCTTGCTCTTAGATTATCAAATTATTGGTTCTAGTACTATGACATTTTTGCCCAAGGGATTCAGTCAGCTAGAATTCCTGCACCTTAAACAGTGTGCCAGTGTAAAGTTTTTGGTGATAGAGGAGGGGGCCATGCCCAATCTTAGAGAACTAAAAATTACTATATGTCGCAAGTTGCGTGTTCCTCAGGGGTTACGACACCTAACCAACCTTCAAAAATTGTCGTGGTGGAAAAGCAATGTGGAATATAGAGAAGGATCAGAGGCGGTCCGCAACTTATGCAAACATGTTCCTTCTGTTCATTTAAATTGGTGATGGAACCATGGACTGCAATGCATATTTTACTCCTCCCGGGCTCATGTCATATTTGTCATTGTTTTCTCTTAAATTTCTTGTGTGTGCTTTGTATATATATATTTTTTTTACTTTTAACTACTGATATTTTTTACCTTTCCTTCGAGATAAAGAGCAATTGAATACAAATTTATCTCTCAGGTAATATAACTAAGTGAGCGCTTTATGTTTTATCTCTCAGATACCTGAATCTTTTATCTATAACATTAAAAAATAGCACCACCGAATCTTTTATCCATACCAATATTCCTAAAATTCCAAATATATCATGACCGCTGACAACATCAACTGGTCAGATTGGACCCACCCGCTAATTTCCTCAGCGGACCAAAATAGTGCCACCCGCCAAAAAAAATTGCGGGCCGTAATATGCTAAACTGTAAGCAAAAAAATTGTATGTGTAGATTGATGACGTCAAAATATATAGTGAAAATTACTAATTTTTTTTTGTGAAAAATAGCGAGAGGTTGATCACGCCGGCATGAACCACCAGCATTCCAATCTCTGCCTTCAAAATTCCTCGGTGATTGCGTACGAAAGAACAAGAATTTTTCAGGGCCCACCAAATTCTCTATGTACATCACATGTACAAAAACAAAACTTGATGAAAACACATGCTTAAGGTGTAAACAAAAAGAGGCCAAAACAAAACTAGATGTCTCCACATGGCTGTAACATAGATGATATTGACCATCTCTTATCTGAAATTAGCCATGTCATTAAAATGGTGCCGGTTTTCAAGAATGGGAATTACCAATATGTACGTGTCATGATAGCAACCAAGAACCCGATACTCATACCAAAAACTCTGTTAATGAAACAAAATCCATATGCGAAGCTAGTTTATTTAAAACTAGAAGGGTGGTTGTACACTCCGAGTGTTTCCCCGTTTAATGGAGGTGGAGACAGCTGGATTGACAATCCACGGCAAGGTAGGTCACGTGGGCCGACGTATAACCAACGCAAACACTGTCCTGACTTAAGTGATTATAACTTGGTTACTGATGAGTACCAAATGGGGGCTGACTCAACCTATTCAAGGAGGGAGAGAAAGCTCCAACAATAGGGACTAGAGAGTAAGAAAATGGAGGCACCATTTCAAAACAAACTGGAGATAGGCCAAAGTTTGGCACAGGAACTAAGGTTTGTGCTGGTAAACAACAAGCCAAGCAAAAAGGACAAAGAAAAGGAAGTAATTTCTGTCTCTGGGGACAAAAAGGAAGTGTCTAACATGGTGATTTCTGGTGTCAAAGTCAGCAAAGAAAAAAAATGAAAAAGAGAACAAGGTGCAGGAAAGGACTCTCCAAACACATACTAATATGGAGAATATGTTGAGTGCTTCAGATTAATCATTTGGACATTGAAACGAGTTATAAGCATATGCTCTCATATGCTTATGAAAGTAGAATAGCCAATTAATATAGAGAGATCCAATTACACCCTTTTTGGTGACATCAGATTACACTCTATGTTTATAAAGTTCAAACAGTCGATCTAAATCGTTCAACTTGATGGATATGTTAAAATGTGCTTGTAGATCAAATTTTACATTTTTTAGAATTTTTTTACTATTAATTAAGATGGGTACGAAAATTCAACGGTATGAATATAGCGATTTTGTTAAATGCTTAATAAATAGTAAAATATTTCCAAAAAATGTAAAATTTTGATATGCAAGCACATTTTAACATATCCATTATGTTGAACGATTTGGATCGATTGTTTGGAATATGAAAACTTTGAAAATGGAGAGTGTAATTCGGCGTCACCAAAAAATGGTGTAATTGGATCTCTCCTCATATAGAGGTATATAGAGTGTGACTAATATGCTTTTGGTAGTACTTCGGCCGAAGTGCTACCGGTCTAAATTCCAATTTTCAAACTTTAAAATGTCGATCCAAACTGTTTAAGTTGATCTCTATATTAAAATGTGCTTGGAGACCAAAATTTATATTTTTTTTGAATTTTTTTACTATTTATTAAGCCACTTTGAAAATCGCTGATCTAACGGTGGCTTTTGATTTTACTGTTTTGTTAAGCTACCGTTGGATCAGCAACTTTCAAAGTGACTTAATAAATAGTAAAAAAATTCAGAAAAATGTAAAATTTGGTCTCCAAGCACATTTTAATATAGAGATCAACTTGAATGGTTCGAATCGACGTTTTGAACTTTGAAAATTAGAATTTGGACCAGTAGCACTTTGGCCAAAATGTTACCGAAAGCATATTAGTCACACTCTATATATAGAGTAAGCTTACCATACGTTGCAATGCATAAATATTTTTGTGCATTGGACTATAAATCATTGGATTCAAAGTCTAAATGACCGATCCAAACCGTTCATCAAGTTCTCCATATTAATATGTGCTTTGGGACCAAATTTTACATTTTTTGGAAATTATTTAATTTTTTGGAAATTTCTTACTATTTATTAAGCCACTTTGAAAATCGCTGATCCAACGGTGCCTTTTGATTTTATTGTTACCGTGATCAGCGATTTTCAAAGTGACTTAATAAATAGTAAAAAATTTCTCAAAAATGTTAAATTTGGTCTCCAAGCACATATTAATATGGAGAACAATATGAACTATTTGGATCGGTCATTTGGACTTTGAATCCGATAATTTATAGTCCAATGTACAAAAATACTTATGCATTGCAATGTATGGTAGTCTTACTCTATATATATCATCACTACTAAATATCATGTTGAAATTTTTAGGATCCAAAGCTCTATTCACTCAAACAAAATCTGAGCCGTTCATTAAATAGATCTTGCCACATATCATAACTATATTTCAATCTCAGCCTTTAATCAATAATTATGATTTTATACACCTGTTTCATGTTGTTAAACGTGTAGAAATCTAAATTTAATTCGAAATGTACATGCCACATAAAAAACTACATAATAATTGCTTCACTTAAACAAATAGAAAAACGTGTTTCCTCTGTCCTCGCTTCTTCCCAACGCGAATATGCATCTCTTTTCTTTTTTTCAAACAACCGACCATCTCCTTTTTCAATATGCCGCGAGAGAGAGAGCAGAGAGAAGATAGCGCCTCTATGTTTCCATTTCGCATCAGGCGGTCCCTCTAGGTTTCCATTTTGCGGCCATGGGGAACGACGATGGCTCTGATGCGAGAGTTCCTCAGAGAGACGGCCACGTGCTACCCTCCCTCAACGATGTGTTGCTCGCCCCGGCATCCACCAGCTAAGACGTCGCTTTCAAAACACACATGCAGTAAGCCTCTCGAAATTATGAAATTAGTAATTTGGGGCAAATTTGTCGGAGAAGTAAAGTATTTTCCCTTTGTTTCTCTTTTTGATTTCTCCATTTTTTTTTACTGGTTTCTTTTTATTTTTATGGGGTTTTTTTTACTGGTTTTGTTTTGTTGATTCTTAGGGTCTGATCGGAACCCCTTCTTTCTCTTTAAAATGAGAAATGGAATTGACGAATTTTCTAATCCCACGATCGGAACGCACACAGCGACACGGAAGTTCATTTCATTCGACGCGATTTGGATGGAATATTTGGCTCAAAGAAAATCTCGCGAAAATTGATGGGATTCAGCAAGAGTTCATTTCGTGCAAGTTTGGTGACAGTTCACATTCCCAAATTGCCCTTTGATCTCTTCTCTTCCAATCAGACCCTAGCACTAAGCAGCTCTGTTGTATGTTGTTAATTCCAGCTCAACTCCTCAGACACAGGTGGAAACTTTATTGGTTGTCGTTATATATATAAGTTTGTGATTATATTATTTTTACTATTTCTTTGTTTGTGATTATATAATCTGATTTTAGTATATTGGATTCTAGATTGAGAAAAGGGTAATCGATTGAAGCCATAGTAGTTAAGAGATACTTTTGATAAAAGTTTGTTAATGCAGCACAGAATGGATTTAAACCCAATTTATTGTTTTCACCCACATCACTCCTCTCTTTCACTGGTACCAACTAAAATGCACCGTACCAGTGCTATTTACCTCTATTTAATTATGGGTGCTATACTTACCAACTGGTAGCAGTGCAAAAAAACTGATTCTGGTAAATCTGTTTGAAAATTTCAAGAGTTTGATTGTCAAGTGATATGTGCTAAAAGTTCCTTTCATATCAAAAGAAGTTGTATCATTATTTAAATGTTTCTTTCGTGTGCTATAAGCATCAGTTAATTGTTCTAACAATTGTTATAGAAGTGGTACACTATTTATGATTATGCACTTGAGCACTTCAAAGCATTAAGTTAGAAGAAACTTATTTAGTTTGAGAAAATACCAAAACTAAGTTGAAGTGTTAGCACTGCTAGATGCCGTCAGTTATGCGAAGGAGAAGGGGCTACTCCTGTGCATATTCCGCACTGACAACAACACCTTGGTCCTTGGCGAAGGAAGTAATAAGTGTGTGCAAATCCCATCACAATTGTTGACTGGCGGGCATTAAACAAAATGGGGAAATATTTTGTTCACAACACCTTGGAGGGTCATTAAACAAAATGGAGAAATATTTTGTTCACATTTATTTTAGATGCCACAATAAGTTGGTAGATCATCTTTCTAGCACAATTAAAAGGGAGGGTATCAATTACATTGCACACACTTTTCCAATTTTCAGACAATAGATGATGTAATACTCATTTTTTTCTTGTTGAATGGAAATTGCCTACGGGTGTGAAGGAAGCAAAAAAAATGATTGATGTTTAATTATATACTTTGAGGGTACAAGAGTAATTTTTACTTGAATGAAATCATTTCTTTTTTTATTATGTGTACTTTCCAATCAATAATTAGAGAAGAATTCAATTCTTAAGGATTTTGATACCGATCAACAAAGTTCAATTGAAAATCACGTCTATTGAATTGAAATCAATTGAACTCCATCAGCTCTTTGTTTCGATCAGACCCTTAGTTTGTAGCTTTTGGATTCCAATTTAGTTGTTTACACTTAGATTTTCTTTTATATAATGCAATTTCTCTGTTGTTTACACTTGTTTTTTTTTTGTATATGATTTCTCGTGACATTCATTGTGCTCTATATTGTTTTATTTTATATACGGGTTTTCGGTAAGCCTTGGATTCCAGTTTGTTGTTAAACTTGAGATTCTAATTTATATAAAATTTAAACCGTTTTTTAATTTATTTATACACTTTATTCCAGTTTACGTTTCTTATTTCATTAATGGTTTTTTTATTTCTGTCATATATCTTTTTTAATTGGATTTAGGACTTGGTAATTTTTTAAAAATCAAGCAAGCACTTCCTACTCTAAATGGAATTGAACCTGTTAACTATAGTCTGCTTATTTTGCTACGAGCCACATTTATGGTGCTATACCAAGTTAGTATTTGAGTATCTCTGACCTCCAAACATTGGTACCGGTCGGTACTAAATTGTTGTTTTACTGGTACATAGTTCTAGGGACTTATTTACAAGGAAAATAAAACAAAGGGTAAAAGTTGAAAAATTTCCTAAGTTGGTAATTAATTATGGCAGAATGGTAGAAAACAATCAACCTTTTTTAGTGCTCCATTTTTTCAATACCATAAATTTGTTCTATTAACTATTAATTTGAAATAATTTAAATTATGTGTGCCAAAATGCAAGTATCTCTTGAAGATATAAATAAAAAATGCATTTGTCTTTTAGTTTGCTCATAATTGCTAATTTGTTGTCTCACTTCTCTCAAACTAGGTATAAGCAAGCCCCTTTTTGTTTCGAGGAGTTAATTTGGGTCCAACTCGTCACTATATCAGATATCCTATGCTGATGTAATTGAATTATACCCCAAGCAATTAGCTTTTATCATTGATCTAAGTTATGATACCAGTAATAATATTCTAATGTTTTCTACATTGTATGATTAGGTTAGGTTTCTATTTACCGATGAGGCATTTCTGTTCATAGCAGTACAAATATTTTATTCTTAATTTAGATGCATTTTGAAGTTTCTTTCCCTCTGATTCGAGGATTTCTGTTAAGGCACTTGTTTTTTTTAAGTACTTAGTTCTAAATAGGCATTGCTAGACATGATAATTTATTTATTTTATCTTGTAAAAGGCTTATGCTAATTTCAAAAATATTTTGGATGTATTTCATTTTATTTCTGAGTTAATGAAAATGACATTAAGCACCACTTATACAAAAAATTGGCAATATTATTTTTTATGATATAGACATACTTCTTACTAACAGAATTAATATTATTGCCTTTAGTTTTTGATTGAAAACATAATATTAATACTTCATTTTTATTTGGGAAAATTGGTATTGAGCCACTGATTTCATTGGATATATAACTTTGTAAAGGATTCTGTTTCACATATATTGAAATTGATATGAAAAATTATGACTAAATTATAAATAAAAAAAATGTGAAAATATAATTTCTAGCGCAATAAGCATTTAATTATTGGAGTTTTGTTCAAAGTAAAGGTTCTACGTATACTTCTTAGTTTAATAAAAAACTCTTAATAATTGAATCGCTCAATTTAGACTTAAATGAGTAAAATATGATCAAGATAAGGACTAATGACAAATGGATTTCTTTTGTTTTCAATGCTTCAACTTCTATAAATTGTTGACAGAACCCAGAGGTGATTAGAATTACTGAATTAGTATTAATTGTCTACGCTAACTCAATTTTGAGTTCATAAAACATTCGGATCCTCCGTTCTGAATTGACGCGAATATTAAAATTGATACAATTTGAAATTATTTTGCACGATCAAGTATCAATAAAATTAAACCATTAATTTTTAAAAAGAAATACAGCAAAAAAAAGTCCGTTTTGAATTGACGCGAACTTTTAATTTATATTTTATTGATTTAAAAAGGAAAACAAAAAAACAGAAAAAGGAAAAAAAAAAAAAACACCAAAAAATAGCACAAAAAAAAAAACTGGTCCGGACCCATACCCGCCCAAACCAATCCACGGACCCGGACTCGTGCTACCCCCAGACCTAGACCGTGCAACCCAGGGGCGGAGTCAGACTTTCAGACTATGGGAGTTAGACAAAAATGGAGGTCAAGTATATAAAAAATTTCTACTGTGAATGGAGGTCAAATGTACACTGTTCATAATATTTTACTCTTAACTATATAGAAAATATGGTATAAGTATAAAACATTAAAAATAAATGGGGGTCAATAGACCCTCATTGAAAGTGGCTCCGCCACTAGTGCAACCCCCGGACCTGTGCTACCCGGGGCTTGAGTCAGGCCGGGTAAAAATTTTGAAAACTCAACCCATGCTACCCTACCTGACCTACCCGCCTACCTGATCTACCGGCCGTGTCCGTGCCAACACCCGCCAGCCCGGGTTTGACCCCTATCCGCTCGGTCCGGTCCATTTTCAATACACTACTCAGAACAAAGGAGGAGGTTAAATTCTTATAAAATAGTGAATAGACTTGGTGTATGTATGGTATACTGCTTTGTTTTAAAGACATGACATGGTTTCCAGTGTATCATGTTCAGACCGGTTATAAAATAAGAGGGAGCAGAATACGGATGCACAAAATGTCATATTCAGCACTTAATACTATATTTTCGTTTATACCAAATTTGCTGTTAATAAATGTTGTACTATTTAATTCAATATTGATTATGTTATTAAATAAACATTGATTTATTTTATTATTATTTTATTTGACTAAAGTAAACGGTGCATATAATTGTTAACAATAGTAATTTATTTTATTTATTTTTTATTTTTACTTAAGAAAAATAAATATTAATTGTTTATGAAATAAAATATTTTCTATCAATCTAAATTAATGCATACAAATAAAATATGAAAATGTAAAAGTTCAAAAATTAAACATTTTATTTGACTTTTCTGAATTTATTAAGCTTTTTTATTATTTTATGAATAGTCTATTTAATTATTAAATTAGATAAATATTAATTTCATAAATAATACACTATAAATTTGATTGTTACCTTCCAAATATAATTATTATGAGTTTTGGAGTAGGTTATTTGACAAATTTAGTACAAGACGTGTTTCTGTTAAAAAAAATCTGAGTTTCTGATCCGATTCACCCGATTCCGATTTCATGATCAAATAACCAATTCCGATTCCGATTCCAATTTTCAGAACCATGTTGCAAAGTTTATCGGTCCGGTGGTAAAAAAGGCGTCGCTTTTGTCTCCTCGAAAAAGGGAGTTGTTGTTGAAAATTAATTCAAAATTATATTTAGATAATCTTTGCATATATTTAGTTTAGTTAGAAGCAGTTTTTAGACGTATAAAAACTGCATGAATTATTTTAGGCATTGGTTATTTTAAGCATAGTTATTTTAGGACTTGTTAGAGTAGTGGTTGGTTATTTTTAGCATGTTGTGTAGTGGGTGCTTAATTTAGGAAAGTTGTGGGTGGTTATTTTAAGAACATTGTATTGCTTTAAATACTGCAGAACTCTATGTAATTGAGTAAGAGAGAAAGGAAATAAAGCATTGTTTCTATTCAGAAAAATATTATTCTCTCTTCAATCATTTGCATACTGACACAAAGCAGTGCAGTATTGCTGAGTTTATCCCAACAGTTGTTGCAACGGCTGAGCAAGCTCAAGGAAGTCGCAGCAGAAGCTAAGAACTTCCGTGATTTACTGAGGGGCCTCATGCAAGTTGCAGCTGAAGCCAAGATCGGAAGCAAAGATGGCATAGCCAGTAACAGTCGTTCTGACACCACCTTGCTCCTTACTGACAAAGTTTTTGGTCGCGATGAATATCGTGATGAAATAATTAACTTTTTGTGGAATGATGGAGATAATTACTCGGTTGTTGTGGTAACTGGCATGGGAGGTGCTGGTAAGACTACGCTTGCACAGTATGTTTATAACAATGAAAAGATAAATAAATTTGGTGTCAAAATGTGGCTTTGCTTATCCCGAAACTTGGATATCAACAAGCGCAGAAAAGAGTTGATTGAGTGTGCCTCGGGAAAGGAATGCCCCAATCTACACAATTTAGATGCTCTACAAAACAAGCTCATGGAAACTTTATCTCAATCTGACAGCGTCATAGTTGTACTTGATGATGTTTGGTATGATAATAATAATAATAGGGTAGCTGAAGAGCATCAATATATGGGAGAACCTCTTAAAACCATTTATTAAATTTGCTTCTCAAGGAGGAACATGTAAAATTATTGTAACTAGTCGCTCATCAAGGTTGTTTCCTAATGCATTAAAACCAAAAAAGGTTATTGACTTGCGCGATTTCGCAATTGATGAATTCAAATCACTTCTAAGTTACCGTGCAATGGTTGGTTTGCAAATTCCCGATGAACAATTGAAGAAAGATTTGAGTAAAATTGTGGACCAGATTGCTGAAAAAATGAGTAAATCCCCTTTGGCTGCTAAGGTTATTGGTAACCAGCTACGTGAGCGGTCAAATATCAGGTTCTGGAAAGCTACACTAGAAAATGTCAACTTGAGCGACATAAGAGAGATTTTGTTATGGAGCTTTCACCGCTTGGATGTGCAATTACAACGGTGTTTTTTATTTTGTAGTGCTTTCCCCGAAGGGGCAAAATTTATTTCAGTGGGACTTGTGCGTTATTGGGTAGCACTTGATTTTATTCAGCCCTCAAATGATCATAAAAATGTTGAAGATATAGGTTTGGAATATTTTCAAATAATGGTAGCTAACTCTATTTTTCAGTTGGTGGATAAAAGATATATCATGCATGATCTCTTTCGCGATCTTGCAGAAAATATCTCTGGCGAAGAATGTTTTAGGGCAACAAATGCTGAGAGAGAAATCCGTTCAACAGTGCAGCATGTATATCTGAAAGTCAACAAAGAAAATCTAAAAAAAATTCTATCTAGTATGTCTCATTTAAGTAACCTGCACACCCTCCTCTTGGATATCCCATTTATTGATGATATTAGTGAATTTTTTTCAAAGATATCTACAAATTGTAGAAACTTGAGGGTATTAGATGTGGCATCTATGGGCTATAAAACACTGCCAAAAGTTGTAGGAAATTTGAAGAACCTCCGATTGCTAGGTATTCGGATGAGTTCAATTGAGGAGTTACCAGATTCGGTATTGCAGCTCTACCATCTTCAATTTTTATTTTTACCCTCATCTGTAAAGACTCTTCCAACAAAGTTGAGTAACTTGATCAAGCTGCGATGCATGCATATGGCTAACCGTGATGGTGTCTGGGCCAACAAATTGCTCCAGTACCTTACCTAGGCAAATTAACTTCACTCCAATATTTGGATGAATTCCATCTGAGAAAAAAGGAAGGATATGAGTTGCATCAACTGGGACCTTTGAAGGAGATTGGTGGTTCTCTAAGAATTAAAAATCTACACAATGTTAGAAATAAATATGAAGCTGTTAAGGCAATGCTCATGGATAAACCCAAACTTAAAAGAATTGAGTTGGTGTGGGATGAGTCAGCTGAAAATGGATCAGAATTAGAGGTCATTGAGGCCCTGCGACCATCAGCAAAGCTGGAAGGGCTTTCAATTGTTCAATATAGGGGGTCGACATATCCAACTTGGTTGCAAGAAGATTGTTTTACATATAATGTAAAAAATGTCGAGCTTTACAGTTGTAATGGTCTGACAATTATTCCTCGGAATTTTCAACAATTCTCTCATTGCTCAGTACTCATTCTTCAACATTTAGATGCTTTGAGAGAACGGGCGACTTTACCAGAAAGCCTAACTACCTTAACAATCATTAAATGCCCGTGTTTGATTTTTGTATGTGAGAATGAGCTGTCGGTGGATGAAAACCAGAGCATAATGGAAAGAAGATTTTTGCGTTATGGTATTAGACTTTTCAAAGATATACTTCATCATGAACTCAAAAGCTTTGAGCAAACAGGTTCAAAGGAAAACTGTGCAGAGCAGCTTCAAATTATGGAAAATGCTGCACGAGATGATGCACCAATTTTCCCAATAAATTTCAATGTAAATACAGCTTGGTGGTGTTGTCATCAACAACAGATGAACTTTATTTTCTGATGCAACACTCGAGTAAATAAATTGAAATTACCCTCCAGACTTCGCATTCTTTCTCTTGGCTATTGTTGTGTATCTGATGGAGTGTTATTGGAATGCCTATGTGGAATGACCGCTCTTGAGAAACTATACCTAGAGGGCATCATGACAATAATCACACTTCCACCAACACAAGTCTTGAAGCCTCTCCAGAGCCTCCGAGTTCTAGAGATTAAAGATTGCTGGTATCTGAGTTCACTCGGTGGTTTGCATGCACTCCCTCATCTCGAGAGTTTTCTACTATCTGGCAGTTGGTGTTTAGAGATGGAAAGTGGTTATACCTCCAGAAAGCTGCCCCCCACTCTCCAGTACTTGTCCATTAAAGCTTGCGAAGTTTCTCAGGATATTTTTAACAGTGATCTTCCATGCCTTCAGAATGTTGTAATTGATAATTACCACACCCCTGTTGAAATTAAGCAGCACCGAAGGCCTAGCCCTTTAATTAGTTCTTGGAATATTCAAGGAGCGAAGTTGGAATTATTCTAGAAATTTATAGAGATTAGAGTATAATCTAGAAAGTGTCTTAAGTTGGTTAAATGAGCATGTACAATCTAGAGAAATCATCAAACCGACTTATTATGGCAGTAGAATATTCTAGATATTACTATTGCATTGTAATATTTTATAATTTATCAAAGTCGGTAGTTATAGTCCAGAAAACTCCAAACCAACAATAGTATGATATAAATAGGTATGAAGGTGTGTCCGTGATGAGTGAATGATAGAATCAGAGATTAGATAGCATAGTGAGGCGTGAGTTATCAGAGACTTGTAATCAAAGCTTGTACTCCTCTTGAATAATAAAAATTATATTATAAACTCCTCTCTTCTCTTCCAATACCTTCCACAATCCATATTCATTATTTCCAACAACCCCACAGTGCCTATCATTTTGTCAGCTAACCTTACTTAAATCATTGGCGCTTGACAAGTGCCATGGTCTTGTCTCCATTCAGGGCTTAGAATCGCATCCTTTCATTAATTTTCTTCACCTAATTGAACTTCCAAATCTTGATGTAGAATCCGTAGTGAAGTCTTGGCAAGGTTACCAAGAACTGGCTATCAGTAGCTCGGAGATGTTGAACAAATTTCTATTATCCCAAGATTTTTTTCCACCAAGAACTTTGGTTATAAAATTTTGTCAAGAAGAAGTGATATCGTTTAAGAAATCTGACCACCTTCAATCTATCAAGACACTTGCATTTTTAAGTTGCAGAACATCGAGGTTTCCAGAAACTTTGAGTGAATTCTCTACCCTCGAGGCTATATATTTTATAGATTGCCAAAACATATCAGGGTTGCCAGAGCTGCCAAGTTCAGTGCAATTCATTAAAATAAGTTGTTGTCCAGTGTTAAGCCAAAGATGTCAACCAAAAGGTGTAGACTGGCACAAGATTCAAAACATAGAAGATAAGTGGATTGACTGATTCCAGACGGACATCAACCTTTGTCCCCGGCTCTTCTTGCAACAGGTAATACATAATTCCTCTCTTATCTCTATGTTTTGTATGTTTCTTTCTGGGTTTTTCTTTTTCGTTCTTTCTTTTCTTTGTTTTTATTATTCTATATTTTTTGCATGATATTTGACTAATATAAGCATCATTGGAGTTACAGAACTTTTCGAGCAATAGTATTAATATTATTAGGTACATACGTACTCGGGATCATTTACTGATAAATTTTGTATTCTACGATAATTTGAGCACGCTTTTGTTTGGTTGTGTCAAGAATAATAGAAATAACTCAGACCACAAAATTCTCAAGAAATCTCCCTTGCCTCTCTATTTTTATTTCTTTGGTTTTTGACAAACTTGTACACACTGTCCTACTTTTTATTTATACAGCTAGAAACGTTTTTGTATATCAATCAAATCATGCTAAACATGGGAACTTATAAATGAAAAATAATTTTCAACTATCTATGGCTGATTTCGATCACTAGATGAGTATAAGATTTCTTCCTTGAAATTATTCTTTCCTTCTTCGAGTAGATACAAATCTTCCTTGAATCCGAGTGTAATCTTAACAGGCTGATATGACTAAATTAGCTTGTAATCTTTGTGAGGCATTCCTATATGTGCATGTCATATTAGATTAATTATAATTTCATAATTAAAGTAAAATATAAAGAATAAATTAAAGCGCATGCATGAAGTTTTGGTTGTGTCCTAAATGCAAAAACACTAATTTAACTCGATAACTATCTAATATATCTATTCGGCTCTCCTTTTTTATGATGCTTTTGGTAGAATGTTTTATTTATAAACAAATTGAATTTTATTATAGTATTCAATGGAAAAAATCAAAACTTATTTTCAAATTGGTCCTCGGTTAGTGATATATTCCAAAATGTTAATGACCTGCTAAATGCACAAAGAGATGCTTTCTTGGTGATGTCTAGTGCAGTATGCTGGTGCATTTGGAAACACAGAAATAAAATCTGTTTTTCAGCAGTACAGTTTAATAGATATGTCATTTTACTAATATTGTCTTTATCGAATTACTGGTTAGGAAATGTCAAAGAAACAATCAAGGTTGACATGGCAAAGTGGGGTCTGTCAGAGAGTAATGCAATCACCTATGAAGAAACAGTTGAATAGAAGGTAAGCTGTCAGAGAGTGCGAGAGAAGAATTAATGTATTGGCTTGATTAATTTGTGTATGAAATGGTAAGAGAGTGTAAGAGAGAGTGTTAATGTTTTTTTCAATTTTCTTGTATCGTAAAGACTTTGTTATAGTGATTTTTGCACTGTGCTTCCGTGGTTTTTTTCCGTAAGGGTTTCCACGTAAAATCTTGTGTTACTTTTTTATTTTCTTGTGCTTGATTGCTTGTTATTATTGGTTTCATGTATGTCTTCCATATTTCTCCATTTTGTTGGTTATTAGTATATGCCCATGAAGTGTTTGACGAAATTACTCAGTTAACAATTCCGCAACCATCCTCAACTCAAGTTTATGAAGTGATGAACTTCTGCTATAATAATTTCCCAATGAGTGATGCATTTAACTTTGTAAAAAGTTTGGAAGTTTTTGTTGTGTTCTGGGCTTAGGGTTTAGGGTTTAGGGTTTAGAGCATTGCTGCCGGGGTAGAGATGGAAAAAGATTTGGAAATGAAGGTGAAGGGTGTTCTGGCCATCTAAAGCCCAAGGGAAAGATGACATGCTTTTGGAGATTGATGACAGAGTTATCTATGGAATACAAAACACACATTAAAATCATAAGTTGGAACGTGAGAGGGTTGAATGAAAAGGAAAAGTGATTAGCGGTTAGGCAAACATTCTTTTTTGAAAAACCCGATATGATATGTTTGCAAGAGACTAAATTGGATGAAATTACTGATACCATGAAAAAGGAGATATGTGGTAGGAGATTAGGAGAGTCAGTGTTTTTAAAAGCACAGCACACTAGAGGGGGCATTATTATTGCTTGGAGGGAGAGAAGGTACTGTTATATCAACCACATTGAGCATGTATATTGTCTTTCAGTTAGAGTGCAAGATACTTTCACGGGTGTTGAGTTGATGTTGACTGGTGTCTATGGACCATCCAGGTCGAGTTTGAGACAAGATTTTTTCAATGATCTAAGAGAGGCAAGGCCAGCTGATGATTGCCCATGGCTGGTTTGTGGAGATTTTAACATAACCCTACACTGTCATGAAAGGAACAGGATATCATCGGATTGGAGAGGACCCTTGCAATTTTCGGGTCTTATAAGTGAAATTGAATTAATGGAGCTTCCCATGCAAGGGAGAAGGTTTACATGGAGTAATGCGAGAGAAAACCCATCGATGGCCAAATTAGATCACTTTTTGCTGTCTACAAATTGGAGCTTGCTATTTCCAGATTCTACTCAAAAGACAATTCCAAATTCTTCTTCAGACCACTATCCGATCAGCTATCAAGCAACTACCGGTTTCAAAAAAACCAGTATGTTTCGAATTGAAAATTTCTGGCTTCAATCGGAGCAATTCAAAGAGTTTGTAAAGATGGAATGGACCGAGATGCCGACAGCACATAGGCCTCTTCAATTGCATGAAAAAATTGGTTCTATTCAAAAGAAAATAACATCTTGGACAAGGCAGAGAATAGGTAACATTAGAAAACAATTGACAATGTGTAGAGATTTTTTTGGGTGGATAGATGAAGTCCAGGAAATAAGAGCTATAACTGATCTGGAAAAATTGGTAAGGGCAATTTTAAAACGAAGATATACTGAATTATAGGATTTGGAAGAGAGAATGTGGAGACAACGAGCTAAAATCCGATGGGAATTAGAAGGAGATAAGAATTCAAAATTTTTTCATGCGTATGCATCAACAACACGAAGGAATAACTTCATTGGTCATATTGAGTATAATGGCATCATGTGCGCAAATCAAAAGATGAAAGCAAAGGCATTTTTTCATTATTATGCAAACTTAATGGGCAAAGATCAAGAGAGCTGCACCGATTTTGAATGGTCAAATTTGTACACGGAGACACATGATTTATCAACATTGATAAGACCAATTGAATCAGAAGAGGTGCTTAAAGTTATTATGCAATGGCCGAGAAATAAAAGCCCAGGTCCAGAGGGGTTAACGGGTGAATTTTACAAGACTTTTGCTCAAGTCCTACTACCCGATATTATGGCAGTTTTCAATGAGGTGACTCGTATGGGTTCCAGTCTATCTCCTCTCAATACCTCTTATGTGACACTTATACCAAAAAAAGAGAATTCATCCAAACCACAAGACTTTCGCCCAATAAGTCTTGTACATGGCATCCAAAAAATTCTGTCTAAAGTGCTTGCAAACCGATTACAACAGCACATTGAAAATCTTTTATGCACAAATCAGACCGGTTTCATTCAAGGGAGGCAAATTACAGAAGGTTTTGTGTATGCACAAGAGATTTTGCATTTTTCGAAGAGCAAAAACATACCGCTAGCATTGTTCAAAGCGGATATTCATAAAGCTTTTGATACACTAGGCTGGAATTTTATAATAAAGGTCATGGCAAGCTTGGGCTTTCCAGTAACATGGCAGAATTGGATCATGAATTTCATAAATTATGGTAAATGAATTGTTGGGAAAAAAAATCATATTGAGACAAGGAGTGCATCAAGGTGATCCTTTATCTCCCTTTTTGTTCATTCTAGCCATGGACTTCTTGCCACGATGGTTAGCAAAACTAGTCTCAATAGGAGCGATAAAAATGCCATTAGAAGGAATGAAACCCTGTCTCCTGTATGCAGATGATGCTCTATTTTTTATCAAGCCAGAAATTCAGCAAATTCAGATCTTAAAGATTGTGTTTTTGACATTTGCAACCTTGTCGGGCCTAAATGTGAGTTTGGAAAAATCTGAATTGCTTGTGCAAGGAGATGAACAGCTTGTCCCGCAGCTCTTGACGGTTATGGGATGTCGTAGAGGTCAGTTTCCTTTTACGTACCTTGGTCTGCTATTATCCATGAGTCGGTTGCCAAGGAGGGCTTATTTATCACTCATACAAAGAGTGAATGCAAGATTATCTGGATGGGCGGCAAAACTTCTGAACATGGCGGGCAGGGTTGTTTTGATAAATGCAGTTCTAACTTCTATTCCAATATACTATATGTCGGTTTTCAAATTGCCAGTCTGGGTCACAACAGAAATTGACAAGATTAGAAGACGTTTTTTGTGGCATGGTGCATCTGGGGGAGATAGAAAAATACATCTGGTAAACTGGGGCCTTGTTTGTACACCGAAGAAGCTTGGCGGTATGGGAGTGCTAGATTTGAATGCTCTTAATCAAGCACTGTTATCAAAGTGGATTTGACAATGGTCCAAACAAGAAGAAAAACTTTGGAAAACGATAATTAAAGCTCTCTACATGCAGCAAAGCAATGCCCTTTATGAATCACACTTCTTTAAAAGCCAATTGAAAGGAACATTGTAATTTTGTCATTGCTTTATGGTCAGAAAAATAGGAGATGGTAGCACGATTAATTTCTGGGATGAAGATTGGGGAGAGCAGATTTTAAAAGAAAGATTCAGGGCTTTATACACTTTTGCATGGTGCAAAGACATATCAGTGAAGCAAGTAGTGTGTACTCAAAATATTGGTAGCTTGTTCAGACCAGTAACTACACATCAAGCAATCTCTGAATTGCAAATTCTGATCCAAATTGTGCTGCAAGCAAGAATGACAGCATCTCAAGGTTTACTTGATGATGCAATATGGAAGGGACAATCCACTGGCATGTTCTCGGTTAGGTATGCATATTTTTTGCTAAAAGATGGACATCGAGGAAGAAGTCCTTTGCATAGATTATGGAAGCTAACAGCACCACCTCGTTTCAAAATCTTCAGATGGCTACTTCTATTAAACAGGGTATTAACCACTGAAAATCTTAACAGGAGAGGTTTTAATTTTGTCAGTATTTGCTACTTATGCCGAGTAGAACAGGAGACCACAATACACCTGTTTAGAGATTGTATAATTGCAAGACAGGTATACAATCGGGTCCTCAATTCAGACATGCTGCATTGCAGTACGCAACTGTTCCATGACGTGGATTATGCAACTTTGCTGATTGATAGAAGTAAGCCGAAGGAACTCAGAGAATTAGTGCTCATCACTTTGTTTATACTGTGGAGGGAGCGTTGTACAAGATTGTTCAGAGAGCATTCAAAGTCGGTTGAAGAATTGACGGAAGAAGTGAAAACCCAGTGGAATTATACAAATCAAAGAAGATTGAGATGATTAAGAAGATCATCATGTTTCTGTTATGTTCTAGGTTTTTTTTATTTTTTTTTTCATTTTTTTTGGCAATGTATATCCATCAGAAGGTTATTTCTCACAACCCTCAACAAACAATGTAACCAATTGCGGTTAATAAAATAGGAGCACGACTCCTATTCTTACTCAAAAAAAAACACACAAACTTTTGAGATGTTGGCTGGTTGTTTGCTATAATGTAGTTGTTAATAAATAGATATAGTGGGCTAAACTGAGTTTATATGGATAGAACCCCGATGAAAACTGTGGGTTGAGATGGATCAGTCCAATAAAAGCTCCTTACCATACCACGCAGTGGAACCGGCCAAGTCGATATTTGCGGTGAAGGCATCGATCAAGCACACCATAGAAGCCGAGGGGATACCATGCACATACATGTCAACCAACTATTTCGCCGGCGTTGACATTCCGACTTTGGATCAACTTATGATGCCTAGAGATGCTAATAAGGTTATTATCTTAGGAGATGGAAGAAGAGACCTTGAAGCAGATCAAAGGTTCTTTGTTTGTTTAACTTAAAACAAAGAGAAACATTATCTTGTGTCAGGTAAACTTGGAAGACACCAATGTATAAATAGAACTTTTAAGGAAAGAAAATTCTATAATAATATATGAGAGATGCAGTTTATAAAGAAAATAATTAATGGAAGGTAAATTTGTCTTTATATTGAAATATTTAGATAATGTTGTGTTAATAAAAAGATTAGTTTTAAAATTGTCCCCTTCCCTTGACATGTGTTACTAAAGATGAAAGATTTTTTTTTCAATCTTATCATCTTATCATCTGATTCTCATATTCTAAAGTAAATCTATATACTTTATATATAAAGAGAGAGAAGTTGAGCCATATGATCATACTTGCATTATGTTCAAGGCAATCAGATTGATGAATTTCATTTCTCAATACGACTTCGAGATCATCTTCATCACCCAAAAATCACTGAGGAACTAACTTTTAACTCGAACATTAAAATGCTAACAATCAATCATTTTATTTGCAATGTTTCAAGTGTTACTACAAAGAGATCATTCCATATGTTAGGTAAACCCGGAAGGCAGCAATGCATGCAATCCTCATGCTTCTTACCACCTGTAGTAGAAGGATGCGCATCAGCTCTAAACACACTCATGCTTGTTATATCTAGTATATGAAATCTCGATCCCTTGAGCTCCTTGAACAAATGTTGGTTTACTAAGCGAGACTCAATATTTGTACCGTTTCTCTCCACTGAGAAAAGTTCTCCCACCTAAATATAACACAACTCGGATTTAGCAAGTATTAAAAGGAAAATAATGGGGAATTTCACGTGTACCCCTCAAAACCCTTCAAAATTACGTATTCCCCTCTAAAATTTATAATATAATTTTTCTTTTGTTACACATGCTACATTTAAATGAGTTCTTTAATAAAGGGTAAAATGGGGTGTATATATATATTTCTTAGGCATATTGCATATTTTTTTAATAAAAGGTAAAATGGGTACTTTATAAATTTAAAATGAGTTTTAATAGAAAAGACAATAAATTGTGAGTTTTTGAAATTTAGAAGGGTAAAATTGATATTATGAATTTTAAAAGTGGAAATACGTAATTTTGAGTGTCTTCACTGGTATACATGAAATTCTCCCTTAAAATAATAACAAATGAAGTGGTGCTGGCAGTGGTCGTGGTGTCAATGATGATGATGATGATGGTGTCATGATCATGAAAATAGGCATACTGTGCCAGTAGGGTTTTGTGATCTATATGATATACCAACTTTACTGTACCATTTCATTTTGGTGGTGCTGGTACATGGCGTCTAAAAATCCCAGTATACCTGCCAGCATATTAATAGGAAATTTAACAGAAAAAAATAAACCTCATCAATTGATTGCGTACGAAATGCCTTGGTGATTGCGTATTAAAAAAATAAACCCAGTATACCTGCCAGCATATTAAAAAATGCCGGCATGAACCACCAGCATTCCAATCTCCGCCTTCAAAATGCCTTGGTGATTGCGTACGAAAGAACAATAATCTCTCCGGGCCCATCAAATTCTCTATATACCTCGACTGTACCAAAACAATACTTGATGAAAGCACATCCTTAGATGTAAAAAAATACCAAACCAAACTAGATGAAACCACCAGATTTAGCATGTTTTTTAGAAATTAAAAATTCAAATCTTCGGGAAAAATATTAAAAATTCATCTAGAAATTAAAAATTCAAACTAGATGAAACCACCAGATTTAGCATGTATGTAAAAGTCCCCCTTATATATAATATAATAATTTTAAAAGGGCTTTAATGTAAAATTCCATAATCAAAATTGCAGCTTCATTCCATTAAATCAGTTTCCTTATTAGCCCTCCATTTATTCAAATCCTAATTCTGCCCCTGAATCGGCATGCTAGGTAATTATACCAGGTAAGGTACTGTCATCCTTCAAATATTATTTCAGTTTCTAATATGGTTCAACTTACCTACCATATCGTACGAACAGATAGGTGCGATGGTACGCCAGAGTGAGATTGTATCTCACCCTTGTCAGCACCTGCCGACCTACATTTCTCACTACTTGCTCTTTTAAGCATGCAAACCAGAGAGAGATACATGTTTGTATTCAACGAATCACCCACAAAACCTACAACAGCAAGAAAAAGGTTTAAATACAATCCATGGACTCTAAGAGTTCATGGGTTTTTAATTTTAAGTTCGTTTGTTCCCGTAAATATATTTCAAAAGGCCCGCTCTTTCCAAATTGTTTATTGTTACAAATAAAGTAATAAATTTACTACAGAATTGAAGAAATAGGTACCTCTAGTAACATTACAAAATTAAAATATAATGATCAAGTTTAATTCTTTTTGAAATCTCAATCTGATTTTGAAGCAATTAAATAGGTTGATGAAACCCATCAAATTGTCACCCCGATGCTTGTATAACACCAATCACATCATTTCACCTTTATAATCAATAATCCACAACACTCACATTTCCCAATTATACCGTAAACTTAACAAACCCAATTCCTAAACTAAAAGATTTTATCGGTTCTAAATTTTATGTTCATTCGTTCCCGCGAATATATTTAAAACAACCCGCTCTTTCCAAATTGCTTATTGTTGCAAAAAAAGTAATATATTTTTATCGCAGCATTGAAGAACTTTCTCAAGCTTTTCAACATAATATTAGTGAAATTGACATTACAAAATTAAATTATTATGATAAAGTACAATTCTTTTTGAAATATCAATCGAGTTTATCAGATATCCAGATTTTGAAGCAATCAAATAAGTTGATGAAACCAAAAAACATCAAATTTTAACACAAATGCTTCTAAATACATCGTTTTTCAAATTAAACCTTACCAATATTTGTATTTCGATAGCGCTCCAGGAAAGAAACCGGGTAAGCGAGAGGGAGATCACATCCAGACGGTTGCCAGCGCCAACGGAGCAGATCCTGGCCGTTGGATTTCTCATTGGCAATGCAATTCCACCCTTTGTATATCTCCTTGGTATTCTGGTCATACCTCGGCTTAATCGGATCCGGGTTGAAAACCAATTTGCCCTCGGAATAGCTGCACGGGGCGGTGTGACGAACGAGTGGTGGTGATAGATCCGGTGACCGGGCGGTGAAGAGAAAGAGGAGAAAGAGGTAGGGCGAGATTGCGGCGCCTTATGGCAAGCTTAAGCGCCATGAGAGATCTAGCACTGACTGGGTTCGCAGTTCAAAAGGGGATGGTCCGATTGGGAATTTGGACAAAATTCGGTCCGATGCTCCATTATAACCGTTCGATTGGAGCCAAGATTTACGTGCACGATTCTTAAAGTTAAATTCACGAATTTTGAGGAAAACTGAACGTCATAGTTGACATCCGATCGAATTTGGTCCGACTGCAATTGGACTCCATCACAATTCCACTGAGGAGATGATCGAATTTCGTACCTGTTTAGAAGAGAAGGGATGTTTTGAGATTCGTGTCAGATTGAAACGGACGAGTCAGATCTCATTCTACACGGTAAGGTATTGTACTGGATAGAATTCCATTCATTCTTCTCCGGTACTGTTTGGGATTTAGTATACCCTCTATATTGTAGATAACTTTTCAAGAGTGAGTCTATGGTACTATGCATATTACGATTTGTTACAGTGCTACGGCTCTGTATTTGGGTTTTCAAATTCTAACGGTCGATCCGAACCGTTCATCTTGTTCTCCATATTAATATGTGTTTGGAGATCAAATTTTACATTTTTTGCAATTTTTTTACTATTTTTTTAGATTTATTGAAAATCACTGTTTTTGGATGGTCTAGAATTTTCAGATCAAGTGCTTTTCTAAATATCTAAAAAAATAGTAATTTTTTTTTTAAAATGTAAAATTTGGTCTCCAAACACATATTAATATGGAGAACAAGATGAACGGTTCGGATCGACCGTTAGGGTTTGAAAACTCAAATATAGAGCCGTAGCACGGTAACAACCCGTGATATGCATAGTACCATAGACTCACTCACTTTTCAATATTGTAGATAACTTTAAACTTTTCAATACCTTTTAACCTTTTTTTATTAATATTGTTTTTGTCAGCACAGTAAGAAGCGGATCTTGAGGTTAATTAGGTTAAGTTTTATTAATATTGTAGCTAACTTTTTTTTATTAATTTGGGTGGCTAAACCACGAATTAAAAATTATAAAAGTAATCATTAGAATTGAAAATACTTCTCATATTAGAAGTAACAAATATTTATTTCATTTAACTCAGAACAAATTCAGGGGCAAGTACAAAATAGTATTTTGAGTATATCAATTAGTTTAGTTTAGTGCATAACTTCAAATAAAACCTTCATTAATTAAAACAATGGAGAAAGACACACAATAAATATGTAGCATTATTTTCAACTATATTATGACAACCATGCCCTCTAAGATAATTAAAAAGGAAGAATTTGTTTTACAATCAATTACTATAATTTGACAAATTATGTCAATAAAAAAATAGAAAAGAAATGGACCAATTAGTGGGCTCTCTTGTGGCTCAAATTATCAAATTATGTCCTTGGAAGTTGGATTAGGCACCCGTTTTTTAATACACCATGAGCATATATACGCCACAAAAAAAAAAAAAAAAAGTCTCCTTCATTTGCCAAGTAAACTGGTTCTGGACCTTGATTGCAATATCATCTCTGATTTTCTACAATTTGGAATATAATAATAATAATTAAACTGTGAACATGGATTAGCGTATAAGCAACTAAACATTGAACAAAATCACAAAATTTCAATCGACAAAAGCACCATAGATTGGCATTGTACATGCACTAAAGCAATGGATTTGGTTGCTAGTTACATTATCTTGGTAATTAAAATACCAATAAATCATGGTCTCCCTGGTTATATAATAATTAAGTTTTTTGTGGTTATTTAAAATAAAAATACACTGTTGGTTGATTGGAAGCGATTCGTAGACAAATAATTGACTATACACAAAAATATTGATTCTTAATTTGTACATAACACTATAGTATAAAAATACAAATTCTATAAGAATATGTAAAATATTATATATGAAACATACATATATTGAGTTCAAAATATTATATATAAATTCGATTCTTAGTTTGTATATAACATACATATACTGAGGTCAAAATATTATATATGAAACATACATATACTGAGTTCAGGCCTGACAGATAGACCTTATCTCAGAGCATATTTTCTCATTTCTCAAATATCAAATTTTCATTTCTAAAAAATCAAATAATTATTGTTATTCATTTAGAAAAATCAAAATAGATAGAGAAAATTTCTCTATCAGAGTTAAATTGTCATAATTACCAAATTTTTTTAGCTAGTTACATGATCCTTTTTTATATAGTTGTATCTACTTATTAGCTAATCCAACTAATAGATTTGGCCTTACAAAATTTCTAGGATTTCACAGCAAATCAGGTAGCTGATACCAATACAGATAAGGTGTTGACTCTGATATTGAGCAGGGGATGACAGGTGATGAGGAACAGGGGAGAATAACATAATGTTTTATTTCATGCAGTTGTAATAATAAATTTAATGTAATTTCCCATGTATTCACAATATACAAATACAATGAAATGGCCTGAACAAAGTTTGCTCAGGTTATAGACTTACCCAATAGTAATTAACTACATATCGGTGTTTACTTGCCAAAAAAAAATATATATATATATATTAAAAAAGATTGATTGTTGTTTCCTTTGTTTTCATTTCGAACAGAATTTTTAGATAGATTGTTGTGGTTTTGCTGTTTGACAGTTGTAAAATGATGTTGGTTATAAATTGTAATACAAATGATAAGAGTTAATTGCACCCTTTGAATTGTGATTGGGTGCAAATCATGATGATAACCCACCGTTAATTATTCCAAAAGGCACTTTTAATTATTATCAATTTGTTTTGGATCAGTTTGCATGTTAGCTCGTCCGGAAGTATAATTTCGGTTGCGAAATGGACTAGAGAGAGAAGAATTATTTGGGCTTTTTGGAAACTAAATAAATATTAGTGGGTTGTTAGCAACTAAAATAATATTAGCTTAGAGAAATATTCTTATAATATATTTTATATGTTGATAATTACTATTCTATATTCTATATTTGTTTATAAAACAATTGAGTCGTTACACGTATCCTTCCAGGTACCTGACCCAACACAATTAAACTGACGTTCCAGATTTACTTTCAGCTGGTGCTTGCTTGAGATGGCACAGGGGCAGCATTATTTGTGCTTTAAGATTCGTACCAAGTTATATATAAAAAATAAAAAATTTGAGCTGTCCGATTCAATTATACTCAGTCCGGTAACCTTCGGATATTAATGAAATGATGTGATTTCAAACCCCTAATGGAGAAAAGATGAGGCCACAGTTGAAAAGCACCGATGATTTAACCATTTTGGAGGAATGGAAGATCGTTGTTGAAAATAGCCTGAGCAACTGTGCAAAATCTAAGAATAAAAGACTGCAGAGTGGAAGGCAACGGTGTATTTTAATTTTGAATGAAATAAAGATCGATGTCGCTTCCAAGGTAGCAGATGCTATTGTTCACCAGCTTGCTTATAACTGGTGCTGTCACCCACATAAGCCCGGCGAGTGCTGCTGCTTTGCAATCGGCATGTAACCATAGAAGGAAAAATCAGAATTAGAATCGAGATCGGTCTTTTGACCGTGTAATTGGAATTGGTGAATCGGTCGGAATCGGCCGAATCAAGTTGAAAAATTGGATTTTTTTTTATAGAAGCTTATTTTATAATAAAAAATAGAAAAAAACTTAACTTATAAATAATTTCTTTTTAGACAAATGATTACAATCAAATGATACACTAATACAATATAATACAAGCATTACAACTAAAAACACATTATTTCACTGTCAAAAAACTATGTCGTGCTGATTGTATCACTTCATCATCATATATATTATGATATAAAGGGGGGTATTATTGTCCATAACCAAAAAAGTTGGTTATGTTTCATTTAGTACAAATTACAACAAAAGTTATGTTTCATGTATTATGATTGAATGTACTGGATATAGTACAAATTACAACGTTATATACATGTAGTTATGTTTCAAACAACAAAAATTAGTTTTGTGTGGTGGTAGTTAGTTTGATTGATATTCATGAGGTCCCAGGTTCAATTCACGTCACTTGAAATCTTTTTGGAGGAAGGTATATATGCATTTCAGCTGAAGTTAGACTTGAATTGGACCGTTTCGGTTGAATCGGACTATTTTGGCCAAAATTTGACCAGAATTGGACGAAAAAAACACTAATCATGTGAATTAGCCTGAAATCGGATCGATACAGTTCGATTTTGTGCCATAATGGCCGATTTTTCCTTCTATGCATGTAACTTAATTGAGCAACTGATTTTTTTTTATTAAATTTCAGCTATTTGAGAGACAAAAATAAATTAAGTGGGTCTGTCTGTGGATTCAGAAATTGGAGAGAGAACGGAAAATACGTAATTTCCAAGTTTTTGAAGGGTATACATGAAATTCCCCCAAAATTTAATATGTGGGATCAGTGCATTAAATGAGTAATTAACAAACTCACTTAAAGTTACTAAGACAAGATTAATTAAGAGGTCTATTTTAAGAATTATTTGACTAGCACAGCATGCTCAACAGTTTAAGAATAGAAATTGTGATGATAATGAAGATAAACATGGATATTTAATTTTGTCAGAACATAATGTAGAGCCTAATAAAGCTTACATATATAAAGAAAGGCCTGTTGGGCCGCCCATATGCCTTTGAATATAAGATGACGATATAGCTTCATTCCTCTATCACTTGAATGAGTAATGAAATAACTTCCACGTTGTATCAAATTTGATAAATTTTTTATCTAAATTGTAAAAGCATGTCTACAATTTTTTTTAAACAAATATTTTATTAATTAGTGTTAATAAATTTCTCCATGAATTCACAAACCCACAATTGTCGCCTCCTTCATTGGTCCCTCTCTCGGCAACTGCCGCAGCCACCATCCCTGCACTTCTTCATGGCAATAGCACTTCAAGGCCTACAACGCTGCTGATCGCATGTCAGAAATGGCACGCGCAAAGCAATTTGGGGAAGACCATTGAGGAGAAGTGTGTGTGTGGTGGGGGGGGAGGGGGGGTGACGCGTGGGCTCCAGCTGAAGACATGCCTAACGACCATACCAGTTTGCTGAAAAACAGTTTTAAAGAAAATAATTAAGTAAGGGTAAAATTGTCCATATATTAAAGTATTTAGATTATATTTGTTAGTAAAAACAGGAGTAGTGTTAAATTGCCCTCTCCTCCCTCCTCTAAATTGGAAACACCTTGCTCCAATATCCTCATTGCTTACTCACGCCAATCATCTTTGAACAAAAATGCGAAATTAAATTCAAATTGAGAACATGAAATCTGACAAAATGAAACAATTCAGATAAATAGTTTTTTTGAAGGTCAGCTTGGCATGAGGAGATAGGAATAACTTTAAAAGGAGAGGTTTTGTTATGTGTTTCAATGGTCAAAGGGGCTTTCAGGACAAAATGGAGGGGAAGAGTTTGGTTGAACCTCGCTGTACATGTTTCTTAGTATATTCTGCATGACTGGAGTGATGGGAATTGTGTTCGGATACTCAAGAGATGCAAAGAAGCAATTGAATCCAGCAAAAATAATGGTGGCAAGGTCATCATCATTGATTTAGAGAGTGATGACCCAGAAGCAGTCGAAACAAGTTTTCTTTCTGACATTAATTTGATGTGTTGCCATGGATTGAATGAATGTAACAAGCAGGAATGACTCTGGTTACAAAGTATATTATGCTCGGTTGGGTGTTGACTCTGTTATTGAGCTCTATCCATGGATTTCTGTGATAATAGATGACAGGTAATGAGGAACAGGGGAGAATAACATAATATTTTATATCATGCAGTTGTAATAATAAATTTTTATGTAATTTTCCATGTGTCTACAATATACAAATAAAATGAAATGGCCTGAGCAGAGTTTGCTCCAGTTATAGACTTACCTGATAGTAATTAAATGTCGGGGTTTACTTGCTCAATATAATATCCCCTTGTCGACTATCACCGCCCTGCTCTTGAGAAAATCTGAACAAAGAAAGCAACAAGCATTATTCAAATTAAGTAACTAAATTCATCCTCCGAGTATGGTAGAATACACATTTTTTTGTATAAAAACTCTTCACATTTAATGCTGAGGTTCAGATTTAATTTGAAACAGAAATATGACTGGTACAAAAGAATTACAAAAGCTCACTGGTATGGACGGATAAGGACCTGTAGCTCTTCGGTTTTAAGTAGATAAACCGTAGATCGGGAAATCTTCAACATTTTCTCCATGAATTCATAGACCCAGCGCTGCTGCCTCCTTACAATGCTTCAGATGGCACGGCCTTCCCCATTGGTTACGATGTCGATTGCCAGAGTTCAAACGCACAGTAGCAACAAACCAGTTGCACGTTTCTTTTCATACTTTCTCTCGATTTTCCCAAGGGTTTGTTTAGAGAGGAAGAAAATCTTTGTTTCTTAAATCGGGTTATTGGAAATTGGTCAGTTCAGATCGGGTCGTCTGTCGATTTTAAGCAGCTGGACAATCTGGACCCAGTAATTACTTCCATCTGACAAAAAAATCAAGAAAATTAAAAGCATCAAAGAATGTCTGTGCTACTAAGGAAAACGGTTTTGTTAAATTACAAGAATTTTAATCTAAATTTTCACAAAGCAAGTTTGTGAACTTCAAAGAAGAAAATATTGTCATAGCAAGTATTTTTAGTTTACTTTTTTTTTTGCACTGAATTTTTAAAATAAATTACTTCAATTACAACAACAACAAAATAATGTAGGGACTCACCATGTCGTTTGACGGAACCTGCGGCTTCACTGAGGAGACAGACTATTTCATCGATCCCTTAAACTGTCGAGTGTCTTTTAAAATGGATGTCATCTGCAATTAAGAAGAAACAAAAAAATTAACTGACATTAGCTTCTTTTATAAAAAGCACACTAGAAATGTTGAAATATCAGCACACCGAGGCCCAAGCCCATTGTATTTTCTGGAATATTCTAGTCAATGTAACTGATATATGTAGTTGGTGAGAATGGAAAACACTAGAAATGTGTTTTGTTATATTTTATAGGTTCTAGGCATTTATCATCTACAATATACTAACCGACTTTAAGTTGTATAAATACGTAAGAGTTTGTACTGAAATTTTTATTCATAGGAAAACGGAAAAAAATAATTAAAAATATGAAATGTTATATGGAAAATTCAAAAATAAAAAAGCAACAATGACTCATGGCCTTCCCTGTGGGACGTCGCCATGAATAAAGCAATTAATGAAGTAATTTTCCTTGAAAAGATTATTTATTTTTTTGGTTGGGATGGATCATGGTGGCCCATTTTTTTTTTTTTTTTCCTTTTCTTCAGTTTGGATGAGCCATGACGTCCCATTAGTTTTTTTTTTTTTTTTTCATTTTTTTGTCTGGTTTCAGATGTGATATACCGTTCTTGCAGGACGCCATGACTTGTTTCTGCATTTTCATTTTTGAATTTTCCATACAACATTTTCTATTTTTCATTTTCCTATGAATACAAATTTCCGGGAGTTTGCATAGCTGTCTGTCCTTGGAAACTTTTCAATAGGTTCAACGTTATTGCCCAAAAAATTCTATAAATGAAACAAAAACGAAAAAAAATAGAAACATATAAAAGAAAAAAAGAATAAAAAGGGAGTAAAAAGAAAGAAAATAAAAAAAAAAAACAGAGAGAAGAGAGAGGAATTACCTATTTCAAGAAGGGAACAAAAATATGAGTCCGTATAGTATCATTCAATATACTTTGCCTCTATGCATCGAATCTTGTGCCAGTCTGAACCGTTTCGTTGGCATCTTTCCCTTAACATTGGGCAACCACTTATATGAATGTATTCGACTGAACCTGGTAGTTCTGGCAATTCCGATATTTCTGGGCAGTCTTCAAAACGTATTACCTGGAGGGTAGAGAAGTCACTCAAAGTTTTTGGAAGTGACTTTGTTTTGGATTCTCTAAATTGGAGTTGCTTGATAGATTGAAGGTGATCAGATTTCTCAAATGATATTGTTTCTTCTTGGCAATATTTTATAACCAATATTGAGGGAGGAACAAAATCTTGGGATGATAAAAGCTTGTTCATCATCACTGAGCTGCTAATATGTAGTTTTCGGCAACCTTGCCAAGTCTCCCAAACAGATTCTACAGCAACATTTGGAAGTTCTAGTAGCTGAAGGTAATCGATGAAAGGACGTGCTTCTAAGCCCCCAATGGAGAAAAGCTCTCGACATGTAACAAGCACCAATGATTTAAGTAAAGTTAGCCGACGAAATGATAGAGACCTTGGGACACTGCAATTGCTAATTTCAACATTCTGGAGGCATGGAAGATCACTGTCTAAAATAGACTGAGGAACTATGCAATTTCTAATGATAAAGGTCTGCAGAGTGGAGGGTAGTGGTTTATAACCACTTTCCATCTCTAAACACGAACAACATTGTACCAGAAATCTCTCCAGATGAGCGAGTGCATGAATACCACCGAGTGATCTTAGATACAAGCATCGTTTAATCTCTAAAACTCGGACCCTCTGTAGAGACTCCAATACTTCTGCTGGAGGAAGTGTGGTTATTGTCATGATGCCCTCTAGGTATAGTTCTTCAAGAGTGGTCATTCCTCTTAGGCAATCCGACAATGCTCCATCAGATACACAGCAATAGCCAAGAGAAAAGTTGCGAAGCATGCATGGTAATTTCAATTTATTTGCTCGAGTGCTGCATTTGAAAATAAAGTTCATCCGCTGTTGATGACAATACCACCAAGCTCTTTCTACATTTTTATTTACCGAGAGTTGTGATGAATTATCCCTTGCAGCCCTTTCCATAATTTGAAGCTGCTCAGCACAGTTTTCTATCGAGCATGTTTGCTCAAAGCTTTTGAGTTCATGATCAAGTATATGTGTGCATATTCCACCTTTCCATTGCCATTCCAAACATTGACTTTCCAATATGCTCTGGTTTTCGTTCACTTGCAATTCATTATCACATACAACAATCAAACATGGACAGTTAATGATTGATAACCTAGCAAGGTTTCCTGGAAAAGTGGTCAATTCTTTCAAAGCCCCTAAATTTTTAATAACGAGAACGGAGCAATGACAGAATTGATGAAGATTTGAGGGAAGAATTGTCAGAGCATTACAATTGTAGAAGTTAACATCTTTTATATTCTTTATAAAAGAATCTTCCTGCAACCAGGTTGGATATGTCGAGCCCCTATACCCATCAATTTTAAGCACCTCCAGGTTTGCTGGGGGTCGCAAGGCCTCAATAACCTCTTTTTCTGAGCCATTAATTTTAGTTGATTCAGCCCATACCAAATCTAGCCTTTTAAGTTTGGGTTTATCAGTTAGCCTCGCCTCAATGGCTTCATCCTTATCTCTGACATTCTCTAGATGTAGAATTCTCAAAGAGCCACCAATCTCCTTCAAAGGTCCTAGTTGATGCAGCTCGTATCCTTCCTCTTTTCTCACATGGAATTCATTTAAACATTGGAGTGAAGTTAATTTGCCTAGGTAAGGTACTGGAGGTAAGGTATTGACCAGATAGTCATCATCGTTAATCATTTGAATACGTCGCAGTTTGATAAGGTTACTCAACTTTTTTGGAAGAATCTTTAAAGATGACGGTAACGCTAGAAATTGAAGATGGTAGAGCTCATAGTTCAAAAAATCGGAATCGGAATCGGAATCGGATTTTTGACCACCTAGTTAGAATCGGATAAATCGGCTGAAATCGGAAAATCGGATCGGTAAATCGGATTTTTTTGGCAGAAGCCTTGTTTTGTAGCCAAAAAGTAGGAAAAAATTGATAAAAATAATTTATAAAAGAACTATGTTAATTAAGATAATATTACACTCAAATTGTTATATTCCAAAATTTTAAATAAATATTAATCATGATAAATTAAAAAAATTTCACTCAAATAAATTTTTTACTAATTAATCCAATGACTGTTTAGAACTTATATTATTAATTTAAAATATAAATTGAAAATTTTGAGATATAAATAATTTATGAAATTATATAAATAAGATGAGAATTTGAAATTCGAAATCTGAAAATCGTTAGATTATTGGGAATATAATAGTTCTAATTTTCATGTATGAATATATATAAATTTAATTTTAAAATTTGAAAGATAAAAATGTGAATTATTCGTGCAAATTAATCGTAAATTTTTACAACCGTAATGAATTATAAAACAAATTAAGTGAGTTCATATAAATTCTGAATTGTTTGAACCATTGGATCACAAAAAGCACAAATCTTGAAATCATCTAGTCACTTGATTTGTATTGAATGACAAAAGAGATTTAATTCAAATGAATAGAAATTTCGGATCCATTTCAAATCCCCTCTATTCCTCTCTTTTATCTCCCTTACTAATTTGTAAAATTAGTAAATCACATGGTATATTTTCTAGTTTTAAGCAAATCTAAAGTAGCAACGAACTTAACAAGCTTGAAACAGCTAACTCCCTGCTCCGGCTCCCTTCTCTTTTGTGCAAATATTGTAAGTTAAGGGGCCCCCTTGTAAGTTTTTCTTTATATCTCTGATTGGTCTCATTCCTGCAGCACTGCTCCTTTATTACTGTTGGAGCACGATTTTCAATTCGTCTTCTCCACTTGCTAAAACGCTGCTTCCCAGTCCGAGAAAAACTTACTAGTACTTGCTAAAACGCTGCTTCCCACTTGCTAAACGCGAATTCCTCTCTCCTCCGCCTTTCACTCAAATGGCACAGGTGCACCTCTTTCTCCTCCACCTTGAATCGGCACAATTTAGTGAGATTGAAAGTATTTTTTTCTTTAAATCGGCTCAATTTGCTTTAAATCGGCTTGAATCGGTGTAACTCGGCCGGAAAATCGGAAAATCGGCCGATTCTGTCACTGTTCATCCGATTTTTTTTGAAAAAATCGCACAAACTCGAGAATCGGGCAAAAATCGGGTCGGTCCCGTCTGATTCCGAGTTGAATCGGCCGATTTGACTCGGAATCGGCCGATTTTTTGAACTATGGTAGAGCTGCAATATTGAATCTGGCAACTCCTGAAAAGAACCCCTATGAAGTTTTAGCATTCGGAGGTTCCTTAAATCTCCGACAACTCTTGGCAGCATATTATTGCCCATGAACCATATATCTAATACCCTCAAGTTCCTACAATTTGTAGATATATGGGAAAAGATTTCACTAATATCATCAATAAATGGCTTTCCTAAGATGAGGGTACGCAAGTTACTTAAATTACATATACTAGATAGATTTCGTTTCAGATGTTCATTGTTAACATTGAGAAACACATGCTGCACGGTTGAAGGTATTTCTCTCTCCGCATTTGTTAGCCTAAAACAATCTGCAGCAGAGAGCTTTTCTGCAAGATAGTAAAAGAGATCGTGCATGACATACCGTTTCCGAGTTTCATCAATCGGGTGATGAAAAATAGAGCTTGCAACCATTATTTGGTAGTATTCGAAACCTATATCTTCAACACTTCGATTATCATCTGATGGCTGGATAAAATCAAGTGCCACACCAAAAGGCACACCGGTATCGTCAAATTCTGTACCTTTGGGGAAAAGGCCACAAAATAAAAAGCACTGTTGTAATTGCACATCGAAGCGGTGAAAGCTCCACAACAAAATCTCCATAATGTCGCTCAAGTTGACATTATCTAAAGTAGCTTGCCAAAAACTAATATCTGGCTTTTGACGCAGCTGGTTTCCAACGACCTTAGCTGCCAAAGGTGATTTACATATTTTTTTGGCAATCTGGTTCAATATATCACTCAAATCATTCTTCAAATGTGGATTGTCGAATTGCAAACCATCAATTGCACGGTATCTTAAAAGTGATATAAAGTCATCATGTGCCAGATCACTCAATTTAATATGCATCCCAGGTCGTAATACACTAGGAAACGGCCATGATGAGCGACTGGTTACCAGAATTTTACATTTTCCTCCTCGAGAAGCAAATGGTTTTAAGAGGTCGTCCCATTCATTCTCTCCCACTTCTCTATTATACCACATATCATCTAGTACGACCATGATGTTGTCGAACTCACGTAATGTTTGTACAAGTTTTTCTTGTAGAACACTTAAATTGCGTAGATTTGGGCATTCCTCTCCCGAGGCACACTCAATCATCTCCTTTGTGCGCTCGATTATATCCAAGTTTTGGGATAAGGAAAGCCATATTCTCATACCAAAGTGTTCCTTTACCCTTTCATTGTTATAAACGTACTGTGCAAGCGTAGTCTTGCCAGCACCTCCCATGCCGGTTATCATAACAACCGAGTAACAATTTCCATCATGATCTCCATCATCCAACAAAAAGTTAATTTTATGATCACGTTCTCCATCATGACCAAAAACTTTGTGAGCAAGGAGCGAGGAAGTGACAGAACGGTTGTTACCGTCTATTACTCCATCTTTTCTTCCAGTCTCCTGTATGCCCAGTAAATCACGGAAAGTTTTGGCTTCTGCTGCAATTTCTTTGAGCTTTTTCAACCGTTGCAACAACTTTCTCTTTTGAGGAGACAATAGAGAAGCCTTTTTGACTACCCGATCAGTGAACTTTGCAAGAGGTTTGATAATCGGTTTAGAGGATAATCGGTTTAGAGGATAAACGCACCAACAGCTTCTTGTCCTCTCCTTTGGCCTTACGTTTGAGTCGCTTGTACTCGAGCTCGTGGAGGATAGCCTCAGCGTCAAAGTAAGCTTTCTTCAGACGGGCCAGCCACTTGGCAAGCAGTGCCTTCTTGTTGGGAGTGCTTTGTTGGGCTGCTTCGATGGTGAGCTGGATCTGCGGCAAGACAGTTGTCTCCAAATCCTCAAGGCCTTCGGCGATGTCGTTTCCCAGGTAGGAGATGCTCTTGGTGACGAGATCTTTCACAACAGGAGACGCCACCCACCCAAGCCCGGCCAGTGCTACTGCTTCACCTATCGGCATGGTTACTTAATTAAGCAACTGATTCTTTGTTTGGTTTCAGAAATTGGAGTCTGGAGAACGGAGAGTTGGAACTTGGGAGAGAGAGAGGGTCTGTGTATTCAATAATTCGTAACACTAGAATTAGTGGTACCTGTCTTTGTCTAATAATTCGTAGCACTTTGAGTTTGTGGGTCTGTGGATTTTCTGTGACTGTTGCAAAGTTGACGACTCATATCCAGCTTTCTTTTGACGGATCATCAGAGAGTTAATTTGTGGTGGTAAAGATTATCTGTGTTAATCTCTGTATGACATTCATATTAAAGCACTCGATCTGCTGTATTTCTGCATGTTTTTTTAAATCTTTTATTTTTTCATTCTAAGTTCCAATCTCAGGAGCCCATAAAGAAAGCGTTGATTAACGTGCTTAAACCAGTGTATTTACACGTAATCTCGCGTGTAAATCTGCTGCAGGAGATCAAACCAGGTACATCGCATATATGCACCACTACTCCACTAGTGAATAGACTAAATAAAAAATTGATAGGTGGGACCTAGAACACGCTTTAAAAGTATCTTAGCAACCGGTCTATACAGAGAATTCGGATTCCCTAAGTAAACCAATTTTCAATTTTGATGCAGACCGTCCGATCTGCTCTAATACAAATATTAAAGGCCCCGTGCATTTCACCACGGTCCGGATCAAAACTCAATTTTTGGGTTACTTTAGGTATTAGGACTCCAAGACAAATGGGTGCATCGAACTATCAAAATAATTTATTCCCCTCTTCCTTAGAAGTGCGCAGTGCTTTCATCAAAAAAGAAGAAGTGCGCAGTGTGCTGGTTTTATGTTGTGATTTTTTCAAAATGATAATTTATTACAGGAATCTAATAATAGTTCCCAAGAAAAAATTATCAGAAATCTCCTACCTTTAATTATCTTTGATCGGACAACTTTTAAGATAGAGTCACAAGCAAATTTACAACTGGCATGTGCAAGTGTTGATATATAACATATTAAATATATATACATATAATTACATACCAAGTCTTTCTAAAGACTAAACATATCAACTCTTTATAAATATTGTATACAGCTAGTGCTAGTTGGACTTTAATTTGAATTAGAATCTTCAACAAATACTATGTATCAAAAGTAGAACTAGCTATTTTAAAACATTACCAAATTCATTGATTTTAAAATTTTCACCAAAATATCAAGTATTTATACATAGCATATCAAATATTTATACATAAGATATAAAATATTTAACATAACAAAACAAGCAATTTCTATCTAACATATTAAATATTTATACATATATACTTTTAAGTCTTTATACTTAAGATTTTAAGTCTAAATACTTAAAACTTTCACAGTATTTATACCTAGCATATTAAGTGTATATACATTGCATATCAAGAAGAAGAAAAACAACGGAACAAAGAGAACCCAAAAGTACTTCAATATGAACTTAATTTGAAAGAGAAAATTTAGTACAAAACATTCAAAGTTTCAAATTGACAAAAAAACAGTGGTACCAAGCATCATACAAACACACTGAGAAGCAACAGTAACAAAACAAAGTATACCAAAAAAAAACAGAACATATAGAAACCTATGACAACTTGCATATCACACAGCTAACTAAAGAAATAAGCAAAACAACCCCTAAAAAAAATCATATCACCAATATAACCCACACATGCAAAAAAGCCCCTGCAAACTAAGAAATTCCATAACTCTGTATATTGCCACTACTATCAGAATCTTCAAAAGAGCTATCATCTCCACCACTGGAACTGATCCATGCTCCAAGCATAGGGATCGAAGCCTGTGTATCCACCATAGAAACTACCAGTGTAGACCCTATCAGGTTCTGTACTAGGAGGAGGCTGACGTGCCCCGCGACCTCTGCGACCACCTCTGCCACCGCGACCACCCCTGCCACCACGCCCACGATGGTTAACAACCTGTGGCACCTGTCCACTCCTCAATCGAGTACTCTGTCCGGTGGCCTCTGGCACCTCCACTGTAGGCACCATCGGCTTCCGCTTAATATCTGAGGCCATCAATGATTCCTTAATCAAATCTGAGACAGTGTACTCAAGTCTAAATGTTGTATGTTGAAAAATATAACTTAACCTATTGACATCTCCCATTGCTCTGTGCGCAGCTTCCTCTACAACAATGCCGAAGAATTCACACAAATCTGTTACCTTGTGCTTTTTCAGTACCAATCCATTAGAATCAACTAATCTACGTGCAAGGGTAAGGGTGTCAAAGAAGCGCCAACGGTCAGGGACATCAAATCCACAGCGGTTCATTTCTCTTATCAAGAACGGGAAGTCAAAAGCCTTGCCATTGTGGGCCAACCATATCACCGGCTTGTCCGGTTCTTGCTGTTCCACCCATTCGAACAGTCTCGGTATCACATCCTCTATCCTTGGGGCTCCATCCTTCTTAATCATTGAGTTTGTTATACCATGAATATCTGAATTCCTGATTCTTTTTTGGGGATCAATCAGGGTCTGAAATGTACTATATCTCCCTCCAATTAAATTCCTCGCGGCAATTTCAACAATCCTCTCTGCTGGTGTATTAAATCCAGTTGTCTCTATGTCGAATGCCAGAATTGTTACCGGCTGGTCAATCTTGGCCTTCAAGTTTCTCCCTTTGGACGGGGCTTGATAGCAAATAATAGGCACAATATCGGGCTTTACTATTTCGGTCTGGTTGATGTGAAGTTTGATCTCACCTGATTGTCGCCTTCGTTTGGTCGCAGGCTCTTTTGGGGAATTCGTCTTTCTCCCTCTTCCTCTTTTCTCTCCAGATTTCTTTTCTTTCTTTTCTTTCTTATTTTTGGGGACAGTAGGTTTCTTTGGCCTCGATACTTTTGATTTTGTATTCTTTCTTGTTCTTTTAACAGGTGAGGCCTTCTCTTTTCTGTAACCTTTTATTCTCTTAGAAAAGGAAACAGATTCTTCATCTTTGTCTGAATCTGATACCTTCCTTTTAGCTTTCGTCTGTTTTTTCCCCGATTTTTTTCTCCCTTTCTTTGAACTCTTCGCCCGGATCTCCTCCACTTCTTCAAATTCTGAATCATAAAATTCAAAATCTGACTCATCCTCAAAGTATCTGTCAGATCCACTGAATTCCTCCAAATTCCACCCAAATTCGCCACCACCATAAACCTCTGAATCTGACGAGAAGGCAATGAATTCATAGTAGCTTTCAGATTCAAGCTCCTCTTCTTCTTCGGCTATATATTCTTCATCCTCCTCATCTTCTTCATCTCCTTTCCACCTCGAAATTTCCCTTCTTGATTTCTCCACGATCACTCGCCCTCCCTTCTTTTTTTTGCAGTTGCTGCAAAGTTGCACTCGCCCTCCCTTTGCCATGTCTAATCCTAGAAAATTGATTCCAAAATTCAAATTCTGAAGCCCAACATCTTCTACCTTTAAATTATGTCTAAAAGTTTGGGAATATATTCAAGCACCTTACCAGCTTTTAATTTTATTAAAGATGGGAGCTTTTCTGGTAAAGATAAAAAAAAAAAAAAAGCACTTTGTTGTAAAAGCGCTTTTTCATCCTTTACTTCTTTAGTCTTTACTGATTTAGTATAGGTTTAGCCTTTAGGATAATTTTTACTAGGGGTATCAAATAATATCATTGAGGGGGATGATATTTTTCTCTTTCTGATATAACTTTGATGCCTATGTGTACAAGTGTTGATATATAACATATGAAGTATTTATATCTAACATATCAAGTGCACGGAAAAAACAAAAAAGAAAAATTGAATTTGGTAAAAAAGAAAAGTTATGGAAGTTCAAAGGAAAGTTGGGGTATTTCTAGGACCAAATTAAGACAAATGGACTAGATAATTTCTCTTTATTTTAATTTAATGCACAACCATGGTGTAAACAGAGCAAATTCGGAGCAGATAATTCTAATACCAAATTTGTATCTGTCTTTCAATGAGCGGCTATAAATATAAATACAGATAGTAAATTAATGTCAAAATTTAAAACCAAATTCACTTTAATCAAATAAGAATACGGAGCGGATAATCTACGAATACGGATTCAAATAAAGTTACAAAATGAATAATTGTCTAATAATTGAGTTTTATAAACTTTAAAATACCAATACTAATTAATAAATCCAAATATGAAAATAAATAAATGATTGAATATGGAATCTGGATGTAATTTGTAAAATAAATAAGTGATAGGAAATTTAATTTTTGTAGTTCAGTAAAAAAATAATTAATGATAAATTATCAATAAAAATATATTGAAATTATGTAGGCTAGGTCCCATATCAATATTAAATTTAATTAAAAATATCAACGAAGACGTTTGCAGTAGCAAGACCAAGATACAAGAAATTAATTTGAACTGAACTTGGCCCAAATTAAATGTCATTTCAATTATTCGAAAAAGGAATAATTATGTAGGCTAAGATGGGCGCCTATGCCCAAAGAAATGGAAAGTTATAAGAAGAGATATATATAAGTCCGCCTATCCATTCTTTATAAATCATTAAAAAAAAAAAAAATTCTTCCTGAATTCGGATCTCTTCTTTATATTTGACAAATATTTGGATCTGTCTATTTGAATTTGGATATAACTAGAATGGTAATATCCTTATTCAAATGTATACTTCATATTACAAGAAAAGGAAAAATTACTGAAGTGAAAGCGTTACTAAGAAAAGAAGAAAAGGAAAAGGAACGCTTTCTAAGAAAAGAAGAAAAGAAGAAAAAGGAAAAGGAACGCTTTCTAAGAAAAGAAGGAAAGAAGAAAAGGAAAAGAAACGCTTTCGAAGAAAAGAAGAAAAGAAAAGCAAAGAAACAATTTTAAATCTAGAGAATGTCAGAGATAAGGATGAAGCCGTTGAGGCGAGGCTAATTGATAAACCTAAACTTAAAAGGACAGATTCGATATGGGCTGAATCAACTGAAATTAATAGCTCAGAAATAGAGGTTATTGAGGCCCTGCAACCCCCATCACACCTAGAGTTGCTTACAATTGATGGGTATATGGGCTTGACATATCTAACCTGGTTGCAGGAAGATTCTTTTATAAAGAATATAAAAGATGTTAACTTTTACAATTTTAATGCTCTGACAATTCTTCCCTCAAATCTTCATCAATTCCATCATTGCTCTGCTCTCATTATTGAAAATTTAGGGGCTTTGAGAGAATTGACTAATTTTACAGAAACCCTTGCTAGGTTATCAATTGCTAAATGTGTTGAAAATTGATCCAAAAATAGGAGCACGTTTTTTAGAATAACTGTTAGTAGTGCTAAGTTATTTTGAGTATATGTTTATAATAGCAAGGACAGATTAGTGGGTGCTAAATTTAGAGTAGGCATAGTGGTTAGTTATTTTCAGCATGTTGTGTAGTGGGTGCTTAATTTAGGAAAGTTGTGGGTGGTTATTTTAGGAACATTGTATTGCTTTAAATACTGTAGAATTCTATGTAATTGAGTAAGAGAGAAATGAAATAAAGCGTTGTTTCTATTCAGAAAAATATTATTCTCTCTTCAAACTTTTGCATACTAGCACAAAGCAGTGCAGTATTGCTGAGTTTATCCCAACAAAATGTCCATGTTTGATTGTTGTATGTGAGAATGAATTGCAAGTGAACGAAAACCAGAGCATATTGGAAAGTCAATTTTTGAAATTTGATGTTGGACCTTGCACAGATACACTTGATCATGAACTCAAAAGCTTTCAGAAAACATGCTCGGTAGAAAACTGTGCTGAGCAGCTTCAAATTATGGAAAGCGCTGCAAGGGATAATGCAGCACAACTCTCAGTAAATCAAAATGTAAATATAGCTTGGTGGTATTGTCATCAACAAAGGATGAACTTTATTTTCAAATGCAGCACTCGAGCAAATAAATTGAAATTACCATTCATGCTTCGCAACTTTTCTCTTGGCTATTGCAGTGTTTCTGATGGAGCATTGTCAGATTGTCTAAGAGGAATGACCACTCTTGAAGAACTATACCTATAGTGCATCATGACAATAACCACACTTCCTCCAGCAGAAGTATTGGAGTCTCTACAGAGGCTCCGAGTTGCAGAGATTGAAAACTGCTGGTATCTAAGATCACTTGGTGGTATGCATGCACTCCATAGTCTGGAGCGCTTTCTGGTACAAGGTTGTTGGTGTTTGGAGATGGAAAGTCGTTATACACCACTGCCCTGAACTCTGCAGACCTTTATCATTAGAGTTTGCGTAGTTCCTCAGTCTATTTTAGACGATCTTCCATGCCTCCAGAATGTTGAAATTAACACCTGCATTGTCCCAAGGTCTCTATCATTTCGTCAGCTAACTTTACTTAAATCACTGGTGCTTTTAGACTGTCCTAACCTTTTCTCCATTGGGGGCTTAGAATCACAGCCTTTCGTCAATTCCCTTCAGCTACTACAACTTCCAAATGTTACTGTAGAATCTGTTTTGGAGTCTTGGCAAGGTTGCCAGAAACTGTTTATTAGCAGCTCGGTGATGCTAAATAAGCTTTTATCATCCCAGGATTTTGTTCCTCCACTAAAATTGATTATAGCATATTGCCAGGAAGAAACAATATCATTTGAGAAATCTGATGGCCTTCAATCTATCAAGGTACTCATATTTTCAAAATCCAAAACAAAGTCACTTCCAAAAACTTCAAGTGACTTCTCTACCCTCAAGGAAATATGGTTTAGAGGCTGCCCAGAAATATCGGAATTGCCAGAACTGCCAGGTTCAGTCGAATAAATTGAAATAAGAGGTTGCCCAATGTTAAGGGAAAGATGTAAACCAAACGGTCCAGACTGGCACAAGATTCAATGCATACGGTATTTTCAGATTGTGTGATTCTAAGGCTACAACTTTTGACCGCTTCTTGAATAGGTAATTCCTTTCTCTTTTCTCTCTGCTTTTTATTTATTTATTTTTATTTCTTTTTGCTCCCTTTTCTTTTTTCTTTTTTTCCCTTTTTCTCTCTTTCCACTTTTCTCGATTTGTTGCATGATATGTGGCTAGACATCATTGCAATTTTAAAATATTTTGAACAATAATGTCGAACATTTTGAAAAAAATTCTGTGGATAAGCTGCTCTGCAATAGAATTAAAATTTGGTAGGTATTCATAATATAATGTACAAGGGTATTTATTGCATAATTAGCCGTTGTAGTTTTCTAATTAGACGATGTGCTATATCTACTGTAATTGTATTGTAATCTTAGAGAGATTAATTGATAATTTTCCTGAGGTGTGTTGGTAAGTGTCTCCAACAACAGAAGTTAATGTCAGTTATATCTCTTGTTTTTGTTTCTAATTTAAGAATTAATAATCCATTTTCAAAGACAAGGTCATCAGTCTTCGGGATGAAAAAAAATATGAAGTTCTATACACGGCGTGGTGTGTCTTTATTTGGCCATATTTGAATCAGGGTGGAACCAGATTTGCAAGGTAGGGGGGTCAAACACACATTTACGGTCGATCATATAACATTTTCATGCTAAATGGGGGGATCATTTACGGACTATTTGTACTTTAATGTATGAGAAGTTTTGTTTATTTTTGTTCTTTTTTAAATAAATTTCGTTTAAGTTTCCACAGAAATTTGTTTTCATCAGATGCAAAATTGATGCGCAGAATAAAACTGTGGCATTGTGCAGGATCAATTTTCAAGAATCAAGATTCAATGGAGAAGCTTGAGGCGGTTCACCATCATGCATGCTAATTCTCTAGCTTTTAGAGGTATTTTTCTTGTTTATATATGCATTATGTATCCCTAGAGGAGCAATTATCAAAACTTTTAGGTACATATATACACAAGTTATAATTTGTGTTTTACACTTCAATGGGAATTTTATTTCAGCAAAAGACCTATGAAATGGCTGCTAAAGCTTGATTTAGTGCAAATGATAATTTTGCCCTTCTTTAGTTACATGGAAGTGATTACTGGGTTCAGCTGCTCAAAATCGACACACGACTAGGATCCGAACTAACGAATTTTCAATTTTCAGGGATGATTGCATAAACAGATTTATGAAATAAATATTTTCTTCCTCTAATCAAACCCTGGGAAAATCGAGAGAAAACATGAAAAGAAAAGGGCAACTGGTCTGTGCCGTGTGCGTCGAACTCTGGCCATCAACATCGTAACAAATGTTGGAGATCATGCCATCTGAAGCATTATAAGGAGGCGACAGTATTGGGTTTATGAATTCAGGTAGAAAATATTGAAGACTTCCCGATCTAGGGTTTATCTACTTAAAACCGAAGTGGTACAGGTCAGTATATGCCCATACCAGTGAACTTTTGTAATTCTTTTGTACCAGTCATATTTCTATTTCAGATTAAATCTGAACCTCAGCTTTAAATGTGAAGATCCTTTATAGAAAAAAAATGTGTATTCTACCATACTTGGAGGATGCATTTAGTTACTTGTTATGAATAATTTTGGTTACTTGTTATTTGCAATAATGCATGCTGCTTTCTTTGTACAGATATTCTCAAGAACAAGGAGGTGATAGTCGACAAGGGGATATTATATTAGCAAGTAAACTCTGACAGTTAATTACTATCGGGTAAGTCTATAACTGGAGTAAACTCTGTTGATTGTCTGAATTGTCACGTTTTGTCAGATTTCATGTTCTCAATTTGAATTTAATTTCTCAATTTTGTTCAAAGCTGATTGGCACGAGTAAGCAATGAGGATATTGGAGCAAGGTGTTTCCAATGTTGAAGCTGTTGGGATGCTTAATCTGGTTTCTTTTTTTTTTGGCTAAATTAATCTAATTATTTCTACTTTACTGTATGAGAGGTTGGTTTTATTTTCCTTTTGTTTTAAATAAATTTCGTTTTAAGTTTCCACATAAATTTGTTTCAGTTGCAAAATTGATGAGAAGAATGAAACTGTGAGATTGTGCACGGTAAATTTTCAAGATTCAATGGAGAAGCTTGAGGAATGCAATTCACCATCACGCTCCTCCTCTAGTTTTTAGAAGTATTTTTCTTTTATCCAAAAACATGATACCTGAAGGTGATGATGATATTAACACTACTCATGTTTTTAATAACAAATATAATCTAAATACTTTAATATATAGACAATTTTATCTTCTTTAATTATTTTCTTTAACAACTGCTTTTCAGCAAACCGTTATGGTTGTTAGGCATTTCTTCAGCTGGAGCTTACATGTTTCTGGAACCATCACACTGCGACGGTCGCCGAGAAAGGGACCAATGAAGGAGGCGACAATGGTGGGTTTGTGAATTTATGGAAAAATTTATTAACACTAATTAATAAAATATTTGTTTTGAAAAAATCGTAGACATGCTTTTTCAATTTAGATAAATTTTGTATCAAATTTGATACAACGTAGAAATTTTTTTCTCTTTTTTTTATTTTTTAGTGCTTGATTGCTTACTGTGTTGACTTCTTATGCTTGTGTCTTCCATATTTATTCATTTGGTTGGATATTGGTGTATAGCCGCAAGGTAATTTGACAAAATTACTCAAATGCATTTATGTTTGTAAAACGGTTGCAAGTTTTTGCTGTGTTCTGGATAACACAAACTTTTGAGATGTTGGCTGGTTGTTTGCTCTAATATAGTTGTTAATAAATAGATATAGTGGGGCAGTGGGCTAAACTGAGTTTAAATAGATAGAACTCTGATTTAAACTGTGGGTTGAGATGGATCAGTCTAATAAAAGCTCCTGTACCATACCAAGCAATGTGGAGCCGACCAAGTTGATATTTGCGGTGAAGACATCGATGCAACACTCCATAGAAGCTGAGGAGATACCGAACACGCACGTGTCAGCCAACTATTTCGCCGGCGTTTACATTCCAACTTTGGGTCAACTTATGACACCTCGAGATGCTGATAAGATTATTATCTTGGAGTTAGAAGAAGTGACCTTGAAGCTGATCAAAGGTTCTTTGTTTGTTTAACTTGAAACAAAGAGAAACAATATCTTCTGTCAGGTCAACCAAGAAGACACAAATGAAAGAAAGAAATATATTTTAAACAAAGTAACATATTCTATAAATAAAACATTTAAGGAAAGAAAATTATATAATAATATATGTGAGAGTAATTTATAAAGAAAATAATTAATGTAAGGCTTATATATTAAAATATTTAGATAATGTTGTGTTAAGAAAAATATATAGTTGTTAATAAATAGAGGTTCTATTAGACTGATCCAAGTTGAGATGGATCAGTCTAATAGAACCTCTTAAATATACGTCTTCAAGATCATCTTCATCACCCGAAAATCACCTAGTAATTAACTTTAACTTAAACTTTAAAATGCTAACAATCAATCATTTTATTTGCAATGTTTCAAGTGTTGCTACAAAGAGATCATTCCATACGTCGGGTAAACCCGGGAGGCACCAATGCATGCAATCCTCATGCTTCTTACCACCAGTAGTCGAAGGATGTGCATCGGCTCTGAACACACTCATGCTTGTTATATCTAGTGTATGAAATCTCGATCCCTTGAGCGCCTTGAACAAATGCTGGTTTACTAAGAGAGACTCAACATTTGTACCGTTTCTCTCCAACGAGAAAAGTTCTCCCACCTAAATATAACACAACTCAGATTTAGCAAGTTTTTAAAAGGTAAATAATGGGGAATTTCATGTGTACCCCTAAAAACCCCTCAAAAAAATGTTTCCCCCCTTCTAAAATTCATAATATGATATTTTTTTCTTAAACATCTTTTTTAAATGAGTCCTTTAATAAAGAGTAAAATGGGTATATATTTTTGTTACACATACAGACATACTACATATTTTTAATAAAGGATAAAATGGGTACTTTATAAATTTAAATGAGTTTTAATAGAAAAGACAACAAATTGTGAAGTTTTTGAAAATTAAAAGGGTAAAAATTATATTATGAATTTTAGAAGGGGAAATACGTAATTTTGAGGTTTTTAAGGAGTATACATGAAATTCCACCTTGAAATAATAACAAATGGAAGTGGTGGTGGTGATGTTGTGCCAGTAGGGTGTTGTGATTTATATCATATACCAACTTCACTGTACCAATTCAATTTGGTGCTGCTGGTACATGGTGTCTAAAAAACCCAGTATACTTGTCATTATATTAATAGAAATTTAACAAAAAAAAAACTAAACCTCATCAATTGAGAGAGGTTGATCACGCCGGCATGAACCACCAGCATTCCAATCTCCGCCTTCAAAATGCCTTGGTGATTGAGTACGAAAAAACAAGAATTTCTCAGGGCCCACCAAATTCTCTATGTACCTCAACTGTACCAAAACAAAATTTGATGAAAACACATCCTTAACATGTAAAAAGAAAAAGCCAAAACAAAACTAGATGAAATCACCAGATTTAGCATGTTTTTTAGAAATTCAAAATTGAAATCTTCGGGAAAGAGATTGATTTATCAATCCCTTTCTCAAAGATTTGAATTTTTTACTTTTTAAAATAAAAAAATCCACTATATTCCTTCTATATTAGCAAACATAAATTTCATAATTTAAGAAATGTACGTTAGTTTAATTCAGAAAATGGTACCTACCATGTGTTTGAGAGCAAGTTCCATTCCAAGAGGTGGAGTCAAAGGAGGGATCACAGGAATGCCATTTTGAAAGAAGAGCATTGGAGATTGTACCGGGTCAAATTTTGATGGAGCCCACCACCTGTTTTTTTTATCAAAATAAAAAAGTGAATAAAGGGGACTTAAAAATCCACTGACCGTACTCAATACATGATGAAATAATTGTCGAACATAATTGGAATCCGATGGAATAGTGTAAAGAAGACGGAATAAAAAGGGGTGGAATATTGTTAAAAGTTTGCAATTAGACCCTTTAATTTAAAAACCCCTCTCAATTCCACTAATATAATTTTTTTTTCCATGACAGGGTTGGAATGTCTTATTCTACCAAAAAATAATTGGGTAGAATTAGATATTCCACTGCCTTTGGAATTGGGCCTATTTCACTATGCCAAACACCTACAAAACGCATAACCCTAAAGAGAAGGGCAAAACAGTCATTTCTAAGAGATGAGTCTCTTACCAGTGTCCGGTATTGAATACGAGAATATGATGAAATTTCGGTGCCTCAACCCATTTCTGATCTGGTACGTCAACATCTATTCTGTAGCCTTGTTTATATCCTAGAGATTCTAATGCACCGCTATCTGAAGTAGCCGACCAGCTGTAATATCAAAATGCATGCAAATAATTATATTGATATTATGGAAGAAATTATGCTTCCATTAACTATAATAAACTCTACTTATAACAAGCCTTCTTTTCAGGTGAAGTAAAATCAACCAGGCATTATTATATTGTATGACCTAATTATTACAAAGCAATTTTGAATTTGGGAGGGAGGATAGTCAGATGAAATTAGAAATAATTATAAAGGAAAAACAATTGAGGTCAGGTTCAATTTAGTCAATCTAATTTACTTTGTTTTCAGTTTGTTACGTAACGGTTGGGTGTAATTTGCAAATACCTACAAAAATATTGGGCTATTATGACAAATCTGGGGTGGCCTTTGCAATTACATCGAATGCTTAAGTGTATTTGCTTTAAATATCATCACTCGTGAAATATTTTGCCCTTTTGGAGAAAATATACACAGTAGCAATTTAAAATTCCATATATATTAGCTCTCCTATATCCAAATCCTTCAAATATTTTTCAATATATAATATGGGTCAACTTACCTACCATAACGTGCCAACAGATAGGTGCGGTGGTACGCCAGAGTGAGATTGTATCGCACAAAAGTGAGGCCCTTGTCAGCACCTGCCGGTCGCCATTTTCTCACCTCACTACTTGCGCTTCTAAGCATGCAAACCAGAGAGATATACATGTTTCTATTCAATGAATCACCCACAAAACCTACAACAAATTGCAAGAAAAAGGTTTAAATGCAATCCCTGGACTAAAAGATTTGATGGGTTTTTAAATTTTAAGTTTGTCTGTTGCCCCTCTTTCCAAATTGTTTATTGTTACAAATAAAGTAATAAATTTAGTACAAAATTGAAGAATTTCCTCAAGTTCTTCAACATAATACAAATCAAACATCAAAGTAATAGGTACCTCTAGTGACATTACAAAATTAAAATATCATGATCAAGTTTAATTCTTTTTGAAATCTCGATCTGAGTTTACTGGCTATCCAGATTTTTAAGCAATTAAGTTGATGAAACCTAATAACATCAAATTTTCACCCCAATGCTTGTATAACACCACATCATTTCACATTTATAATAAACAATCCACAGCATTCACATTTCCTAATTATATCGTAAACTAAACAAGCCGAATTCCTGAACTAAAAGATTTGATAGGTTTTAAATTTTAACACAAATGCTTCTAAATACATTTTTTTACAAACAAAACTTTACCAATATTTGTATTTCGATAGCGCTCCAGGAAAGAAACCGGGTCAGAAAGAGGGAGTTCACATCCAGACGGTTGCCACCGCCAACGGAGCAGATCCTGGCCGTTGGATTTCGCATTGGCAATGCAATTCCACCCTTTGTATATCTCCTTACAGCTCTGGTCATACCTCGGTTTAATCGGATCCGGGTTGCGAATCCATTTGCCCTCGGAATAGTTGCACGGACCGCTGCGAGGGAGAGCTGGTGGTGATGGATCCGGGGAACGGGAGGTGAAGTTAAAGGAGAGGGAATATAGGAGGAATAAGATGAAAAGAGAGAGGAGGCTGAGATTGCGGCGCCTTGTGGTAAGCTTAAGCGCCATGAGAGATCTAGCACTGACTGGGTTCGTACCTGAGAAGCAAGGAAGGGACGGTCTGATTGGGAATTTGGACAAAATTCGATCCGACGCTTCATCGAAGCCGTTTGACTGTAGTTATGATTCGCGTACTGTAGATAGCACGACTGATAAAGCTTATTTCACGAATTTTGAGGAGGATCGAACGACTCTTACATAACACCGGATCGAATTTGGTCCAACTTCCATTGGACGCCACCCCGGTTCCGCTAAGGAGATGATGGATAATATTTTAACAGAGTGATTTTTGGCTTCGTACAGAGCATAAACCGTATGCAATGCTGTTTCGATTCTATAGTTCGTACGCTGCATGAAGATAAAACTAATCTGTTAACATTTTTCTTTTTTTTTGATCTGTTAACATTTTTCCCCTGAGATGATGTAATACTCTCGGCCAAGCGAAAATTGATCCTATTTAGAGTATGGGAACTGTTTTGAGATTCGTGTCAGATTGAAACGGACGAGTGTGATCTCATTCGACACGGTAAGGTATTGTACTGGATTGAGTTCGTTTCATGCCTCTTCGGTACTGTTTGGGATTTAGTATACCCTTTTTAGTGTAGCTGTGTAGGATGTCTTTTTTTTTGGCGGGGTGGGGAGTGGGATTTTATTTATACCTCCCTCAAAAACTTTGAAATTACGTATTTCTTCCTCTAAAATTCATAACATAATATTTATCTTTTTAAATTTCAAAAACTCACAAATTTACTCATTTAGTTGCCTTTTGTCTATTAAAACTTATTTAAAATTTATGAAGTGCCCATTTTACTCTTTTATTAAAAAGATCAAAAAAAATATGTATACCTAAACAGGTTGGAACAACAGATAAAATAGGTATAATATAAATTTAAATTGAGTTTGAAATTTGGAACAGTAAATATTATTTTATGAATGAGGCTATGGTAATTTGCATAACACAGATTGGTCCGTGCTAACGATTAATATCTTAGTTTTTTAAGTTCAAACAGTAAATTTGAAGCATTTGAATATGATATCCATATAAATATGAATTTAAAGGTTGAATTTTACATTTTTCTAAAAAAAATTTTACTATTTTTTATGTTGGTTGAAAATGAGCACTATAGAATGATCTAAATTCTTTAGATCAAGTGATTTTTTACTAATTTTGAAAAATAGTAAAAAAAAATTTGCAAAAATGTAAAATTTAGTATGCAAGTACATTTTCATATGAAGATCATATTGAGCAGCTTAAATTGTCTATTTACACTTAAAAGAATATATATTTATTCATAGTACAGACTAATTTGTGCTATGCACAGTACCATAGCCTCACTCTACTTTTATTATTAATTCATCTGTGAGGGATGATCTACAAGCAGTTTAATTAGTTTTTACCTACCAGATCTCAAAAATCCCAATTAACTGTTTCCCTCTTCACAATTCATGGAAAGAAAGCATTTGAATGCCTAATGCATTATTTGAATATCATTATTTGCCAAGAAATCAGACAAAATTAATTTCAATATGCTCATTGCAAGTTAATAGTGATAATAACTAACAGCCCATTAGATATAGACCCAACCAAAACAAAATAAATAAATACCATAAACAAAGGAAAAGGAAAAAAAGAACAAAGCACAAAAAGAGAAACTAAGAACTACTAGCACTCAAATTGCTGTCTTCATCGGCATCTCCGGTCTCGGCTTCTTTGACTTCTTGGATCATCTTTAGCACTTGCCATGCCGTCGGCCGACTTTCAGGAGATGATCGAATGCATGTTGCAGCAATGTCAACAATCATTGTTAGTCTTTCGTCGTCTACACTCTCTCCTTCCTCTCTCACGGACCGGACCCACGTCGGCAGGTCTTTTGAGATTAAGTGTTGGTGGTCTAGTGGCAATTTCCCGGTTAGTAGTTCCAGAAGGAGAACACCATAGGCGTATATATCCGATCTGTAAAAGATTAGTTATTATTTTGCTTTATACAAATTAGTAGTATGATTTTCCATGTTAATTTTTCAAAAATTTCGAACCCTACAAGACAACATCAAATCTATACTTATCTTGTGTACAAATTAACTCAATGAAATCTCAGTAGGGTTCAAATGCCACCCTTTTCAAAGTTTAAATAGTCAATCTAAACGGCTTAACATGATCTGCTATAATGTGTATGAAGACCAAATTTTCTATTTTTTGAGAACCATTTACTATTTTTTCAGATAGATATGAAATCACTATTTTTGGATGGTTCAGAATCTTCTGAAAAACAGTGACTTTGTACCTATCTAGAAAAAAAGTAAAAAAATTTAGAAAGATATAAAATTTAGCCTCCAAACACATTTTTATTATGGAAATAATGTTGGACTATTCCGATTGACTGTTTTAACTTTGAAAATTATCCAAAACCACAGCAAATATTAAACAAAAGAAAAAAAATTATCGAAAGCTGTTTGTAACCTGGGTGTGAGCGACCTGTTCGAGTCGGTGGCTTCCGGTGCCCGATAGTACCTTGACTCATCATCTGTTTCAAAAAACTGTTCATCGAGGAGAAAAGCGAGGCAGCAATCAGCAAGGCACGCCTCAAAATCGGGGCCGAGAATTACATTAGATGACTTGATGTTTCCGTGCACCAGACGTGATGCCTGGTGGATGTATGATAGACCTTGAGCTATGTCTTCTGCTATTTTTAGGCATGAGGTCCAATGCAGAGGCTTTGCACGTGTCGATTTCGAACCTAGCAAATCAAAATGCTATAATATTAAAACCTTTTTGGCATCAGTATAAGTAGGTTAACAATAATTTTAGCTTTTGAGAATGGCAAGAAAAGCAATTGATATGTACAACGATATCAATTCAGAGAGTAAGTTAATGAAATCCTATTTTGATATGTATAAGATTCATTTAATATTTTAAAAGAATTCAAAATTAGCCGCTATGCTCAAATTTAGCCTGTACTAAACTAAACAGCTGTAAATTGAAATTTTAGTCACTGTATATTTAGTAACTTTTCTTATATTTAGGGTTATCTACTGTTTATTTGGCATGCTTGAGCTCAATGCATTTACTTCAAAAATAACAAATAAAGTAGAATATCAGTTACTGATTTTACCAAATAAGTTACTGGTATTAAACAGTGTGTATCAGGAAAGTAATACAATACCAATAGAATTTTTTTTTTTTTTGCACTTTTGGCATTTAAAAATAGTACTACAAAGTAGTGTTCTTATAAGGTACAAGAATATGTTGAGGTGTCATTATCTTCCACATTTGTTTCCAAATTAGCAATAATTTTGGTGGTTGAGACAAAATCATAGCATGTCTGGTACTATATTAATGCAATTAAGTTCATTTAATGCAGCCTCCCCATGTAACTATCTTTGATCAGATAATTTAGGCCACAATAATAAGATAAAATCTATATTTTCCAAAATTGCAATATGTTTTATCCACTAAATGGAAATATAATTGACCCCAAATATACACATATTGGTCCATACTACGGTACAGTGCATAGCAAATATTGGTCCATACTATGGATCAATATCTTTATTTTCAAAGACCAAACAATCGATCTCAACGGTTCAACATGATCTCCATGTGAAAATGTACTTGTAGATCAAATTTCCCATTTTTAGAATTTTTTTACTAGTTTTTTACATAGGCAGAAAATCAGTTGATCCAGAGATTCTAGACCATTCAAAAATAGTGATTTTCTACCTATCTAAAAAAATAGTAAAAATTCTAGAAAATGTAAAATTTAATGAACAAATACATTTTCATATGAAAATCATGTTGAATGTATGCATAATACCATAGCCTCACTCTAGTACCATACCAATACTAAACTTGAATGGTCAGCAATAAAATTACCATTGTTTAGGTGCATGCCTATGACACTACTTGATTAGGATCCGAATAAAAATTTGATATAATAACATACTATGTATAAGAGAAAACAAACTCCCATTCGGTTGATAATCATAAACAAGCAACTTCTCTTCCTAAGCATGAAAATATGCACAGAGCGGTACCAGATTTGGGTGCACAGGAGAGTAAAATAAAACGATTCCTTTTATAAAAAAACAAAAGTAATTCAAAAATTCAACCGTACTGATCCATTTAAACCAAAAAACCAAACCATTTATTCCAAACCTTTTTGGTTCGGTTGAAAACCAAATAAACCGGACCCAACGAACACCCCTACTGTTTATTTGGCAATTGGCATGCTTGAGCTCAATTCATATACTTAAAAAATAACCAGTGAAGTAAAATATCAGGTACTGATACATTAGAGATCATGGATGGTAAGAGGTGTTACTACAAATTGCATGTACTAGTGCTACGGATTTTACCAAATAAGTTACTGGTATTAAACAGTGTACCAGAAAAGTAATACCATACCAATAGAATGTTACTGCAGATTTCAAGGCCTGCACCACCATATTAGAGTTTCTTTTTTTTCTTTTTTTTTGCACTTTTAGCATTTAAAAAAAGTATTACAAAGTAGTGTTCTCAGAAGGTAGAAGAATATGTTGAGGTGTCGTTATCTTCAACATTTGTTCCAAATTGTCAACTATTGCACTTACTATTTAAGCAATAATTTTGGTGGTTGAGACAAAAGCATAGCATGTCTGGTACTATATTAATGTAATTAAGTTCATTTAATGCACACTCATATGATAAATTCTATATTTTCCAAAACTGCAACATGCTTTATCCACTAAATGGAAATATAATTGACCCCAAATAAATGCACCTCTATATGATGACGCTACAACACTATGCATAGTGCATATTGGTCCATACTATGGATCAATGTCTTTGTTTTCAAAGACCAACATGATCTTCATGTGAAAATGTATGTGTAGATCAAATTTTCTATTTTTTAGAATTTTTTTTTACTAATTTTTTACATAGGTAGAAAATCAGTTGATCTAGAGATTCTAGACCATTCAAAAGTAGTGATTTTCTACCTATCTAAAACAATAGTAAAAGAATTCTAAAAAATGTAAAATTTACTCTGAAATAAATTACCATTGTTTTGGTGCATGCCTATGACACTACTTAATTAGTTACTGAATATAAATTTGATATAACAACATACCATGTATAAGTGAAAACAAACTCCCATTGGGTTGATAATCATAAACAAGCAACCTCTCCTCCTTAGCATGAAAATATGCACGGAGCGGTACCAAATTCGGGTGCCGAAGCCTACCAACCGCCTCCATATGCCTTTCAAAATCCTCCTTACCTGCTAACCCGATCCGACCTGCATCAAGCCTCTTCACACACACAATCAACCTGTTATCCAATACCGCCTTGTATGTTGCACCTACACTACCTCTTCCCAACATCTCTGCCGAGGCTTTCATTAGCTGCTCCAAGTTGTACCCAGGTGCCTCCCCTGCACAAAAAGTCAAGCACCCACTTTTCCCTAAATTTTTCGCCCTTTCCTTTTCCTTCTCTTTCTCCTTTTCTTCTGGTATTTCCAGTATCATTGCTGCTGTTGGTTCCTCGGGATCTTCTGTGGCGGTTTGTTCACTGGTGTCAGCACTTTTTTCGGGTGTGTGGATTTTCCCGTGAGCCATTATTTTCGCTCTCTTTATCTTTCGTAATGCTAAGATAATAGTTAAAAATGCAATGAAAAATATTGCACCAGACATGAAACTGATTGCTAGAATTGCATGCTTGTGTGGGGTTCTAGAAGGTGGGGCTGAGGATTCAGAGAGAAGAAACCCTTGTCTCGAGTCATTAACAGAAGGTGGTACAGCCGGAGAAGGTGCCTTGGTACCAGCATGAGGAAAGAAAGCAATGTGGGATCTACATTCCCTCCTAACAACCTCTCCACACAAACCAGGATTACCTACAAAAGCCGGTGAACCAAAGGTAGATAACACAACAGTTGCTGGTACCGGGCCAGTAAGATTATTACTCGACATGTTGAGCGATTTCAAAGAGGATTGGTTGAATGCCGGCACAGTACCAGTAAACTGGTTCGACTCAAGCTGTAACACAACCAACCGTTCAAGCTGGGTAAGGCCAACCGGTACCGACCCAGTAAACAAATTGTTTGACAGATCAAGAGTTCTCAACCGGTGAAGGGAGAGGAGAGAAGAAGGAAACCGACCCGAGAACTGGTTATGATCAAGATACAGTGCTTTAAGATTGGTGAGGTTTGACAAATCAGGTACAGTACCAGTAAAAGAATTGAACTTTAGACTGAGAATCCTTAACTGGTCGAGTCGGCCGAGGGTAGAATCGGCAAATGTGCCATTTAAACTGAGGGATTCTAGAACTAACCGGGTTACCCTGTAAGAAGGTGAACAGGAGACTCCAGTCCATTTGCAAGGGGTGGTGGAAGTGACTGGAGAGAAGAGAAGGTGGTTTGATGGGTCAGCTGAGGATTTGAAGGAGAGGAGAGCAGAGGCGTCAGAAGAACTGGAGAGGGAATGGATAGGGGTGGTAATGGAGAGGAGAAGTAGTAGTAGTAGTAATGGGTTGTGCATTGTGGCATCTAGAAAGAGAGATTGGGTTTAAGGTTTCAAATTTGAACCTCTGAGAGAGAGAGAGATGCAGCTAGAGAAGAAGAGTGAGTGGGGGTAAGGATATTAACAGAGTAGTTTTGATTGTATGCAGCGCACGAAGCATGTACAGCGCGGTTTTGGTTCTATAGTCTGTGCGCTGCATGAAGATAAAACTACTGTGTTAAAATATTTAGCCTGAGTGGGAGCACAGGAGCAATTAGAACATTTCTTATTCTCTCCAGTTCAAAAGCACAGGATGGATGCTTGTAAAGTGAAATTATTTTGTCATCTCTTTATCAGTACAATAAGATATTTATTTTTATATTTAAAATTATATATATCTCATGAATAAAATATTTGTATCAATTGTATGATATGCATAAATATTTTTTTAATATATTATTATATTATATTGTTAAAAGATATTGAAATTCCTAACAAAAGTAACATTTTGGTGATGTAAGAAGTAATTTAATTGCATTCAGTTTATAGGAATAAATCAAATTAGTTTTAATTTAAATACATAAAGCCAACAATTCAAGTAAGATTTATTTTCTTCCCAAAGTACTTGCTGAATTAAGATTTCGTTTTATTTCATAGCTAACTTGTGGTATTAAGCCTGGATACTGTTGGTTGAGTTGTAATGGAGAGGAAGCAAAGTAAAAAAGGATGCGCAAGAGGACAAACAAAGGAGGAAGCAGGTTAAACTGTGGGTGGACCTCTCTTTTAAAGTTTCTGATTGTCTGTGACTAATACCAGACAACCATCCCATGAGGTCAAAGCTATTTATTATGTCCATCTAGTTCTATAATTTTTCATAGTCCTCTGTGCCACAGAATATCAGAAAAAGAGCCAAGAGGGCAGCTTAGCGTCACGTGAAAGCTGTTGTTTATCGAGAAAAGCGAGGTATCTCTGTTCGGATCACACTTCTCTACAATTTAACCTCTACAATTGGTAAAATTTATGATCTGTGTTACCATTGGCTGTCAGATAGTTAAATCGAATAAAGACCAATTGGAGAGAAACAGAACGGAGGCTTTTCGGATGGTGGCACTGAATTACTGCGGATGTGGTAAATTATCGGGTCGGGTCGGATCCTATTTTGAAGCCCGTCCATTAATTGACTTGCAGCTTTTTCATTTGATTGCAACATAATTCAAGTGTTTGTGTAACCAATTATTAGAGGTAGTGTCACGGATCCATTAACAGTGACAATTTAGATCCAATATGAACATGCACGTGGACCAAAGTATCTTATATTGACAAAACATAGACTTGTCACCGTTCTTAACAAATGATTTTCGCCTCTCAAACAAATCAAACAAATTTAAAGTTCATTTGATCATGTTCAGCCACTGCACAAATTCTGAAACTTTTAAATTTGACATTTAAAAAAAATAGATAAATCAAATAACTATAAATTCCTAAAAATTTAATATTTTATATGATCGCAGCTTTATGTCGCACACAGAAATGAAGTGTCCGCAAACTTGAATAGACACAACTTTTTTTCCTACTGCACTGTTGCAATTTTTTTTTTTTATTTTGAACCCGCATTTGAATCTAGACAATCAGGTAGTCAAATATATGGAGTTGAAAGTCAAAATATGGGGCAAAAACCGTGAAATATATGTCCGTCATTTAGGATGGCAGATACCAAATTGGTTCGCTATTATGATTGTTGTTGCATTAAATATGATTTTTTTATAAATTTGTAGTCATTTGATTTTTTTTCTTTTTAATGTCAAATTTAAAATTTCCGGGCACAAATTACTATATTTATTTCTACATGAATATCATTTGAGACTAAATTTTACTTTTTTTTGAAATCTTTTACTATTTATTTAGAATTTTTTAAAATTACTATTTTATGAAAAATTCTGGACTATAAAAGAACAACGATTTTCAAAAATTCTAAAAAAATACTAAAAAAATGTCCAAAAAATATGAAATTTGAACTCCAAGCACAATTTAATATGGAGATCAACTTAAACTGATCGGATCGACATTTTAAACTTTAAAATTGTAAAATATGAATGTGAATTAAATACTCATTTTACTTCACGAAGTACCATAGCCCAACTCATATCATATGATCAAAATTGTCCTATCTAAATTTTTGCAATCTATGTGCCACTAGTGGAAAACGTACAATTAGTGTTGCCTTAAAAAATCGACACTAATACTTTAGTATCGGTCGTTTACAAAAAGCCGACACTAATAATATTAGTGTTGGCTATTTATAAATAGGCAACACTAATAACTAAGAATTAGTGTCGACTGTTTATAAAAATGCGACACTAATGTATTAGTATCAGCTGTTTATAAATAGGCGATACTAATTATTAAGTATTAGTGTCGGTTGTTTATAAATAGCCTACACTAATACATTAGTGTTGCCTTTTTATAAACAGCCGACACTAATTCTCAGTTATTAGTATCGCCTATTTATAAATAGCCAACACTAAAGCTGAAAAAATTTCATTTTAAGTCCCGCGCAACTCTTTCACAACGCATGCCTAGAGTTTAAAACACAACCTCCTTTCTCCCTCTGCATATCTCTTCCGCTCAGAAAAACCTAGCCGCCCCTCTCTCTTGAGCGGTGACTTCACTTCACACTTCTCTCCGATCTAATCTTCTCAAACCTAGTCGCTTCTTCTAGGTGAATACTAGAAGATGGTGCTGTTTCATTTCATCAACTGTGCTCTCTCGCTACACTACCTCTCTCTCGCGACACCAGGCATTGCCTAGATGACATTACCTCTGTGGACTCTACAGGGAAGTAGCGAAGAGGTGAAAAGAATGCTCTGGTTCACACCAAAACTTCAAATATGACAGTAGTAAGTTTACTTCAACAACAATGCCTTTTCTTGCGTAATCCATCTATAAGAGTGTTAAAGGTCACGACATCAGGTTCATATGGGGGTGTAAACGGATCGGATAATATCCTATTTTGTCCAAATTCAAATTAGAAAAAGTACTTAAATTATCCGATTCGTATCCGTATTTGAGACTATCCGTATCCGTATCTGAAAAATTATAACGGATACGGATACAATAAGACATTTTACTATCTGTATCCGACCGTTTATACTTTAAACCACAATAAATGTGATCTATGTTTTTAAATTGATTTATTAAATTGCATATTGTATGAATAATTTATTAAATTGCATATAGATATATATTTTGATAAACAATATAACACAATGATATAATTAGTGACTAATATTTTAATAATATAATATATATTTTGTAACTAACAAGCTAATTATAAAAAAATATCCATATCCGCCTGATATCCGATCCGTATCCGTATCTGAGACTATCCGTATCTGTATCCGTATCCGTATCCGAAAAATTATAATGGATACGGATACGGTAAAACCACTATCCGATCCGTATCCGACCAGTTACACCCCTAGGTTCATACCCTTTACACATCATGTCATGTAAAAAATCCACTGTTGTCTCAATTTCACCATTCTTGTGTAATCCATCTATAAGAATGTTATAGGTTACGACATCAGGCTGATGCCCTTTAGAAATCATGTCATGTAGATAATCCATTGCCTTCTCAATTTCAACTTTCTTCCACAGCCCATTTATAAGAATAACGATAAATGATATATGAGCAATTTGGATGATATTTTATTTAGTGAGTCTTATTTGTAAATTATGATGAATTATTTGATATCTTTGTTTTATATATAGTTCAGCAAAAATATATGAGCATCCCAGAACAAAAAATTTCATTTTTGGAATTTTCTATAATTTATAGTGAATTTTTGAATATTTTTTTAAAAATGCATTAGTGTAGACTATTTATTAAAAAGCCGACACTAATAAATATTGGTGTCGGGTATTTATTAAATGACAGACACTAATAAATATTAGTATAGGCTATTTATTAAATGGCCGACAATAATACTTATTAGTGTCGGTTTTTTAATAAATAGCCGACACTAATGTCTTACTTTTAGTGTCGGCTATTTACGAAGTATTAGTATCAGTTTAATTAGTGTCGCCTAATGTCCGACACTAATTCCAAGTTCTCAACTAGTGTGCCCATTCTTATTTTATAATTCAGGGAAATTGGATTATGATTGAATGGTTAAATTGTTATCCTAGTTAATTTGTTGCATATTAGTCCTTGCAATATCAAATTTATGTTGGAGACTGATTTATATTTTTCAACTATTTATTAAATTATTGCATATTTTTTAGACTTAGGTAATTTTTTTTACAAAATACTTGTTACATTTTTGTGAGTCCAATTGTCACATCTCAAACTTTCACTGTTGTAACACGGTGTTTTCTGTCAAGCATATGTGATTTCTCATACATACGGAAGGCTAAATAAATAGAAATAATCTATCCAAAATCAACAATATAAAAAATATGTAAAATCATGCCACATAAGATCTGTAAAATCATGTATCTGAAAAAACCTACAACCACCATATTAATTGAAATTGATTGTTGACTGACTCTTATCAAATTGGAGGTGAGTTGAACTCCAAATTATATCAGGTAAAAATATTAATAGCGCTGTTTTGATTTTGTACAACACATAAATCATAAGTTTTTATATGCTGATTCTATTGTTCATAAGTTGTGGGAATTCAAAGTAGCATTGTTAATATCTTTATACAAACTATCAATTCAATAATCTTTTGATATAGCATATTTGTTTTTCTAAACGTTATTGTACGCACCGACATAGTCACGTGGTGAGGAAAGATAAATCGAGCATACTAAAATTTCAAAATGTCATATAATAGATAGATATACATATAGTTTTAATTTTCATAAAAGATGTAAATAGTTTATCAACTTGAGGCAAAAAATAACATCTTCTAAATGATGGACGATTATCTAACAACAGATATTATATAAAATAGTAAGAAAAACTGATGATACATATAAGAGTCAAGTTAAAAATAATTTAAGAAATAGTAATAAAAATTTTATGGCTTGGAACAGGCTTTGTAGAAGGTAAGAGTGTTCGTGATAGATTTGGCAAGTCAGTGATAAAAAAATACAGTTTTTTTATGGAAAAGGAAACCCTCAAAAATTGAACATGAGTAATACTAGAATGGGTGACTCAGAAGTTTGTGCTGCTGATTTCAATTGAATTTCATTTCTAGTCTATTCTAACTTGTTTGTAAATAAAAACTTTGAAGTAGAAGAAGTAATAAAAACTTCCCAATTATGTTTATAGTTGCAGCAAACAAAGCAATTATTGCAATCAATTTTTGTTACAATATATTATTGGTCATAGTAGCAGAAACATAGATAAATTTTTATTTTTGTTTCATTCAGCCTAATTTCGTTGAAATATCATTCCAGCGGACCTCCTTTTGACACAGCCCAAATTGATCCAATAAAATATTAATTTCATTTTAATACTAATAAAGCCCACTCAAGCCCAGCCCATTAATATATACACCTGTTTGAGCCCATTTTAATTGACAGTAGCCCATGGCAGTTGGGTTTTAAACCCGATAAGAAAGTAAAAAGGTAGGTGGGTAGGATTCAATTAAAGCACTGCAAAAATCAAAAGAAAGGGCACAATACATGAATGAGCAAATTAAAATAACCTAAAATTAAATCACAATACCCACATCATAATTTAGGCTAATTGAATTAGGCACCAATCATCAATTCATACATACTCCGGGGACGCTTAAATATAAGAAATTTGAATAATTTATGTAATTTTTTAAATTGACAGTAATAGGAGATGCAAGGTTGTAAGATCTAAGAATTTACCTTATAAATATTGGCATGTGCTGCAGAAGATCGTGCCCTGGATCTGATGCAACAGCACTGGTCAATTTGGGTAACTTTGGACCTGTATCAGAAATATAGCAAGGAGAGGAAAAGAAAAGATTGTCCAGGATTAGGCAATAATCTGGTGGTAATTAGGCAAGTGGCCTGGAGATGAGTTTTTTCTATATAACGTTGTTTCCTTGAATAGAAATGAAATCAGGAAAGATATCTTGTAGTAGGATTCTATTAACTTCTATTTAATCTCAATAGTCTCCTGTAACAAGTAATATACAAAAATTGTAACACTATTTGTGATTTAATAAAAAGAAGAAAAGGGTATGAGTTTGAGGATGTAGGTACTAAACTGGTACCGAACCTTGTTAAATTCTTGTGTTGTTGGTTTGATTTCTGTGATTGCTATTAGTTTTTTAGAATAAATGCATCTGGAAGACAATGCGGCACCTGATTATATATGGTTTTCCCTTCCAGGTTTTCAGGTTTAAAATCACATTGTATTACCAATGTCTAATCAATTTAATTGTCAGTATAATACTATTGATGAACTTTGGGTTATTGATGCTTTAATTCCTCTTAAGAATAGGTTGCTACTTGCGAGTTGAATTAATTAGGGGAGCTGTCTTATAGAGTTTGGTTAGCTCGAAATAAACTTTATTTTCAAGAGATACAATCTATTCCTAGATCTGTAGGTGCTCATATTATATCTTTTGCCAATTTTTTGGTTGAGGCTAAAGGTGATGGATCTATATTGAAATTTTCTCTTATATTACCTTTGCAGGGGACAGTGGTTGGACTGGTACAAGGGGGTACTGGTTTAGGGTTGGGCAGTACCAGTTTTTGTAAGTGTTTGTTGATGGTTCTGTTTGTAAGTATTGCAGTTTACGTGTGGTGTTTTTAGTTTGTGAACTCTGATTAGCTAATTAGTAGATGCTGTACTAGGTACCGATGGTGATGTTATGTACAACTGATTTTTCTTGATATGTTCTGTCAGGTTCGGTACCAGTGGTTGTAGGTTTTGTTTGTTAAATGAAATCGGTGGGTTTTCCCCACTTCTATGAAAAAGAAGATGGTATTACCCAATTTTCATTGAACTGTAAAAGCAAGCCTTAGTACTCTAAATTGGAGTTTGTGGGGTTAAGATCCAAGCCTAAATTATTACAGATCCACCACTAGATTGTAGCATTAATATTGCTTAAAATTCATTATTGATGAATAACTAGGAATAGATACATTCCAGAATAAAGAAGTTTCAAAATACTCAAATTACATTAGCTATATAAGTACATCAATAGTATCATAGAAAGAAAAAAATTTACAATAATACGCAATTTATTGAGGAATATAAGAAGAGATACAGAACTGCAATTATGAAGTAATGAGCAACTTACATTATAACTAAAATTGGATAAATACTCACATTATTTATAATGAAAAGAGTTCATTTACTGAGGGAAAAATCTGATGATGACGGTAGCTCTTGATCAAAACTACATTGGATGGACATTGCATCAATCCCTGTGTTGTCGTCAAGTAGCATAAGCTGCCTATCCTCCAAACTTTGAGACCTTGATGGATGTTTTGGATGTTGGTTGTGTTGCCACAATACCTTGAGCTGTACCTCCACTTCTTTCATAGTCGGCCTTTCTTCTCCTTTCAATCTCAGGCACAATTCTGTAAGGTTGGCAACAGCTTCGAGTTCTGTTCGGTGCCCCTCGTTCACAACTTGGGGGTCTAAAATTTCAAAGAGATGGTTCTCTTTCATAGCAGCATTAAAATATGCAATCAAACTACCCCCTTCAAACACCCTAGAGGAGATCAGAGGTTTTTGTCTTGTTAGCAATTCAGCTAGAATGACACCAAAGCTATAGACATCACTTTTTGGGGTTAACCGGCCAGTGCTATAGTACTCGGGGTCTAAATACCCGTATGTACCTTGGATAACTGTGGTCACGCCCGTTTGATCTTTTTGTACAGATCTTGAGGCCCCAAAATCTGACACTTTTGCTGTGAAATAATCATCCAGTAGAATATTTGATGATTTTATGTCTCTATGAAAAACCGATATAGAGGCGGATGAATGAAGATAGGAAATTGCTCCTGCAACCTCAACGGCAATTCTTAACCGATGCTTCCATGTCAAGGAACAATGTTCCTCTACATGGAGATGATCAAAAAGTGTTCCGTTTGAGATGAATTCATAAACGAGCAACGGGACTTCGGTCTCTAGGCAACACTCATAAAGTTTCACAACGTTCCTATGGTTGATTTGTGAGAGAATGACCACTTCATTTATGAATTGATCGATTTCAGCCCGATCAATAATTTTGGACCTTTTGATGGCCACAACATGTTGATCTGACAAAATGCCTTTATAAACTTGTCCATGACCTCCCCGACCAATAATGAGTGCATTATCGAAATTGTTTGTTGCTTTCTCCAGCTCATGTAATCTAAAATCTCTCGTTTTTTGTGTTGTATCTTCATGGGAAGATATTAGTTGTTGTAGAAGTAACCCCCGATTTTGAACAAAGAAATTGTGTTTTAACTTTTCCTGTTTTCTCTTTTCAAGCAGTTTGATACGCTTGGCAATAACAAAATATAGTAAAATAATGCTTAGGGCAGTTACAAATCCCAGCAAGATCGTCATACCTACGTACATAAATAAAGCAAGTTAGAAAAAAGAAAGAAAGTTACATTCCATCATTTTTTATATTAATTAACTAATAAAAATTATTGCCTATGTGTCCATTGTTTCATGTTTAGTTCAACCTTGCATGACCTACGAAGAAAACTATTGTCCAAGGTACACCACTTCGTAGGTGACTAACTATGCGCTACATCAAAAAGAGTTACATAACACAATCCTATGCGTAACAAAACTTTTATTTTATTATAATTAGCTCACTCAATCCAAAAAAAGAAAAAAATAAATGACGATCTAATGGATCATGTTGAATTGGTAATGATCTGTTGTCAAACGTAAACTTTTTTGTTGATCTGATTATATTTTTGTTGGTGATATTGACAAAGATACGTTTTTTGGATCATTAGTTTTTGGAACACAATGGTAATAATAAGTGTTCTAAATGGCATACTCAAGTGGCCCATAGAGTTACCAGTCTCCAAATGGTGCACTACCAAATAACTGTAAAATTAACGACTCTAAATAGGCGCTGGAGAGAGATCATGCTAAGTTTTTAAGAGCTAGTGGAGCTTGGTGTTGCTTGCTATAATTTTGTTAAGGACATTGCTGTTTGATGATTGGAAAGTTAATTTGACCTTGAATTTTGAAATTCAGACTTTGTGTGAGTGACTTTTCAAGAAAATTGATTCGATACGATTAAGTTCCGAGTGGTGCGGACGTTTTATTTTAATCTGATTTACCTGCCTCATGCTAAGACTTAAGTAGGCAATATTTAGTATTAGCGAGCTATATCCATAAAACCAATCCTCATGCTAAGACACAAGATGTAACAACATTCAAAACTCAAGTTATTTATCCTGAAGAAGTAATAACATACCTATAATTAGTGCGACGTTGAGACCGCATTCTCTTGGATTGTTATGATTACTACGCCAAAACAAAGGACAAGAGCAGCGATATGATCCTTCTAAGTTGTGGCACTTTCCTGGCTTGGAGCATTGATTTTGGATGGCACATTCGTCAATGTCTGCATGAATATGCCACAGTATCAAAGATGTCTACATAAAAATAAAAAAGAAAGGAGAGCAAGATTATGAGCGAGAGAGAAAGACCTTGGCAGCCTTCATGAAGATAAGGATTGCCTTCATAACCATGGGAGCAGTTGCAGAGATAAGCACCAGCACTGACTGTCGAGCAAATACTGTTATTGCTAATGCATGCATAGGAGGATTTGTTAGTCTGTGCTTCTTCGCATGTGGTGTTTCCTATGGCCCAGTCGAGCACCATACCCGGATTATTATAATAAATTTCATTTTCGTTGGTAATGTAAGCTGTGTTGAACTTGAACTGAGCTGCCTCCACAACCGTAGCATAGCTGCAAGGATTAAATTTATACACCTCAGAGTTGTCGAATCTCTCATCAAACAAGAACATAAAGGTAGACACTCCATTGGGGATATCTGTCTGGCAGCAACCAATTCCAGAGCATGATCCATGCTTAATGACGGTATCTATGCTATTGCACGAAGAAAGGCACCCTACTGAGTAATTATTAGGATTGTCGTCAAGCATAAGATAGGCAAGTGTATTACACCCAGTCACGGTAAATTTATTCTTCTCTGTGTTGAGCCGGAATGGTGCGATATTTGCGAACTCCGTTGCAGTACTATACCAGTACAGTTCCTCTTTCTTTGTGGTGGTGTTGTAGCACTCCTCATATAGAGGGCTTCCTATACGTGCCTGGCCCAAGGACAAGCTTATATTATAAATACTCCAAACAACAGTAACACTATATTTGTAAGGAACGGATGCACCGTCGTCCTCGTATGTGTAGCAATCGATATCGAAGCCTTCCATGAAGCACTTTGGACCTTCAAGTCTTTTGCAAGTTGCATTCCGAGTATCACCACCTTTAGGCACGTAGCAATTTTGGCCAATGCCGAAAGGGTACGGGATGAGAGTTCCACCGCAGCTATCCAGGCACCCGGGCAGAGCGATGGTGTTGTTCGCAGACTCAGTGGTTTTGAACTGGAGGAGGAGGAGAAGAAGTTGGATTATTATCATTGGCAACACAGTGTATAAGGTACCTAATACTTGAAAAGAGTTTCTTCTTGTTTCGCTCATGCTATTCATAGCCATAATAATTAATGAACGAGTGATCCAAAGTTGAGTACGATGGGAATATGAAATATGTAGGTATCTGTTGGAATATATATATGTCGTGTGTGGATACAACACTTGATAATGCATGAATGTTTAATAAAAACTAGGGAAAATTTCTAGTGTGCCCATAGAAACTTTTAAAATAGTCAATGTCCCCATAAAAACACTCTAATATCCAAAATCCCCATCAAAACTTCAAATTCTTTCTTCTATACCCTTTCTATTACTTCACTTTTTATTTAATTATTTTACAAACTTAATAGACCAATATACCCTTCAATCTTTCTTCCTCCCCTCTCTCCCTCCCTGTGTTTCTTCACGAGTTCACTGTGCAAAATGAGTAAATTAGCAACATCACAAAATAAACAATAATATTCACCCCAACTATACTACTCTGTCTATTTGTCTTCCTCTCGCTCTCTATCTCTCTCTGGATTTATGTTGCAAATTATCTCCTTTGTGATAAGTTTATATCTCATATTTGGAGTAAATCCCTAACTAAATTAATTTCTTTTCTTCTTTGCAGCAATTGAAGCAGTAACTTTGATATTTTTCAGACCCATCGGTCCTAATCTCGAATGGTTTTTATTTTGAGGTTGTCAAACGCTAGTGATTTGTGCTGATATCATAGAAAACATCATCATGGTTACCATCATAAGAAATGGTTAAGTTTGGCCAATAATAGTAACCTTAGAGGTAAGTAGGTAGCAAAGTTTTTCAAGCTAAGAATACCTCATGAGTCTTGACCCTTTTTTTTTTTTTTTTGAAAACTTGGTAGACTCTGTTTTAAAAAATCAGTTTTATCTTCCACAGCAAATTTGTGAAGAAACATGGGAGAGGAGAGGAAGAAAGATTGAAGGGTATATTGGTCTATTCAATTTTTAAAATAATTAAATAAAAAGTGAAGTAATAGATAGGGTATAGAAGAAATAATTTCAAGTTTTGATGGGAAATTTGGATATTTATGTGTTTTGATGGGGATATTGGCTATTTTAAAAATTTATATGGGCACATCCGCACAGGGGAAATTTTCCCTAAAAACTATATAAATAAGTGTGTTCTGAGAATAGAAAAACTAGTTGAGAATATTGAACTGTCCAACGGCTAGGTGATACTGTATTCAATTTAAATGGAATCAAAAGTACATCTCTAATAAAGATGAACTCCATTAATTTTACTTTATTAGAGGGAATCCTCATTAAATTACTTTCTTAGTGCGCCACAACTTTAATTCCCTTTTATGATAATGTTAAGGCTATGTTCTCCCGGAAAAGATCAAGACTTGACTTGGAGACTTGGGGGTCAACCTCACACCGATCGTGTTCTTGCACATGCATGCATCGATCCCATGTTTAACAAAAAGTAGAACCATTATTTAAACTGTACTTTGAACTTCTACTAATAGATTGTGTTGAATTTGTAAGAATCAGAGGGTTGTATTGCGAGAAAAAAATATGAATTAATTGTATTATGTTGTGTATTGATTTTTTTGTTACATCAGTCCTATGCGCTATATATTAATATTACAGGGTTATCTACTAGCCGTTTTGTTACCGTTTGTTACCGTTGTCCCTATGTTTGGGTATGCTTTATTCGATCTGAGCCGTTGATCAATGATGATATTATATTCTTAAATCACATCTTATTTTCAACAGATAGAGAAATGTTGTCTTACAAGCATTCAGATTTTTTTTTTTAATCACAAAATTACAAATATCCGAATATATATAGTCTCCTCCAAATTTCTGAATAAATTAATGTGCTTCTTCTTCATCTCTTTATTATTCGTCTTCTGTTTTTCATTACACTGATCACTATTTTTTTAATGGATCTAGTACTACCAGCTTTTATCATTTCTAAATTATGATTTTGAGTTTTAAAGTTTACATTCAAGTCTCTTTACATTTGTTAAATTATTATGTAGTTAATATATACTTGGTAATAAATTTTGAAAATCTTGGAGTGGCTTAGCACCCCCAACTTCCACCATGATCCACGCCTGTAATAGTAGTACAATTCAACTAATTGTCAGGATATATAAGTAATTGGTGACCAAGAGCAAGCCCCCTGTCCCTGTCTCCTGATCTCCAATAATTTGTACCCCTTAATTGACTACTAGAAGTCTTTGGTCAATTAAAGCCATTTTGTTCTCTATTTCTATTTCTGAAGCCAAAATGATGCTTGAATATTCTTAGCCGCCAACTGATAGAGATGCATTTGTTCTTGTTTTTTTGGTCGCATTAGTCTATTGTAGTGTGGTATTTGATGTGGCATTCTTTTGTTCGTCAATTTTATTGGTTAATTTGGCAATTTTGTTGGATCCAAATATTTTAAAATATCATTGGTCTTTTGATTTTGATTGAATAGTCAAGAATAATTAGGTCATAAATATATTTTAATAAGGTAGCAAATAATTACTTAATTAACTATCAGTAGTTTTCTAGCCTTACTCAAATATTAAAATAAAAAAGTAAGAGGCTTTGTGAGAAAGACTTCTTATCTTCTTCTTTTTCTTTGTAATTTTAGACCTTCTAAAGTAGTTTATGCGCTTGTATAAATGATACACCATTGCCGAATACCCTCCTTTTGAAAACCATTAAAGATATTTTTGTAATAAATTTAAAAGAAGAATATTTTGTTTGTTGGTTTTCAAAAATAGAATATTTTATAAACTTTTCCGAGATAATAGTACACACCAATATATTATGTACTGTTAAACATGAGTGTACAACAGAAGATCCAGGCGACATCTGTATAGATTTAAAGGATGTAAATTGATCAACCATTTTTTAAAAGTATTCACCAACAACAATACAAAGAAACTAGTAATATTTGAATGGACCGAAATCTTATAATATAATAATAATTTATGTTTGAGGGGACCAGTGGGGATTCTATGTAACGTTTATATTTACAACCGGAAACTTATAATTTTAGTTAATATTTATAGTTCAAGTTTCTTTAATGAAAATTCATTATTAACTTATTAGTCAACTACAAGCCCCCCAGATGCAAGTATAAATTTTCTAAATATTAATTGTTATTTATATCCATTTGTTTGCTTTTATATGTGTCATGACCCCACCTACTGGCCAGGAGCCGCGATAAGAAAGACACCCTGGCATCCATTATTCGTCCCATATATCAACCTACATCGCAATAAAAATAATAAACAAAAACAATATGGGTTGAGCTACAAAACTTAGTAAACCGGTTATTTAATGACACACTTCTCTGTAATTGACTTAATTAAATAACTATTTAAACAAAACGGATTAGTCCACACAATTTCACAACAAATTATGTTTGCATATTTAACTAACAATAGCACCTGAATCTAAGTTATCAATAATACAAGTCACATAATATCCATATTATTTCATTTCATATAATTATATCATTTCAAAATCTCAGAACACAATCATATAATTTCACAAATCAAATTCAATAGCCCAGGCCTTCTTTGCGTGTGAGTAAAATCATTTTTTGAAGATAATATTTCGTGATTAAAAAGTTTTCAGGATGTTTTATGCAAAAATAGTATGGTAAATGCTGAAAAATTGAAAATTACACCGCAAAAAACTTAATCGAAAAACTGGATAATATAAAACCTTGACATGGTATTGGTTCAATTAAAAAAATAAGGAGCATCCTTGATTCGGACGGGTGTATATAAATGCCCCAACCATTATACACGGGTTTACTATATGATACGTGTGTGATAAAAGAATATAAACTTTTTTACGTCATCGATCCGTGCCATTCAAGTCATTTTGCTCATTTCTAAGACACATGTAGGTTGTACATATATTTATCTAAGATATCTCTCATAAACTAGTGAGGCTAGGGCAAGGAATAAAGTAAAAGAGGTAATATATTCACCGAAAATCCAATTTCCGACGAAGAAACATCAAACAAGCATATCGTCGGAGCTCGAGTGTCCAATTTCGGCAAAAGACCACTTTTTAGAAGGGCAGCGAGAAGAAGAGCCTCAAAACTTGCCAAAAATAAAAATGAGTTAAAGTTTCCGATGAAGTTTGTTTGGCCTAATTTTTCATTTTCTTGTTCTTTATCATATTTTTTTCTTGGGCATTTTTCATGTAAATGTATAAAGACTTAGATCTAGAGTTTTTTTTTGGTTATATTTTCATTTTGAAATTTAGTTTAGAATTTTTGATATTCAAATCTAAGGTATGCTATAACAAAAATAATCATTTTGGTAATTTAATTTAGTTTTTTTTTATGAAAAATTTAATTAGTTTTATTTTTTTATGAAAAATTTAATTAGTTTTATTTTTTTATTTTTTTTATTTGGTTTAGTGTTTTCATTTTGAAATTTGGTTTAGCATGTCTGATATTCAGATCTAGCATATAATATAAAAAAATATATTATTTTAAGTATATAGTTTAGTGTTTTCATTTTGAGAATTTTCCAAAAAGATAAAATCTGGACTGTCCAGACTTTGAGCGGGTTCAATTCCCTTTCTGACCGCCCGTCTAGTTTGTTTTTTTGTTCAAACAGCCCGTAGGCACTTTCCATTCCTTTGAAATATTGATGATACATCAGTATGATTACATTGCACCGATTTACCTAGCAACTTCTAAAAGTCCATACAAGTACTTGTAATTCTATACCAGTACCACCGTACCAGTTGTGCTAATCTCAGATAGCACCTCCTACAGTGGGCCATGCCTATTGTGAATTTAGTAGCATGCCACCCCACATTCCATCTTCCAAAAGACAGCTAATAGAACAATTCCTCCACAGGGACAGAACAGTGAACACCTACCCAACTGTGCCAGTAGCGGAAAAAAAAAACCAAAATATCCCCAAACCAAAAATTCCAAAATGAGGGATTTACATACCCACCAAACATGGTTTAACTTTTTTATTTTTTGATGGATTCTTAAACAAATTCGGGAATGGTTAATAACAATTTTAATTATAATTAATTAACAATGCCCTATATTTTAGAAAATAGGGATCCTATGAAAATGAGAAAGCCGAAATAGGGAAAAATGATTCAGGTTAAAAGAAAACATTAAATATATCTAAAAATTACAGATTATAAGATGCATGATTGATCAAAACAGGTGATGTGCTCATCAAGAGAGTTTGGTGAGCACAACACCAAAAGTATATCGGATCGACTTCAAACACCGAATTTAAATCGTTGAAATCCATGTACTTCATGAGTGATGCATGTAAATGCAAAATTTTTAAAGTTTTGAGTTTATTTGCTACTAGGTCAAGCGGTCGTAGAAATGATAAAAATTGAATATATATAAGAGGAAGGATCAAGTTACAACAATTTTTGAGTTACAACAAGTTACAACAACCATTCTCAATATTTTCAGAGTCCAAATCGTCGATCCAAACCGTTAGATGTGATATCTACAATAAAATGTGCTTGGAGACATTTCTTGGAATTTTTTTACTATTTATTAAGATGGGTACAAAAACTAATAAAATTCAGACCATTGAATTTTGTATCCATCTTAATAAATAGTAAACAAATTCCAAAAAATATAAAATTTGGTCTCCAAGCACATTTTATTGTAGAAATCACATCTAACGGTTTGGATCGATGATTTGGACTTTGAAAATGTAAAAAATAATTATTGTAACTTGTTGTAACTCAAAAATTATTGGAACTTGATCCCTCTTCTATATATAAAACAACTCACAAATTTACAACTTCATGGGTGCTGCATGTCAATGCAAAAATTTTAAAGTTTTGAGTTTATTTGCTACAAGGTCAAGCTGTCAAAGAAATGATAAAAATTGAATATATATAAAAGAACTTACAAATCTACAACTTTATGAGTGATTTAAAGTTTTCAGTTTATTTGCTACAAGGTCAAGTAGTCAAAGAAATGATAAAAATTGAATATATATAAAACAACTTACAAATTAACTTATAAAATGTTCATTTCTTTGACAGCTTGACTTTGTAGCAAATAAACTCAAAACTTTTAAAAATTTGCATGTATATGTCTCACTCATGAAATACATGGATTTCAACGGTTTGGATTCGGCGTTTGAAGTCGATCCGATATACTTTTGGAGTTGTTCTCACCAAACTCTCTTGGTGAGCACATCACACCCTAACTTTGCTCCCGTGATTTTGAGTTTTAAAGTTTACATTCAAGTCTCTTTACATTTGTTAAATTATTATGTAGTTAATATATACTTGGTAATAAATTTTGAAAATCTTGGAGTGGCTTAGCACCTCCAACTTCCACCATGATCCACCCCTGTAATAGTAGTACAATTCAACTAATTGTCAGGATATATAAGTAATTGGTGACCAAGAGCAAGCCCCCTGTCCCTGTCTCCTCTCCAATAATTTGTACCCCTTAATTGACTACGTACTTCAAGTCTTTGATCAATTAAAGCCATTTTGTTCTCTATTTCTATTTTTGAAGCCAAAATGATAATGTTCATAATACGGTCGAAATGACGCTTGAATTCTTATGCAACTGATAGAGATGCATTTGTTCTTGTTTTTTTGGTTGCATTAGTCTATTGTAGCGTGGTATTTGATGTGACATTCTTTTGTTCGTCAATTTTATTGGTTAATTTGGTAATTTTATTGGGTCCAAATATTTTAAAATATTATTGGTCTTTTCATTTTGATTGAATAGTCAATAATAATTAGGTCATAAACATATTTTAATAAGGTAGCAAATAATTGCTTAATTAACTATCAGTAGTTTTCTAGCCTTACTCAAATATTAAAATAAAAAAGTAAGAGGCTTTGTGAGAAAGACTTCTTATCTTCTTCTTTTTCTTTGTAATTTTAGACCTTCTAAAGTAGTTTGTGCTTGTATAAATGACACACCATTGCCGAATACCCTCCTTTTGAAAACCATCAAAGATATTTTTGTAATAAATTTAAAAGAAGAGTATTTTGTTTGTTGGTTTTCAAAAATAGGATATTTTATAAACTTTTCCGCGATAATAGTACACACCAATATATTATATACTGTTAAACATGAGTGTACAACAGAAGATCCAGGCGACATCTGTATAGATTTAAAGGATGTAAATTGATCAACCATTTTTTAAAAGTATTCACCAACAACATTTCAAAGAAACTACTAATATTTTAATGGACCGAAATCATATAATATAATAATAATTTAGGTTTGAGGGGACCAGTGGGGATTCTATGTAACGTTTATATTTGCAACCGGAAACTTATAATTTTAATTAATATTTATAGTTCAAGTTTCTTTAATGAAAATACATTATTAACTTATTGATCAACTACAAGCCCGGAAACAAGGTAATTAACTACAAGCCCCCCAGATGCAAGTATAAATTTTATAAATATTAATTGTTATTTATATCCATTTGCTTGCTTTTATATGTGTCAAGACCCCACCTACTGGCTAGGAGCCGCGATAAGAAAGGCACCCTAGCATCCATTATTCGTCCCATCAACCTACATCGCAATAAAAATAATAAACAAAAACAATATGGGTTGAGCTACAAAGCTTAGTAAACAGGTTATTTAATGACACACTTCTCTATAATTGACTTAATTAAATAACTATTTAAACAAAATGGATTAGTCCACACAATTTTACATCAAATTATGTTTGCATATTTAACTAACAATAGCACCTGAATCTAAGTTATCAATAATACAAGTCACATAATATCAATATTATTTCATTTCACACAATTATATCATTTCAAAATCTCAAAACACAATCATATAATTTCACAAATCAAATTCGATAGCCCAGGCCTTCTTCGCGCGTGAGTAAAATCATATTTTAAAGATAATATTTCGTGATTAAAAATTTATCAGGATGTTTAATGCCAAAATAGTATGGTAAATGATGAAAAATTGAAAATTACACCGAAAAAAACTTAATCGGAAAACTGGATAATATAAAACCTTGACATGGTATTGGTTCAATTAAAAAAATAAGGATCATCCTTACGGGTGTATATAAATGCCCCAACCATTATACACGGGTTTACTATATGATACGTGTGTGATAAAAGAATACAAACTTTTTCACGTCATCGATCCGTGCCATCCAAGTCATTTTGCTCATTTCTAAGACACATGTAGATTGTACATATATTTATCTAAGACATCTCTCATAAACTAGTGAGGCTAGGGCAAGGAATAAGTAAAAGAGGTGATATCTTCACCGAAAATGCAATTTCCGACGAAGAAACATCAAACAAGCATATCATCGGAGCTTGAGTGTCCAATTTTAGCAAAAGACCACTTTTCAGAAGGGCAACGAGAAGAAGAGCCTCAAAACTTGCCAAAAAAATAAAAATGAGTTAAAGTTTCTGATGAAGTTTGTTTGGCCTAATTTTTTATTTTCTTGTTCTTTATCAGTTTTTTTTTCTTGGGCATTTTTCATGTAAATGTATAAAGACTTAGATCTAGAGTTTTTTTTTTGTTATATTTTCATTTTTTAGTTCAAATATTTTCATTTTCAAATTTAGTTTATATTTTTTGATATTCAAATCTAAGGTATGCTATAATAAAAAATATCCTTTTGGTAATTTAATTTAGTTTTTTTTTATGAAAAATTTACTTAGTTTAATTTTTTTTTTAATTTTTTTATTTGGTTTAGTGTTTTCATTTTGAAATTTGGTTTAGCATGTCTGATATTCAGATCTAGGATATAATATAAAAAATAGATTATTTTAAGTATATAGTTTAGTGTTTTCATTTTGAGAATTTTCCAAAAAAAAAAAATTCTGGACTGTCCAGACTTTGAGCGGGTTCAAATTCCCTGTCTAACCGCCCATAGTCTAGGGGTTTTTTGGGTAGTTTTAAAATACCCAACAGACATGGTTTAACTTTTTTTTTTTAATGGATTCTTCAACAAATTCGGGAATGGCTAATAACAATTTTAATTATAATAATTAACAATGCCCTATACTTAAGAAAATAGAGATCCTGTAAAAATGAGAAGCCTAAATAGGGAAAAATGATTCAGGTTAAAAGAAAACTTTAAATATATCTAAAAATTACAGATTATAAGATGCATGATAGATCAAAACAGGTGATGTGCTCATCAAGCGAGTATGGTGAGCACAACTCCAAAAGTATATCGGATCAACTTCAAATGCCGACTCTAAACTGTTGAAATCCATGTACTTTATGAGTGATGCATGTAAATACAAAAGTTTTAATGTTTTGAGTTCATTTGCTACAAGGTCAAGCGGTTAAGAATTGATAAAAATTAAATATATATAGAACAACTTACAAATTAATTAACTTATAAAATGTTCATTTCTTTAACCGCTTGACCTTGTAGTAAATAAACTCAAAACTTTAAAATTTTTGCATATACATGCATCACTCATGAAGTACATAGATTTCAATGGTTTGAATTTGGTGTTTAAAATTGATCTGATATACTTTTGGAGTTGTTGTCACCAAACTCTCTTAGTGAGCACATCACACCCTAACTTTGCTCCCATGATTTTGAATTTTAAAGTTTACATTCAAGTGTCTTTACATTTCTTAAATTATTATGTAGTTAATATATACTCGGTAATAAATTTTGAAAATCTTGGAGTGGCTTAGCACATCCAACTTCCACCATGATCTGCCCCTGTAATAGTAGTACAATTCAACTAATTGTCAGGATAAGTAATTGGTGACTAATAGCAAGCCCCCTGTCCCAGTCTCCTGATCTCCAATAATTTGTACCTCTTAATTGATTACTTGAAGTCTTTGGTCAATTAAAGCCATTTTGTTCTCTATTTCTATTTTTGAAGTCAAAATGATAATGTTCATACGGTCCGAAATGACGCTTGAATTCTTATGCAACTGATAGAGATGCATTTGTTCTTATTTTTTTGGTCAGATTAGTCTATTGTAGTGTGGTATTTGGTGTGGCATTCTTTCTTTCGTTAATTTTGTTGGGTTCAAATATTTTAAAAATATTATTGGTCATTTGATATAATTAATTGATCCAATAGTCAAGAATAATTAGGTCATAAATAAATGTTAATCTGGTTACAAATTTAGAGATTTTAAGGTGGCTGATCTTCACTGAATATAAGGGGTGAGAATCTACTACGATCCTACAGGATCGCAGGCTCCTACGATTCCAATTTTAACCCTTCATTTATTATAGTGTGGGAATCTTAAAAAGAGAGAGTTTGTGCACGAATCTCAAAAAAATATAAATGGCTAAGATTAGAATCGCAGCAGATTTATTTCCGAATATAAGGCCTATAACAATGCCTTATATTTTACAAAATAGATTTCCTAAGAAAACAAGCAGGTTACAATAAAACTTTATATGGATCATGTTCAACAAAATATGGTGACCTAATGAAGGCCCGTTGGGCCAAGCCATCTGCCCACTTAAGCGATAATTAAACATTTTTTTTCATTATCAAATTTGATATGAGATCTATTTAAATTGTAAAATCATGTCAACAATTTATATATTTTTATTTTAAACATATATTTTATCAGTGTTAAATAAATATTTCTTTTTAAAAAAATATTAAATGATTGGGCTCGGACAACGAACTAGATCCAGTTCAAATATATTAAAATCAAAAGAAAAGAAAGTGAAATTTTCTTACATTCAAATGCCTATTTTTCATGTGGTCATTTTTTTAAAGTGTTAAATTAAACGAATGGTCTACATGTATATATTGCACTAAAAATTAAATAAAGTTATATGAGGATACAACACAAAAATTCGGGGCTTGCTTCTACTACAACTAATAGATTCCCATGAAGATACAACACAAAAAAAGAGAAATTTTAGATTACATGAGCTGGAAAAAGCAACAAACGGATTTGATAATACACTCATTCTTGGTCGTGGAGGTCGTGGAGGTCATGGAGAAGTTTATAAAGGTATTTTGTCGGATCAACATGTTGTGGCCATCAAAAGGTCCAAAATTATTGATCGGGCTGAAATCGATCAGTTCATAAATGAAGTGGTTATTCTCTCACAAGTCAACCATAGGAACGTTGTGAAACTCTATGGGTGTTGCCTAGAGACCGAAGTCCCATTGCTCGTTTATGAGTTCATTTCGAACGGAACACTTTTTAATTATCTCCATGTAAAGGAACATTGTTCCTTGACACTGGAAGCATCGGTTAAGAATTGCTCTTGACGCTGCAGGAGCAATTTTCTATCTTCACTCATCTGCCTCTATATCAGTTTTTCACAGAGACATAAAATCATCAAATATTATATTAGATGATTATTTCACAGCAAAAGTGTCAGATTTTGGGGCCTCAAGATCTGTACAAATGGATCAAACGGGCGTGACTACAGCTATCCAAGGGACGCATGGGTATTTGAACCCTGAGTACTATTACACTGGCCGGTTAACCCCGAAAAGTGATGTCTACAACTTTGGTGTCATTCTAGCTAGATTGCTAACAAGACAAAAACCATTGATCTCCTCTAGGGTGTATGAAGGGGGTAGCCTCATTGCATATTTTAGTTCTGCTATGGAAGAGAACCATCTCTTTGAGAGTTTGGATCCCCAAGTTGTGAATGAGGGGCACCGAACAGAACTCAAAGCCGTTGTCAAACTTGCACAAATCTGTCTGAGAATGAAAGGAGGGGAAAGACCAACAATGAAGGAGGTGGAGGTACGGCTCGAGGTCTTGTGGCAGTCCAAACAACAGCCAAAACATCCTTGGAGGTCCCATAGTTTGGAGGAGATGCAGCTTATGCTACTTGACTACAACGCGGGAATTCATACCAACTTGCAATGTAGTTTTGAAGAAGAACCACAATCATCGTTTTATTTCCCTCGTTAAATGAACTCTTTTCGATATAATAATACGAGTAATTATCAAATTTTAGGTGTAATGTGAGTTGTTAATTAGTTACTTGATAATAGTAGTTCTTTTTACCTTTTCTTATATTCTTGTACAAATTTTGTATTATTCTTAATTTTTCTTTGTGTCATACTGTTGGTGTACTTTGAATACTGACTTTGAGTAATTGTCAAATTTTATTTTCTGCAGTGTATCCATTTCTAGTTATTCATCAATTATGAACTAAAAGCAAAGTTGCTTCAATCTACTGGTGGATCTGTAATAAATAAGGCTTCATCAAATTTTGTAACATCTCGGAAAAATAGAAGTATTATTATTTATGCTTTTAAGACTTTTTCGTAATAAATAAAATTGAAATTCTTTTGATAAAATATTTTATTTTTAAAGCTAAAAACTATAGTACCTCTTAAACAAATAATATAATATTAGAGGAGGGATCTGATTATACCTTTTTTTGGTGACACCGGATTACACCCTATGTTTACAAAGTCAAAACAGTCGATCCAAACCATTTAACTTGATGGATATGTTAAAATGTGCTTGCAGATAAAATTTTATATTTTTCTGAATTTTTTTATTATTTATTAAGATGGGTACAAATATTCAACGGTCTGAATATAGCAATTTTGTTAAATACTTAATAAATAGTACAAAAAAAATTCAAAAAATGTAAAATTTGATCTACAAGCATATTTTAACATATCCATTATGTTGAACAGTTTATATCAACTGTTTGAAATTTGAAAATTTAAAAAATGAAGAGTATAATTCGTCCTTACTAAAAAAAGTTTAATTAGATCCCTCCTCATAATATTATATGTATATCATTTCACTTATCAATTATATCACGAAGATAATATATCTTCGTTAGTTATCTTTTCAAGCTATTCATTTAATTACTTTGAACATTTTTCAATTACAAAAGTTACACTAATTGCTCCCTGTCTAAAGAATTTAATGTCCCTGGTAAAACCATAGAAGAGAAAATCGGAATTGGGTGAATCACTTGGCATCGGAATCAGGTTTTTTTTTGTCAAAAGCTTATTTTACACTAAAAAAATTAGAAAAAAAATGATAAAAAATAATTTGTCAACAATTTATGTTTAGACAAATAATAATAATCAAATAAACCACCAATACAATATAATACAAGCATTATATATTATAATTTGTACTTTAATATTTTGATGAAATTTGAATTGTTAATAATTTTGTTCACTATGACTCAAATTCTGATTATGCCATATAGATTATTCCAAAAGTGATAGCATGATAATAATTATTTGTACGTAGCATAAATCCATTCCTAATTTAGCAATTACAGCAATTACAGTATTTCTCATTTTTCTGTCAAAAGTATTTGTATATATATAGATGATGATTAAAATATTTGTATCTATTGTATGATATGTATCAATATTTTTGTAATATATATTATATTGTTAAAATATATTTAAATTTCTCTCAAAAAGAACACTTTTGATCGATGTGCAGATTAATATAAGAATGCATTACTATTTCTTTAGATCTAATCTACTAAATTTAATTTAGTGATGTAACAAGTAGCTTGATTACATTCAGTTTATAAAAATAAATCAAATTAGTTTCAATTTAAATGCATAAAGGAATAATTCAAGTAAGATTTTTTTCTTCCCAAACTACTTACTGAATTAAAATTTCGTTTTATTTCATAGAAAACTTATAGTAATTCTTATAATTTCATTTGTAAAACTATTTCTGAAAAAAATATCATCACACAAAAAAAAAGCTACATAAAGTAATATGTGAATTTGGAGAAAATTCTTGTATTAAAATTTAAAACTTGAAGAATAATTTAAAGGAATATTATAGATTTAAGGTTGAAAAACATGAAATAAGTCCATATTAATATCGACTCTATTTAGTAACCTACGTCAAATTGCGTGCATAAATTTGGCAAATAAAAAAAGAAAAGAAGAAGAAGGTAATGAGACAATCATGTTTGTTTAGTCATTATATATAGTATTTGATTTGTAAAATTAATAAGACAGGAATTTAAAAAAAAATAATGTTGTTATTTTGAAATTAAGACTGGATAGTGTTGGTAAAGTTTGTAATGGAGAGGAAGCAAAGTAAAAAAGGAGGTACAAGACGACAAACAAAGGAGGAAGCAGGTTAAACTGTTGGTGGACCTCTCCTTGAAAGTTACTGATTGTCTGTGACTAATACCAACCAACCATCCCATGAGGTCAAAGTTGTTTATTATGTTCGTCTAGTTCTATAATTTTTCATAGTCCTCTGTGCCACAGAGGATCAGGAAAGAGCCAAGAGGGCAGCTTAGCGTGAATTCGTAACTTCTGAGATATCTCAAACTTTGAGTGACTTTATGGAAAATCCCAACCGTTTAAATACGTTCTGCACGAATCTCAAAGCATAGATAACACGGAACCCTACATCACCCCCGAATAGGCACCAGACACGTCGGTCACGCAAAAGTTGGGATATCTCAGAGATACTCACTGGGATGCGGTGAATTACCGGGTCGGGTCGGATTCTATTTTAAAGCCCGTTCATTAGAATTGCAGCATTTTCATTTGCATGCGCCGTGCAACATAATTCATGTGTTTTTGTAAGTGTAACCATATCATTAGAGGTGGTGTTACGGATCCTTTAACAGTGACAATTTAGATCCAATATGAACAAGCACGTGGACCAAAGTATATATATTGACAAAACATAGACTTGTCACCATCTTGAACAAAATATCCATAAATATATATGCCATTCAAATTCAATTATAAAGCGCTCTTCTTGAAAAATTAACAAGTCATGACAACAAATGATTTTCGCCTCCCAAACAAATCAAACAAATTTAGAGTTCATTTGATCATGATCAGTCACTGCACAAATTCCGAAATTTTAAAATTTGACATTAAAAAAAATAAATAAATCAAATAACTACGAATTTATGAAACTTTCATATTTAATACGATCGCAGCTTTACGTCACAGCCAGAAATAGAGCGTCCAATTCTTGTTTTATTTTGGATCCCCATTTGAAACTAGCCAATTAGGTAGCTCAAATATATGGAGTTGAAAATCAAAATATGGTGAAAAACAATGAAATATATGTCCGCCATTTAGGATGGCGGATATCAAAGTAGTTCGCTATTTATGATTGCGGCCGCATTAAATATGAAATTCTCATAAATTTGTAGTTATTTGATTTATTTATTCTTTTTCATGTCAAATTTAAAATTTTCGAGCTCAAATTACTATATTTATTTCTACATAAATATCATATGATCAAAATTGTCCGGTCTAAATTTTTGCAATGTACATGCCCTTTATTATTGATCTATTCAGAAAATTGGATTATCATTGAATGGTTAAATTGTTATCTTTTAGTTTTTTGCACGTTAGTCCTTGCAATATCAAATTTATGTTGGAGACTGATTTATATTTTTCAACTATTTATTATTGCAAATTTCAGATTTAGGTTTTCTTTTTTACCAAATACTTGTTACATTTTTGTGATCACAATGAGTCCAATTCTCACATCTCAAACTTCCACTGTTGTAAACCGCAACTAAACCGCAACTAAAACCTGCAACTAAACCAGTTTATAATTAATTCTTAACAAAAAATAAACCTGCAACTAAACCGCAACTTCCAGAAACTGTAAATCTTATGCACTTTGCTGCTGACTTGGATTATTTTCAACAGAAGGTAGGAGGGTTTCTGATAGATTTGAAGAGTCAACGGTCAAAAAACAGTCTCTTTATGGAAATGACAAATTGGACACGAGTAATACTAGGATGGGTGACCTCTTGAGAAGTCTCTGTATTGCTACTTTTGGTTGAGATTCATTTCTAGCATATATCCCAACTTGCTTGAGAATAAAGACTTTGAAGTAGAAGAAATAAAAAAACTTCCCGATTATGTTTATAGTTGCAGTTGCAAACAAAGCAATTATTGCAATCATTTTTTATTACAATATATATATTATTGGTCATAGTTGCAGAAACATAGATAAATTTTGATTTTTGTTTAATTCAGCCTAATTTTGATGAAATATATATAATTCCAGCTGACCTCTTGACACAGTCCAAATTGATCCAATAAAATAATACTTCCATTTAAATACTAATAAAGCCCATTTAAGCCCAGCCCATTTATATATACATCTATTTTAGCCCATTTTAATTGACAGTAGCCCATTGCAGTTGGGTTTTAAACCCAATAAGAAAGTAAAAAGGCAGCATGTTGGGTAGGACTCAATTAAAGCACTGCATAAATCAAAAGAAAGGGCACACTAAATGAATGAGAAAATTCAAATAACCGAAAATTAAATCACAACCCCCACCTTTTCCGAGTTCTTTGATAAAGTATTACGTGGCAGCTCATAGCTCTTCGAAAGTTAACCTAATTATCAAAATCCTCTCTCTCTAGCAGTCCAAATGCTAACAGAATTAACTAGTTCTCCACATCATATTTAGTTACAATTAACAACTTATCCTTGTATCTACCTTATAAGAAACTAGCATTGCTACTAATGACGGGTCTGAGGTGATCAACTACGGTCATACATGGTTCCCATACTCATGTTGCTCTCATGAAATACTGATAGCCTTCCTTTTCGCTAGGGTTACCGGATTTGCTCTTTTTATTGCTTCCAACAAAGAGACAATTAGCTCGTAAGACCCCTCCCAACTACTAATGGCCTGGGCAATCACTAACTCTCTACCATGCCACAATTTGTTGTACTTTGGGACGATGTCCTCATACTTTTTAGCAACCAAATCGCGGATAGCTCTGATATTAATATCAATTTTTTTTTCCAATGACAATTTTATATAGTTGGCAACCATAGCGGACAACTGCGCATGATCTAACCTAGATGTCGATGCATGGCATGTGTGTATTGCCTTATTCTTCGTGATGGTCCAATAATTACCAAACCTTGTAGGCCTAGCAACCAACCCCCACCTGCACTAGCCGCTAGTGTACTTGTACCTCATCTTACCCATATCATTGTGTGCCTGTTTTATCTCAATATTGTTCACAGTGTGCCAGTGGTGAATTATATCCTTCATTTTATCCTTACTGTCATACGTCATCCTCTCAGACAATTCATGTCTTTCTCCTTGCTAATTTACAAGATAAAAAAATAATGAAATTAAACAACCAAAATTAAATTAACAAACATACCTTAGACGTTGCAAAAAAAAGATCTGTCAGTTTCTTCAAACCCTGGTGTGTCATAAAATTGCTCAAACGAGTGTCTTTTCCTATGATCCGATATAGATCACTTCCGTCTATCAAGCACAAGACAACCAATATCCTGATCACTGTGATTTGGTACCCCACCATCTTAACTAGCATCCCAATTTTCCTCTACCTCCCGTTCTTTAGGATCCTCGTTCGTATTGTCAGCATAATAAAGCAATTCTGGGGTTTTAGATCGATTTTGTTCATATTGGGCCTAGTTAAAGAAGGAGGATGGAATCCGAAATTGACCCTGGTCAGATTAGGCCCAACTAGTATCCGCTATAGATGGGGCCTGACTAGGACCCGCTATAGATTGGGCCTGACTAGGACCCGTTACAAAATGTTTGAGGCCCTGACCCTGGGTCGACTACAACAATGGTCTGGTGTTTTGTCTGGAGTTCTATCTAGGATTTTGATTGGGGTTGATTATGACATATAACTCTAGGAACTTGAAAGGAGTGATCATATTCATTGTCATTTGGACATACAACCCCCAACTGGTATCGTCTTGTACCGGAAGCTGTTAGAACAATGTTTGGTTGTCTTGGCTAATATTAATCCTTGCGGTAGTTACTAGTTGATAATTATGGTGGTCAATACCAAGTTGCTAGTACACTTCCTTAGTTATTCCTCTAAAATCCAAACATGAGCCGGTATTGAACATTTTCTGAGGTTGGGTACTATAATAAGCCCCATTTGGCCCTTGTAATACTTCACCACCAAAAGAACAAACATTTCCAATTATAGTTGGTTGAAATAAGGGACAAACCAAACAATTAAAAAATTTACACTAAATTAAAAATACTACCAAAAATAAATTTTAAGAAAAAAAACCAAAGTGTAAAAAACTCACAAGTTGCTCTTCTTCTTTTAGCCTTCTCACTTGCTCTTCCCCTCTTTGTCTTGCTGGAATGAAGAAACCTTCAAAAATTTTACTGTTATAACAGCAAAGAATGGGTGTGCGTCCTCAATCTGCACACCAATAGGTGCGCCTCTCCATTCTACGCACGAATGGGTGCGCCACCCCAGTCTGTGTACCAATGGGTGTGCCACTCTAGTCTACGCACCAATGGGTGTGCCACCTTAGTATGCACACCGAATTGGTACGCATACCCAGTCTGCGTACCTATTGGGATCTGTGTGCATCCCCAGTCCGTGTGGGTAGTAAGAAATAAGAAAATACTAATAGGTTGGTAAACAATTAATTTTGATTTATTAGGATGGTAACAAAAAAATTTTCAGTTTTAAGCAAGCTTTTGTGGTTCCTAGTAGGATAATTAGTGCCTTTAGAAGTAGGAAAAGGTAATTTAAAATGGGGTTAATTTTTAGGAGACTTTTTGAACCTTAAGCAAGGCTATAAGTAAAGCCCATTTCAGTTTGTAAAAAAGCTTATGAATTAATATGAATTTTCTATTTTGGGTTGAGTTTATCTTGTCTTTTGCCTCTTTGAGTTTAGCTTACTTCTCTGAGTGATTTTAGTTGAACTTGCTAGTGTCGTTATGAATCTCATTGGCTGGACCGTGTCAATATTCTTATGTCTTAGGGGAAAAGTGTTCAACAATATCAGTATCCTCACAAATACTCCCATGGATCGATAATAGTGATATCTCCAGTAATAGTAATTTTTGTCAGCACTAGACATTTTTTATCATCGTGGATAAAACATATTATTGTAGACTTTTGACATACTTATGTTTCAGTAAAACTAGGGTGTTCTTAAGTTCACCAAGTTCTTTTGTGAAGTCAACTCTAAAATTTATCAGATTGATTTCAAACGACAGATCCAAACTGTTGAAATCCATCTATCTTCCAAAAATTCAACTAAAAACTCATATAAAACAAAAACACACCAAAAATTAATGAACGGGTTATCCTTACTACACTATTTTGGAAAGTGTATTTTATTTCTTAACGGCATATTTTTGGATTTAACTACTATTTTTAAGAAAACTGTACATGTAGAAGGAAGCAAACTCAATTATACAAACTGAAGCAGGAAGAAAATGATACATTTTCACTAAGAAGAATACCAAGGGAATGTTTCCTGAACAACATCAAACTATATAGGAAATCAACATGATAACATAAAGTGAAAGGTAAAATACTGAGAAATTTTAGAGAAAATAAAATATACAGCCGACCTAATATGGTAAGAAATGTATGTTGCGTTGCGAAGAAATGAATCCTTACTAACGACCAACTAGAATGCTCTCCTCAGCTTCCTCATCTCTATTAAAATCATCTCTTGAGAGAAATTCAGATGATGACTGTAGCTCTTGTTCAAACCTACATTGCAAGGTGGTATCAATTCGTGCATTGTAGTCAAGTAGAATCAGCTGCCTCTCCTCCAAACTATGGGACCTCCACAAGACCTCGAGCCGTATCTCAACTTCCTTCATCGTTGGTCTTTCATCTCCTTTCATTCTTAGGCACATTTCTGCAAGTTTGGCAACGGCTTCGAGTTCTGTACGATGCGCCATTTTCACAACTTGAGGATCCATAATCTCAAAGAGACGGTTCTCTTTCATAGCAGAACTAAAATATACAATAAGACTACCCCCATCAAACACCCTAGAGGAGATTAATGGTTTTTGTCTTGTAAGCAATTCAGCTAGAATGACACCAAAGCTGTAGACATCACTTTTTTGGGTTAACCGACCAGACATATAGTACTCAGGGTCTAAATACCCGTATGTACCTTGGATAACTGTAGTCACGCCCGTTTGATCTATTTTTACAGATCTTGAGGCCCCAAAATCTGACACTTTTGCAGTGAAATAATCATCCAATAGAATGTTTGATGATTTTATGTCTCTGTGAAAAACAGATATAGAGGCGGATGAGTGAAGATAGGAAATTGCTCCTGCTGCCTCAACAGCAATTCTTAACCGATGCTTCCATGTCAAGGAACAGTGTTCCTCTACATGCAGATGATCAAAAAGTGTTCCTTTCGAAATGAACTCATAAACGAGCAATGGGACTTCAGTCTCTAGGCAACATCCATAGAGTTTCACAACATTCCTATGGTTGACTTGTGAGAGAATGACCACTTCATTTATGAACTGATCAATTTCGGTCTGATCAACAATTTTGGACTGTTTTATGGCCACAACACGTTGATCTGACAAAATACCTTTATAAACTTCTCCATGACCTCCTCGACCAATAATGAGTGCATCATCGAAATTGTTTGTTGCTTTCTCCAGCTCATGTAATCCAAAATTTCTCATTGTTTGTGTTGTTTCTTCATTGGAAGCAATTAGTTGTTGTAGAAGTAACCCCCGATTTTGAACAAAGAATTTCTGTTTTAGCTTTTCCTGTTTTCTCTTTTCAAACAGTTTGATATGCTTGGCTATAACATAATATACTAAAATTATGCTAAAGGCAGTTACAAATCCCAGCATGATCGTCGTACCTGCATATATAAATAGAGCAAGTTAGAAAAAGAAAGGAAGAAAATTGTTTTTCATCCCAGCATGATCGTCGATTGTTTCATGTTTAGTTCGACCTTGCATGACCTACAAAGTCAACTATTGGCCAAGGTATACTACTTCGTAGGTGACTAAACCTATTAACAAGAATTAGTAACAGAACTTTTATTTTACAAGGTATCCTACTTTGCTACATCAAAAAGTGTTATATAACACGATCCTATCAGTAACAGAACATTTATTTTATTCTTATTACCTCGGTCGATGCAAAAAAGTAAAATAAATGACGATCCTGATAGATAATGTTAAATTATTAATGATCTGTTGTCAACGTAAACTTTTTTTGTAGACGTGATTACATTTTTTTTGGTGATATTGACAATGATATGTCACTTGGATCATTAGTTTTTGGAATCAAATGGTAAGAATCAGTGCTCTAAATAGCAGGCTCAAGTGGCCCATAGAGTTACAAGTCTTCAAATACTACACTGCCCAATAACTGTAAAATTTCCGCCTCAAGCTAAGTAGGCAATATTTAGTTTCAGCAGTCAGCTGTATTAATTTTTCATTTATCCTGAAAAACAATTCTTTCTCTCTATTGTTATATATACTTGCAAGTTGTAACAACATTTAAAACTTGATGAAAGTTATTCATCCTGAAAAGTAATAATATACCTATAACTAGTGGGATGTTGAGATCGCATTCTCTTGGATTTTTATGATTACTACGCCAGCCCAAAGGACAAGAGCAGCGATATGATCCTTCTAAGTTGTGGCACTTTCCTGGCTTGGAGCATGGATTTTTTATGGAGCATTCATCAATGTCTGCATGAATATGTCACAATATCAAAGATGTCTACATAAAAAATAAAAAGAAAGGAGAGGAATAGTACGAGTGAGAGAGAAAGACCTTGGCAGCCTCCATAAAGGTAAGGATTGCCTTCATAACCAAGGGAGCAGTTGCAGAGATAACCACGACCACCGGTTATGTCCCTGCAAATACTGTTACTGCTAATGCATGCATAGGAGGATCTGTTTTTCTGTGCGATGTCGCATGTCGTGTTTCCTATGGCCCAGTTGAGCACCATAGCCAATTCAGTATCAATAAACCAACCTTCGTTGGTGATGTAAGTTGTGTTGAACTTGAACTCAGCCGCCTCCACCACCATTGCATAGCTGCAACGACTAAAGTTATACACCTCCGAGATGTTGGCCCTCTCATCAAACGAGAACATAAAGGTAGACGTTCCTTTGGGGATATCTATTTGGCAGCAACCAATTCCAGAGCAAGATCCATGCTTAATGACTGTATGTAGGCTATTACAGGAAGAAAGGCACCCAAGTGAGTTATTAGAAGGATTATTATCAGGGATAAGATAGGCATGTGTATTGCACCCAGTTACTGTAAATTTATTCTTCTCGGTGTTGAGTCGGAATGGTGTGATATCTATGAACTCCCATGCATCAGTATTCCAGTACTGATCCTCTTTCTTTGTGGTTCTGTTGTAGCACTGCTCATATAGAGGGCTGGTTATACGTGCCTGGCCCAATGACAAGCTAATATTCAGAATATCCCAAACATCTTTGGATCTCCGGAACGGATTTACCATCATCCTCGTATGTGATGCAAGTGAGCTCGAAGCCTTCCATGAAGCAATTTTGGCCATCAAGGTTTTTGCAAGTATTATTATAATTTTTTGACACGTAGCAATTTTGACTAATGCCAAAAGGGTAAGGGATGGGAATTTCACCGCAGCTCTCCTGACACCCGGGCAGAGCGATGGTGTTCTTCGCAGATTCAGTGGTTTTGAACTGGAGGAGGAGGAGGAGGAGTTGGGTTATTATCATTGCCTCCGGAGTACTGTATGAGGTACGTACTACTTGCAATGACTTTCTTTTTGTTTCCTTCATCATATTCATAGCCATAATAAACGACTAATCCACTAAATTTGTATCTAGTTTAGCTCAATAGATCTTGCACTTCTACGCTCTTTATAAAACATATGCACGTTGAAAATTGAAAAAATAAATGAGTCAATTATTTAATTATTGGACCACAACTTTATATTCCGAAAGCTAGTCTGTGAGACACGTGTTTGTCCGATACGGAAATATAGTCAGTTGAGCACGATGAAAATATAAAATATGTATCTTCAAAACAACGAAAGTATATATAATTTATTTATTGATTGTATATTCATAGCTTCCCAATCTACAAAATCTACACTCTATTTATACAACACAGCTTTAGAATGGTTAGAATTAATACCAAAAATAAAGAAGAGTCGTTATGTAATCTTCTATAATTGGTAATTGTCGGAAGGAGAAAGAATTGGGATAAATTCCCACATGCTATGCTAAGCCTCCCAGAGAGTTGCATGTCTCATGTTTGTTCTATTATATGTTTTCAACACTCCCCTCAAGCTGGGATTGTATAGATCGATCGAACCCAACTTGTGCCTGATAGATCGAAAACTGGATGAGTCTAAAGCCTTTGTGAAACTATTTGCTAATTGATCCTTGCTACTCAATTATGTTGTTTCAATCTCTTTTGATTGCACTTTTTTTCTTTTAAAGTGACAATCGACTTCAATATGTTTGGTGCTTTCACTAAACACCAGATGTGATGCAATGTGTCTAGCCAAGTTGTTGTCGCAAATCATCTTAATGGGTTGATTTCCCATTCTGATATCTTTTAGTATTTTTTTCAGCCATGTTAACTCGCATGCAGTAGCCGTCATAGCTCGGTATTCATCTTTTGCGCTTGATCTAACTACAACAATTTGCTCCTTGCTTGTCCATATTGTGAGATTTCCTCCAATGAACATGCAATAGCTGGCGGTGGATCTTCTATCACAACTCCTGGCTCAATCCGTATCCAAATAGTCTACAATAGAAAAGTCATTATTTCTCTTAAACTATAAACCTCAACCGGGTAAACCTTAAGATATCTGAAAATACGATCAATAGCATCCATATGACTTGCATGTGGAGAGTGCATAAATTGTCTTAATGCACTAACCGCAAATGAAATATCGTATCCAGTAATGATAAGATAAATTAGTTTGCCTACAAGTTTTTGAAATTGTCCTATATCTTCTAAGGGTTTCCCATCTTCAAGGTTTAATATTTTTGTTAAATTCCATTGGGGTATTAGTTGGGTCTTCCTTTTTTTTCTTATTTAATAATAGTGGGCAAAAGCCCATCGATTTCATTTAAAAAAACGAAATTTACATAGTCAACCATCTGGGACAAAATCTGACGGGGTATTAGTTGGCTTAATACCTAATTTTCTCATTTCTTTTAAAATTTCTATGGTATATTTTCTTTGTGAGAGAAATAATCTTTTATTTAATAAGCTAATTCAAATCCTAAAAAGTATGTCAAACTTATTTTTGAAATGGTTCTTAATCAATTAAATTTCACTTTCATTATTCATATAATTATTAAATCATCAACATATACTATATTAATTGTGGTCGTGGTTTTCGCCAACTATAGATGAGTCAGCCGAACTTTTGGTGAAACTGAATTCTAATAGATCATGACTTAGTTTTGCGTATTATGCACGAGGTAATTGTTTTTTTTGCCATAAATTGCTTTGTGAAATTTACTTGCTAAACTTGTGTTATTTTCATTTTTGTGATCGAGTAGCAAGTTCACATAAACTTTCTCTATTAGTGTTCCTTGTAAGAATTTATTTTTGACATCCGTTTGGGATAAATTACATCCTTGGTTAACCGCAATACATAATAATACTATTACCATACTCATTTTTGCAACCGGTGCAAAAGTTCTATTGTAATCAATACCATAGATTTGTGTAACACCTTTTGCTACTAATATAGCTTTATATCTCTCAATTTAACCATCACTAATATGTTCTATTTCATATACCCATTTGCATCGTGCGGTTTTTTTTATCAAGAGGTAATTCTACAATTGTCCAAGTCTCATTTTTTTCAAGAGCTCTTAGCTCCTCTTTCATGTACTCTACAAATTAAATTCATATTTTCACATTTTGAAATCATCTCATGTAGAAAATTTAATGGCACAGATTCTAATTTGAACTAATTGCTATCCGTAGGTTGTACTAGTTGAAGAACATTGCAATGTGAGGTTGATTACGTTGAATAGGCCTCGTCAATTAAATGTCATCTCTTCTCTAGTAGTACAATCCTTTATATTAGTTATAGGTTGCAAGAAAGAGAAACATTTTTTTTTAAGTCATGTAAATATTTTTTTTTTCTTATTTGATCATTTGCCAGGTATGCATTAACAAAATAACTTGTTTGATGGTAATTAACTTGTTTGGTGTCTTTTGTGGATATAATGGTATGTAATTTGGATAAGGTTAGTTAATTATTGTGTTTAGTTAGCATGTTCAAAGTGTTTGTGATTGTAGCATATTATATTGGCCAACAAATTTAGTGGTAGCAGGTAATATTAAAAGATAATTTAAAAAAAAAAAATACTACGTACAATGAGAATCGGCTGTTTAGTAATAGCATGATCTTGATAGGTAAGGATCGACCATAATTCTGATCCCGATTATCTTTATTTTCAGAATCGCATCCAAATCCGATCCTAATAGCTTTATTTGACCGATCTTGATTACTATTTCTCTACTAGTGCCGACAATGAGAGAAACTTCTTGCAATGGATTCTGACTTGGCAAATCTTCATAATCTTATTAAAATAATGTTAATATGCTAATTAATATGCCAAGTCCTCCAGCGAAGACCAAAAGTTGGAGACTTGGGTGGTCAAGCTCACGCGGTATCAATTTTGTCGTGTTTTTATGCATGCATCCATCCCACATATTCAAAATAAAAATAAATATAAGCTTGTTTTCTATATAATATTTATTAAGGAAGAAAATCAGTCTTAGACAACAAATAAGCTTCCATCTGATTGTCTAGTTGTCAAGCTATTTTTGGTAGCTACCTTGATTCTTGTAAACCATTATAATTAAGACACAAGTAAGGTAAAAATTACAGGAATTGTAAATTAGGAAATAGTCCAACAACTAGTAGAATTAGGAATCAGATTTTGTCCAAAGGGCTTTGGACAAAATCTCCTTCAAAGTCAGGCCTTATCATTTGGTTTTCTTTAAGATTTGTGTCAACATATTTAAAACATAATAACCTTAAAGCTCTATAAATCTAAACCATCTGTGTAAATTTCAACACAGATCGAATGATTTACAACTGATTTTGAATGATGTTCTATCCAAAGCCCTTTGACAAAACATCAACCCGTAGAATTAGGCTATAAAAACTCATGTATAAACCTTGTAAAATCACAACAACACCAATAAAGAACAATTATTTTCATTTTCTCCAAATTTCTCTAGAATGATCATGGTATTAGAGCATGTTTCATATCTGTATCATTAAAGGGTTAAAAGGCAACATACTTGATCTGTGTCAAGAGAGATAGGGACAAGTGCCAATAGAGACAAAGATACCCATCCTCAGCACATTCCAGAAAACCAACCAGCAAACCAGAAAAGATAACCACAAAATCAAGTAGAATATGTTCTCATCAATTTTACCACAGAAAAATCAGTCTTCAAGCCTTAAAAATCTACTACCACACAAAATTTTTTTTTTTCAGGAACCACATCAACCAGTACCAATAACCAGCAATCAATTTTTAAATAGTCGATCTCAATTATTCAATATGTTCTTCATATTATAATGTACTTCGAGACATATTTTGAATTATTTTATTATTTTCATAGGATTTTCGAAAATCACTATCTTTTTATTATTTTTTATGATTTTCATATCCAATAATAAACGACTAAATTCCTATTTTGTTTTTATCTAGTGCAGCACAACTTTTGTTTCGTTTTGTTTCTTTTTCTTTTGTTTTGATTCTTTTTGTTTGGTTTAGTGCAGCACAACTTTATGTTCCAAAGTTGAGCTCCATGAAAATGTATTCATCAGCTGACTACGATAAAAATATGAAATATGTAGCTATCAGTGGGCCATATATATATGACGTCTTTGTGTGCGCAACACGCGATAATGGGAATAACTTTTTGCAATGGATTCTGACTAGGCAAGCAAATCTTCATATCTTATTATAATAATGTTAATAGGCTAATTAATATGCTATTTTCTCTCATAGAAGACCAAGATTTATTGACTTTGGGGTCAACCCACGCGGTATTAATATTTGTGTCGTCTTCTTACACATACATGCATCGATGCCATACTAAAAAAAAAAAAAGTAAATGCTTTTTTTTTGAGTAAGAACAGGAGTCATGCTCGTATTTGATTAACCGCAATTGGTTACATTGTTTAGCGGTTTAAAGATTAAACCCCTTGGTGTATTTCAAAAAAAAAAAAAAAAACTGAGTACAAAACATCTCTAATAAAGCAAAACAGAAAAAACCAACAAAAAAAAAAGATACATGAGCCTTACTTATTAAGATATATATATCTTCTATTCATCCAATCCCACTGGATCTCAATCTCCTCTAGTAGTTCTTCAATCGTCTTTGATTTCTCTCTAAAAGTCCTTGTGCATCTCTCTCTCAAAGTAAATGCTTTTAAGTGCAGCCCAAACTAGGTGGTGTCAGATACGATAAGGGTTAGGTGAAATCATTTTCATACCCGTATTCATTACAAATTGTCTTTATCTATACCTTGCACTTATCCGCTACAAAGTATTTTACACATGTATATATTCTATCCTTATCCGTTATAGTTATCGGATAACGGAAGAGTAGAGGAAAAATAATGGGTAATACTAGTATAATATTTATTTTATTATTTATTAAATAAAATATTAAAACATATACATTCATTTCACACTTGCATAATATCATAATATTTCATTGAAAAAAAACTCATCATGCCAAGCATATGTAAACCAATTAAAATACTATTTTTAATTCTCATTAATATATTTAATATATATTTCTATTTTCTTATAATTACTCTTTTGTTGGTGTAAACATGTTTAGGTGGGACTTGCCTAATTCATGTGAGCAAGTTTTGGTGGGACTTGCCTAATTCATGTGAACAAGTTTAGGTGGGACTTGCCAAATTATGACTTTTCCCTCTTCACATTAAAATCTTTGAAGGAAGGTCAGGTTCACAAACTGTGGAAATTCTGATCTGTTTGCCTAACTGACGATTAATATATTCATCTTGAACCTTCTTGTACGTGAACCATAAGAGAATGATTCAATAAAATATAGTACCTTATTTTTTTTGTCGCTCCTTATCCAGTTTCCTTCTATTATGCCAATTAGTTAATTTTACTTCAATTAATTTCTAAATTAAGCGCAGGTATAAAACATACATAGTTTCAATATGGTGACCTTTTTTTATTATTTGTTATCCACCCGCTACCATTTCGTTAACCGATACTTTTAACGGATAAATATATGATAAGGTAAGGTCAATTCTTAATGGATATGGGTATGAAAATGTTTCCACCCTACCTGTATGGTCCCCATTAAAACCCTTGGTAATACTTGAAACTTGATAGTTTTAGTTGCAGTCAAATTCTTCTCTATTGTAAATAATGAAGAGTTGATGAGTGATTCAGGTCTTTTTAAATACATATGTTTATAAGAAAAATTTCTAGTGTGCTAATATTCCCATCAAATTAAATAACATAGCCAATAATTCCATCAAAACTTTACAATATTTGTTCTATCGCCATTTTACCTATGTAACTCTTTCATTAATTAACTAAGTTTAGAATGGTATCAGGATGATTTCTAATTTCAGAGTGATATTTTTCAAATTTTAAGATTTTGAAGTGACAAATAACCAAAATTTCTCATTATTTTAATATTAAATTGATAAATTTAACTTTTCTTTCTTCAAACATTCAATACCTTCTCCCATAGCTAATTTGTTTTCATGCTCGCCCCCTCTTTCCGACCTTTCTCCTGCCTTCTCCTCTCACTGAGCCTTTAATAGCTGAGACCATCTTCAGCCCCCTCCTTCTCTCAGAGTCAAGTAGCAAATAAATTTTCTCCCGGCTCCTGTTATCTCTTTGGTGGAGAAAACTGTATACCCAAATGTATATTTTCTTATGACAAAAAGCTATTCAATAGATAGCTCATATTTATTAACTTATTTCTCGAATGAAATCATCGTAGCCATAACTGGTCATAAAAAGATTTAAAGGAGAGAGATTTAAAGGAGAGAAATGATGTCCAGGTAAATTTTGTGAAAAAACAGCAAAATATTGACACTATGTCAAATAATATTAATCAATGAAAGCAATTGATACTATGTAAAATATTAGTAGGGGTGTCAACGATACCCTTTTAGTCGTTTACCCGACCCGTACCGTATTCGATAAGGCTGGTATGGGTAAGATTTTTTTTCGTTAGCTTATTGGGTATGGATATAGGTAAGGATTTTTTTTCGTTAGCTAAATAGTAAGGGTATGGAAAAAAGTTATTTCGTACCAATTGGGTAATTATATAAAACATAATAATATGATAATCTTTGAGCAATAATTAGTGAATACTTTTGGTATTAATTTAGTGTATTATTTTTGTTGTAAGAAAAATATTAAACATATTATTTTTATTTGTATGTCTTGTTTTTTAATTAAATAATTAAATTTATCGGAAGATATATTTTTGTTTTTCAATTCTTGTTTTATAAAAAATACAATTTAGTTGAAATTGATTGCATATTTATTTTTATTTTTTGTCAGTAATATTATTGCATATGTGAAAATAAATGATTTTTGATGTTCTATTTGTGAAATATAATAAAACTAATTATTATAGTAGTATTATTCGTTATTCACCCGCTACCGTTTCGTTACATCAATTATTATAGTCAAAGTAGCATTGTTAATATCTTTATACAAACTATCAATTCAATAATTTTTTGATATGGCATATTTGTTTGTCTAAACGTTATTGTACACCGACATAGTCACATGGTGAAGAAAGATAAATCAAGCATAGTAAAATTTTAAATTGTCATCTAATAGATATTCATATAGTTTTAATTTTCATACAATATGTAAATAGTTTATCAACTTGAGACAAAAAAATGATATCTACTAAAATTGATGGACGATTATCTATCAACATACATAATATAAAGTAGTAAGAAAAAACTTATGATACATATAAGAATAAAGTTAAAATAATTTAAGAAATAGTAATAAAAACTTTCTGGCTTGGGACAAGCTATATGTAGAAGGTAGAAGGGTTCGTGATAGGAAAAACGAGTCAGCGGTTAAAAAAAAAAGTCTTTTTATGAAAATAAAACTCTTACAAATTGAGCAGAAGTAATACTGGGTGGTCTCTTGAGAAGTCCATGTGTTTTTTATTCTGATTAGATTTCATTTCTAGCCTATTCTAACTTGTTTGGGAATAAAGACTTTGAAGTAGAAGAAGTAATAAAAAACTTTCCAATTATGCTTATAGTTGCAGCAAACAAAGCATATTATTGCAATGAATTTTTGTTGCAATATATTATTGGTCAAAATAGCAGAAACATAGACATCTTAAAATTTTGATTTTTGTTTCATTCGGCCTAATTTTGTTGAAATATCATTCCAGCTGGCCTCCTTTTGACACAGCCCAAATTATTCAAATAATAATATTTCTTCCATTTAAATACTAATAAAGCCTATTTAAGCCCAGCCCATTTATATATACATCTGTTTGAGCCCATTTTAATTGACAGTCGCCCATGGCAGTTGGGTTTTAAACCCGATAAGAAAGAAAATGGCAGCATGCTTGGGTAGGATGCAATTAAACCACTGCAATTAATAAAGGCAGCATGCTTGCCCATTAATAAAGGGATGGACAATCCTGAAGATAGCATTTCAAGCAAGTACTCGAGTTATGGCAATCAAACTTCAAGGCCTACGCAGAGACTTTGAAACATTTCAGATGAATAAGGAAGAATCTGTGCAAATTCTTCTTTCAAGAGTACAAGAGGTGGTCAATCAAATCAGAGTATTTAGGGACACCATGGTGAAGAAGACTGTGGTGGCAAAGGTGTTGAGAAGTCTAACACCCAAGTCTGATCATGTGATGGCAACAATAGAAGAGTCCAAAGATCTAGACATCTATTCCTTTGATGAACTCATGAGGTCGCTGCAGACTCATGAATCAAGGATGTCAAAGGCAGAAGATAAAGGCGATGACAAGGCTTTTTACATACGACGTCATTTTTAATTAAAAAAAAAAAAAAAAGTATTTCCCGATTTGTTTTCTACTAGAAGTTCATATGCACTTTCATATATTATCGATTGTCTGAGAGGCATTGCTAGCACGTCCTCTTCTAGCGATGAAGCTAATTAAAGTGATTATCCACCTCTCCTTGTTTCTCTACTGACGATGAGGATGACATGTAATGTTAAATTATGCCAACTTAGAAGAAAAATATTAAAGGCTAGGTATTATGAGTTTTGGGTTTGCAATATTAAAGGCTAAGTAACTTTTTTGCATTGTATTTTGGTTGGGTTTCAGGCCCAAATATTAGGCCAGGAAATCAAAAGGCTTTGTATTTGTATCTAAACCTTTAGGCCCCGTTCCGATGAGATCAAACTCATGGTAATCACTTAGATTTAAACTCAATGAAAAACTTTTTATACGAACCGTCCGGATGTTTTTTATTTCATTTTTAATTTTTTTTGTGATCGCTTGCTTTATCTTTCTCTTTAAGTTTTTCAAATATTATGTTGAATGCATTAGTCATCAACGTCAGATAAATTGTATTTGTTTATACTTATACTTGCATCTCAATATCATAGGAATTACCATGATATGACATTACTTAATTTAATTTTTTATTTATAATAAAATGCTTTTAGTTGTCAAAAATTGTAATGATTTTTGCCATTAATTTAATATCAATAAAATTATTTACATTGCTAATAAGGGAGACGATTTTAATTTATTATACTAATAAAATTTTATTATATGTTAATTTTTAGACTTCAAATTATTAAAATTTATAAATACTATTAATAAAAAATAGTATTGATAATAAGTATTTTAAAAAGGGAAAAAAATATAATTTTGAAAGAATATCTTTCTCAAATTAGATTTTTCCACAACAAGTATCACAGTACAACTAAGCATACATAGGTAGGCTTTGAGATTCGTGCAAACAAAATGTATTCGCTGGATGGGGAAGCGGTTTGCTTTTAGCTTTTCTCTGTTTCTGAAAATCACAATCGTTCAAATGTCTAAACCTAACCGAAATTTTGAGAATTGTTTTGAATTCTAATTTGTAGAAAATTAAATATAAAAGGGTCATCAATTAAAGAGAAATGTGAAAAAGAATTTCTATGAGTCTACCATAATGTGTTAATTTTATTCTAGTTAGATTATAGAAAACTTTGTTCTTACTTTTTTTTTTTTTTGATAATTAAAGAGTTATGCTAATAGACTAATATAACAATAGTATATAACTTGTTAAAAAATTGATAGACATGACGATTTTATTACAAATATTAATGGATACATGTGCTAAAATTGATCATGTTTAAAACAATAAATAAGATTCCCAACAATAATTAATGAATTCCAAACGGACACAATCACATCACATCACATCACATCACACCAACAAACATAAAGTACAATAATTAATTATACCTCCATAACATAAGAAAATCCTCCCAATTAATTAATCATTGGGTTTGAATAATGGTTCGTATATGTTTCACTTTGTCCCATTCCTCCCCCGACTTGTTCTTAATTTTTGAGTGGAGTGCATAATCTATCTTCAGCTCCTCTAGAGTGAGCACAAACTGTAGGTCAGGAAGAGCACGTAAATCACTGCAGTCTTTAATAAGAAGGTACTTGAGCATGGACAATGCTCCATCCTCCACCTTCCATTCCTTCATTTTCTCGACATGATAGAAATGTGAGAATCGCCTGTGATAGGGATTATACGTGTGAATATGATGTGACTGGTTTTATGGATAACTTAGACCGACGTGCTATTACTAGTTAAATATTTGTCTCATTTTTATTGTGACGTAGTTTAATTGTTTAGTCGCCAACAAAGTAGTATACCTTGGACAAATATTTGTCTTTCTAGGTTATGCAAGGTTGAACTAAACATAAAACAATCCACAAATAGGGAGGAATTTTTATTTGTTAAAAAAAAATGATGGAAAATAACTTTCTTAATTTCTTTCTTTTTTCTAACTTGCTTTATTTATGTCAGTAGGTATGAAGATCTTGTTGGGATGTGCAACTGCCCTAAGCATTATTTTACTATATTTTGTAATTGCCAAGCATATCAAACTCTTTGAAAAGAGAAAACAGGAAAAGTTAAAACATAAATTCTTCGTTCAAATTCGGGGTTACTTCTACAACAACTAATAGATTCCCATGAAGATACAACACAAAAAATGAGAAATTTTAGATTGCATGAGCTGGAGAAAGCAACAAATGGATTTCATAATGCACTCATTCTTGGTCACGGAGGTTATGGAGAAGTTTATAAAGGTAATCACAAATTTTTAATCTCGCCGAATCAAACCCGAATAATTCATTTGTTACTATGAAGATAATTACTATATCTTCTAGTTCTATAATTTGTTACACTATGGTACGCCACAGATGCGGTGAATTACCGCATCGGGTTGGATCCTATTTTGAAGCCCGTCCATTAATTGACTTGCAGCCTTTTCATTTGTAGGAAACATAATTCAAGTGTTTGTGTAACCATGTTATTACAGGTGGTGTCACGGATCCATTAACAGTGAATTTTAGATCCAATATGAACATGCACGTGGATTAAAGTATCTATATTGACAAAACATGTCTTGTCGTTATCTTGGACAAAATATCCATATATTTGCCCTTCAAATTCAATATAACGTCAAGTTGCAGACAAAACTAAGAAAATCTTTTTTCCTAATGACATCATTGCAATTCTTTTTTTTTTTTTTATTTTGAACCCCCATTTAAAACTCGCCAAGTAGGTAGCTCAAATATATGGAGTAGAAAGTCAAAATATGGTGCAAAAAACATGAAATATATGTCCGCCATTTAAGATGGCGGATACCAAATTGGTTTGCTATTTATGATTGCGGCCGTATATATGCATCTCCACTTTTTAATTAAATATAAAAATTATAAATAAAATAAAACAGTAGTGGCTTCGCATGCTACAGTAAGTCACTCAAGCAAACAAGCACACTTTTGAGTCTTTGATCAAGTATTTTGTTCAACAGATAAAACAAAAAATAAATGTTTCTTGGATCATGATATAAAATGGACAAGGTTTATCATGAACCACTAGAAATTCAAATTTTTTTATAGTACAAAACTATACACCAAGTCTAGTCACAGAAAAAAAACCCTGAAGATTCTTCTTCTTAACTCAGCCAGGGACTTCGCCCTTTCCAAATTTTTTTCGAGCACCATTTCCTTCTTGAAAAGATGCAAAATTGAACTTAAATCTCCAATCAATAACAATGATTTTCTTGTTCTCAACCTCAAGATACAACAGAAAGCTAAGGTGGGAAACCAAATCAGTCAAGGACAATGATTTTCACTGCCCATGTACTGACTCGGGTGAAACTCGGTTTGACTTGACCTGACTCAGTGAAACTTAGTCTGACTCGGCCGAGTCAAACACTGTTTAACCAATTTTTGTTAAAAAACTCGCATTGGAGTGAGACTCGGATAAAACTTGGATCGGACCCGACCGATACCGAGTTGACTCGGCCAAGTCAATCCGAAATCGGTCGAGTTTCCAAACCATGTTTGTACGTTGAGGATTGCCAGATATCCTAATTGGATTGGGTTTGTATTCAATATCTTCAACATCTTTTATTTGATATATCAAAAATTAGTTCTCAACCATAAAATACATGCTACAATTCGGTTTGAGTGAGTTACTGGTACATCGACTACTTACCAGTACTATTGGAATTTCTGTTGTCTTTGATCAACATATTACATCGTCAATAAAAAAAAACAATTTAAGTAAATGGAATACATTTCTTGTAAAGGAAATAAAAATAAATAAACTTCATCATAAAAGAAGTAAAATAATTGCCAGAAGATCTCTGTCGGATAGGTTGTGCCATCTCATTATCTTCTATTTTTGTATGATCATATGGAATATATAATGTCTACAACAAGATAATTTTATGAATGTATCTTAAATAAAGCTTGAAGAAGAACCATAAATTAAGCAACACAGAGACTGAATTAATGTCTACAACTGGTAAATTTTTTGTTTCATATCGGAACCATACAACAACACTGTATACACTAGGTAATTCAAATTATAAACTGAATTACTTTGTTTGAATTAATGATTGCTGCCTAATTCAATTAGCCTAAATTATGATGTGGGTTCTGTGATTTAATTTTAGGTTATTCGAATTTTCTAATTCCTGTATTGTGCCTTTTCTTTTGATTTGTTGCAGTGCTTTAATTGAATCCTACTCAAGCATGCTGCCTTTTTACTTTCTTATCGGGTTAATACCCAACTGCCATGGGCTACTGTCAATTAAAATGGGTTCAAACAGATGTATATATAAATGGGCTGGGCTTAAATGGGCTTTATTAGTATTTAAATGGAAGTAATATTTTATTGGATCAATTTGGGCTGTGTCAAAAGAATGCCAGCTGGAATGATATTTCAACAAAATTAGGCCGAATGAAACAAAAATCAAAATTTAAGATGTCTATGTTTCCGCTACTTTGACCAACAATATATTGCCACAAAAATTCATTGCAATAATATGTTTTGTTTGCTGCAACTATAAACATAATTGGGAAGTTTTTATTATTCCTTCTACTTCAAAATCTTATTTCCAAACAATTTGGAATAAGCTAGAAATAAAACCCAACTGAAATTAGCAACACATAAACTTCTCAGGAGGTCACCCATCTTAGTATTACTCCTGCCCAATTCATGAGGGTTTTATTTTCATAAAATATATATATATATATATATATATATATATATATATATATATTTACCGTTGGCTCGTCAAGTCTAACACGAACCCTCCAACCTTCTACACAGCTTGTCCCAAGCTAGAAAGTTTTTATTACTATTTCTTAAATTATTTTAACTTTATTCTTATATGTATCATCAGTTTTTCTTACTACTTTATATTATGTATGTTGATAGATATTCGTCCATCAATTTTAGTAGATATCATTTTTTTGCCTCAAGTTGATAAACTATTTACATCTTGATAGATAATCGTTCATTAAAACTATATGAATATCTATTAGATGACAATTTAAAAATTTAGTATGCTTGATTTATCTTTCTTCATCAAGTGACTATGTCGGTGTACAATAACCTTTAGAAAAACAAATATGCCATATCAAAAAATTATTGAATTGATAGTTTGTATAAAGATATTAATAATGCTACTTTGACTTTCTGCAACGGATGAACAACAGAATGACAATATAAAAATATATGACTTATGTGCTGTACAAAATCAAAACAGCGCTATTAATATCTTTACCTGATATAATTTGATAAAAAGTCACTCAACAATCAATATCAATTAATATGGTGGTTGTACGTTTTTTCAGATACATGATATTACAGATCTTATGCGGCATGATTTTACAGACTTTTAATATTGTTGATTTTGAATATATTATTTATATTTATATAGCGTTCCGTGTGCATGAGAAATCACTTATGCTTGAGAGAAAACGCCAGGTTACAACAGTGAAAGTTTGAGATGTGAGAATTGGACTCATTGTGATCACAAAAATAAAAAATGTAATAAGTATTTTGTAAAAAAAAAAAAATACTAAATCTGAAATTTGCAATAATAAATAGTTGAAAAATATAAATCAGTCTCCAACATAAATTTGATATTGCAAGGACTAACATGCAAAAAACTAAAAGATAACAATTTAACCATTCAATCATAATCCAAAATCATTAATAAAGGGCATGTACATTGCAAAAATGTTAGATATGATATTTATGTAGAAGTAAATATTGTAATTTGTGCCCGGAAATTTTAAATTTGACATTAAAAAGAATAAATAATCCAAATAACTAATTTTTTTTGAGAATTCCGTATTTAACACCGTGGTTTGTTTATTCATTTTCTGACTAAGTAAAGAATGAGATTGTACTAAATTACAAATTTGATTGTTAAAAAAAATATAAAATGTAGAAATTAAACATTTTATTTCTCTTTTGTGAATATCATTCACTTTTTTTTTATTATTTTATGAAATAGTCTATTGTATATTAAAATTAGATAATTTTAATTTTTTAAGTATTAGCCAACAAATTAAATTAATTGTTATCCATCTGAATTTAATTATTTTGAGTGTTATTAATATTTAATTAAGTGGTTAACTATCAAAATACCATTTTTTTTCTATTTATTTAGTACAAAATAAGTTTTTGCCAAAAAATCCGAGTTGCCAATTCGATTCAGCCGATTTTGACCGATTTATCCGATTCCGATTTCGATTTCATGATCAAATGACCGATTCTGATTCCGATTTTCAGAACCATGCTTACAAATATAACCATGTAAATTAGAGAATAGTAGCTGGTATAAATTTGTATGTAATGTAACTATATTTATATTAGGAAGTAGTAACAACGACTAATTGTAGATTAGGAAATAGCAACGGCTTTTTAGCCTATATAAACCTCTATGTAATCATTGTAAATGATATATTCGATCTATACAAAACTTTTGTTTATTATATGTTATGTGAAACATGGTATCAAAGCGGTAACAACTATATATAACAATACTAGATCCACGATTGATGGCGAGGTGACATCTGAGGTGTCTGGCAACATAGTGGCCGTAGTCGGAAACCTCTCAATACATTTGCATCGGTCATGGAACACCAGATTTGTGGTATGAAAAGACAATCCACTTTAATGTGTTTAGTTCAGGACATGGAACAACAGATTTGAAACAATGTGTCGTGTAGCCGGATTGTCACAATACATTTGCATTGGTCCTTCGCATGAAAACAACTGAGACAATATCGAAAAAATAGAGAGTTCTCCTCTCCTTGGTTTTATAGAAGAAATAATATCCACAAGCTTGGCTATGTAGCTATATTACTCGATGCAGAAAATAATTAGGAAAGTTAATTACTTATATTTGGTAACATAATACACAAATAATTTAAAATTACTAAAGAAGAAATTAGACAGTAGGGAGATGTGTCCAAAGACTAAATTCAGAACTAAAAATTTAAATAGAAAAGATTACCATAAAACTAAACTAACTATTTTGCTGATTTTCTTTGCTGAAATTAAACTTATGATTCTGCTTTCTGTTGATGTCATTACGTACTTTTTATTTACATTTAAGATGCTAAGTTAAACCTGGAAGATGACCTTGACCTGTTGATCCCAAGTCCTCAAGTCTTGGTCTTCATTTGCTGGGGCCTTAAAAGAAAACACCTATTATTTAGCCGAGGTATTAGGTTGGTGTTTGTTCCCTCTCAGCAATGGTATCCGTCATATTAATTTCTTTCATAAATGAAGTACATTAGAGGACCCCAGACTAGCTTTAAAGCAACTAGAGATGAGAGCACAAAGAAAGAAAGTAGGTCAACTTGTCAAATTTATTACTCTAAATTGGTACGTAGTACCAACGCTCCTGCTTCTAATGTCTTTTGTTTCGCATACAATTTTCAAGCTAACGACTTATTTACAGTTTCACAATGAAGTAAAGCGTGACTTACATATCTACGTGATTGTTTGCAACTATAATTGTTATATACCGAAATTTTAAAACATGATTAATTTGCTAAATCGATTATTACGCTTAAATAAATTTGTTAATTAAATTAACGATCATTCCGATTTTATCTGATTGATTTAAAACAAATCTAAAATTTCGAAATATAATTGAACTATGAAATTATGTACAATAAAATTTAGAAATTTGAAAATAAAATAAAATAAAATGATTCGTACAAAGAACTAAACAAATAAAATTCTAATTAGGAGAATAAATATACGAATTTTTTGTACTAATAAAAATTATATAAAATTTGCAAATTACGTTAGTTAATAAAAATAGGGGAATTTGAATAGATAATTATTTATAAATATATATATACGATTTAATATCAAAATGTTCGAAATTCTAATTTGAGAAATAAACACGTGAAATATTCGAACACATAATATTATAAATTTTATAAATCTCTATTTATTTTGAATTATAGAAGTATGATTAATTAAATATTTATATATAAATATATAGATACTAATAGATATCGAATTATTCGAATTTTTAAAATTAGAAATAAATATTCGCATCATTCGCACGAATCAATCGTAAAAATTATAAACCGCGATTCGAATTTTTATAACATAACGGATTCTAAACGGATTAATATATTGGAACCCTATTTGTAAATCAGAATTATTCAGGCCCTTGGATGAGAACCCGCACGTAAAATAGTTAAAGATATCATTTTTTAAATTTTATAAACAAATTTCGTAATTAAATTATAAAATAACTAAAATATATTAAACTAAATATTATTTTAGTAATAATTATACAATTTACATGTTTTATTAAAATATTAGCATAGGAAATTTTTAATAATAAATTAACTTTCGAAACCGCATTTCGATCGATTAAAATAATTATAGTTAATTTAAAATAAATCAAACTAAATAGGGATATATTAAGTAAGTTGAACACGTTAAAATTTGTATAACTCACAAATAATTATTTTGCGAATATTTCAACAATAGAATTTTTGCAAGCAATTTATCTTCAATTTAAAATATTAAAAATAAAAATTATTTTAGAATCAATTTAGATTTATTTTAAATAAAATTGAATGATTAATATCTGACAAAATTATTAATTAAGATTAACGCTAAGCTCGATGACATGAAAGTGAATGATCAATATTTGACTAACCGGTTCTGTCAGACTAACTAAATTGGTAATTTTTATGAAACCAAAATAATCGAGAATTTGACTTAAATATATTAATTGGGGCAAGGGTTAGAATAATTTAGAGTAGATTTTAATTAGTTTAAATTATAATTTCAGATCAGCAGATTCTGTACGAGTTTGATCCTTGGACTGATCCGGCTGATACGCTGACTGAAGCATACGAGGTTCCCGCTGATTTCGCTGAGGGTTAGCCGCCACGCCTTTAGCCTTTCAGGTGTGGCATATCTGAATTATTTTCTTTCGTGGGCGTACTCTTACCAAGTCGGTCCATTTGACCTGACATCCGCACTTTACTTTTAAGTAGTTGCATGAACTGTAGAGCATGTTTATCTTTTCTGCACTGTAGGTAGAATTGCATAAACCCTTAAAAACCCAAATTTACTGTATTTAGAAATAGAGTAATTATATAACATTATATATATATATAGAGAGAGAGGTTGGCTATTCTACTTCCATAAGCATATGACTGCATATGCTTATAACTCATTTTTGTGTTTCCAATGTCCAAACGATCGATTTGAACTATTAGATGTTTAATTCATATTGAAATGTGCTTGGAGACCAAATTTTACATTTTTTAGAATTTTTTTACTATTTATTAAGCATTTTTGAAAATTGCTATTTTGCTGTGAATAGTAAAAATTTCTGAACCATCAGATCAGCGATTTTCAAAGTGGGTTAATAAATAGTAAAAAAATTCAGAAAAATATAAAATTTGGTCTCCAATCACATATTAATATGGAGAATAAGATAAATAGTTTGGATTGGTCATTTGGAGATTGGAAACACAAAAATGAGTTATAACATATGTGGCCATATGCTTATGGAAGTAGAATAGCCAAGCTATATATATATATATATATATAGAGAGAGAGAGAGAGAGAGAGAGAGGAGGGTTCAAATGCACCCAAATGCACCCTATTCTTTTTCTCCATTTTCAAAGTCCAAATAGTCAATCCGAACCGTTAGATGCGATATATATATTAAGATGTGCTTGCAGACCAAATTTTACCTTTTTTGGAATTTTTTTACTATTTATTAAGCCACTTTGAAAAATCGCTGATCAATGGTCCAGAAAATGTAAAATCAGTGATTTTCAAAGTGGCTCAATAAATAGTATAAAAATTCAAAAAAATGTAAAATTTGGTCTCCAAGTACATCTTAATAGATATATCGCATCTAACGGTTCGGATTGACTATTCAGACTTTGATAACGGAGAAAAAAGATTTGAAAGATAGGGTGCATTTGGGTGCATTTGAACCCTCCTCATATATATATATATATATGTTATTAGAATATTAGGTTATTAGTTTGTCTTCTTCTTGTAGAAGATAATATATTATTATATGGACACACACATGCATTGGTGAGAGCTGAGCAGAGGCTGAGTGACTTCGTTCCGTCTTGTAGTATGGGACATGGGACGACCCGACAGTTATTTAGCCGAGGCGTCACTTGATTTCTCGGATGGCCTTTTAGGACTTATATTATATGTATAAACTTTGATTATATATTATTTTTTATCATTTTACCATTTCACATGCGTAGTTCTAATCTCGAGTTATGTGGCACAAAACGATTCAAGAGGATTCCCACATACATTAGGAGCTACATTGTCTATAACGGCGAGATCCACAAGGCTGGACTTGAGCCTTGCTGGTTCTATGATGTGGTGCACAAGGTTGGACTTGAGCCTTGATGCACGGGGCCACACTTGAGCTCCTAATCTTATTGGTCTGGCCGGACGGTAGAGTTCTCTCCTGCTCATGAGGGATGAAATTGACTTATTTTTGACGACTTGCATTGTATGATTTCTCCTATTTTATATGTTTGGCTGAAGAATCATTTAGGCAAGATGACACACCGGAGTTTGATATAGCCATCGGCTAGTGTGTTGTACAACTTGTGAGCAATGCTCGATGTCATTAGGCAACATGTATCATTTTACCTATGAACACAGTCTTTAGATTATATTATTTCGGATCTTTTGATCATTTTGGCACGGCACGGGGTAATTTACTTAATCCGTATTATTATTATATTTGTTCACACAGTGCTTTGGTATTGGACTCCGATTTGATTATTATCCGATATTGTATTTTGATTTTGGGTTTATTCCGCATGTTGGCATATTAGAATAACCGCATCATGGCATTAATTAAAAGTGTTTTCTTTCTATTAGATATTGAGATAGGTTCATACTTGTGCATATTTAATTATATTCATAACTATACACAATTTATAAATAAAATTGCTTTGACTGCAGGGGATCCCTGAGAGAAAAATTCTGGATCACATACTAGGCGATTAGTCATTCTCCCACAAGTTGTTTCAAGGGTTTTAGGTACAGGTTCTAGCTGTTCGCAGTAGGAGCTATCAGGAGCTATCCCTGATGGCCACACTGCTTGACTTAGCTAGGGTTAGAATTTGATTAGGTTTACGAGTCCTGTGTTTCATGTGTTATATATACGGGCTCAATAGATCATGTATACCCTTCACTAGTTGTTATTTTGGATCCAAGACGGATCGTACTGTATGACATATATGTTTATATTTATTTATTTGTTATGTGATTGATGCTTGATACTTTATTCTATACTTTATTTGTTTTTGGATGATAAGCTTCAGAAATTTCTGGATTAACAGAAAAAGAGAAGTACAGGAGAAGTAATGCAATGAAGGCAAGGCAAGAAGTAAAAGCCATTTGGGCTAGCATTGGTTTGTGGTACATATAATGAATCAGAGCCTAACAAAAAGCAACTACATATTATTGTTTGGATTTTACTTTTTAGTGCAAGACTACGGAACTGAGTCTCTATCTCTGTGGTCCAGCAGTAGTCCTGCTTAATTACTAATGCCATGTAAAAGTCTTTTTTCGTCTTTGTTGACTTGATTGATAAAGTTTAAATGCTACAGTTGTTAAGCAATGGAGGGGGTAGGGAGGATGCAGGTTGCACATGGTTATATATGAACTGGGTCCAACCACTAGATGTTGTCTCCACTCTCTTTTTGATGAAATTGTATTTTGTATATTAGTGTCTGGTGTATTCTTACAAATGGGTTATATAATGTATTTATACACACGACACTACCTAACAGTAGCCTATTAATCTATTCTAACGTTAATAGTTTTTACGGTAATATTTCTCTCTATCATTAATATTCAATTTCTCAACACTCCTCCTCAAGTTAGGATTATAAATATCAATCAATTCTAGCTTGCTTATATTTTTCTCAAATGGTCTCGGATCAAGTCATTTCATAAAAATATCTGCCAATTGATCTTCACTTCTTATGAAAGGAGTTTCATTTTCATTTGCTTGTATTTTTTCTCTAATAAAATGGCAATCCATCTCAATGTGTTTTGTTCTTTTATGAAAAGCCAGGTTGGATGCTATATGCTGTGCTGCTTGATTATCACAAAACATTTGCATTGGTGTTTGAATTTTAATTTCCAAATCCAAAAGGAGTTGCTTAATTAATCCATGTCAACTCACTTGCAGTGGATGCTATGGCACGATATTTTGTTTCGGCTCTTGATTTTGCCACATTTTGTTTCTTGCTTTTTCATGTGGTTAGATTTTCACCTACAAATGTGCAGAAGCCGGTTGTCGATTTTCTATTGAAGCTCCGGCCCAATTTGCATTAGAATATTCACATACATCATTATAATTGTTATTTTTCATGCAAATTGTTTTTTTGGGTGTTCATTTTAAATATTTTAGAATTTTATTTATGGCCTCTAAGTGTGCTATTCTAGTGGCATGTATAAACTTGCTAATTTATCTTACCGAAAATGAAATATCCGATCGAGTTACCGTTAGGTATATTAATTTTTCTAAAAGTATTTAAAATTGATTTATATCTTGTAACGATTAACCTTCTTCGCTAATTAATTTATGCTTACCATCTACTGGTGTTGATGTTGGTTTACAACCTAGTTTACCGGTTTTCTTTAGTAATTCTAAAGTATATTTTCTTTGAAAAATAAATAGAACTTTCTTATAATGTGCGGTTTCTATTCCTAAAAAATATTTTATGTATCCTAATTGTTTAATGTCAAAATTTTATTTTAGTTGATATTTGATTTTCTTATTTGCGTGTTGCGGAAAATCAAAACGGCATTGTTAACATCTATACAAATTATCAAGTCAATGATTTTTTGATATAGCATATTTGTTTTATGGAGATGGCATTCATTTGGTCTTTTTACTGTACATTCTCTTTATAAATGGTTGTCCTTCAGAGGTGTTCCAACTAATATTTACAATAATCTTTGGAGGGCCAAAATTTCACTTAAAATTAAGGTTTTCGTCTGGTTACTTAGGCAAGATAAAGTGCTTACTAAATGCAATTTGCAATCAAGGAGTTGGCATGGAAATGTTGACTGTGTTTTCTGTGGTACCCAAGAAACTGTTGACCATCTCTTTGTTACTTGCCCTTTTATTTATTCTTTGTGATCTTGAATTGGTTATCATAACAACTTTCTTTTTAATTGTACTGAATTTTTTCATCTTTGGTATTTTGATTATTGGATTCCATTAAAGGATTCACTATTAGTGGAATTGATTAGGGCTGCTACTCTTTGGATTGTATGGTTAACACGAAATAAGGTTTGTTTTCAAAATTCTCAAATACCTTCAATTAGGTCTGTAGCTGCTTCTATTATTGCTTTAACTTCTTTTTGGTGTAAGTCACGATTAGATAATTCTTATTTTAAGTTATCTTTGATTATGCCTTTTGATGTTTCTTCTTTGCCTCAGATATGACCTCTGATAGTATTATCCGACACGGATACACAGGACTAGGACAGCTCACCGCTGGATTCCGCCGAGGACCCTGGTCTTGGTTTAGAAAGGTTGGTTCTAGCTGATCATTTGAGTGACCGTGCAGTTTTTGATGCTATTGATCGTGTTACTGGCCTTCTACCTACTATTTTTTTCTCTTCAGCTAGTGCCTCCTCTTCTAGTGATATAGACATTTCTGATCTCCTTTAGTATTACTGTTTGATGTCATGTTCATATGTTTTTTTTTAGACTATGCCGTTAGATGTTTTTTGCAGTTAGTTGTTAATGGACTGTATGCTCGTTTTTTTAGACCTGTTGTACACTGGGATAGTCACGTGGTGAGTAAAGATAAATCGAGCATACTAAAATTTCAAAAATTTCAAAATGTCATCTAATATATATCCATATAGTTTTAATTTTCATGCAAGATGTAAATAGTTTATCAACTTGAGGGAAAAAGAAATATATATATCTTTTAAAATGGATTGATGATTAACTATCAACAAATTTAAATATAAAATAGTTGCAGCAAACAAAGGATATTATTATTATTATTGCAATCAATTTTTGCTTCAATATATTATTTGTCACAAATTTCCAAATTTTGATTATTATTTGTCAGACAAATTTTGATTTTTGTTTCATTCGGCCTAATTTTGTTGAAACATCTATCCAGCAGGCCTCCTTTTGACACAGCCCAAATTGATCCAATAATAATATTACTTTCATTTTAACACAAATGAAGCCCACCCAAGCCCAGCTCATCAAATATCAACTCTAATTCTCTGTTACTGAATATTAATCAACACTTCAAAAAGTAGATACAAATGAAGCCCACCTTAAGGGATACAATCTATTCCTAGATCTGTAGGTGATCATATTATATCTTGGCCTATTTTTGGGTTGAGGCTAAAAGGTGATGTATCTACATTGGAATTATTGTTGATGAATAAACTTAATTTGCCATTAAATTCGTGACTGCACAATGGACAGATTTTGAGACTGATTTATTAGCGAATTTGAAAGTGCAATTCTAGATCATTCTGGATAAATGAGGAGTCTATTTGAAGTGTCTTGGAGTCTAGTTTCTGATGATTCAAGTTTCAAATGGTTTGGAGTTCCCTTTAAAAAGTTATTATAGTTTTAGTAACCAAGGGTCAGAATTAAGGACTGCTGTTTAGAATTCTGTTTTTCATTTATTTTGTGTACGAATTTTAAGAGTTTACTTTAATGTTTAAGAGTCTATAAATTGAGTTGTGTCCTGTGAAGAGTGTAAGAGAAGAACATTTGTTTAAGAGTTAATAAAAAGGTATTGTGTTCTTGTTTTCTCTTCCTCCAATAGTACTCTATTTTTTATCAATTATCTCTTATATTACCTTTGCAGGGGACAGTGGATGGACAGGCGCAGGGGTAAGGGTCAGGCTGCCTACAGATGTACAAGGTAACGATGTTGATGTTATGTACTTTTGACGTTTCTGGATATGTTCTGTTAGGTTCGGTACCGGTGGCTTGTACCGGTACCTATATAACTCTGTAGGTTTTGTTTGTTAAATGAAATCGGTGGATTTACCCCACTGTTATAAAAGAATAAGATGGTATTACCAAATTTTGATTGAACAGTAAAAGCAAGCCTTAGTAGTTAGTACTCTAAATTGGAGTTTGTGGGGTTAAGCTCCAAGTCTGAATTATTACAGATCCACCACTAGATTGTAGGATTAATATTGCTTAAAATTCATTATTGATAATAACTAGGAATAGATACACTGCAGAATAAAGAGTTTGAAAATTAGTCCAACTCAATATTCAAATTATATCAGCTAAATAAGTACATAATATCATAGAAAGAAAAAAAATTAGAATAATACATAATTTATTGACGAATATAATTAAGAAAAGATACAAAACAACCTACAATTATCAAGTAATGAGCATCTGACATTATAACTAAAATTTGACAATTACTCACATTATTACAACAACAAAAATTCATTTACTGAGAGAAAAATCTGACGACAACAGTAGCTCTTGTTCAAAACTACATTGGATGGATGTTCTATCAATTCCTATGTTGTCATCAAATAGCGTAAGCTGCCTATTCTCCAAACTTTGAGACATCGATGGATGTTTTGGCTGTTTGTTGGGCCGCCACAGGACCTTGAGCTGTACCTCCACTTCCTTCATGGTTGGCCTTTCTTCTCCTTTCAAGCTCAGGCACAATTGTGCAAGGTTGGCAACAGCTTCGAGTTCTGTTTAGTGCCCCTCGTTCACAACTTCGGGATCTAAAATCTCAAAGAGACGGTTCTCTTTCATAGCAGAACCAAAATATGCAATCAGACTACCCCCTTCAAACACCCTAGAGGAGATTAGTGGTTTTTGTCTTGTTAGCAATTCAGCTAGAATGACACCAAAGCTGTAGACATCACTTTTCTGGGTTAACCGGCCAGTGCTATAGTACTCGGGGTCTAAATACCCGTATGTACCTTGGATGGCTGTAGTCACGCCCGTTTGATCTATTTGTACAGTTTTTGAGGCCCCAAAATCTGACACTTTTGCTGTGAAATAATCATCCAATAGAATATTTGATGATTTCATGTCTCTGTGAAAAACTGATATAGAAGCGGATGAATGAAGATAGGAAATTGCTCCTGCAGTCTCAACGGCAATTCTTAACCGATGCTTCCATGTCAAGGAACAGTGTTCCTCTACATGGAGATGATTGAAAAGTGTTCCGTTCGAGATGAACTCATAAATGAGCAATGGGACTTCGGTCTCTAGGCAACACCCATAAAGTTTCACAATGTTCCTATGGTTGATTTGTGAGAGAATGACCACTTCATTTATGAACTGATCGATTTCAGCCTGGTCAACAATTTTTGACCGTTTTATGGCCACAACACGTTGATCCGACAAAATACCTTTATACACTTCCCCATGACCTCCCCGACCAATAATGAGACTACTATCGAATCTGTTTGTTGCTTTTTCCAGCTCATCTAATCTAAAATTTATCATTTTTTGTGTTGAATCTTCATTGGATGCAATTAGTTGTTGTAGAATAAACCCCCGATTTTGAACAAAGAACTTATGTTTTAACTTTCTTGTTTTCTCTTTTCAAACAGTTTCATACGCTTCGCTATAAGAAAATATACTAAAATAATGCTAAAGGCAGTTACAAATCCCAGCATTATTGTCGTACCTGCATACATAAAAAAAGAGTTAGAAAAGAAAGGAAGAAAATTATTTTCCAACCTTTATTTTTGTATGAACTAATAAAAATTATTGCCTATGTGTCGATTGTTTCATGTTTAGTTGAACCTTTAATGACCTACGTATGAAGACAACTATTGTCCAAGGTGTATATATATATATATATATATACACTATTTCGTAGGTGACTAAACTATTAAACTGTGCGCTACATCAAAAAGCGTTACATAACACGATCATATCCGTAACTGAACTTCTATTTTTTTCTAATTAGCTCACTCAAACGGAAAAAAAGAAAAACAAATGGCGATCTCATAGATCATGTTAAATTGTTAATGATCTTTTGTCAATGTAAACATTTTTTGTTGATGTAATAACATACCTATAATTAGTGCGACATTAAGACCGCATTCTATTGGATTGTTATGATCACTATGCCAACCCAAAGGACAAGAGCAGCGATATGATCCTTCTAAGTTGTGGCATTTTCCTGGCTTGGAGCATGGATTTTGGATGGCACATTCGTCGATGTCTGCATGAATATGCCACAATATCAAAGATGTCTACATAAAAATAAAAAAGAAAGGAGAGCAAGATTATGAGCGAGAGAGAAAGACCTTGGCAGCCTCCATGAAGGTAAGGATTGCCTTCATAACCAGGGGAGCAGTTGCAGAGATAACCACCACCACTGACTGTTGAGCATACACTGTTACTGCTAATGCATGCATAGGAGGATTTGTTAGTCTGTGCTTCTTCGCATGTCGTGTTTCCTATGGCCCAGTCGAGCACCATAGCCAGATGAGCACCATGCAATCCATTTTTGTTGGTGATGTAAGTTGTGTTGAACTTGAACTGAGCTGCCTCCACAACCGTAGCAAAGCTGCAAGGACTAAATTTATACTCCTCAGAGTTGTTGAACCTCTCATCAAATGAGAACATAAAGGTAGACGCTACTTTATCTGCATCTTTGGGAATATCTGTCTGGCAGCAACCAATTCCAGAGCAGGATCCATGCTTAATCACGGTATCTAGGCTATTACATGAAGAAAGGCACCCTACTGAGTAGTTAGAAGAACTGTTGTCAAGGATAAGATAGGCAAGTGTATTACACCCAGTCACTGTAAATTTATTCTTCTCTGTGTTGAGCCGGAATGGTGCAATATTTGCGAACGCCCTTGCATTATTATACCAATGTTGTTGCTCTTTCTTTGTGGTGGTGTTGTAGCACTCCTCATATAGAGGGCTGCTTATACGTGCCTGGCCCGAGGACAAGCTTATATTATAAATTTTCCAAGCAATAACACCGCTATCTTTGTAAGGATAGGATTTACCGTCCACCTCGCGTTTGTTGCAATTGACCTCGAAGCCTTCCATGAAGCACTTTGGGCCATCAAGTTTTGTACAAGACATTTCTTGATTATCTTTAGACATGTGGCAATTTTGGCCAACGCCAAAAGGGTAAGGGATGGGTATTCCACCGCAGCTCTCCGGGCACCCGGGCAGAGTGATGGTGTTGTTCGCAGACTCAGTGGTTTTGAACTGGAGGAGGAGGAGAAGAAGTTGAATTATTATCATCGGCAACACAGTGTATAAGGTACCTAATACTTGAAAAGAGTTTCTTCTTGTTTCGCTCATGCTATTCATAGCCATAATAATTAATGAACGAGTGATCCAAAGTTGAGTACGTATACGATGGGAATATGAAATATGTAGCTATCTGTTGCAATATATATATCGTGTGTGTATACAACACTTGATAATGCATGCATGTTTAATAAAAAATATATAAATAAGTGTGTTCTGAGAATAGAAAAACTAGTTGAGAATATTGAACTGTCCAACGGCTAAGTGATACTGTATTCAATTTAAATGGAATCAAAAGTGTGATTTATTTTATGAGGGAACTTATTTTGTCAGATACTATTTATTTATCAGACTATTTAACTTTTTTTATTTGATGTTTTATTATTTTTTTATCATCACAACATTATTCTTCGTACATATGTGGTTCTCAAACGAACGTCATTTCTAATATAATATTTCTTCTGACAAACGTAAAATATTTTCAAAATAATTAATATTATAAAAACAAAATTACAACTATTTTCAAAACCTAAAAACACCAAAACAATAAACAAAATACCATAAATATAAAAATATACATTACCGAAAAAAGGGGGCCGCATCTCATCGTGAGGCCCCCCCTAGGGTCTGCATATAGGGGATGCAGTCCTGGGAAAGGTGGGCTGGATTCCGTAGATGTGGCCATGGCAAATTTATAATTTTCAGGAATTGATGGTTTTTTGGTTCATTTTTTCTTGGATTATGGTATTTTTAAAAATTTCTGGATTATATATATGTAGCTGTATCTGAAGAATGAAACAATTTATGGATGGAGTTTCATCTTTCCGATTATTTGACTGCAAATGTAAAACTATCAAATTTAATTTCCACAAGTATTACTTTTCTTTAATAATTAGATCCCAGAACAACAACTAAGACGCGTGAATTAGGTTTTAGCTACTAATTCTAAATAATTTGGTGAAGATTCTCTCTAATAAAGTAAAATTAATGGAGTTCATCTTATTCGAGATGTAGTACTTTTGATTGCATTTGTATTTTAATCAATACTCGAATCACTAATTAGCTGTTTGAGCCTTTCAATACTCGAATAAAGATGAACTCCATTAATTTTACTTTATTAGAGAGAATTTTCACGAAATTACTTTGTTAGTGCGCCACAACTTTAATTCCCTATTATAATAATGTTAAGGCAATGTTCTCCCAGAAAAGACCAACACGCCGTAGTCATTGTGTATGAACTTGGAGACTTTTGTGATTATATAAGCATCTTTACATCTTTCCATAGCCCGTCAACCTATGTAGTTAATAAAAAGAAAAACAAAATAACAAAACAGAGTCAGCTACAAAGCTTAGTAACCTGTTATTTAACGACGCACTTCTCTATAATTGACTTAATTTAATAACCATTCAAACCGGCCAGATTAATCTACACGAATACATATCAAATTATGTACACATATTTAACTAGCAATAGACGTCGGTCTAGACTATCCATAAAACAAGTCACACCATATTCACATAGTTGGAATCCCATGACACAAGCGATTCCCAACTTCCACCACACACATTCTCATCAAATTTCAACCTCAGACCCGCTATCCAATTAAATATGTCATCATAATCTAATATGCAATACCAATATCCAAATCAACCATACAAAACAAAAGCACATATTGTAGAGAAGTCCAGTTACTTGATATTGCATCAATATTTTAGAATCATTGCGACGTAGACGGAATTCGAATCGGACATTGAAATCAAATACCAAAATATTTGTCACGATAACTTTTCTTTATTTTTCTTCCAACTTCTTTCTCTCTTTGATTTAATTTCTCTTTTCCTTGTTTTTCTTTTGTCTTTGCTGTTTAGGGTTAATTAAGGAGGAGCACTTAGGGTAATTTATAAAGGCTTTTGGAAATTTTTTTTTTTTTTTTTTTCGCAAATGAGCCCGTAGGCGTTTAATGGAGCTGCGTGGCTGTATTGCCATGTTGGCGTTTCCTCTTTCTTTTCTTTTTTTTTGGAATTTGTTTTGAAATGGAAATAAATGCTGTTAATACGGGGAAATAAATGCTGTAAATAAATACGTGATTGACATAATCAAATAAAACAAAAATTATTTAGTTGGTCTAATTAATGATAGTAGAACAAAATTACTAATTTTACCGTTTCATTGATTTTTATTTAAATATATATATTGTTTAGAAACGTTTTAGTTTCACCGGAGATATATGAGTGCCAAAAAGAGATCAAAATCCTTCAAACTTTATATAAGGAGCCAGTCATAATATTTATTTATACATTCAAATTATCATAATGTTATTTTATGACATATAATTTTGTTACAAAATACCTATAATTTAATTATAATATTATTAAAAAAATGTAAGCATATATTATTATAACTAAATTTTTCGAAATGTTACATTCTTCTCTTCTTAAAATGATAACAACTGAAACAAGGATCCAAACGCAGTTTGAGGAACGAACGCTCTGATACCATATGTCACACTTCAGATTTTTACCATTTGAAGCGTGTGACTATATAAGCATCTTCACATCTTTTTTTGGTCTGTCAACCTACGTCACTGACAAAAAAGAGATATGTGTTGTAGGTTTGGCGTAAACAGTTATACTTTTTATATGTTGTTGCTTAAAATTGTATGTAAAATGTGTGGCATGTGTTGTAGGTTTCCGTTTTGGAGATCTCTGCAAATGTCTTTTTGAGGTTTCTATATAAAATCGGTGGCATAGCCACTACTTTTCAAAAAAGAAAAGAAAAGATGAGCTCCATTAGTTTCATTAGTTTCAATTGATTAGTGGGAATCTTCAGCCAAACTTTTAGAAAGTAGAAATTTGATGCGTATAATTAGTTGTTGTTGGGTGTAATCATTAAAGAGAAGTAACAGTTGAAACTTGTTAGTTTTACTTGTACTTAAATTCTTCTTTATTAGTACTTAAATCGGAAATATGCATGAAGTTGATAGGTTGATGGTGTCATTCTTTAGATTTTAATAATATATTATGGATTGGTGGTGTCAATCATCGGCCATGTTTTCATTCACCAGCCCAGTTGTTTTTCAAAACGTTTTGTACACTTCCCGCGTGGAGCACTTATGTTTATTTTTTTTACTTTTTCGTTTTAAGTATTTTTTTTCTTCTAAAATTAATAATATCCTATTTATTCTCTAAAATTTTGGAAGACTCATGAATTTGCTCAATTATTATAATTTTATGTTAAAATAATTAATTAATTTCAATTTTGAAAAGTTCTCATTTTATTTATAAAAAATGTAGTATGTATAAGATAAATGTTCATCTTTTAATTGTGAGACTTATAAAGATAAATAATTTATTTTTCTACTTGTGATTCTCTCTCAAATGTATACTTAAACTATATAGAATCTAATATATCTGTCAACTTTAGTTTTCTTTTTCTATTTAACTATAGAGTTAATTATTCACAATTGAATATTGTCCAATTTTTCTATAGAATTTTCTTTACCATGTACCATGCAACATAAAACCGTCTAGAAGAAAGCAGGTTGAAACATCTGTACATCGTCAAATTAGAAAATTATTTTGTAAGAATTTATACCCTTCAAACTGCTCTCCAAAAAATATAGTTTATAGTAGGCATCATATTGGTCCTGACACACCCGTAAGAAAAGCGTCTTGTTGGAAATGTATGAAACAACACAAATATGATTTGTTGTAGATGCTACAACCTATAAAGAAGCAACATAAAATGAAGAATGACATCAAACAATGCTAGAAGAATTGGTCACAACAAGAACAGTGGAGCTCAAGGGCAAAAACTGTGAAGAACAAAACACATGCATACTTACAAAGGCATTGACACGAGGCAAATTCGAGCAATTCTGATTAGCACTTGGCGTTGGCAACTTTGGATCAAGGAAGAGTGTTAAAAATTGATCAAAGTTGCTATGATTAGCAGCTTCTAAAATTAGTATCGAGAACCGTGATGTGTATCAATTTTAAGACATTTCCTATAGTTAGCATATTTTTATATATATTTAGCAGAGTTAATTTAGGCAGTATGCATCAATTTTAGAACATAGTAGAAGTATTGGAGGTCTAACATTAATATTTGTATAAGGTATAGTAATTATGTAAGCAGGAGATGTATTGTATCGAAAGAAAGTGAATGAAAGAGTTTCTGTTGTATGAGACATAATTGTGAGAGACCGAGCAAAAATCAGAAAAATATTTTGGTAAACTTTTTGCTGCGCATATAGCAAATTTTCCAACAATAATAAGAGCATAGCAAAGAGAAACTATATATTATTGTTTGGATACTAAAGAGTCTTTGACTGGAATAGTGGATCAATAATCGCTGATGATTCCCGTTGTTAGGCAATGAGGGGGAAATCTTTTATCTGTAGAAATTATTAAAAAAAGAAACAGAGAGAGAAACAAAAAGAGTACATCATATTTTTGATTGATAGAAAGACTAGTATAACTTTTACTGATTCTACAAATAAAAAAGTTTGGATTGATAGAATTCTACCGATCCAAAAAAAGTTTTCTTTTTTTTTGTTTTAGTCTGATGCATAGATAGAGGGAATTCTTATATTAGATGTCCAGTAAAATGTAAAAAGTTTTTCATAAGATAGATGAAATGTTTGTATTATATAGAAATTTAAATATACTCTATTAAAAAGATTGTAGTACTATATTAAAAAGATGGTAGTACTATATTAAATTAAAAAAAAAAATAGTCAGTGTACTGAAAGGAGATGTAGTACCTTTGATTGCATTTGTATTATAATCAATACTTTGAATCACTAATTAGCTCTTTGAGCTTTTCAATATTCTCTTTTTTATTTTTTTGAAAAGCTTGCTAGCTAGTGAGTAGCTATGAAGTTACAGGAGCCAAATTTAAAAAAAAAAAAAAATTGGAAAAGAGATGTGAACCATAGTACTGCTTCCACATCTCACCTTCTCAAAACACAATAAAAAGATGGTAGTACTGGATTAATTAAAAAAAGTTGAACTATATATTATTAAGAAAACAAGCTTATTTAGGTTTTTATTAAACATGGATTGATGCATACATGTGTATGAACACGGCGAACTTAATACGGTGTGGGGTTGACCCGCGGCCAAGTCCCCAAGTCCTGGTCTTTGCCGCGAGGACTTAGCCTATAATAATTTAATTAATTAGCCTGTTATGAATAGTATTATAATAAAATTATGAAGATTTGCCTAGTCAGAATCCATTGGAAAAAGTTTCTTCCATTATCAGGTGTTGTATCCACACACGATATGTATATATTCCCAACTGATAGCAACATATATATCTTTAAATTTTCATCCTAAACTTTGGAATATAACTTTTTCTTGTTTAGAAGGTTGACAGCAATTTCCACTAACAGATATATTGATTAATCACAAGTCCCTATTACTCCATTATTTTAGAATTCTCTTTCCGGGTGATTGTTTTAAATATTATAGAATTTTAATTATCACCTCTAAGTGTGCTCTTTGAGGGGCATGCATAAATTTACTAATTTGGCTTATTGAAAATAAAATATCGGATCGTGTTACCATTAGGTGTATTGATTTTTCTATAAGTGTTTGAAATTGATTTTTATCTTCTTCTTTTTTGAAACTTTTGACAGTGGTTGCTAAGTATAATTTGTATTAATTAAAACATAAAATTATATCCATCGTTCTACATTCAGAATATCACACACATCAAATTACATCAACATTTTAAAAAAACATTCAGATCTAAACATCAACTTAAAAATCTTAACATTTAATAACACAAATAACTAAAACAACAAAATAAAAAAAAACCTCTCCTTTAGTGGTAGACACTATGACCTTCAACATCAGCTAGGGCTATTGCCGCCAATGCTCCGGTGATTCTCCCAATAGTGGTGGAGGAGGACAGAAAAATGCCGATAAACGAGAGAAATGACGATTAGGACTACTATTGTTAAATATCTCTTCTTCCAGTAGATTAAAGCAGAGATGTTGACAGGGAGGGGTAAGGCTTGATGACGACTAGGGTTTCTTGATGACAAGGGGTGGTGAACAAAGGTGGAAGAGAGTGGAGAAGTGAGACGAAAAGGAGTTGAGAAGGCAAAGAGAAGAGCCAGGGACCTGATAGTGTGGATCACCCCGCTCCCCCGGAGGCGGATAATTGGTTTATATCTTTTAATAGTTAACCATCTTCACTATTTAATTTATGCTTATCATCTATAGGTGTTGAGGCCGGTTTATAACCTAGTTTTTCGGTTTCCTTTAACAATTTTAGAGCATATTTTCTTTGAGAAATAAATAGATTTTTCTTAAAATGTGTGATTTCTATTCCTAGAAAATATTTTATGTATTCTAGTTGTTTTATGTCAAAATTTTATTTTAGTTGATATTAATTTTCTTATTTGTTCGTTTGCGGAAAATCAAAACATCACCGTTAACATCTATACAAATTATCAAGTCAATAAATTTTTGATATGGCATATTTGCTTTTCTAAACATAACTATTATACACCGGCATAGTCACGTGGTGAGGAAAGATAAATCGAGCATACTAAAATTTCTAAAATTTCTAAATGACATCTAATATAAATCCATATAGTTTAAATTTTCATGCAAGATGTAAATAGTTTATAAACTTGAGTCAAAAAGAAATATCTTTTAAAATGGATTGATGATTAACTATCAACAAATTTAAATATAAAATAGTTGCAGAAAAACACAGCATATTATTATTATTGAAATCAATTTTTGTTGAAATATATTATTTGTCAAAGTAGCAGACAAATTTCCAAATTTTGATTATTATTTGTCTGACAAATTTTGATTTTTATTTCATTCAGCCTAATTTTGTTGAAATATCAATCCATCTGGCCTCCTTTTGACACAGCCCAAATTGATCCATTAATAATATTACTTTCATTTTAACACTAAAAATCCCACCCAAGCCTAGTCCATCAAAGATCAACTCAGCATCTGGTGTTGATTAATATTCAGTAACAGAGAATTAGAGACTCTAGTTTCAACTTAAGGAAGGATTGGCAATTGGGTTTAAACCCAATAAGAAAGAAGAAGGCAGCATGCTTAGGTAGGATTCAATTAAGGCACTGCAATAAATAAAAAAAAGGGCACAATACTTGAATGAGAAAATTCAAATAACCGAAAATTAAATCACAACACCCACATCATAATTTAGGCTAACTGAATTAAGCACCAATCATCAATTCATACTATGAACATATTCCGGGGACACTTAAATATAAAAAAATTGAATAATTTATGTAATTATTTGAATTGACAGTGCTAAGAGATGCGAGGTTTTAAGATCTAAGAATTTACCTTATAAATGCATCTGGGGAGACAATGCAACACCTGATTATGGTTCTATCTTCCTTCCAGGTTTTACAATCAGATGGTATTACCAATGTTAGGTCTCTTTGGAACTGGATAGCTGAGTTTAATCAATTTATTTTTTAGTATAATATATACTATTGATGAACATTGGGTTATTGATGCCTTAATTCCTCTAAAGGATAGGTTGCTAGTTGAATTAATAAGGGGAGCTGCCTTATGGTCAGCTTGGTTTTGTAGAAATAAACTTTGCTTTCAAGGGTTATACAAAATCTATTCCTAGATCTGTAGGTAGTTCATATTATATCTCTGGCCAATTTTTGGTTTAGGCTAAAAGGAGATGGATCTACGTTTCTTATTTTACCTAGTGATGTTTTACAAATTTCTGTACATGGTGATGTGTTAGACAGCAGTGAAGCCTGACTGGTACAAGTGTTTGGTGATGGTTTGTTTGTAGCTGATTCTTCAGGCATTGCAGTTTTTGTGTAGTGTTTTTAGTTTGTAAACTCTAATTACCAAAGTAGATGCTGTACTATGTAATAATGGTGATGTGATGTACTTTTGATGTTTTTGGATATGTTCTGTCAGGTTCAGTACCAGTGGTTTGTACCGGTACCTATATAACTCTGTAGGTTTCGTTTGTTAAATGAAATTTGTGGGGTTTTCCCACTTTTATTACAAAAATGATGGCATTACCAAATTTTGCATTTGACCTGCCAATAGTAGTTAGTCTCAGCACCCATATTATTGTGATTGAACAGTTAAGCAAGCTTTAGTACTCTAAATTGGGGTTAGTGGGGTTAGGCACCACTAGATTAATTGTAGCATTAATATTGCTTAAAATTTATAATTGATGGATAACTAGGAATAAATACACTTCAGAATAAAGAAATTTGAAAATAACTAAAACAAAATATTCAAATTACATCAGCTAAATAAGTACATCATCTGTATCATAGAAAGAATTTTTTTTTTAGAATAATACATAATTTATTGAGGAATATAAGAAAAGATACAGATCTACAATTACTAAGTAATGAGGGTTACATTATAACTAAAATTTGATAAATGCTCACATTATTTATAATGAAAAGAGTTCATTTACTGAGAGAAATATCTGATGATGACCGTAGCTCTTGTTCAAAACTACATTGGATGGAAGTTGCATCAATCCCTGTGTTGTCAAGTAGCATAAGCTGCCTATCCTCCAAACTTTGTGACCTTGATGGATGTTTTGGATGTTGGTTGGCTTGCCACAATACCTCGAGCTGTACCTCCACTTCCTTCATTGTCGGCCGTTCTTCTCCTTTCAATCGTAGGCACAATTCTGTAAGGTTGGCAACGGCTTCGAGCTCTATTCAGTGCCCCTCGTTCACAACTTGGGGATCTAAAATCTCAAAGAGACGGTTCTCTTTCATAGAAGAATTAAAATATGCAATCAAACTACCCCCTTCAAACACCCTAGAGGAGATTAATGGTTTTTGTCTTGTTAGCAATTCAGCTAGAATGACACCAAAGCTGTAGACATCACTTTTCTGGGTCAACCAGCCAGTGCTATAGTACTCAGGGTCTAAATACCCGTATGTACCTTGGATAGCTGTGGTCACGCCCGTTTGATCTATTTGTACAGATCTTGAGGCCCCAAAATCTGACACTTTTGCTGTGAAATAATCATCCAATAGAATGTTAGGTGATTTAATGTCTCTGTGAAAAACCGATATAGAGGCGGATGAATGAAGATAGGAAATTGCTCCTGCAGCCTCAACGGCAATTCTTAACCGATGCTTCCATGTCAAGGAACAATGTTCCTCTACATGGAGATGATTAAAAAGTGTTCCGTTTGAGATGAACTCATAAACGAGCAATGGGACTTCGGTCTCTAGGCAACACCCATAAAGTTTCACAATGTTCCTATGGTTGATTTGTGAGAGAATGACCATTTCATTTATGAACTGATCGATTTCGGCCTGATCAACAATTTTGGACCGTTTTATGGCCACAACACGTTGATCCGACAAAATACCTTTATAAACTTCTCCATGACCTCCCCGACCAATAATGAGTGCATTATCGAAATTGTTTGTTGCTTTCTCCAGCTCATGTAATCTAAAATCTCTCATTTTTTGTGTTGTATCTTCATATGAAGCAATTAGTTGTTGTAGAAGTAACCCCCGATTTTGAACGAAGAACTTCTGTTTTAACTGTTCCTTTTTTCTCTTTTCAAACAGTTTGATACGCTTGGCAATAACAAAATATAGTAAAATAATGCTTAGTGCAGTTACAAATCCCAGCAAGATCGTCATACCTACGTCCATAAATAAAGCAAGTTAGAAATAAGAAAGAAAGAATGTTATTTTCCATAATTTTTTATTAACAAATCAAAACTCCTATTTGTGGATTGTTTTATGTTCAGTTCAACCTTGCATGACATAGGAAGACAACTATTTGTCCAAGGTATGCTACTTTGTTGGCGACTAAACTATTAAACTACATGGAGAAGAGTTAAAAACATGATCGTTTGATTATATTAATGATCTGTTGTCAATTTAAAAAAATTCGGTTAAAATCATTTTATTTTTTATAGTGATATTGATTACGATATATATGTCGTTTTGAAACATTAGATTTTGAAATGAAATGGTAAGAATCAGTGTTCTAATATCTAAATAATAGGTTCAAGTGGCCCATTGAGTTATCAGTCTCCAAATGCTACACTATGAGAAATAACTGTAAAAAGGCACCGGAAGAGATCATGCTTTGAAACTTAATTTTGTCTAGGACATTACTATTTGATACTTTGAAACTTAATTTTATGCCAAATTTTGTAATTAAGACTTTCGGTGAGTGACTATCAGTCTCCAAATGCTTGGTTCTGCTAATTTTGTCGGATGGTTTATTGTGATCAGATTTTGCCGTTTCATGGTAACTAGGCAATATTTAGTTTCAGCAAGCTGTATTAATTTTTCATTTATCCTTAAAAGCATTTCCTGCTCTCTCTTTCCATATATACTTGCAACACTATTCAAAACTTGATGAAAGTTATTTATCCTGAAAAAGTAATAACATACCTATAATTAGTGCGATGTTGAGATTGCATTCTCTGGGATTGTTATGATTTGTACGCCAAACGAAAGGACAAGAGCAATGATATCCTCCTTGATAATTGTGACACTTTCCTGGCTTGGCACATGTATTTTCGTCGGCACATTCATCGATGTCTGCATGGATATGACACAACAATTATAAGCCTACAAATTTATGAATTCTCTCTTTTTATATTTTTAATCTTTTTTGTATATGCTGCACAGTCGACGTGGCAGCCACTAGAAAGATTATAAAAAATGAAAAAAAGAGATGACGAGCAGGAGAGAGTTAGAGATAGAAATACCTTGGCAGCCTCCATGAAGGTAAGGATTGCCTTCATAACCATGGGAGCAGTTGCAGAGATAACCATGACCACTGACTCTGTTCCAGCACATACTGTTACTGCTAATGCATGCATAGGAGGATTTGTTTTTCTGTGCGATGTCGCATGTCGTGTTTCCTATGGACCAGTCGAACACCATTGGCAGAGTAGCATTTTTCAGCTCGTTTGTGGTGATGTAAGAGGTACGAAACTTGAACTCAGACTCCTCCACCACCATAACATAGCTGCAAGGACTAAACTTATATACCTCCGAGTTATCGTACAATGGGTCAAAGTCACCATAAAACCGGTGTGCATCTTTGGGGATAGCTGTCTGGCAACAGCCAATTCCACTGCAGGATTCAGAGTTATTCAGGGTATCTAGGCTATCACACATAGAAAGGCACCCTACTGAGTACTTAGTAGTGGCGCCCAGGCGGAGATAGGCAAGTGCATTACACCCAATAACTGTAAATTTGTTCTTCTCAGTGTTGAGCTGGAATGGTGTGTCACTAGAATAGGGACGTCCAGGAGCACAGTTACCTATACACACCGGCTTGTTGCTTTTTAATGGTGTGTCACTAGCAATGTTGGGCTGATATTTGCCTTTCTTTGTTGGGCTGTTGTAGCAATCTGATGATATAATGTTGCTTGTACGTGCCTGGCCCATTGACAGGCTTATATTCAGAATCTTAACCTTAGAATATGTTCCAAGGAAAGGATTTGGGTTATCATCAGATATTTCACAAATGACATTGAATTCTTCAGACAGGGAGCAATTTGCGCCAATGCCAAATGGGTAAGGGATGGGGATTTCACCACAGCTCTCTGTGCATCCGGGCAGAGCGATGATGTTGTTTGCAGATTCAGTGGTTTTGAACTGGAGGAGGAGGAGAGAAGTTGGATTAATATCATTGGCAACACAGTATATAAGGTATGTACTAGTTGAAACGAGTTCCTTTTTGTTTCGCTCATGATATTCATATCTAGTTTCTATCAATGGATCGATGTTCCATTCCTGCCCTTCGACGCTCTTTATATATAAAACATATTTAGGTTGATAATGTATTATATTAATGAGTTAATTATTTAGAATATCAGTTGGAATATATATGTCGTGTGTGGATACACCACCTGATAATACGAGAAACTTTTTCCAATGAAATCTTCATAATCTTATTATAATAATATAGTTAATAGGCTAATTAATTTATTATAGACTTAAGTCCTCACGTATTAAGTTGGCCTTGTTCATGTACACATGCATGCATCTATCCCATGTTTAATAAAAAGCTAAATAAGCTTTTTTTAATAACATATATTTCAACTAATTTATATATATATATATAAATAAGGAAAGTGGGGATTATGTAGCATTCTGCTGTCGATTGAAGCTGCATTGCTATGCCATAACAAGGGTAGTTATACTAATTTAGTATACTCGAAATATATATAAATACACACACGCAGAATTTATTTATTAATCAAGCATTCAGATTTTGTTTTGGCATAGCAACACAGATTTTATTTTTCAATCAAGCATTCAGAAATGTTGGCAAACAAGCATTCAGATTTTATTTTTCAATCACAAAAGTTACAAATACCGATCCGAATATTCTGCTCAAATTTTTCAAATAAATCTTCATGTTCATCTCTTAATTTATTATTAACCTTCTGTTTTTCATTACAATCACTAATTTTTATCTTTTAATGAATCTAGTACTGCCATCTTTTACTGTGCTTTGAGAATAGAAAAAAAGTAGTTGAGATTAATATTGAACGGCTTAACAGCTAATTAGTGATTCAGAGTATATATTGAATTCAATTAAAATGGAATCAAAACTACATCTCGAATAAAGATGAACTCCATTAAATTATTCAAAAGTAGCTGCAACCTAATTCAAGCGTATTAGTTGTTGTTGTGGGATCCAATTATTAAAGAAAAGTAATACTTGTTGAAACTTGATAGTTCTATGCTTGCAGTCGAATTCTCCTTTATTAGTACTTAAATTAATCGAAGAGATGAAACACCATGGATTGATGGTTTCAGTCTTTGATACACCTGCATATAATTTCTAAATGTCATTTAATAGATATCCATATAGTTTAAATTTTCACGCAACTAAATGCAAATAGTTTGAATCAACTCGAGGCAAAATTATTATTTCTCCTAAATTTTTGCTGACGTGTTTTTTTTTTTTTTGGGAATTTGAATTAATAAACATGGGTGTCAGAAATGCAAATGTTAAAATACTAGCAAATAAAAAAATGATAGATAAATTAATTAAATTTGGAAAATAAAACCGTTCTTTTTTTATGTATGTTGGTGTACATGGGTGACAATTTTTTTTTTGTGCTTTTTATGTATGGTGGCACAGAATTTTCTAAATTCAGAGAGACAAAGGTTAAGAAGCACAATTGTCTCGCCTGAGTTCGAGAAAGGTTGACTGTTAGTTGTTGACCACTTCTCTTTGTTGTTTTTATTTCTTTCACTAATTAGTGATTACTAATCATACATGCCAGTGCTGGTAGCCTACAACTTCAATATATCACATTCACTCGTATGGAAATAATATAAAACTGTGGTAATTAAAGCATTCCAGAGTTGAATATGAAGACAAACAACCCTAAACCCTCCTCTCTTTCGATCACACTTCTCTACAATACTTCTCTAGAATTGCCAAAATTCATCATTTAAATTGCTACTTTATTTTTTGACGGAAACGCCCATAGGCCTAGTGTGTATAGGAGTTTGGTTAAAAAAGGATCTTATTTTGATTTATTCTATTTAATTATGAATTGTACCTTATATATAGTCGTTGTTCTATCCAGCTGGCCACTAACCCTTTGGATAGGGAAAGAAACCTCTTTCTATCCACTAGTAGGCATCTTATACAAAATTGTTTAGAATATTAAATGGCTTAACGGCTAAGTGATTCAAAGTATTGCATTCAAAATAAATGGAATCAAAACTACATCTCGAATAAATTAAGATGAACTCCATTAGTTTCAATTGATTAGTGGGGATCTTCTGCCAGACTTTTATTGTGCTTTTAGAAAGTAGAAATTACTTTATTAGTGCGCCACAAATTTAATTCCCTATTATAATAATGTTAAGGCTATGTTCTCCCAGAAAAGACCAAGACTTGACTTGGAGAGTTGGAGACTTGGGGGTCAACCTCACGCCGTACTAATTTTGTCGATCGTGTTCATGCACATGCATGCATCAATCCCATGTTTAACAAAAAGTAGAACCATTATTTAAACTGTACTTCGAACTTCTACTAATAGATTGTGTTGAATTTGTAAGAATCAGAGCTGTATTGCGAGATAAAATATGAATTAATTGTATTATGTTGTGTATTGATTTTTTTTTTACACCAGTCGTATGCTCTATATATTAATATTAGAGGGTTATCTACTAGCCGTTTTGTTACCGTTGTCCCTATATTTGGGTATGCTTTATTTGATCTGAGCCGTTGATCAATGATGATATTATGTTCTTAGATCACATCTCATTTTCAACAGATAGAGAAATGTTGTCTTACAAGCATTAATTCAGATTTTTTTTTTCAATCACAAAATTACAAATATCCGAATATATATAATCTCCTCCAAATTTCTGATAAATTCATGTGCTTCTTCTTCATCTCTTTATTATTCGTCTTCTGTTTTTCATTACACTGATCACTAATTTTTTAATGTAGTACTACCGGCTTCTATCATTTCTAAATTATGATATTTAGATATTAAAGCATATATATACTCTTTGACAAACTTTCAATCTCACTCTTCCGACGCTCCTTCAACTGATAGGTTTTGCGGTTCCCATGACAGGCCATAATACCATCCGGGACACTTCAACATGCGATGACAACATCTGAGATGCTTCAACATAACAGAATGACACTGTCAGCAACACCTCAAATGTCCCAGACTTCTTCATATGAACTTGAAGTAATGTGAATCAAAGTTCTGTGCGATGTGTACAAAATGTGCTACAACTTCCATATTTTGAGTTTTCCCAGAAACATAAGGCGTTATGGTCAAACAGACGTGTCAAGGAGAAAAAATATGGTTAGAATTCTGGTGTTTTGAAATGTGTTTTGTGTTTCAGAAAAAAAAAATTTAGTGTGTGTAGTAATTTGGTTAAAAAAGGACCTTATTTTGATTTATTCTATTTAATTATGAATTGTACCTTATATATAGTCGTTGTTCTATCCAGCTGACCACTATCCCTTTGGATAGGGAAAGAAGCCTCTTTATATCCACTCTTAGGCATCTTATAAAAAGTAGATGAGAATATTGAACGGCTTAACGACTAAGTGATTCAAAGTTTTGCATTCAATTTAAATGGAATCAAAACTACATCTGGAATAAATTAAGATGAACTCCACTTTTTTCAATTTATTAGTGAGAATCTTCAGCCAATATTTAAGAAAGTAGAACTTTGATGCCTATAATTAGTTGTTGTTGGGTTTAATCATTAAAGTAAAGTAGTACTTGTTGAAACTTGCTAGTTTTACTTGCAGTCAAATTCTTCTTTATTAGTACTTAAATCGGAAATATGCATGAAGTTCATAGGTTGATGGTGTCATTCTTTAGATTTTAATAATATATTATGGATTGTTGGTGTCAATCATTGGCCATGTTTTTATTGACCAGCCCAGTTGTTTTTCAAAAGGTTGTGTACACTTCCGGCGCGGAGCACTTATGTTTTTTTTCCATTATAAGTATTTTGTCTTCTAAAGTTAATAATACCATACTAATTCTTTTAAATTCTGGAAGTCTCATGAATTTTTTCAATTATTATATTTTTTTTATAATAATTAATTTCAATTTTGCAAAGTTCTAATTTTACATTTTTAAAATAAAATAAAACATGTAGTATGTATAAGATAAATGTTCATCTTTTAATTGTGAGGCTTATAAAGATAAATAAATTATTTTTCTACTTGTGATTCGCACTCAAATGTATAGTTAAAATGAATACAATCTAATATATGTGTCAACTTTAGTTTTCTTTTTCTATTTAACTGTAGAGTTAATTTGAATATTGTCTAATTTAGCTATAGAGTTTTCTTTACCATGTACCACGCAACATAAAACCGTCCAGAAGAAAGTAGGTCGAAACTTTTGTACATCCTCAAATTAGAAAATTATTTTGTAAAAATTTATACCCTTCAAACTGCTCTCCAAATCAGGGTATCTGTGGTGTACCTGCTGGAATTCTGTCGGGACTGAAAGTCAGAAGGGGAAAAAAGGAGACCATAAGAAAAACATCAACAATTATAGTTTGTAGGCGTCATATTGGTTGTGACACACCCGTAAGAAAAAAAAATCTGTGTTGGAAATGTATGAAACAACACAAATATGATTTGTTGTAGACGCTACAACCTATGAAGGAGGAACATAAAATGAAGAATGACATCAAAGTATCAAACACTGCTAGAAGAATTGGTCGCAACATAAACAGTGGAGCTCAAGCACGAAAGCTGTGAAGACCAAAACACATGCATACTTACAAAGGCATTGACATGAGGCAAATTCGAGCAATTCCGATCAGCAATTGGCATTGGCAACTTTGGATCAAGGAAGAGTGATAAAAATTTGTTAAAGTTGCTATGACTAGCAGCTTCTGAATGTGTATCACTTTTTAAGACATTTCCTATAGTTAGCATATTTCTATAATTAGCAGAGTTAATTTAGGCAGTATGCATCAATTTTAGAACATAGTAGAGGTATTGGAGGTCTACCATTAATATTTGTATTAGGTATAGTAATTATGTAAGCAGGAGATGTATTGTATCGAAAGAAAGTGAATGAAAGAGTTTCTGTTTTTTGAGCAGTTTAGAAAATCCAATATTATCCAATATTTTCTTTGTATGAGACAGAATTGTACTAGACAGAGCAAAAAGTAGAAACATATTTTGGTAAAGTTTTTGCTGCGCGTACGTATAGCAAATTTTCCAACAATAAAAAGAGCATAACAAAGACCAACTACAAATTATTGTTGGGATACTAAGAGGAACATCAAGCAATTCATCTTTGACCTACAAGCTAAATTTGGTATTTTTTTTTATGTTCATGCCCGTGTGATAGAGCAGCTATTGCTACACATACACGTCTTGTATTCTCTAATATTCGTGAGCATTCTCTATGTACTTTCACACTTCAAGTGTTCCTTGAAGAAATGCATTTTTTATATCAATTTAGTAAAGATCTCAATCATTCTTTATGCAATGGATAATATAATTCTCATGGTATTCATTTTGGCCACTAGTGCATAGGTTCCATCGTAATTAATACAATAGGTTTGGGTGTATCTTTTGGTTACCAATCTTACCTTATATCATTCTACGGTACCATCACTATTGTACTTGGTTCTATAAATCCATTTACATCTAATGAGTTTTTTAGTTTTAGGTAATGAAACAATTACCGAAGTTTTATTTTTTTTCATTATTCAATGGTTTATGCCAAATCGGATTGTTAACGGCTTCATCATAGTTATGTGGCTCTATTTCTTTTTGAAAGGATGTAATAAAAATTCCATGATTAGAAGAAATATTTTCATAAGAAATATAATTTTGTATTAGGTAGTGTACCGTATATGTTGTGTAGTCCCTGAATGTTATAGTAGGTTATGGTGCTCATCATGATCTGGAGGATCACCTCACGGTTTGTTCTTCCTCATTCTCATTAGCATTGCTACTACCCTCTAATTCAACTATTTGGTCATTTATCTCGAGTTGTTCGGCTTCATGGTTGTCATTTTGCTAAAGTAGGTATTTGACGTAAAACCAGTGTTTTGGTAATTAATGTCATTTTCTAGCGGTATTGAGAGTGGCATCATAGGGTTTTGGTAATTGGTATGGGACTTTGTTGTTGTTTCTCTTTCTTTCATTAAAAATGTCACTCTTGAAATAATTTTTTTTAATTGAGTCATAACATTTGTAACCCTTCTTTTTTTATGAATATCCTAAAAATATTGGTTTTATGGAATTATAATCAAGTTTTTATTTTCTTTTAATACGAACAAAACATACGCAACTAAATATCGTTAAATGATCACAAGCCATTTTTCTTCGGTAAGGAATACATTGAACATATGTTGCACTGGATCAAAGGTAGCTGACCCGTTTCACCCGCTGGTACCAGAAATGGAGGCCTCCAGTTTCTCCCGAATGGAGAGAAATGCTCAGCTTTCTCTCTAGAAAATTCCTTTTTTTGCACCTTATTTTGATTTATTCTATTTCATTATGAATTGTAGATTTGGTGGAAACAATTTCATACTCATACCCACAAAGAATGGCCTTATCCATACCCTACACTTACCCATTAATAACTGATCTTACCTTATCCTATCCTTACCCGTTAAAATTATTGGCACCACAAGAATGAGACACTTTTCGTGAGGATAAAAAAGTGACTTTTTGCAACGGACTACTCTCATTGTTCAGCTTTTTCTTTTCGTGAGGATAAATGCGTTTTTTTCTCGCAAAAAGTGTCTACATTGTTATAGTGTACGTGGGTAACGAAATTGTAGCAGGTGAATAACGGATAATACTACTATAATAATTGGTTTGATTATATTTTACAAATAGAACACCAAAACTCATTTATTTCGCACATACACAATGACATTGCTAATAAAAAAAAATGTGTAATCAATTTCTACTAAATTGTATTTTTTATAAAACAAGAGAATTAAAAAACAAAAATATATATTCCAAAAAATTCAATTATTTAATTAAAGAACAAGACATGGAAATGTAAATAATACGTTTAATATTTTTCTTACAACAAAAACAATTCACTAAATAACAAAAGTATTTATTGTTCAAACATTATCATATTATTATATTTTATAAAATTACCCTATAGGGTAACGGGTGTGAAATAGCCTTTACTCGTGCCCTTACCCGTTTAGCAAATGAAAAAAATCGTTACCCATAATCATTCCCAATAAGCTAATGAAGAAAAAAAAAAACTTAACCATATCCGCCTTATCGAATAAGGTACAGATCGGGTAAGTGGTTAAAAGACTATCATTGACACCCCCACTTGTTCTATCCAGCTGGCCACTATCCCTTTGGATAGGGAAAGAAACCTCTTTATATCCATTCTTAAGCATCTCATAAAAAGTAGTTGAGAATATGAACGGCTTAACGGCTAAGTGATTCAAAGTACTGCCTTTAATTTTAAATGGAATCAAAACTACATCTCGAATAAATTAAGATGAAGTTTCACTAGATAGTGGGAATCTTGAGCCAAAGTTTTAGAAAGCAGAACTTTGACACGTATAATTAGTTGTTGTTGGGTCTAATCTGTACAGAACACTAATACTTGTTGGAACTTGCTAGTTTACTTGTAGTCAAATTCTTCTTTATTAGAACTTAAATCGGAAATATGCATGAAGTTCACAGATTGATAGTGTCATCCTTTATATATATATATGAGTGAGCCTATGGTACTCTGTATAGTGCGGATTGGTCCGTACTACGGATCAATATTTTTATTTTTAAAATTGTAACGGTCGATCCTAACTATTCCACATGATCTTCCATATGAAATTGTACTAGTAAATAAAAATTTATATTTTTTAGAATTACTTTAGATGGGTAGAAAATCACTATTTTTCCATGGTAGAATATTTTAAAATCAAGTGATTTTATACCCATCTAAGAAAATAGTAAAAAACAATTAAAAAATAAAAAAATTAGTTTACATGTACTATTCAGATGGAGACCATATTGAACGGTTTAGATCGATTGTTAGAACATTTAAACCAAAAATTTATATCCATAGCATGGACCAACACTAGTACATAAAACGTGACCATACAGTGCATATTATACACGTTTACTCAAAATTCCCTCTAAATACCTGTCGAAAGAAATAAAATATTGTTCCAAAAATTTGCCCTAAAAATATAGACAAATTCTATACAGTTTTACTATCTACAACTGTGTATAAATGTGCTCCAACATTTATACATGGTTGGAAGAGTAGGAGGCAGCGGTGGAAGAGGAGCGAAGGTTAGCTGATTGGAGAAAGGCTATGGGGGATAGGAGGAGGAGGATAATCGGTTTATATCTTTTAATAGTTAACCATCTTCACTATTTAATTTATGCTTAATTATCATCTATTGGTGTTGAGGCCAGTTTATAACCTAGTTTACCGGTTTTCTTTAACAATTTTAGAATATATTTTCTTTGAGAAATAAATAGATTTTTTTTAGAATGTGTGATTTCTATTCCTAGAAAATATTTTATATATTCTAAATATTTTATGTCAAAATTTTATTTTAGTTGATATTGATTTTCTTATTTGTTCGTTTGCGGAAAATCAAAACATCACTGTTAACATCTATACAAATTATCAAGTCAATAAATTTTTGATATGGCATATGTGCTTTTCTAAACATTACTATTATACACCGGCACAGTCACGTGGTGAGGAAAGATAAATCGAGCATATATACTAAAATTTCTAAAATTTCTAAATGACATCTAATATATATCCATATAGTTTAAATTTTCATGCAAATGTAAATAGTTTATAAACTTGAGTCAAAAAGAAATATCTTTTAAAATGGATTGATGATTAACTATCAACAAATTTAAATATAAAATAGTTGCAGCAAACACAGCATATTATTATTATTGAAATCATTTTTTGTTGGAATATATTATTTGTCAAATAAGCAGACAAATTTCCAAATTATGATGAGTATTTGTCTGACAAATTTTGATATTTGTTTCATTCAGCCTAGTTTTGTTAAAATATCAATTCAGCTGGCCTCCTTTTGACAAAACCCAAATTGATCCGTTAATAATATTGCTTTCATTTCAACACTAAAAAAGCCCAACCAAGCCCAGCCCATCAAATATCAACTCAGAATCTGGTGTTGATTAATATTCAGTAACAGAAAATTAGAGACTCCAGTTCCAAGTTAAGGAAGGATTGACAGTAGGCCATGGCAGTTGGGTTTAAACCCAATAAGAAAGAAGAAGGCAGCATGCTTGGGTTGGATTCAATTAAAGAACTGCAATAAATAAATAAAAGGGCACAATACATGAATGAGAAAATTCAAATAACCGAAAATTAAAACACAACCCCCACATCATAATTTAGGCTAACTGAATTAGGCACCAATCATCAATTCGTACTATGAACATACTCCGGGGACGCTTAAATATTAAAAAATTAAATAATTTATGTAATTGTTTGAATTGACAGTACTAAGAGATGCGAGGTTTATTTTTTTTTCATAATCTAGTACCGAAGATCAATATTCTAATCAACCATACAAATGAACAACACAAATTATAGAAATTCTGGTTACCTGATAGCAAAACAATTAGAATATCAAATCAAATTGCAATTGATAGTTCAAGATCTCATGCGACATAGTCGGAATTCAAACCAAATGATAATAAATAGATAGCAGAAATTGAATAATAATAATAGTACTTAGTATAATAATTTGAGGAGTACTATGAGTAGGATATTTTTGAGGGAGATGAGTAGCAAAGTTAATATTTTCTTTGCTTTTCTATGTCCGTAAATAGATAGGATAGAAGTGAATTGTATTAGAATGATGAAAACTCTTTAACAGAGCTTAGAAAGAGAAAAGAATTTGTGAATGCAAGAATCTGTATTATTTCTTGATTGCTGAATACAAATTAAGTACAGATGACTTTTTATAGAGAATGGCTACTCTTGACTAACTCTAGTTTAACTGTTAATCACAGTTCTAACAAACATTCTTTAACAGCTGCTAACTAACTAACAGTTCTTAACTGCTCTAACTGTCTTTGACCATCTTTGACCATCTATGTCCGTGAATAGATAGGATAGAAGTGAATTGTATTATAATGATTTTATTGTTATAGACAGAGTGTATGTGAGAGACAGAGAATACACCGGCCAAGTGAAATGCATATCCTCTAAGATATCTCATATTTTGCATGACCGATGTGTTCTGTGCCTACTCGGTGATAGCGCAGAGACGGTATTATTTGTGCTTTCAGATTCGTGCAGCACATTGAACGGTTGAGATATTAAAAAAAAAAAAGCAAAATACGAGAATTTGGCCAAGTGAGAGAAAGAGTGCTTTCAGATTCGTGCAGAACATATGCGAGTTCGGCCAAGTGAGAGAAAGAGTGAGTTAATTAATAAAACAACACGGAGGGAATATATATAGTAAAATGTACAACGGCTTATATTAATGGATAAAGATTAATATCGGAGAGATGCCAACTTTATTACAGCTTGCATATAGTGGATAATTGAAAAGGGGTCAATTACTGAACTGTTGAATATTTTGTAAGAAATCTTTAATAGAAAGTTTATAATAAATAACAAAATTATTGGTTGCGTCAATAGAATTGTATAATCATCAAGGACGTGCGTTGATATTTTATAGTCTTCTGTGAACATTTTTCAATTTTCCGACATATATATTAGTGCAGCTTTTGTAATTGAAAATTGTTCAAAGTAATTAAATAAATAGGTTGAAAAGATAACTAACAAAGATATATTATCTTCGTGATATAATTGATAAGTGAAATGATATACATATAATATTATATTATTTTTTTAAGAGGTACTATAGTTTTTAGCTTTAAAAATAAAATATTTTATCAAAAGACCTACAATTTTATTTATTAAGAAAAAGTCTTAAAAGCATAAATAATAATACTTTATTTTTCCGAGATGTTACAAAATTGGATGAAGCCTTATTTATTACAGATCCACCAGTAGATTGAAGCAACTTTGCTTTTAGTTCATAATTGATGAATAACTAGAAATGGATACACTGCAGAAAATAAAAATTAACAATTACTCAAAGTCAGTATTCAAAGTACACCAACAGTATTACACAGAAAAATTAAGAATAATACATAATTTGTACAGGAATATAAGAGAAGGTAAAAAGAAATACAATTATCAAGTAACTAATTAGCAACTCACATTACACCTAAAATTTGATAATTACTCGTATTATTATATCGAAAAGAGTTCATTTAACGAGGGAAATAAGATGATGATTGTGGTTCTTCTTCAAAACTACATTGCAAGCTGGTATCAATTTCCACATTGTAGTCAAGTAGCATAAGCTGCGTCTCCTCCAAACTATGGGACCTCCAAGGGTGTTTTGGCTGTTGTTTGGACCGCCACAACACATCGAGCTGTACCTCCACCTCCTTCATTGTTGGTCTTTCCTCTCCTTTCATTCTCAGGCACATTTGTGCAAGCTTGGCAACAGCTTCGAGTTCTGTTCGGTGCCCCTCATTCACAACTTGGGGATCCAAAATCTCAAATAGACGGTTCTCTTCCATAGCAGAACTAAAATATGCAATGAGGCTACCTCCTTCATACACCCTAGAGGAGATCAATGGTTTTTGTCTTGTTAGCAATTCAGCTAGAATTACACCAAAGCTATAGACATCACTTTTCGGGGTTAACCGGCCAGTGTACCAGTACTCAGGGTCCAAATACCCGTGCGTCCCTTGGATAGCTGTAGTCACACCTGTTTGATCTATATGTACAGATCTTGAGGCCCCAAAATCTGACACTTTTGCAGTGAAATAATCATCCAATAGAATATTTGATGATTTTATGTCTCTATGAAAAACCGATATAGAGGCGGATGAATGAAGATAGGAAATTGCTCCCGCAGCCTCAACGGAAATTCTTAACCGATGCTTCCATGTCAAGGAACAATGTTCCTCTAAATGGAGATGATTAAAAAGTGTTCCGTTCGAGATGAACTCATAAACGAGCAACGGGACTTCGGTCTCTAGGCAACACCCATAAAGTTTCACAACGTTCCTATGGTTGATTTGTGAGAGAATGACCACTTCATTTATGAACTGATCAATTTCAGCCTGATCAATAATTTTGGACCTTTTGATGGCCACAACATGTTGATCTGACAAAATACCTTTATAAACTTGTCCATGACCTCCCCGACCAATAATGAGTGCATTATCGAAATTGTTTGTTGCTTTCTCCAGCTCATGTAATCTAAAATCTCTCGTTTTTTGTGTTGTATCTTCATGGGAATCTATTAGTTGTTTTAGAAGTAACCCCCGATTTTGAACGAAGAACTTCTGTTTTAACTTTTCTTGTTTTCTCTTTTCAAAGAGTTTGATACGCTTGGCAATTACAAAATATAGTAAAATAATGCTTAGGGCAGTTACAAATCCCAGCAAGATCGTCATACCTACGGACATAAATAAAGCAAATTAGAAAAAAGAAAGAAAGAAATTAAGTTATTTTCCATCATTTTTTATTAACAAATCAAAATTGCATCATTTGTGGATATGTTTAGTTCAACCTTGCATGACCTAAGAAGACAAATATTTGTAGGCGACTAAACTATTAACACGATCGTTTGATTATATTAATGCTCTGTTGTCAATTTAAAAATTTTCCGTTGATATCATTATGTTTCTTTTTAGTGATATTGATAATGATATATATGTCGTTTTGAATCATTAGATTTTGTAATGAAATGGTAAGAATCAGTGTTCTAAAATCTAAATAATAGGCTCAAGTGGTCCATTCTGTTATAGTCCGAAAATTTTAAATTATTAATTAGCTGACAATTTATAAATTACGCTAATTAAAATTTTGAGTTAGTTAAAGAATGAATTATAATTGGTCATACAAATTATATCTGAAATATTTATTCGAAGCATTAGATTTAGAATAAATGAATGCAATGATGAAATGGTAAGTACACACCTACGTAAAATTAAATTATAAAACTTATGACGTATTTAGGAATAAAAACTTCAGAAAATAACATATTAATTAAATTTAAGAAAATTATAAAATAATAACTATTAATCAAAATTAGACTAAGCTCATAATTCAATTATAATTTTAAAATAATGAAAAGTTCGTACAAATGTTCAACATAAATTCCCGTTGATTTTTGTTATATAATTGGAATGTCTAGTTTCATTTAATTGTTAAATGAAGTTAGATAATTGGAAATAATCTGACCATTCGATTAAATAATGCCATATCATAATGTAATGTAAAATAGATATGAATTATGTTAGAATTATGTAATTTCATAAAAATAAGAATATTAATCAGAAATTTATAAAAGTTGGATGAAGTTATAAGAATTTAAAATTTAAAATCACGAACATTTGAATCGTCGTACAAAAATTGTAAACGTAAATTTTCGTTGAGTTTGTTTGATTGACGCATTTTTATTCCTTTAGATATGATCAAAATAGATATCAAATTTTTGAAATATCTCAACCACTCAAATACGATCAGCATGAGTCTTAAGACAGTTTAAAATTGAGAGGTATTGGGAATAAACCAAATTGGATTTTATTTGGAGTCCGCACCCTACCCCTCCATTTCCCCTCCTCTCTCTCTCTGACAGCATTTCTGCTAATTTTGTAACTAAGACTTTCGGTGAGTGACTATCAGTCTCCAAATGCTTTGTTCAGTTAATTTTGTCAGATGATTTATTGTGATCAGATTTTGCCGTCTCATGGTAACTAGGCAATATTTAGTTTCAGCAAGCTGTATTAATTTTTCATTTATCCTTTAAAGCATTTCTTGCTCTCTTGCCATATATACTTGCAACACTATTCAAAACTTGATAAAAGTTATTTATCCTGAAAAAGTAATAACATACCTATAACTAGTGCGATGTTGAGATTGCATTCTCTGGGATTGTTACGATTTGTACGCCAAAGGATAGGACAAGAGCAGTGATATCCTCCTTGATAATTGTGACACTTTCCTGGCTTGGCGCATGCATTTTCGTTGGCACATTCATTGATGTCTGCATGGACATGACACAACATCTATAAGCCTACATATTTTTAATCTTTTTTGTATATGCTGGACAGTCAACGTGGCAGTCACCAGAAAGATTATAAAAAATGAAAAAAAATAAAATTGAAAAAAAGGGATGATGAGCAGGAGAGATAGAAAGACCTTGGCAGCCTCCATGAAGGTAAGGATTTCCTTCATAACCATCAGAGCAGTTGCAGAGATAACCACGACCACTGACTCTGTTCCAGCACATACTGTTACTGCTAATGCATGCATAGGAAGATTTGTTTTTCTGTGCGATGTCGCATGTTGTGTTTCCTATGGACCAGTCGAACACCATTGGCAGAGTAGCAGTTTGCAGCTCGTTTGTGGTGATGTAAGAGGTACTAAAATTGAACTCAGCCTCCTCCACCACCATAACATAGCTGCAAGGACTAAACTCATATACCTCCGAGTTATTGAACAATGGGGCAAAGTCACCAGAAAACCGGTGTGCATCTTTGGGGATGGCTGTCTGGCAACAGCCAATTCCACTGCAGGATCCAGAGTTATTCAGGGTCTCTCGGCTATCACACATAGAAAGGCACCCTACTGAGTAATTAGTATTGGCATACTGCAGGCGGAGATAGGCAAGTGCATTACACCCAATAACTGTAAATTTGTTCTTATCAGTGTTGAGCTGGAATGGTGAGTCCTCACCATAATCGGCAAGTGCATGCGCAGTGTAAGGTTGACCAGGCTTAGAGTGACCAGCAGGCTTGTCAGGATTCAGATGCTTATCATCTACCTGTTGGACTTCCTCTGTCGTGCTGTTGTAGCACTCTGAAGATATATTGTTGCTTGTGCGTGCCTGGCCCAATGACAGGTTTATATTCAGAATCTTAACCTTAGGATTTGTCCCAAGGAAAGGATTTGGGTTACCACCAGATATATTACAAATGACATTGAATTCTTTAGAAAAGGAGCAATTTGCACCAATGCCAAATGGGTAAGGAATGGGAATTTCACCACAGCTCTCTGCGCATCTGTGCAGAGCGGTGATGTTGTTTGCAGATTCAGTGCTTGTCAACTGCAGGAGGAGGAAAAGAATTTGGATTAATATCATCGGTAACACAGTCGATAAGGAACGTACTACTTGAAGTGAGTTCCTTTCTGTTTCGCTCATGATATTCATATCTAGTTTCTAACAATAGATTGATGTTCCATTACTGCCCTTCGACTCTCTTTATATATATTAAACATATGCACGTTGCTAATTGATTAAATTAATGAGTCAGTTATTTAGAATATCAGTTGGAATACATGTTACTATCAGTTGGAATATATATGTCATGTGTGGATACAATACCTGATAATGTGTGGATACAACACCTTGGGCTAAGACCTCACGGAAAAATACCAAGACTTGGGGACTTGGCTGTGGGTCAATCACACTCCATATTAAGTTCGCCGTGTTCATAGACATGCATGCATAGATCCCATGTTTAATAAAAAAACTAAATAAGCTTTGTCTTAATAAAATATAGTTCAACTATATATACGTAGTACTACTAATATATTGTGAAATGTTGGCAAACAAGCATTCAGATTTTATTTTTAAATCACAAAAATTACAAATATCGATCCGAATATTCTCCTCTAAATTTTTAAATAAATCTTCTTCTTCATCTCTTAATTTATTATTCATCTTCTGTTTTTAATTACACTCACAATTTTTTTTTTAGTGAATCTAGTACTACCATCTTTTAGTGAATCTAGTAGTACATCTAATTAGTGATTCAGAGTATTGAATTCAATTTAAATGGAATCATGAACTACATCTCGAATAAATATAACTCCATTAATTTTACTTTATTAGATGGAATGATCACCAAATTATTCAGAAGTAGCTAGAACCTAATTCAAGAGTATTAAAGAAAGTAATACTTGTTGAAACTTTAAAGTTCTATGCTTGCAGTCAAGTTGTCCTTTATTAGTACTTAAATTAATCGGAAAGATGAAACTCCATCGATTAATGGTTTCATTCTTTAGAGACAGCTGCATATAATCAGGTAGTGAGCATACTAAAATGTCATTTAACAGATATCCATATAGTTTAAATATTCCTGCAATTATATGCGAATAGATTATCAACTCGAGGCAAAAATATTATTTCTCCTAATTTTTTGCTGACGTGTTTTATTTTGGGGAATTTGAATTAATAAACATGGGTGTCGGAAATGCAAATATTTAAATATTATCAAATTAAAAAATGGCAGATAAATTAATTAAATTGGAGGAGAGGAATCACTAACTTTGAAAGCAAACTTTCGGAAATAAGTTTGCACTAGCTGCGTCGTAGGTGTAACCTTTTTTTTTTTATGTACATTGGCATACTTGGGTGAATTTTTTTTTTTTTTTTACTTTTTATGTATGGTTGCGCTTAATATTGTTTGTACATTATTGAAACAGGTATATTTACCAAATTTTTTATTTATACCCAAGCTTCTAAATAGCGTTTATAACGGTATAGAGGGGAAATAAAAAAAAAAAGCTTTAGCGAATAGCGGAGCTATAGCGAAAGCTATTATAAATAGCGTTTTTTTATTTCAAAAATTATATTTTATATTTCTACTAATAGTAAAAATGTCTCATCAAGAAAAAAAATATCAAATTAATTAAGAAGTTCTAATATTCATATTAAACCAATACAAAGTTCAAATTGCCATTCAAAATATCCCTAATTCAAAAACTATCGATATATTTTATATTCAAAGAGGAGGGATCAAGTTACAACATTTTTTGAGTTACAACAAGTTACAACAAGCATTTTCTACATTTTGAAAGTCCAAACCGTTGATTCAAACCGTTAGGTGTGATCTCTACAATAAAATGTGCTTGGAGACCAAATTTTACATTTTTTGAAATTTTTTTACTATTTATTAAGATGGGTACAAAATTCAATGGTATGAAGTTGGCTAGTTTTTGTACTCATCTTAATAAATAGTAAAAAAATTCCAAAAAATGTAAAATTCAGTCTCCAAGCACATTTTATTGTAGAGATCACATCTAACGGTTTGGATCGATGATTTGAACTTTCAAAATGTAGAAAATGTTTGTTGTAACTCAAAAAATGTTGTAACTTGATCCCTCCTCATATTCAAAATATACCACTACCATATATTAATGCATGATACAAAATTTAATTAATATAGCGGTATAGCTTGCACATGTTCCATTGTATTGATATAGCTTAATAAAGTAAAAAAAAAAAAAAAAACCAATCTAGACATTAAGGCCCATGAAAATTGCAAAATCATAACCCATGTAGCATAGCAGACCACTATTGCCGCTATAGCGGTCGTAGCTTGATTAGCGCAGTTTTAGCCCGTAGCTTAGCTTTCTGGGTCCAAAATCGCTATAGCGGCGCTATAGCTAGCTATTTAGAAGCTTGTTTATACCTTATAAAAAAAATCAAAACACCTCAAAATATGGGGAATTCTACATCTACCCAGGCAGCTAAGTCAATCTGCGGCCTCTCAAAACCTAAATATATTTAATATTAAAGTGCAATTTTGGACTTTTTGGGGGGCCACCAAGCCAATCTGCAGCCATCCAAGAATGGGGCTACAGACTGACTTAGCGGCCTGGGTAGATATGGAATTTTCCCAAAATGAGAGTGTTTTGGTTTATTTATTTTTTTATTATGGTATAAATAAAAATTTCAGGTATATTTGGAAGGAAAAATGTGAAGGGTTGTGAGTCTACTGTCATCACCTCCAACAGTGTTATTAATACTGTACAAGTACTATATTGGAAATAACTTGTGAATTTACAAATTTCAAACTAAAGAACTCGAAAATAAAGGTTAATTATCAGATTCATAACATCTTGTACAACTCATAAGAACTATAACTATGAACTATAACTATTAAAATATGAGATTCTTGTTCTTTTTTTTTTTACTTGAATTGCTGCTACACCAGTCTAAGGAGTTGATTGTTAGTTGCGTTGATTGTTCATCCATTGCAATCAGACCGAATGAAATTTGTTACAAAATCCGAATTTTAAATGGATTTTCTAAGACTCAGAAAGAGAAAGGTTAATAACTACACACCATTTCTTGGGTGAGTTCGAGAGCAACTTGTAGATGCGTTGATTGTTAGTTGTTGACCAATTCTCCGTTTTTTTTTTTTGCTTTCACTGATTAGTGATTACTTCTCTAAAATTGCCAAAATTCATCATTTAAAGTGATGTTAAGATCCAATTTGAACATGCACGTGGTCCAAACTATCTATGTTTCACCATCTCGGACAACATATCCACATATATGCCATTCAGTTATATGTGATTTTTCATATACACGAAAGGCTAAATATATACAAATCATCCGTATATAGATAATGGTGCGAAGTACCTTTGTACCACACATTTGAGTTAAGGATATTGTGTGCGTAAATTGGTCTCCAAATTAAAAAGAAAAGGAAACGGGTAGTGAACGATATTGGTGTAAAATTTCTTTGTACCACACATTTTATAGTTGGGGATTTAGAGATAATAAGATGAAAATAAAAATGAAAATGACCATTTGAAAAGAACAGTGAGATATTCAAAGTCATCTAAGTCCAGAGAAGACTTTTCATCCAGAATGGGCAACGATACATAGAAAATTGACAGGCAAATTTCCAAGAAAAAAGGAAAAATGCAAGGACAATAATTGTTTTCTGGTAATTAATTTGGGAGAACTGTAATGGAAGAGTATTTTCGGATAATTCAGCTTCCTACTAACATAATATCACTAGTAAAGAAATTGTTGGGCCTTTTGTAAGTTATCGTCTACACTCTTTCTTGGGCCTATCTTTGTCATATAGTTGACAGCCTTTTCTTAATACCAGCTTGGCCTATCAGAGCATATTGCAATTAATTTTTGTTGCAATATATTATTGCTCAAAGTAGCAGAAACATAGACATCTTAAATTTTAATTTTTGTGTCATTCGGCCTAATTTTGTTGAAATATCCATCCAGCTGGCCACTTTTTTACACAGCCCAAATTGATCCAATAAAAGAATTATTCTCGTTTAAACACTAATACAGCCCAGCCAATTATATATACACCTGTCTGAGCTCAACAAACCGCTCTTTCCCCTGATTAATTGGATCTGCATCTAGTGTTTTGAGACACCATACATTAAGAGTGCAGAACCATTACCCGATATTTTCACTTAAGTATTGGACAAAGGGTATATCCAAGAAATTCTAAGCAAGTTTGGCTCCATTGATTTGTTTGAACCCAACTTGAGAGGGACTGTTACAGAATAGAAGGAATCAAAATAAATCAAGCAAAAAATCAAGCCAATCAGAGCCGGATACAAATCTGCTGTGATTCTTTGGAATCACAGGACCCTATTATTCTAAATCTGTTCATTTATATGTTTGGAGATTTGTGCATAAAAAATAAGTGTTTTTGAGATTTGTGCATTTCAAAAAATGAAGGGGTGAATTTGGAATCATAGGGTCCTGCAATTCTTTTAGAATCACAGCAGATTTATTTCCATCAGAGCCTCATCAAGAATATTCAACAACTCAGAAATTAGCCGTTAAAAATACCATCATTACAAGATGAGCAAATTATGTAATTAGGAATGTAGTTAACGGTACATATGTAGAGCCAAGATTATTGATAGACATCTTCTTCTTGTAAAAATATAACAACATAAATCAATAAAATACATTCTTTTCTCATTCAATTCACAATAACACTGCACGCTGAAGTGATGCGAGAACAACAACACAATATTAATTAACCGTCGAAAACCATAATAAATAAATGCAGTTCCATATTAATTAACGTGTCATATGCTCATCCAAAAGTTGCAGAGAAGAATGAAGTTCAGCCTTCAATGATAAACAGAATGAGAACCCCCTTTTTGGGGAAATACTCAAGAGTAAATACTACCCGGCCGTCCGATCAAGATCCATGTAAATCCTGTCCAAGATGGAATGTACGGGACTCTTTAATATTCGTGCCTACATGTATTGAACGGTCTGGATTCATTTTGCATTAACTCAAACTTTGAGGTAACGCAGAGGATACGAATTCCTTTTTGGGTTGCTTTTTCCAATTATGGTCTCGATTGGCGTGCAATGGAGAGTTCAATACTTTTAGTCATTAAATAAATAGATGAAGTTTCTTTTCACATTTCACATTTCACAATTTATAAAAATAAATCAAATCAGTTTTAATTTAACTGCATAAAGCCAACAATTCAAGTAAAATTTATTTTGTTCCAAAACTACGCACTGAATTAAAGATTTTATTTTATTTCTTATATAACTTGTAGTATTTCTTATCATTTCATTTGTTAAACTATTTTTTTTTTTAAATATCATGACACAATAAAACTATGATTTCTCAAAAAGGTCCTATTTTTAACTCATAGACAATAGAAAACAAAAAGCTACATAAATTAAGATGTGAATTTGGAAAGTTTTCTTGTATTAAAATTATAAACTCGAAGAATAATTTAAAGGAAAAATTATAGATTTGAGGTTGAAAAACATGAAATAAGTTCATATTAATATCGAATCTATTTAGTAACCCACGTCAATTTGTTACAAAAAATTTGGCAAAAAAATAAAAAATAGAAGGAAATGAGACAATAATTATTGTTTAATCATTATATTTAGTATTTCGTTTGTAAAATTAATAAGACGGGACTTGAAAAATATTGTTGTTATTTTGAAATTAAGACTGGATAGTGTTGGTAAAGTTTGTAATGGAGAGGAAGTAAAGTAAAAAAGGAGATGCAAGAGGACAAACAAAGGAGGAAGCAGGTTAAACTGGAATTCGGGTCCTCTGAGATATCTCAAACTTTGCGTGACTTTATGGAAAATCTCAACCGTTTAAAGACGTTTTGCACGAATCTCAAATCACACAAAATACTGAAACTGTGGGTCACGCAAAAGTTGAGATATCTCAGAGGATACACACTCAAACTGTGGGTGGATCTTTCTTTCACTATTTTTGATCTTCTGTGGCTAATACTAACCAACCATCCCATGAGGTCAACGTTAATAATTATATCTTCCAGTTCTATAATTTATTACAGTCGGATGTGTCACATAGGATCATAGAAAGATCTAAGAGAGCAGCTTAGCGTCACCTGAAAGCTGTTGTTTATCGAGAAAAGCTTCGATATTTAATATAGAATTCTCAGAAATTTGTGATTATTTGTTTTTTTTATAATGTCAAATGTCAAATTTTTGAGCACAAATTACTATATTTATTTCTACATAAATATCATATGATCAAAATTGTCCGGTCTAACATTTTTTTTAATTATTGATCTATTCAGGAAAATTAGATTATCATTGAATAGTTAAATTGTTATCTTTTAGTTTTTTACATGTTAGTCCTTGTAATATCAAATTTATATTGGAGACTGATTTATAATTTTGAACTATTTATTATTGCAAATTTCAGATTTAGGTTATTTATTATTATTATTTTTTTTTTGCAAAATACATGTTACATTTTTGTGATCACAATTAGTCCAATTGTCACATCTCAAACTTTCACCATTGTAACATGGCGTTTTCTGTCAAGCATATACGATTTCTCATACATAAGGAAGGCTAAATAAATACAAATAATACATTCAAAATCAACAATATAAAAAATCTGTAAAATCATGCCGCATAAGATCTGTAAATTAAAATCATATGTATCTGAAAAAACCTACAACTACCATATTGATTGTTGAGTGAACTTCAAATTATATTGATTGACACTTTTTGCGAGAATAAAAAGTGACTTTTTGCGACAGAGTACTGTCATAAACGTGTTTTTTTTTTATTTGCGACGGTACTTTTAGCGAGAAAGTACCGTCATAAGTGCGTTTTTTCTCTCGTGAAAAGTGCCTACTTTATTGTTGTATAAAGATATTAATAGGGCTGTTTTGATTTTGTACAACACATAAGTCATGTTTTTATATTCTGATCCTATTGTTCATTCGTTATAGAAAGTTAAAGTAGCATTGTTAATATCTTTATACAAACTATCAATTCAATAATTTTTTGATATAGCATATTTGTTTTTCTAAACGTTATTGTACACCAACATAGTCACGTGGTGAGGAAAGATAAATCGATCGACCATACAAAAATTTCAAAATGTCATCTAAATCTAATAGATATACGTATAGGTTTTCATTTTCATACAAGATGTAAATAGTTTATCAACTTGAGGCAAAAAAATGATATCTACTAAATTGATGGACGATTATCTATCAACAGATATTATATAAAACAGTAAGAAAAAAATGATGATACATATAAGAATAAGAGTAAGGCTACGGTGCTATGGGTTGCATAGAGGGCTACGGTGCTATGGCTCAATATTCGAGTTTTCAAAATTTTAACTGATCGATCTAAACCGTTCATCTTATTCTCCATATTAATATGTATTTGGAGACCAAATTTTACATTTTTTGAAAAAAATTTACTATTTTTTTAGATAGGTAGAAAATCACTTGATCTAAAATATTCTGTACCATTCAGATATTTGATTTTCTACCTATCTAAAAAAATAGTAAAAAATTTTCAAAAAATATAAAATTTGGTCTCCAAACACATATTAATATGGAGAACAAGATGAATGGTTCGGATCGACCGTTAGGATTTTGAAAACTCGAATATTGAGCCGTAGCACCATAGACTCACTCTAAAAATAAAGTTAAGATATAGTAATAAAAACTTCCTACCTCGAAACATGCTATGTAGAAGGTAGGAGGGTTCGTGATAAGTTTAACGGGTCAGCGGTCAAAAAAAAATATCTTTATGCAAATCAAATCCTCACAAATTGGGCAAGAATAATTCTAGGATGGGTGACTTCGTGAGAAGTCCAGTGTTGTTGATTCTTCTAGTTGGGTTTTATTTCTAGCATATTTGAACTTGTTTGGAAATAAGGACTTTAAAGTAGAAGAAGTAATAAAAACTTCCCAATTACGTTTATAGTTACAGCAAACAAATCATATTATTGCACTTTATTTTTGTTACAATATATTATTGGTCAAAGTAGCAGAAACATAGACATCTTAAATTTTGATTTTTGTTTCATTCGGCCTAATTTTGTTGAAATATCGATCATTCCAGCTGGCCACCTTTTGACACAGCCCAAATTGATCCAATAATAATATTACTTTCATTTTAACACTAATAAAGCCCACCCAAGCCCAGCCCATCAAATATCAACTCACTAGTGTTGAATAATAATATTCAGTCACAGACAATTAGAAACTCTAGTTTCAAGTTGAGAAATAAAATACCAGTAATTAAGGAGAATTGACTGTAGCCCATGGCAGTTGGGTAAGGTTTAAACCCAATAAGAAAGAAGAAGGCAGCATGTTGGGTAGGATTCAATTAAAGCACTACATAAATCAAAAGAAAGGGCACAATACATTAATGAGAAAATTCAAATAACCTAAAATTGAATCACAGCTCATCATAATTTAGGCTAATTGAATTAGGCACCAATCATCACTACAACAAAGTAGACACTTTTTGCGAGAGTAAAAGCGCATTTATGACGGTAGTCCATCGCAAAAAGTACCGTTGTAAAAAAAAAAAGCTGAATAATAAGAGTAGTCCATCACAAAAAGTCATTTTTTTATTCTCGCGAAAAGTATCTCATTTTTGTTGTGATAATTCACACTAAGTAATTCAGTTTATAATTTGAATTACCTAGTGTAACACGGTTCCGGTGCCTACAGTGTTGTTGTATTGTTCCGAATATGAAACAAAAAATGTACCTGTTGTTTATGGTTTATGGTTCCTTTATGGTTCTTCTCCATGCTTTATTAAGATATATTCATAAAATTATCTTGTTGCAGACATTATATATTCCGTATATAAAAATAATTTCTGTATTATATATGATCATACAAAAATAGAAGATAATGAGATGACCCAACCTATGCGACATATCTTCTGGCAATTATAGTATGTCTTGTAGTTTTACTTCTTTTATGATGAATTTTTTTTCCATTTCTTTTACAAGAAATGTATTCCATTTACTTAAATTGTGTGTGTGTGTGTTTTTTTTTTATTTTTATTTTTATTTTTATCGACGATGTAATATGTTGATCAATTATTTAAGACAACTGAAATTCCAATAGTACTGGAAGTAGTTGATGTACCAGTAACACTCAAACTGAATTGTAGCATGTATTTTATAGTTGAGAACTCCTTGTTGATATATCAATTAAAAGATGTTGAAGATATTGAATCCAAACCCAATCCAATTAGGATATCTGGCAATCCTCAACTTAAAAATATAACCATGTAAATTAGAGAATAGTAACTGGTATAAATTTGTATGTAATGTAACTATATTTATATTAGGAAATAGTAACAACGACTAATTGTAGATCAGGAAACAGCAACGGCTTTTTAGCCTATATAACCCTCTATGTAATCATTGTAAATGATATATTCGATCTATACAAAACTTTTGTTTATTATATGTTACTTGAAACATGGTATCAGAGTGGTAACAACTATATATAACAATACTAGATCCACGATTGATGGTGAGTTGATATCTGAGATGTCTGGCAACACAGGGGCCGTAGTCGAAAACTTCACAATACATTTGCATTGGTTATGGAGCACAAGATTTGTTGTATGCAATGATAATCCACTTTAATGTGTTTAGTTCGTACATGGAAGACCAGATTAGAAACAATGTGTCATGTAGCCTGATTAACACAATACATTGGCATCAGTCCTTCGCATGAAAATCTTCATATCACAAAGCAGTTGTTTTAGCCACACTGCACTGCTCAAAACAGTAGATAGTTCTACTTGTGTGCGACACCAATAATCTTCAGAGAAAAAATTGAGACAATATTAAAAGATAGAGTTGTCAATTCTCCTCCCCTTGGTTTTATAGAAGAAATAATATCCAAAAGTTGTTCTTTTCTCACCCACAAGCCCGGCTATATAGCTATATTACACAACAATCGTGAATAGGAGGATAGGTAGTCCCAATCTTTGGATTATAATTTTTGAAAGTCTCCTCTAGGGTCCCCAGCTTGACTGATCTACTACGCTAGGTATATTCGCGATTGTTAGCAATGTAATTCTATTTTGGGGACTGCTTGTAATAGAAGGATAGGTAGTGGGTATTAAGTTAGAATAAGGTAGTGGCCTAGGTATAAATTTAGGTGTTGTAGGACTATAAATTCAGCATGTTATAATCAAATTAATCATCAAGAAAAGTAGAATTATCTGTGTCAATGTTTCTTCCTCTGTTTACTCTTCTATAATTCAACAAAACTCAATATGCAAATTACATCAGCTAAATAAGTACATCAGAAGTATCATAGAAAGAATTTTGTTTTAGAATAATACATAATTTATTGAGGAATATAAGAAAAGATACAGATCTACAATTACTAAGTAATGAGGGTTACATTATAACTAAAATTTGATAAATGCTCACATTATTTATTATGAAAAGAGTTCATTTGCTGAGAGAAATATCTGATGATGACTGTAGCTCTTGTTCAAAACTACATTGGATGGAAGTTGCATCAATCTCTGTGTTGTCGCCAAGCAGCATAAGCTTCCTATCCTCCAAACTTTGAGACCTTGATAGATGTTTTGGATGTTGGTTGGGTTGCCACAATACCTCAAGCTGTACCTCCACTTCCTTCATAGTCAGTCTTTCTTCTCCTTTCAATCTCAGGCACAATTCTGTAAGGTTGGCAACGGCTTCAAGTTCTGTTCGATGCCCCTCGTTCACAACTTGGGGATCTAAAATCTCAAAGAGACGGTTCTCTTTCATAGCAGCATTAAAATATGCAATCAAACTACCCCCTTCAAACACCCCAGAGGAGATCAGTGGTTTTTGTCTTGTTAGCAATTCAGCCAGAATGACACCAAAGCTGTAGACATCACTTTTCTGGGTTAACCGGCCAGTGCTATAGTACTCGGGGTCTAAATACCCGTATGTACCTTGGATAGCTGTAGTCACGCCCGTTTGATCTATTTGTACAGATCGTGAGGCCCCGAAATCTGACACTTTTGCTGTGAAATAATCATCCAATAGAATATTTGATGATTTTATGTCTCTGTGTAAAACTGACATAGACGCAGATGAATGAAGATAGGAAATTGCTCCTGCAGCCTCAACGGCAATTCTTAAGCGATGCTTCCATGTCAAGGAACAATGTTCCTCTACATGGAGATGATTAAAAAGTGTTCCGTTCGAGATGAACTCATAAACGAGCAATGGGACTTCAGTCTCTAGGCAACACCCATAAAGTTTCACAATGTTCCTATGGTTGATTTGTGAGAGAATGACCACTTCATTTATGAACTGATCGATTTCGGCCTGATCAACAATTTTTGACCGTTTTATGGCCACAACACGTTGATCCGACAAAATACCTTTATACACTTCCCCATGACCTCCCCGACCAATAATTAGACTACTATCGAATCTGTTTGTTGCTTTTTCCAGCTCATCTAATCTAAAATTTATCATTTTTTGTGTTGAATCTTCATTGGATGCAATTAGTTGTTGTAGAATAAACCCGCGATTTTGAACGAAGAACTTATGTTTTAACTTTTCTTGTTTCCTCGTTTCAAACAGTTTCATACGCTTCGCTATAAGAAAATATACTAAAATAATGCTGAAGGCAGTTACAAATCCCAGCATTATTGTCGTACCTGCATACATAAAAAATGAGTTAGAAATGAAAGGAAGAAAATTATTTTCCAACCTTTATTTTTATATAAACTAATACATTTTTTTGCCTATGTGTCGATTGTTTCATGTTTAGTTGAACCTTTAATTACCTACGTACGAAGACAACTATTGTCCAAGGTGTGTGTATATATATATAAATATATAGAATAAGGCTACCATGCTTTGCAAATTAAAGTGAATATTTTAATTTGCGCTAATATCTCTAGTTTCGAAGTTCAAATAGCCGATCCAAATTATTAGATGTTTAATCTATATTAAAATGTGTTTGAAGACCAAATTTTACATATTTTTGAAATTGGTTTGCTATTTATTAAGATGGTTTGAAAATCACTATTTTTTAATGGTGCCGAATTTAATAAAAACAGTGATTTTCAAACCATCTTAATAAATAGTAAAGAAATTTCAAAAAATATAAAATTTGGCCTCCAAGTACATTTTAATATAGATTACGGTTTGAATCAGCTATTTGACTTCAAAACTAGAGATATGAGCGCAAATTGAAACACCTATTTTAATTTGCAAAGCATGGTAGCCTTACTCTCTCTCTTTCTCTCTCTATATATAGACACACACACACACACTATTTTGTAGGTGACTAAACTATTAAACTATGCGCTACATTAAAAAGCGTTACATACTTACATAAGACGATCATATCAGTAACTGAACTTTCATTTTTTTCTAATTAGCTCACTCAATCGAAACAAAAGAAAAAGATCTCATAGATCATGTTAAATTGTTAATGATCTTTTGTCAATGTAAACATTTTTTGTTGATGTGATTATAATTTTTTGGTGATATTGACAACGATATGTCATTTGGATCATAGCAGGCTCATGTGGCCCATAGAGTTACTAGTCTCCAGATGCTACACTGCCAAATAACTTTAAAAGCTAATGGTGCTAATTGGTGTTGCTATAATTTTGTTCAGGACATTGCTATAATTTTGTGATTCAGACTTTGGGTGAGTGACTTCTCGACAAAATTGGATTGATACGATTAAGTTCTGAGTGGGGTGGACGGTTTATTGTGATCTGATTTTCCTGCCTCATGCTAAGAGTTAAGTAGGCAATATATAGTATGAGAGAACTGTATCCTGAAAAGCAATCCTCATGCTAAGACATAAGTACGCAATATTTAGTTGTAACAACATTCAAAACTCAAAGTTATTTATCCTGAAGAAGTAATAACATACCTATAATTAGTGAGACGTTGAGACCGCATTCTATTGGATTGTTATGATTACTATGCCAACCCAAAGGACAAGAGCAGCGATATGATCCTTCTAAGTTGTGGCACTTTCCTGGCTTGGAGCATGGATTTTGGATGGCACATTCGTCGATGTCTGCATGAATATGCCACAATATTATCAAAGATGTCTACATAAAAATTAAAAAGAAAGGAGAGCAAGATTACGAGCGAGAGAGAAAGACCTTGGCAGCCTCCATGGAGGTAAGGATTGCCTTCATAACCATGGGAGCAGTTGCACAGATAACCACCACCACTGACTGTTGAGCAAATACTGTTATTGCTAACGCATGCATAGGAGGATTTGTTAGTCTGTGCTTCTTCACATGTCGTGTTTCCTATGGCCCAGTTGAGCACCATACCCGGATTATTATCATACATTTCATTTTTGTTGGTAATGTAAGTTGTGTTGAACTTGAACTGAGCCTCCTCCACAACCGTAGCATAGCTGCAAGGGCTAAATTTATACACCTCAGAGTTGCTGAACCTCTTATCAAACGAGAACATAAAGGTGGACACTCCTTTGGGGATATCTGTCTGGCAGCAACCAATTCCAGAGCATGATCCATGCTTAATGACGGTATCTGTGCTATTGCACAAAGAAAGGCACCCGACTGAGTAATTATTAGGATTGTTGTCAAGGATAAGATAGGCAAGTGTATTACACCCAATCACTGTAAATTTATTCTTCTCTGTGTTGAGCCGGAATGGTGCGATCTTTGAGAACGCCGTCACATTATTATACCAGTACAGTTTCTCTCTCTTTGTGGTACTGTTGTAGCACTGCTCATATAGAGGGCTTCCTGTGCGTGCCTGGCCCAAGGACAAGCTTATATTAGAAATACTCCAACCAACATTATTGCTATTGAAAGGATAGGATGTACCGTCGTCCTCGAATTTGGTGCAATTGAGCTCGAAGCCTTCCATGAAGCACTTTGGGCCATCAAGTTTTTTGCAAGTCGGTGCATTATTAGGATCTTTAGGCACATAGCAATTTTTGCCAATGCCGAAAGGGTAAGGGATGGGTTCTTCACCGCAGCTGTCTGGGCACCCGGGCAAAGCGATGGTGTTGTTTGCAGAATCAGTGGTTTTAAACTGGAGGAGGAGAAGAAGTTGGATTAGTATCATTGGCAACACAGTGTATAAGACACCTAATACTTGAAAAGAGTTTCTTTTTGTTTCGCTCGTGATATTCCTAGCCATAATAATTAATAAACGAGCGATCCACTAATTTTTTATCTACTTTCTTTTAATGGATCGATGCCCCATTACTGCCCTTAGACGCTCCTTATAAAACATACTACTTAGTGCAGCACCAACTTTATATTCCAAAGTTGAGTACGATGGGAATATGAAATATGTAGCTATCTGTTGGAATATATATATGTCGTGTGTGTATACAACACTTGATATTGCATGCGTGTTTAATAAAAAGTATATAAATAAGTGTGTTCTGAGAATAGAAATAGTTGAGAATATTGAACTGTCCAACGTGTTGAAATTATTAACAGTACCAAAATTATATTTCCAAAGAAGCCCAAGGCCCAAATACATTTCTAGATTGTTCAAGAAAATATATAAATTGAAGTCGGTACGTAGTATAAGCATCTTAGAAATATCTAGAATTGTATATCATATATAAAATATTAGAATATAGGATTCAAACCTAGCTACAATAGTCAAAGTCGGTAGCAGAGAAGGAACCAGAAATTACTATTGCAATGTAGTATTTTGTAGAGTTGTATAATATAATCTAGAGATAGGACTAACCGATGGTTGAAATAACTTGGTTATTCTAGAAAGAACTTGTACCAACTTTACACTTGTATATATAGATGTAGCATATGTGGCGTGAGGGCATGAGAAAAAAGAAAGCTTCTGTACTTGTAAACACCACTACTTTAAATAAAAGAAATCAACTTATATATACTCCTCTTGTTTCAATACCACCATCCGAATTAAATTTCCAACACAACGGCTAAGTGATACAGAGTACTGTATTCAATCGAAATGGAATCAAAATTACTACATCTTGAATAAAGATAAACTGCATTAATTTTACTTTATTAGAGGGAATCTTTACTAGATTACTTTATTAGTGCACCACAAATTTAATTCCCTATTATAATAATGTTAATAGGCTAATTAAGTTCTCCCACAAATTCAACCTCACGCCGTAGTAATTTCGTCTTGTTCATGCACATGCATGCATCGATCCCATGCTTAACAAAAAGTAGAACTATTATTTAAACCATGGTTCTGAAAATCGGCCGATTCTGAGTCAACTCAGAATCAGACCGGACCGAGTCTAGTTTTATCCAATTCTCGCGCCTGTGAGTTTCTCAGAAAAACTCAGATGAACAGTGCCGAGTCAACCGAGTTTTCCGATTTTTCTGGCCAAGTTTTGTCTGAATTTTGTCTGATTCTCACTAACCTGTTCTCATAGGCAGTGCAGGAAATTGGGAGGGAGAGGGAGGCTTTGCCTCCTTGCGCGAAACAGAGAAGAAGAACGAAGAGAGGGAGAGGGTTTGTGGACTCGTAATTTTTATTAAATGGAGTTAACTTTCCAATTTCAAATGTTTTCGAAGATCAAAGGATGATATTGCTTCAAGATTCGTGCTAGATGTAATCCAATGGTTAAAATAGTCGATCGGGTTAAGGCATTCGGACGGACCCAAACTGAAAATTAGATTTGATTAATTTCAATTCTTTAATTTGAAACAAGCCTTGAGATTTGTGCTGATTGAATATTGAACGGTTGAGATTTTCCAAAAGAAACAAATATTCATACATGGTTGTATATGGTGTGAATTCATTCCAATGGGAAGCAAAGGAAATAGTATAAAAATAAAGTTTGTTTATTAGCATTAAGTCCCCTTTAAATATCAAGTTTGTTTAATAAATTCAAATCAATTAGAATATATATTCATATATAAATATTTATATAACCATACTTCTAAAATTTCTAAGAAATCGATATTTATAAATTTTATAATATTATGTTTTTCAAATATTTCACGTGTTTAATCTCAACAATAATCTCGAATGATTTGATATTAATCATGTATGTTTTTATATAAATATTTATCTATTCAATTCTTATATTTGATTTATTTATACGACTCGTATCATTTTATTTTGTATTTTGTTCTTTTCTAAATCTTACGTCTGGTAATGAATTTTCGCGGGTAGTTATAAAAATTATTTTAGGTCAGTTTAGCAGTAAATCATGTTAACAGTAAATCATGTTTTAAAAATTATTTTAGGTCAGTTATAGAATTTTAGTTAGAAAATTTTATTTATTTTAAAGATCAGTTTAGCAGTAAATCATGTTTTAAAATTTTATAATATAACAGTAAATACAATATATTGAATAAAATTTAATAGTCTTGTCAAATGTACTAACTAAATAAAATTATTAAATTTGATGCATTGTAAAAGTATCAGGTAAATGTATGTTTCTACATTCTTATTTTAATACAGAAAATGATGAGATGATCCAGTTAGCTCAGCATAACTTCTGGTCAGAAAAATGTGTTCTATTTGTAATGTTTGTAATACATTATATAAATAGACAGATTTTTTACAAATTTTTTTTATTAATTTTTTTCTACTTTTTGACTATAAAACAAGGCTTCTACCGAAAAAACTCGAGTTACTGATCCGATTCTTCTGATCCTGATCGATTCATCCGATTCTGATTCTACAGTCAAAAATCCGATTCTGATTCCGAGTTTTAGAACCATGATTTAAATGGTACTTTGAACTTCTGCTAATTAATAGATTGTGTTGAATTTGTAAGAATCTGAGAGTTCTATTGAAAGAAAAAAATATGAATTAATGAATTAATTGTATTATGTTGTGTATTGATTTTTTTGTTACATGAGTCCTATGCTCTATTAATATTAAGGGGTTATCTACTAGTCATTTTGTTACCGTTTGTTTCCGTTGTCCCCATCTTTGGTATGCTTGATTCGATCTGACCCGTTGATCAATGATGATATTATATTCTTAGATCACATCTTATTTTCAACAGAGAGAAATGTTGGTCTTACAAGCATTCAAATTTTTTTTCTTTTCAATTACAAAATTACAAATAACCATATATATATATATTCTCCTCAAAATTTCTGAATAATTTAATGTGCTTCTTCTTCATCTCTTTATTATTCGTCTTCTGTTTTTCATTACACTGATCACTAGTTTTTTAATGAATCTAGTACTACCGGCTTCTATCATTTCTAAATTATGATATTTAGATATTAAAGCATATATATACTCTTTGACAACATTTCAATCTCACTCTTCTGACACTTCTTCAACTGAAAGGTTTTTCTGTTCGAATGACAGGCCATAATACCACCCGGGACGCTTCAACATACCATGACAACGTCTGAGACGCTTCAACGTAACAGAATGACGCTGTCAGCAACACCTCAAATGTCCCCGACTTCTTCATATGAACTTGAAGTAATTTGATTCACTGTGCGAAGTTTGCACAATCTGCTACAACTTCCATATTTTGAGTTTTCCCAGAAACATGAGGCGTGATGGTCAAACAGACATGTCAAGGAGAAAAAAAATATGGTTAGTATTCTGGTGTTTTGAAATGTGTTTTGTGTTTCAGCAAAAAAATATTTAGTGTGTATAGGAATTTGGTTAAAAAAGGATCTTATTTTGATTTATTCTATTTAATTATGAATGGTACCTTATATATAGTCGTTGTTCTATCCAGCTGGCCACTATCCCTTTGGGTAGGGAAAGAAACCTCTTTATATCCACTAGTAGGCATCTTGTAAAAAGTTGTTTAGACTATTAAATGGTACCTTATATGTAGCTGTATCTAAATAATGTAACAATTTATGGATTCTGACTGAAATAAGTACTATTAAAGAAGAATTTGACTGCAAATAAGTACTATTAAAATAAGTACTATTAAAGAAGAATTTGACTGCAAATGTAGAACTATCAAGTTTAATTTCAACAAGTATTACTTTTCTTTAATAATTATATCCCACAACAACATCTAATAAGTGTGAATTAGGCTCTACCTACTTTTGAATAAATAATTTGGTGAAGATTCCCTCTAATATTTTTTTTTCTTTTTTCTTTTTGTTTAAAGCTTGATAGTGTGTAGCTATCAAGTTACAAGAGCCAATTTAAAAAAAAAAAAAATTTTTTTGGAAAAAGAGATGTGAACCGTAGTACTGCTTCAACATCTCACCTTCTCACAACACAATAAAAAGATGGTAGTACTAGATTAATTAAAAAAAAATAGTGAGTGTACTGAAAAACAGAAGGAACATAATAAATTAAGAGATGAAGAAGATGATCTATCTAAAAGTATAGAGGAGAATATTCGGATCGATATATGTAATTTTTGTGTTGAAAAATAAAATCTGAATGCTTGTTTACCATCATTTATTAATCTATTAGCTAGCAGTTGTTCTATGAATATATAGTTGAACTATATATTATTAAGAAAACAAGCTTATTTAGGTTTTTATCAAACATGGGATCGATGCATACATGTGTATGAACACGGCAAACTTAATACGGTGTGGGGTTGACCCGTGGCCAAGTCCCCAAGTCCTGGTCTTTGCAAAGCAACAGAGTAGACACTTTTCGCGAGGGAAAAAACACATTTATGATGGTACTCTCTCGCGAATATATAGTTGAACTATATAATTTAATTAATTAGCTTGTTATGAATATTATTATAATAAAATTATAAAGATTTGCCTAGTCAGAATCCATTGGAAAAAGTTTCTTCCATTATCAGGTGTTGTATTATCCACACATGACATATATATATATTCCCAACTGATAGCAACATTTATATTTTTAAATTTACATCCTACTCAACTTTGGAATATATGTTTTCTTTTTGAGAAGGTTGATAGCAATTGCTACTAACAGGTATATTGATTAATTACAAGCCCCTATTACTCCACTATTTGCCAAACAGCTATGGTGCGCTACATAATTGACTCATCAATTATCAACTTGCATATGTTTTATATATAAAGAGTGTCGAAGGGCAGTAGTGGAGCATTGATCCATTGATAGTAACTAGATATGAATATCATGAGCGAAACAAAAAGTAGTGGAGCATTGATCCATTGATAGTACATACCTTATACACTGTGTTGCCAATGATATTAATCCAACTTCTCCTCCAGTTCAAAACCACTGAATCTGCAAACAACATCATCGCTCTGCTCGGATGCACAGAGAGCTGCGCTGAAATTCCCATCCTTTACCCTTTTGGCACTGGCGCAAATTGCTCCCTGTCTAAAGAATTCAATGTCGCTTGTAAAACCATAGAAGGAAAAATCGGAATTAGAATCGGAATCGGTCTTTTGACTGTATAATCAGAATCGGGTGAATCGCTTAGAATCAGCCTTATCGGATCGGAAAATCAAACTTTTTGCCATAAGTTTGTTTTACACTAAAAAATTAGGAAAAAAATTGATTAAAAAAAATTTGCCAATAATTTATATTTAGACAAATAATTACAATCAAATAATTCACTAATACAATATAATACAAGCATTATATATTATAATTTGTACTTTTCGAATTTGTACTTTACTATTTTGATGAAATTGGAATTGTTAATAATTTTGTCCACTGACTCAAATTCTGATGATATATGCCATATAGATAATTCCAAAAGTGATAGCATGATAATGATTATTTGTACGTATAGCTTATCGTAAAAATGAAGGAATGTAGAAATAAAGAAAAATGACGAGGTTAATTACCTAGTTACGTAGCATTAATCCATTCCTAAATTAAGTGGCGAATGAGAATTGGTATACGGATATTATTTGTACGTATATTATATAAAAATACAACCTTATATACAAAAGCAATATGGTGTGGTGGTAGTAGCTAGCTTTGGCTTATGACTTATGAGCATGAGTTCCCTAGTTTGATTCCCGCCGGGGAAAACAATTTTGGGTTATATTAGCGTTTCAGCCAAAATTTGGCTGGAATCGGATCGTTTCGCTAGATTCGGGCTGTTTTGGCCGAAATTTGACTAGAATAGGACCTTTTCGGTTGAAATTGGACAAAAAAAATCTATCCATGTAACTTGGCTTGAAATCGTATCGGTTCCGACCGATTCTGCTTTGGAATGGCCGGTTTTTCCTTCTATGCCGACCAAAATGCATGCGCAAAGCCAGGAAATTGTCACAATTATCAAGGAGGATATCACTGCACTTGTCCTTCCGGTTGGCGTACTAATTGTAACAATCCCACAGAATGCAATCTCAACATCTCACTAGTTATAGGTTTGTTATCACTTTTTCAGGATTATCAACTTTCCTCAAGTTTTGAATGTTGTTACAAGTATATATAGAATTAAGTAGAGAGCAAGGATTGATTTTCAGGGTAAATGAAAAATTAATACAGCTAGCTGAAACAAAATATTTCCTACGTACATAGCTTGAGGAGGGAAAATGTGATCACAATAAACCCGTCTGAACCACTCGAATTAATTGTATCTATCCAAGTTTCTTGGGAAGTCAATCAACCAATGTCTGAATTAAAAAATTTGGCGTCAAATTAAGTTTCCTAGAATCAAACAGCAATATCCAGAACAAATTAGCAACCGCAGGCGTCATTCGCTCACCCAATGTCTCCCAAGTGCCAGTAGCTTAGAGTCCTAAATTTTACAGTTGTTTGGCATAGTGTAGCATTTGGAGACTGATTATAACTCTATGGGCCACTTGAGTCTACTATTTATAACACTGATTCTAATAATATACCATTTTGTTCTTCTTGCTGTAGCGCACATAGAAGGAAAAATCGGAATCAGTACGTTGACTGTAGAATTGGAATTGAGTGAATTGGTAAAAATCAGCTGAATCGGATTAGAAACTTATATTTTTTTGCGAGGAGCTTATTTTATACTAAAAAAATAGAAAAAGCAATTGATTTGTCAATAATTTATGTTTAGACAGGTAATTACACTAGTGGAAAAATATGAATCAGGATCGGCCTATCTGGATTGGTTATATGAAACAACCGATACTAATACCTATCTGGATCGGTTTTCTGAACAAAACCGATCCAAAAAACTAGTTAGATCGGATTTTTTAGTCAACCGATCCTAATTTGTGAACTATCAGGATCAGTTTTTTATAAACCGATCATGATACTATCAGGATCAGTTGTTCTAAAATACCGAACCTAATAGTTTACCTATTAGGATCGGTTGTTTAGAAAAACCGATCCTGATAGTATCAGGATCAGTTGTTCTAAACAACCGATCCTAATAGTTTAGAAAAACCGATCCTGATACAATTTTTTTTTTCAAAATTGGTTCTGCAAAAAAAAAAAAAAAAAAAATCAAGGTAGGTTTTTAATAAAAAAACCGATCCTAATAAAACCGACCCTGATTTTTTTTTTTTTTTTTTTTTTGCAGAACTAACTTTGAAAAAAAAAATTGTATCAGGATCGGTTTTATTGCTAAAAACCGATCCTGATAGTATCTGGATCGATTTTTAGCAATAAAACCGATCCAGATAGTTTTTTTCTTTTATTTGGAAAATCTTTTCATATGGTTATGTTTAAATAAATATAAAAAATTACATATTAGAAATATAAGTTAATTATTTAATAGAAATTTTATTTAATTTTCAAATTCTACTTAAATAATATTAATGTAATTTTGATGAAAATTAATGTAATTTATATTATTAAAATTTATGTGATCATGTAGAGTTGATTTTTGCCGAACCAACTTTAAAAAAAAAATAATATCAAGATCGGTTTTTTATAAAAAACTGATCCTAATACTTTATATGAGAAACATCACTGAACCCCACTCATATTGATGGTCTATCAACCATCAAACGGCTACCATTTATTTTCTTTTCTGTTTGGTAATGCATGTAGACGGATAAATATTAAGAAAAATGTGAAAAATATAAAAATTATTTATTTGTTTTTGTATGGCCAAATCAACTTTACCATGATCAATTTTGTACAATTTTATTATTATTAATGGCATCAAATTGTTAAATGGAATGCAGACCGTTCATTTCTGCATGATCATCCAACGGTGGGTCTGTAATTAAATGACATGTAATAATTTTTAAAATGATCAAGATATAACATGAAACATTAATAACGTAAAAGTGCCGAAGGCCCGACAACTGTAAGTCTTGATCCAACGTAAACTATTTACGGCCGTGCGATGTTGCTATATTGTTTTGCTTTGATGAACTAGTAAATGAATCCCGAATTGTATTAAATTTTATAATAGTGAAATTAATATGACATTCTTTCATTTTAATGGTTCCGATCGACCAAATGCTAATGTTCGTATTCGTTCCTTCACAACCCCACACAATAAGGGTTCAAGTCCTATGTATATTATTATATGGCACAAGTCATTGATGCATCATGCATGATTGTATAAAAAAATTCAATAGTCAAAATGAAATATCAATGTCAAATAATTAATTATATTATCACATAAATTTTAATAATATAAATTACATTAATTTTCATCAAAATTACATTAATGAAATATCAATGTCAAATAATACCTATCTGCTGTTTAATATTATTTAAGTAGAATTTGAAAATTAAATAAAATTTTTTATTAAATAATTAACTTATATTTCTAATATGTAATTTTTTATATTTATTTAAACATAACCATATGAAAAGATTTTCCAAATAAAAGAAAAAAACTATCTGGATCGGTTTTTAGTTAATTTTTTTATTTTTTTATTTTTTATTTTTTTGCAGAACCAATTTTGAAAAAAAAAATTGTATTAGGATCGGTTTTTTATAATAAAAAACCGATCCTGATACTTTTTTTTTCAAAAAAATTAGTATCAGGATCGGTTTTTTTATAAAAACCGATCCTAATACTATTAGAATCGGTTCTTTATAAACAACCGATCCTATTGATAACTTCCTATATAACCAGCTTAGCTAGGGTTCTTCTTATTTTCATTTCACGCCTCTCATTTTCAATTTAGTGTCTCTGTCTCTGTCTCCGTATCTCCCTCTCAAATCCTCAGTACTCTGTCTCTCTCTCTGTCTCCGTCTCTCCCTCTCCTCCGTGTCTCTCTCTCTCTTTCTCTCCGTCTCTTCCTCTCAAATCCGAGCCTCTCGCACCTCCGGCTCAATTGTGCCAGTTTTTATTTTTTTTATTATTTCAAAAATTAATTAATGGTGTTTGTATATTGTTTTACAGTTTTGAGGACATCTCTCTCAAGTTACTTAATCATCCGGCCGATCAACTATCATGGTATTAGCTTTATCTAATTTTCTCATTATTATACTTTTGAAACACATTTTTTTGTATTTTTTATTGGAAAATATTTTTCCATCTAATTGTTACCTTTGTTTTTGTTTTTATGGTCTTTTTTAATCTCAAGTGATGTGATTGCAAAAGAGGTAATTATTGATTTTTTTATTGTTGTGCTTTACATTAATTGCATAGATGTGTATGTTTGTTAATTAATTTTTTTTTGGATTTAAATTTCTTGTTATAATATGTAATGCTTCACAAAACTTTGTATGAAGTACATGAATTTTTTGTAATAGTTTAAGATGTCTATGACAATTAATTTAGAATGTGTATATGATATTTAATTGATTATTGCTTCTTACTGTGCAAAAAAAAAAATTTAGGATGCTGGCCAGCAAAATATATATGGAAGCTGGTCAAATAAATAAAAATATTTTTTTTAGCTTCAATAAAACATCAGGATCGGTTTTTATTGAAAAACCGATCTAGATATGTAATTTAAAAAAAAAATCGAAAATACTATCAAGATCAGTTTTTATATAAAAACCGATCTTGATATGTAATTTTTAATTAAAAAAAAATTCGAAAAAACTATCAAGATCGGTTTTTATATAAAAACTGATCCAGGTACGTACTATCAAGATCGGTCTTTATATAAAAACCGATCCTGATATGTAATTTTTAATTAAAAAAAATTCAAAAAAAAATATCAAGATCGGTTTTTATATAAAAACCGATCTTGATAGTATGTATCTGGATCGGTTCTTAGTTAAAAACCAATCTAGATAACAGCTATTAAGATCGGTTTTGTTAAAAAACCGATCCTAATAGTTTCTATTTGGATCGGTTCTTTAAAAAATATAAAACCGATTCTGATAGTATCAGTATCGTCTTCAACAGGATCGGTTGGATTCCGATACTGATATGTGTATATAACCGATCCTGATTCCATATTTTCCACTAGTGTTACGCTCAAAATAAAACCCACTTATACTATATAATACAAGCAAATAGTATTTTTACAAAACATTTGGATGTATTTGTTTCAATAAAATAAGTAATATTTAACAAACAAATAGTGTTTTCAGACAGATGAACAAAAAAATTTAGTTAAAGTTTTAATGCAGGTGCGACCCTTCATTCTTGTTTTATTGGGCCTAATTTACCTTATTTTGACGTAGCCCAAATTGATCCAAGATAATATTATTTTCGTTTTAATACTAATATAGCCCAGCCCAATTATACGTGTGAGCTGAACAAAGTGAACAAACCATTCTCTCGGACTCTCTCCCCTGATTAATTGCATCTGCATTCTATTTGATTGGAGTCCGATTGTCAAAATTAGCCCCAAAAAAAAAAGATATAACGCTGTTAAAACACTTTGTCAGTTGGTACAACAAAAAGAGGCTTGAAATGAATGAGAGTAGTAACTTGGATTCATACCTGATAAGGTTCGGCGATAAGGAAAAAGGAGGAAGAAACAAAATTTCCTGAAACACTAAGCATTATCCATCTTGTAATATTGCAAAAGAGTTTCAATTTATCATTAATTCGATCAAATATCAACTCAAAATCTGGTGTTGATTAATATTCGGTCACAAAGAATAATTTTTTATTGTTTTTTAAGGTTGGAGAGGGGAGACAATGCTCCAACAATTTTATAGATAAGAAAAAGTTTTTACAAAGCAAACCTAGAATTTTTCTTCTTTGCAGTTGTTAGCAGTTTCTTTTCGTAGTTTTTTGGTTTTTAAATCCTTAGCTAATGATTTGGTTTGCATGGCACTGTAGTGCAATCCGTTAGGTTGTTTCAGTATGCTGTTCTGGTAGCTGTAAAAGACTTTCAATTACAATAATACATCACCTAGCAGCTGCTGCTAGGCTTTTTCAAAAAAAGTCTGGCGCTCCAGCCCTACAGTCACAGAGAATTAGAAACTCTTGTTTCAAGTTAAGGAATCAAATACCAATGTCGATCAGTAATTGAGGATAATTGATAGGAAGTCATGGCAGTTGAGTTTAAATTAGCCCGGTATTGGCTAATTATAGCACACTCATCGTACTTTGTTAGGCTAATTGAATTAGGCACTAATTTTTTCAATTCACACAAAGTAATTCAGCATAGAAATTAGAATTACCTAGTGTAACAAAAATATCACGTTTCTGTCGTGGACATGCATGGTTGCTTTATGGTCCCCAAATGTAAAAATGTAAATATATATGGCATTGCTTTATGTTTCTTCTGCTAGCTTTTTATTAAAATACATTAATCAAATTATGCTGTTGTAGATATTATACATTCGGTAGAAATAATAATATGTTCATTTTTTAGATGAATTTCATGCCTATAGCTAGCTGCATATAGAATAATACTTTATTAATTCCGTTTTCCTAAATCTGATAGTTATAACAGAAAGGCAATATATATATACATCAACATGATTCACATCACAAAAATTGGCAATACAACTTAGGAAGTAATTAATCTCAATAAAGCTATACACCAGCAAAATTGTCAATAAAGCTAACAAATTACAATTACAATCATGGGCAAATTAAAATCTAGGCATATAACAAATTTTGAAGTAATTAATCTCCGACTTACTTCAAAACATCTCATAAAAATAATCAATGTTATGAATTGGATATTAAGCAAAATGAATAAGATATTGAGATTGTAAAAATGATAAATATCTTTTAATGTGTACAAGACAAGCTTATAAAGTATTCATTTACAGGCAAGAAATTGTAAATGAGAAGTTATCAAATTAATTTTATTGATAAATGTGGGGAGATGAAACATATTGTTGAACAAACTTTTTGAAGTAATTAATGTTGAAAGTTTGCAAAATGAGAACTTTTCTCAAGATGAGACCTTTTTCCAATATAAGTAGTTGATAATTAAAAAAAATGAAACATTCAGCAGCAATACCAACAGTTAATATTTGACCTAACATAGAACGCTTGAGATCTATGAGGCACCTTATACTGAGTATAGCTAGTACACACTAGTGGAAAAACATGAATCAGGATCGGCCTATCTGGATCGGTTATATGAAATAACCGATACTAATACCTATCTGGATCGGTTTTCTGAACAAAACCGATCCTAAAAACTAGTTAGATCGGGTTTTTTAGTCAACCGATCCTAATTTGTGAACTATCAGGATCAGTTTTTTATAAAACCGATCCTGATACTATCAGGATCAGTTGTTCTAAAAAACCGATCCTAATAGTTTAACTATTAGGATCGGTTGTTTAGAAAAATCGATCCTGATAGTATCAGGATCAGTTGTTCTAAACAACCGATCCTAATAGTTTAACTATTAGGATCGGTTTTTTAGAACAACTGATCCTGATACAATTTTTTTTTTCAAAATTGGTTCTGCCAAAAAAAAAAAAAAAAATCTATTAGGATCGATTTTTTATTAAAAACCGACAATGATTTTTTTTTTCTTTTTGCAGAACCAACTTTGAAAAAAAAATTGTATCAGGATCAGTTTTATTGCTAAAAACCGATCCTGATAGTATCTGGATCAGTTTTTAGCAATAAAACCGATCCAGATAGTTTTTTTCTTTTATTTGGAAAATCTTTTCATATGGTTATGTTTAAATAAATATAAAAAATTACATATTAGAAATATAAGTTAATTATTTAATAGAAATTTTATTTAATTTTCAAATTCTACTTAAAAAATATTAATGCAATTTTGATGAAAATTAATGTAATTTATATTATTAAAATTTATGTGATCATGGTAGAGTTGATTTTTGCCGAACCAACTTTAAAAAAAAAATAATATCAAGATCGGTTTTTTATAAAAAACCGATCCTAATACTTTATATGAGAAACATCACTGAACCCCACTCATATTGATGGTCTATCAACCATTAAACGGCTACCATTTATTTTCTTTTTTATTTGGTAATGCATGTAGATGGATAAATATTAAGAAAAATGTGAAAAATATAAAAATTATTTATTTGTTTTTGTATGGCCAAATCAACTCTACCATGATCAATTTTGTACAATTTTATTATTATTAATGACATCAAATTGTTAAATGGAATGCAGACCGTTCATTTCTGCATGATCATCCAACAGTGGGTCTGTAATTAAATGATATGTAATAATTTTTAAAATGATCAAGATATAACATGGAACATTAATAACGTAAAAGTGTCGAAGGCCCGACAACTGTAAGTCTTGATCCAACGTAAACTATTTACGGCCGTGCGATGTTGCTATAATCCTAATACTTTATATGAGAAACATCACTGAACCCCACTCATATTGATGGTCTATCAACCATTAAACGGCTACCATTTATTTTCTTTTTTATTTGGTAATGCATGTAGATGGATAAATATTAAGAAAAATGTGAAAAATATAAAAATTATTTATTTGTTTTTGTATGGCCAAATCAACTCTACCATGATCAATTTTGTACAATTTTATTATTATTAATGACATCAAATTGTTAAATGGAATGCAGACCGTTCATTTCTGCATGATCATCCAACGGTGGGTCTGTAATTAAATGACATGTAATAATTTTTAAAATGATCAAGATATAACATGGAACATTAATAACGTAAAAGTGTCGAAGGCCCGACAACTGTAAGTCTTGATCCAACGTAAACTATTTACGGCCGTGCGATGTTGCTATATTGTTTTGCTTTGATGAACTGGTAAATGAATCCCGAATTGTATCAAATTTTATAATAGTGAAATTAATATGACATTCTTTCATTTTAACGGTTTCGATCGACCAAATGCTAATGTTCGTATTCGTTCCTTCACAACCCCACACAACAAGGGTTCAAGTCCTATGTATATTATTATATGGCACAAGTCATTGATGCATCATGCATGATTGTATAAAAGAATTCAATAGTCAAAATGACTTCAAAATGAAATATCAATGTCAAATAATTAATTATATTATCACATAAATTTTAATAATATAAATTACATTAATTTTCATCAAAATTACATTAATGAAATATCAATGTGAAATTTTAATATTATTTAAGTAGAATTTGAAAATTAAATAAAATTTTTATTAAATAATTAACTTATATTTCTAATATGTAATTTTTTATATTTATTTAAACATAACCATATGAAAAGATTTTCCAAATAAAAGAAAAAAACTATCTGGATCGGTTTTATTGCTAAAAACCGATCCAGATACTATCAGGATCGATTTTTAGCAATAAAACCGATCCTGATACAAATTTTTTTTTTCAAAGTTGGTTCTGCAAAAAAAAAAAAAAAATCAGGGTCGGTTTTTAATAAAAAACCGATCCTCATACTATTAGGATCGGATTTTTATTAAAAACCGACCCTGATTTTTTTTTTTTTTTTTGCAGAACCAACTTTGAAAAAAAAATTGTATTAGGATCGGTTTTTTATAATAAAAAACCGATCCTGATACTTTTTTTTTCAAAAAAATTAGTATCAGGATCGGTTTTTTTATAAAAATCGATCCTGATATTATTAGGATCGGTTCTTTATAAACAACTGATCCTAATGATAACTTCCTATATAACCAGCTTAGCTAGGGTTCTTCTTATTTTCATTTCGCGCCTCTCATTTTCAGTTTAGCGTCTCTGTCTCCGTATCTCCCTCTCAAATCCTCAGTACTCTGTCTCTCTCTCTGTCTCCGTCTCTCCCTCTCCTCCGTGTCTCTCTCTCTCTTTCTCTCCGTCTCTTCCTCTCAAATCCGAGCCTCTCGCACCTCCGGCTCAATTGTGCCAGTTTTTATTTTTTTTATTCTTTCAAAAATTAATTAATGGTGTTTGTATATTGTTTTACAATTTTGAGGACATCTCTCTCAAGTTACTTAATCATCCGGCCGATCAACTATCATGGTATTAGCTTTATCTAATTTTCTCATTATTATACTTTTAAAACACATTTTTTTGTATTTTTTTATTGGAAAATATTTTTCCATCTAATTGTTACCTTTGTTTTTGTTTTTAGGGTCTTTTTTAATCTCAAGTGATGTGATTGCAAAAGAGGTAATTATTGTTTTTTTTATTGTTGTGCTTTACATTAATTGCATAAATGTGTATATTGCATAAATGTGTGTGAATTGAAGAAATAGCCCAATTAGTCACTTGTATGTTTGTTAATTATTTTTTTTTGAATTTAAATTTCTTGTAATAATATGTAATGCTTCACAAAACTTTGTATGAAGTACATGAATTTTTTGTAATATTTTAAGATGTCTATGACAATTAATTTAGAATGTGTATATGATATTTAATTGATTATTGCTTCTTACTATGCAAAAAAAAAATATTTAGGATGCTGGCCAGCAAAATATATATGGAAGCTAGTCAAATAAATAAAAATATTTTTTTTAGCTTCAATAAAACATCAGGATCGGTTTTTATTCAAAAACCGATCTAGATATGTAATTTTAAAAAAAAAATCGAAAATACTATCAAGATCGGTTTTTATATAAAAACCGATCCAGATACGTACTATCAAGATCGGTTTTTATATAAAAACCGATCTTGATATGTAATTTTTAATTAAAAAAAAATTCGAAAAAAAATATCAAGATCGGTTTTTATATAAAAACCGATCTTGATAGTACGTATCTGGATCGGTTCTTAGTCAAAAACCGATCTAGATAACAACTATTAAGATCGGTTTTGTTAAAAAACCGATCCTAATAGTTTCTATTTGGATCGGTTTTTAAAAAAATATAAAACCGATCCTGATAGTATCAGTATCGCCTTCAACAGAATCGGTTGGATTCCGATACTGATATGTGTATATAACCGATCCTGATTCCATATTTTCCACTAGTGACAAATTCATTTTGATTGGTTGGTGCTGAAGTTATGCATGGATTAATTACTTTGGCCATGGCTGTACAAATCAAGCAGCAACAAATAACATCAGGGACCAATCAACTTTATGATCATGTGCAAGCATTATTACCCAGGTATGTATATTGATTCTTTGCTCTGTGTACTTTCGTGTCATCACCTGTGTGATAGCTATGATTATATTTTCATTTATTGATGGTGAAATTATGTTAATCAAGAATAAATATATGTTCTAGAACGAGTCGAGCTAAGTCACAAACTTGAACTCGCACCTGAAGAGTCGAGCCAAATAAATCGATCGAGTTAATTAAAAGGAAAAAGAAACAAAAAATGTAGGCTCCACGGTGGCATGCACTGAGCTTGTTCTCAGAAAATCCTTTTGAGGTTCCAGGGACAAATTGGATCTAACAAAATTTTCGCAGTGTATTCAATATTCCATTACAGATAAATCATTACACATGTGCCAACGAGAGATCATATGTAATGGCAATATATGTTTTTACTTTTATGGGTCTTTGTATCTCTAAAATACTAAGCATCCTACCCAGAGAAGGGAATTCGGTAGCACAAAAGTAGAAGCCAGTAATATTTTAGAGGAGGGATATGTTCTTCAGAGGTTCAAAATGGACTGCAAATTTTGACCCATTTTACATTTCAAAACAATATATCATTTTTTCGATCAAGAAATATATATACTACATATAAATTGGTAGCGACAAATATTCTGAACTACCTAATCAAGTAATAAAATAAGGTTTAAATAGCACATAACGGATAGTGGATAATCCATTTATAGCAGATATGATATTTCAACAAATATTGTGTACTTAATAGTTAATAGGCCATGAATCTTCAATAAAAGAAATACTCAAACATAAAGTTATATATGGCAATATCAAGGCTAACTATTATTTCATCACGTCACACCAAAACTAAGTGAAATAATAAAAACAGTATTTTAATCATATATTTTACAAAATTGTCATTACTAAATATAAAACACTAATTGAAACAAATGTTCGTAACTAATTTACCATCAACATTTTTTAAAATTACTTATTTCTCAAACAAAACATATAAGAACTTATTTATTCAATACTATAAATGTATGATACATGTTTCTTCAATTTATGAGGTTTATAATAATGTAAGTGTATGATATTTAAGTGGTAAATTACCAAAAAAATTGCTCAGATTAAATTCTAGAAATTAATAGCGTACTAACTAGCGTTCTGTAGTTCAAAATTTACTGTCTCACTTTTATCCAACCGGTCCTAGGTTTAAAAAAATCTGTCCCACAATAAATTCTAGGGGAACCACTCAAAATTAATTCAATTTAATGATTTACTATCGTAATTAAATATTGAATTTTACTACTCGCACCAACACTTCGATTACCCCAATTAATTCACAAAAAGTCCTATATAAACCCCCTCACACTTACCTCACAAAGCACAACAACTGAATAACACAACCAAAGATACACATATATTCTACTACATATAATATTCTAGCATGTCTATTTCCAAGTTATTCTTGGTTGTTCTCCTTGGCGCTCTCATTTGCGCCGCAACTGCAACAGATCTCTCGGCAACTAATGAAGAGGATGTTAAAGGTGTCTACAGTGGCGCCGATGCTGCAGATTCAAAAATTGACGTAAGTGTTGGACTAGCACCTCCACCGGGCTCAGTCGCCGGTAGTGTAAACGATACTATCACTGTAACTTCACCCGGAGTGCCAATTCCTGATGTGAGCATTGGAACCAACAACACCATAGGCACTGGAAGCTAAATGTTTTAGACAGAATCAAATCTTAATGGTTCGGTACAATGAGTTAGTACAACTGTCATGTGATGCCCGCTAGAATTTTTTATTTTTTTAATCAAAATAAGGTGATTCCGAATCATGATCTGTATAATCAGTGTAAGGTTTAGATCATGGTTGTATTGAATCATGTCTATGAATAAGAAATAAAGTACTGAACCTAGTAGTTAATGGAAAGAATTGATTGTGTCGCTAATTATGTCTATGGAGTTGTTTCTGCTGAGTCTATGAATCAGGTGCAATTATATATGTTATATGCAATTGTCCAACCATTGAAAAAACAAGGAATGCTAAATTAACAATAAATTTAGACACCGTAAAATTTATGCCTTCTTTAATTAAATTGATAAAGCTTAATAAGCTATAACTAGTACTGGTAGTGAACCAGCAGAAAGAAAATTCCAGATTTTGAGAACTCTCTAAATAATAACAATTTCTAATGAGGGAACTTATTTTTGTAGAGTAAGGCTACGGTGCTACAGCTTAATATTCGAGTTTTCAAAATACTAATGGTCAATCCGAACTGTTTATTTTGTTCTCCATATTAATATGTGTTTAGAGATCAAATTTTTACCTTTTTTGAAGAAAGATTACTATTTTTTTAGATAGGTAGAAAATCAATTGATCTAAAAAATTCTGCACCATTCAGATTTTTTATTTTCTACCTATCTAAAAAAATAGTAAAAATTTTTCAAAAAATGTAAAATTTGGTCTTCAAACACATTAATATAAAAAACAAGATGAATGGTTCGAATCGACCGTTAGAATTTTGAAAACTCAAATATTGAGCCGTAGCACTGTAGCCTTACTCATTTTTGTATATATACTACTATAGAGTGAAGCACATTGACTAATACACAAATGATCAATAGGTTGACGAAGAGGATACATTATCACCAAGTCATTCAAATTATTGTACATGTCAAATCTTATTGTCTCAAATTATTGGGAAGTCATAAGTTTTGCCGCATGGGCCACTCACCTCAACTCTCTCTTTTTTTTTTAATTTTTTTTTTCTTAACTGTTACATTGAGCAATTGGTGACTAAAATATGTTTATGACGTAAATATATCAAGTCATTGTTATGAACTTGAATAAGTAAAATGTAGCTGTAATTTTATTATTGTATGGAAATTCTCAGAATTTTAAAATTTGGAAAAATTACTATAATGTTGGTCCAGAAGTTCAAGTTTCTACCCAATATAACATCTAAAATTTGTGACTGTCAAATGGGTGGCATGATTTGATACGATTCTTTCCATGTTGTCATTAAAATTTCATCACCATTCCAGTTTTTTCAAATATTTTTGTTGTTTTCTAAAAATAAAAAATGTCACCCTTCAGTTTTATTTCTTTGAATTTTTTTTTTTTTTTTTTTTAAATATCACTATCACCAGATTCTCTCTATCCCATTCGCTCATAGGATGTATCTATTCCTAGGTTAGAATTTGGCTGTGCTTATTGCAGACCTTGACCGTAATTAGAACATAAAAAGGTACGTTGAGAAATCTCTGAGGGACCCAGCTGTATAAATTATGTCTCTGGCTGAGGATAAAAAATGTCTAGTGCTGATGAAAATCCGCCAAAATTTACTATCACTGAGAGTATCATTATTACCAACGGGAGTTTTTGCGAGGATACCGACACTGTTAAATGTTTTTACTCTAAAACATTAAAAGAAATAGCTGAGATGAATACTTTTCAGACAAATGACATTGAAAATCATCGCAAAATAAATCAACAAATTAAAATTTATGTTTCTTCAATTTTTTTTTTTGAAAATGTTTTTACTATTTTTTAAATAGATACAAAATTAGTGTTTTTGAATGGTGACATATTCTGAAAAACAATGAGATATTTAAACCCTATTGTTTTATTTAAGTTATTAAAGTTATCACAAAAATAATCACAAATTTATAGAACACAGAGAAAAAAAATGTACAATTCAAAATTTTCGTGAAAAAATCAAATTCCATGATATAAAACCGTGGCTCAAACCAAAATAAGCAAAACATAATAAAAAATATAACAAAATGATTCCATAATTTGAATAGAAAGGAATATTCACTAAGAACACAGATAAAATTTAGAATTATACCTGTTCAAGTCTCAACCGTTGCATCCAAGTTGGCGGGTGAAGTTGCACAAAATGGCGTGTAAACTAGCGTTGCGTTCCTGCAAATTTACTATTCACGCACATTGTCCCAAACGGTCCCTTGAAACTTTTCAAACATGTGATCCAAGAATTAATTCTAGGGGTACCACTCAAAATTAATTCAATTTAATGACCCCCAATTCAATGACCCCAATTAATTCATCCTTGCAATTTGCAAAATGCCCTATATACCCCTGATCACACTCTCCTCGCAAATCACAACAAGTGAATAAAACAAAAAGACCAAGATACATAAATTATTTTGTGTAAAATTTTTTTTTTATCTATTTACGGTGTGGATCTATTTTTTGAATAATAAATTATTTTTTAATGTGATAACATCCATGTTTTCTAGTCATTAAAGTAATATAAAATAAGCTATAGAAATAATTCAAACAATATACATACAAATTTTAGTCATAGTTAAACAAATTTGACATAAATACATATACATGTAACATAATTAATCAAACAACAAACATACATTGTCATAAAAAAAAACTTCTAGTTACTGAATTGATGCACAAAAATTAAAAGGAGGATAGTCATTCACAAATTTGAGTAACTAAATATTGATATCATCCCTTTAATTTGAAAAGAGGTTAAAGAACCTCAAACACTAAATAAGAAGATGATAGATCTCAACTATTTAAGTTCTCTTGCGGAATGACAGGTCCTTTGATTCATCCCCGTCAATCAATTCATGTTATATCATATGTCCTTACTTTCTGAGTAAAACAATTAAGCATTATTCACACATATCATCGAGATTAATCTCATTTTAAATTTGGGAGCCATCGTGTTAGGTGGTACCCAAAATGAAAAAGAGATAAATCTCCCTACCATAGTAAGACGGTTTAATGGAAAATGAGGAGGCGGATAAAAGAGAAAATGAAGTGCCATGGACTTCATGATAAAATGAAGTGGCACAACTAAAATTGGGTTGAAGGAGAAGGTGACGAGATGCACATAGTGAGGTGTTCCTTCAAGAAATTAAATTTGAACAGGATTTAATTGAGAAAGAGTGAATGAAGCTTACACGGTATCAAAATACTAAAAATTTATATGAAATAGAGCGTAATCATACATGGTTCGTTTTGTAAAAGTCGTGTATGGCAGGATTAATTTACCTCCTCCCTTTATAAACAGTTTTGTTTCTAAACACCATGTGTGTGTGTGTGTGTGTGTGTGGAGTTTATCTTTGAACATTTACCCCCTCTTTATACATTATCTATTTGGAAATTTCACGATATCATGTAAGATGTACTGTGTACGATCAGTGTTATTGTAGTAGTGAAAAATGACAAGAAGAAATGCAAGTGTAGCTAAGAAGAAAAATAACAAGAAGAATAATGTATTAATAATTTACAAGGATAGCTAAGAGAAATTTACAAGGTACTCAAAGAGGTGCGAAAAATCAACAAACTTAATAAAATTTATGTACGCACAACAAGAATGAGATACTTTTCGCAAGAATAAAAAAGTGACTTTTTGTGACGGACTACTCTCATTAATTGTTCTGTTTTTTCTTTTTGTGACGGATGACCGTCATAAATGCACTTTTTCTCTCGCAAAAAGTGTATATTTTGTTGTAGTGACGGTTCATTAGAAAAAAAAACTATGTACGATTTGAATATATTTTCTTATAATAAATTGTTTTATAATGTGCTTCCATTAAAGAAACATAAAAGAAGCTTTGAAAATAATTAAAACAATTTATACATACATATTTTGAGTCATAATTAAAAAAATTTGATCATAAATACAGATAATCACCCAACAGTTATATAAGAAAAATGCCTTGTCATAAAATATTAATCTTGCTAGTTGTGGAATTGATTGGAAAAAACGAAAAAGAGGATATAGTCATTCGCAACAACTAACTATTGATCTTAATTCCTTTTGCAGTCGGTCTTTCTGACTCCTTAATCCCCCTTTTAATTTGCAAATGGGTTAAAGAACCTCAAAGACTAAATACGAAGAAGGACAGAGCACAAATATGATGTGCCATTTTTCTTATTCATATATATTGTCGAGATACTCTCATTTTCAAAGACTAATTACGAAGAAGGACAGAGCACAAATCATGGTGGTACCCAAAGTCAAAAGGAGATAAAATTTCCTTACCACTGTAAGAGATTTTAATGAGAAATAAAGGGAAAAAAGAAGAGAAAATAAAGATATATGGCTTCAATTGGATTGAAGAGGCAGCGGAAGAGGTGCATCTAGTACGTGAAGGGATGTCCCTTCATAAAAAAAATTGAGCATAGTTTAATTGGGAGAGCGTGAATGAAGGCCACACGGTTGCTCAATACAAAACCATGTCTGGAGATTGAGCAGAGTCATGCATGGTTGATTCCGTAAAAAACTGTGTATGATCGGACAAATCGTACACAGGTTTTTATTAAAAAAACCATGCACAGATGTTGGTAGTTTTCTTATGCAGTTTTGTTTTTAAATTATGTGTGTATGTGATAGCTCATTTTCGTGCGCGCACCTCCTCCCTTGGGAATTTCTCAAAACTATGTAAGATGTGATGTGAATGATTAACGTTTTTGTAGTGAAAAATAACAAGAAAAAATGTAATATTCTTATTAAGCATGTAAATTAGGATAATATGTGTGTAATGCGACATAATGGTGAGTTTTGGACTATAACCTTAAGGATACATCAAATTCATTTAAATAGAAATTCTATAAGTTACAGAAAGTAATAATTATAAACCGAATTTGCAGCAATTAATATGATAAAATGGTTGATGGCTAGGGATGTCAATGGTACCTTTTTAGCCGTTTACCCGATCCGTATCATATTCGATACGGCGGGTATGGGTAAGTTTTTTTTTCATTAGCTTATTGGGTATGGGTATGAATAAGAATTTTTTTTTGTTAAATAAATGGGTAAGGGTATGGGTAATAACTATTTCGTACCCGTTACCCTATAGGGTAATTATAAAATCTAAATATATATTCAATTCAATTTTCAATCCACTTAAATGTATATTTGTGTTTTTGAATTTTAAAAAATAATTTAGTTGGAATTAATTGTACATTATTTTATATTTTTTATTAGAAATGCAATTATGTATATGTGAAATGAATGAGTTTTTGATGTTTAATTTGTAAAATATAATAAAACTAATTATTATACTAGTATTATCCGTTATTCACCCGCTACCATTTCGTTACCCAATAATATTAATGGGTAAGGGTAGAGTAGGGTAAGATCAATTTTTAATGGGTATGGATAGAGTATGGATAAAGTCAATTTTAATGGGTATGAGTATGAAAATGTCTCTACCCGACCCATACTGTACCAATTGGCACCCCTATTGATGGCCTCAAACCCACTATTCTGACAAAAAAGTTGGTTTGTGAATTGTTGATAATGTCAGAAATAATTGACTATCTAAATTATAAATGTGTCTGAATTGGTTTAGATGCACATCAAATTTGTGTCAATTTGAAAGACGTTTAATCGATCTCACATCAAACAATTTGAAAAATTTAACAGTTTAGTTTGTATGAATTTATAATATATTATTTTTTTCTTTATACTATATTTTCATATGAGAATACGAGTTAATTAAATATATTATAGTAGTTAAATACAATAAAGTAACTTTCAGTTTTTAAATTTTTCTATTTATTGTGAGTGTAGAATAAAGTTGCTAACTTTTAACATAGCAGCAGGATCAACACCTTATTTTTAGGGTCAACTAAACTAAAATATTTAATAATATAACATAAGCATATCATCTAGCTGCATGTGCCATCATGCATGTTCTCATTGAAAAATGAGTTGAAATCGTCTCAAAATGTGATTGGTTTGTGATATCTCTGGATACTCATCTCAGTGTTTTGGGATGAATGAAAGTCAAACATTGCTCCATGGAAATCATCAAATGTAGAAAAATTGCAGAAATTTTAAATATTTCCATGTTGGTTCTTTCATCTCAAACATTGCATCTGCCAAGATCCTTCCTAAATAATAATAATAATGGTTCTTTCATGGTAGCGACCAAGGGTGAAAAAGTCATAGAGGCCTATATATATATATATATATATAATGGCTTTCAAGACCGTGTGTTAATGACAAAGCCTACAATACAATTTAAGTCAGATATCCCAACTTAAAGTCCATCGTCAAATTACCTCTATAAAATTTTAAGTCCATTGTCACTATTAAACTATTCGGTTTTTTTCAATTTTGTATCTGGTCAAATTATACTAATATATAATAACAATAATGAAATGATGATGATGATGATGATAATAATAAACTGAATAATAACATTATTGAACCAAACATTAACAGAATTGTGATAATTAAATAACAGTAACCACATATATAATATTCTTCCAAGCCACAATATCTCATTAATTGCACGTGCTAAATTCTAAAAGTAAATTAAAGCACACTTAAATCAATGATTAGAGGTTCAAAATTCAATGGATGATGCATTTAGTTTTTTCTTCGTTGGCCAGAATATATATCAGAAACTCACAATCTTCATCATAGATACTTGTACTTAATGTACTTAATTTCTCACTCTTTTTTTATTTTTTTATTTAGTTTTCCCATTATTTATTATATATTATTTTAAATATAACAGTGACTATATATAAGTCGTCTTGCAAAGCTTATTTTTCTACTAGGAACACACCAAATTGAACAAATGTATATAATAATAATAATAATAATAATTATAATAATTATAATTATAATTATAACAATATGTGACAAAATTACCTACAAATTATATAGGAACAATAAAATTACAGATAACATTACCTACCGAATTACCTACAAAATTACATACAAATTAATATAGCTATAAATCGTTGATTTCATAAACCTAATCAGTCATTTATTGAATTATTGCCATCATCCCTCAAATAAGTCGCTGATTCCAACGCCAATGGTGTTCTCTAAAGTGACATCCAAGGCAATCAGTGCAGCTTTTCTGCAAATCCTAGCAGCTGTGCTTCTGTATGATCCGAGCTTGTAGGAGAAGTTCAGGCAGCCTCCGGTGCTCACAGGACATGAGTAGTTGACCTGGAGAGGTTTCCCCCTTACCGGCAGATGCAAGGAAACTCACCAGGGGGATTTCCGACCTGCCGATAACCTCAAATAATTCTTCGTTGCCTATTTGGGTGATCAGCTCAATGATGAGGTATTCCGGAGATGTGCTGCCTCCAGAGGAGCAATGCAAATTGAAGCTGAGGGGATAGTCCCATTTTGGGTTCACATCCCCTACCGGATCAGAAGTTGTGGGCTGAAGCTGCACCGGCGTGGAGTGTTTAGTGATGTACACCTGGGCATAGACGACCATTGGGGTGTCGGGATTTAGTCTTGTAAGGGACTCAGCAGAGATTAGAACTATGTCTAGGCTTCTCCTGCCCATGGCTGCTCTTTCAAGTTTCAAATTTCCACTAAATTTTCAAGTAAAGATATATGGTTAACTCTGGCTGCCTCTTTACCCTTTCTCAAGTTATTTATATATGCAACCACACTTACACTGAATGCATTAATGGTCTTCCAACAAGACAATATTGATTCTTGTATTCTATCCTGGCAAATTTTGTGAGGATATATAGAGTGAGAATGAGAATGATGCATGGTCTTCTAAGAAAAAGTCAAAAGATTATTATATTCATGTATTATATATTATTATACTATTCTTTCAGCGTGAGAAATGGTCTTCTAACAAACTCTTCTATGAAATGTTCTAACTTCTGTTATCTATACATTTTGATTTGTCAATTCAATAACCTAGGTCGTTAACTCCCCAAGGCAATTATTAATCGGACGGAATCATCACCATGACCACCCACGCAGTTAAGCAATTATATATATCCATGGTAACGATAAAGAAACCATATATATATATATAGAGGAGGGTTCAAATGCCTCCATTTTTTGTGCCTCCATCATGTCTTCATTTTTTAAAACTTTAATGACTCAAAAATTAAAACTTAAAAGTCAAAATAAAACCGTTAGATGTGATCTATGTTATTTTCTCTATGTAATCATAAAAAATTATCACATTTCAATTTTGTTTTTATGTTAATCAATAAGTTCAGCAATCAACGTCCAGAAATCATCCACATTAGCACTTTTTTACAAGCTCTTGATGATAATCAAAATAAAATTGAAATGTCATAATTTTTTACATGTGCATAAATAAAATGATGTAGATTATATCCAACGGTTTTATTTTGACTTTTAAGTTTTTATTTTTGAGTTATTAAAGTTTTAAAAAATGGAGGCATGGTGGAGATACAAAAAATAGAGGCATTTGAACCCTCCTCATATAATTACACTACTACAAAAAAAATATTTTTTCCATCGCCCCATTTTCATCGGATGTGCTTTCGTACAGATGGTGTACGTCACGAGTGACAGCGCTGTAATTACGTTGAACTTTTTATCGTCTTTTCTGGATAATAAACCAATGGCGTTGATGGACTCCCTCCTAACTGCTCCCTTTGCCATTGGTTGAATTTCATGAACCGTTAGCACTGGGCAGCTCATCTACATCGGTTTGGCTAAACGGACGATGGCACTGAGAGGATTACTTTACCATTTGGTTGTTTCATGATCCGTTGATTTTTGGGTTGATCAACATGTTTTCTGGTATCCTTACTGAACCAATGTTGTATTTTTTATTGGCACCTATGATAATTAAATAATTAGAATATTGGTCATGCAGGTACACAATTTAACTGATGGTGTTACTACTACGAAAAACACATCTAATGACTATATATATCCAATTTAATCATTATAAGGAAATAATTATTTAATAACATACATAATCCCAACTCAATAATATCTAATTAAGGATCATTAACCATATCAATTGAAATTTTTGTGTTATATTTTCTTAACAGAAAAGTTCATAATTAACCAAGAGAGTAATATATATATATATATATATATATATATATATATATATATATATATATATATATATATATATATATGTAGGGTTATAATGATAAATAGAAAATTTTAGAAAATAAGAATATGTTAACTCAAACCTTATTATTTAGAGGTATTTTTATTTCTTAGGTTCGACTTTCGAGGAACTGAGAGACGTAGATATCGATCAAGAATTTACTATGCAAACAGGTGTGGATTTTCTAGACTTTATAAAACTATTTTACTTCCCTATTGTCATTCAAATATTTATTATTGTGGTATTATTTGGATTTATGCATGTTGTTTTCGAACCATTCGTATGACTTGAGTAGACACAAATAAATTGCATGAAATGATAGGATTCATATATTGACCAATGCACTTGCATGAATAGGATGTGTTGAGCATGGCATGAATTGTGTGATTGAATAAATGTGTTTGAAAATGAACGAATAAGGAACGGAACTGGAGTCGATATGCTTGCATATTGGAATGTATACATAGGGTCTAGTGTTCGACTGTAGGCAATAGAGGTCCTGTCACGGGTCTAACCCTAGCATCTGGCAAAAGTTCCGCTGTTAGGGCGACAGCCTCCCAGCATTAGGCAAGAGTTCCGCGATTGGGATGGCAATTTTTTTCGGCATCGGGCGGGAGTTTCGCGGTTGAAAAAATAAGGAAATTAAGTGATTTCTTCCGGCATCGGGTGGGAGTTCTACAATCAGAGAAACAAGAAAAGTAAAAGGAGTAATGGTAGGATTACATTGCATTAGAAAAAAAGTATATGCATTTTATTTCTGATCATATTTGTGAGAATAATGTAAAGGTTTTATAAACTCTGGGCTGGAACTAAATCCCGCACTAAGAGAAGGTTCGATCTCTCACCCGTTCCACTTTTATGTGGGTTTCAAGTAACGAAGAGGAAGGATTCGAGCAAGGACAAGAGTGAGACTAAGCGGGAAGACATATTATTGATAAATTGCCACATGTTATTTAGTTGTTGCTTCCATGATTCTATATTGATAAAATGAGCAGACATGGCAGTGTCAGCATTACTAGCCATGTCCGCTATGATCGTTTGTGAAAACTCTTTTGCTTATGGAATAAAATATTGTTTTAATATATTTTTATTGATAATGTATGTGATCTGAATACGCCTTACGTAGAAATACGTGGCAGGTTGTCTCGGGGTGTGACAATACTTGTACAAATCTATTCATCATTCAACATATATACAATATGTATACCAGTATCGTGTCCGTGAGTTGCAACGGGAGTATATTATAAGAAACGAAGAAAAAAATTAATACAAAATAACATATGTTCATAAAAAAAATTAGATTAAATTAACAAATAATATTAATTACTAAATAACATATTAAATTTTAATCAAACTAGTAAAACTGTAAAGTCTTCTCGAAAGGCTTTAGATCAGGATTCCAGTGGTTGAAATTATCTAGCTCGGCCAACCATCTGACAATTGCCCAATTCCACCCATCGTACTTCGGTTCTAAATCATGTGTTTGTTATACAGCAACACGGTAACCGTTAATTACATGATAGTTCCTAAAATTTTGCAATTCACCTGTACGAAGAATTCGATAATGCACCACATGTTCTACCAAGTTGTTAAACTCCCAGAATTTCACCTCAACCATCTTGAGATTTCTTCTCGGTGATGGTTCAACCCGTTAATTTCCATACCTACTGGGGGGTCCCGGATGAACACATAACTAAAAAAAAGATGAACCAATAATAATAATTGAGGAGGGTTCAAATGCCTCCATTATTAAAAACTTTAATAACTCAAAATTTAAAACTTAAAAGTCCAAAAAAAAAAATCATTGGATATGATTTACATCATTTTATCTATGCACTTATAAAAAATGACGACATTTCAACTTTGTTTTGATTATCATCAAGATCTTTTAAAAATGTGCTAATGTGGACAATTTCTAGATATTGATTTCTCAACTAATTAATTCATATAAAAAGAAAACCGAAATGTGATAAAAAAAATTTAACACATAGATAAAATGGCATAGATCACATCTAACGGTTTTAATTTGAAGTTTATAATTTAAATTTTGATTTATTAATGTTTTAAAATCTTTAATAAATAATTAAACTACAAAAAGATCTTTAATTACAAATATCAATAATTAATAAATAATTAATATTAGGAAAAATTAAGAACTTACACAGTTCTCATGTTGTACTATTACAAGCTTAGTCAACTGCGGACAACTCCTTATGATCCAGGTTTTCATTTGTAAAAGTGAATACGAACTGATAGAAATAGTGAGAGTTGTTATGTTCTCGAAGACCAAGAGTTTTTGCAGCAAAATTGTTGATGGCGGGTCCTATATGTTTGGATTAATAATAGTAATTGTAAAATTAAACACATGTGAGAGTAATTAAACTATATAATTGAGCATATATATATTAGAAAAAAAAATACGATACCAGACACAGATCACACTTCAGGTGTAACTCCATAATACGAGCATCTTTAATCTTATAGAGTCAATCAATGATCCCCTCCATGAAAAATCTGGCATTAGAATCCTAGCATTGATGTTGAGGAAAGGCAAAGAGGTCCACAATAGGTTGTTCCATCTCTAAGACAACACGCACGTCCGCACCGCCTCGTCGGTCATGAGTAGCCCTAAGATAATGAGAAGTAAATCGTCCGACAAATTACTTATGTAATCAAACATCATTGTGTAAGATCAGAACTAAAAACTAGCTAATAACAATGATGAATTTGTAACAATAATTTTTTTGTTCAATTATATTTTCTAATCATCCATTATATATGTATACACAACATACACTTTTCGTTTAACATCCCCATCAGTTACAATCTGACAGTAAACCAGATTAATTATTATATTTTATAATTTGTAACCTAAAAGAACAGTATATATTTACTTTGGATCGTTTCATCTCCCCCAATTTCAAATTTTGCAACTTTACTCTCTTTTATGAGGAATAACCGGCCGCCAACTGAGCTCTCTCTCTCACTTAAGTCCTAAGGTTCCTCGCTAGCACTCTCTGTGTATGTAGGTCGCAATCTTACTAAGTTTTTATGTAGTGTTTTAATTTCTAGTGTTTTTTACCGATATATATTAAATACCTAGGTCTAGATCTTACCGTAGTGTTTTTTTGTTATATACTGCTTAGTTTTTAGGGGGTTTTGTAGGGGGTAAAGTTTCTTAGAGGGTTACTGTAATTAATGTTGATATATTTTAAATTTTTAGTTCAAATTTTTTTTTCTGAGCTTAGTTCTTTAGGTTTAGGTTTATTTTAAGGGATTTTTGTGTTTAGGTTTAAGTTGAAGTCTAGCAATTTTTTATTTTTTATTTTTAGTTTTAAGTTTTGATTCTTTCTGCCTTAGGTCTTTGGGTTTAGGTTTATGATTTTTTTATTTTTGTTGTGGTTAAAGTCTTAGAGTTCTTTTACAGATATTTGATATTTTTTTAATTTTTATGTTTTGAGTTTTGCTTTTTCTGAGGTACGTACGTCATAATACATGGGTTTTGATTTTTAGTTTTAGTTTTAGTTTTAAATTTCTGTTTTCAGCTTTGGTTTTAAGTTTCTTGACCTTAGACTTATGTTTAGATTTTGTTGGGTTTTATAGGGGGGAAGAGAGAAAAAACTTATATTTTGGTTTGGTGCATGTTAATCTTTCCTTCTTTGTAGATGGACTTGAAGGTTCAATAACCCAAGAACGCCATTTTAAGGGGTTATTGAACCTTTCAGTTCATCCACATGAAGGATTTAGATCATTTCAATAACCACAAAGATTAAGGTTTGAGTTCAAATCTACGAGTAGTACTCCCTCTCACAGTTAATAATTGGGTGGAGATTTAGGTTATCAATTATTTCGGATCACAGATCTATCAAGATGAGCTACTGTTTTTGGAGCTCATATATGAAGATGAGCGGTCCAATATAACTGATGGCCTACATCTCGAATTTCCATGTGAATTGATTCATTTCTTCAATTAATGTATATCTCCTTCTCATGATTATCTAAATTATAACAGAATGGTAATGCTTGTTAATTAATGATATGTAGTGACTGATATGGACAAGTTCAACGTGATATTGGAGGAAATACCCGAGGAGGCTGTATGAGTGAAAGGTAATAAGTCCAATCATTTGTATTATATTTCAATTTTACAAAAAACATTCATTGTTACTTTTTCATTATACATATTCACTTGTCTTTTGTTCCAATTTCTTTTTTGAAACCCTGATAGTGGCTATTAGGTTAACTTTTATTCCAATTTTAGGTGAAGCTTCTGCTACTAGTAATGAAGGGGATCATTCTGAGTACAGAACACCTGCTGGATCACGAGAGGATGCTCAGCGATCTATTTCCTATTTGATGACTCTATTGGTGGCTCTTGTACTAAACAGGTTTCAAAAAGCACAAAGGCAAGTTTGGGGGGAGGATGAAGAGACTAAGCTGCACCACAACAAAAAAATCAAGCTGACGATAGGTGCATTTCCCTTCGTCACAACTTTAGCTATTACTTGTAAAGTTTCATTTTAGTAAATTATGTTAGATAGGAATAGTTTTATGGTATGTTAATTAGATGTATATTTATATTCTGTAGAGGAGGAAGCATGAAAAGAGCAACCACAAGAGACAGATGAGGTACAAGAGGAGCAAGCACAAGAGGTGGAGATCAAGGTGGAGAAGGTGGAGAAGGCACAAGATGAGTAGGTGGAAGAGGTGCGAGAGGAGCAAGCACAAGATGTGCAGATCAAGGTGGAGAAGGTGGAGACGGCACAAGAGGCTCAAGAGGAGCAAGCACAAGAGCTGGAGAACGTACAAGAGGTAGAGAAGGCAAAAGAGGCACAAGAGGAGCAAGCTTAATTACTAGCATGGTACGACCTTATGAGCAATACATAAATTAAATAGTAACATCTCTTTTACTCATATATATATGCTACTGACAAAATCTAACATTGCAGCACATGAGGGCAAGGATTATTATCTTTCTGATGATGATTAATTAATCTCTTTTTAGCTAGGTAAAGCAACCTTGTTTTGGATTTTGTTATTAGTGATGATGATTAATATGTGTTTGTTTAGGAACAACAACCCCATTTTGAATTTTATTATCAGTGTTATCTAGCTAGGGAGTCCTTAATTTTGTAACTAATTTTGTATGAGTTGAATACAACTTGTATGTATTAATTATATATATGATACAATTGGTTGTTTCTATTTCTATTAATTTTCTATTCATATTAGCTTGCATGGTTTTATATTATTTGTTGATTGTTGATTGTTGATTGTTGATTGATGATTGGTACCTAATATTGTGTGTTTTTAATATAAATGAATGGATATATACATATACATATACATATACATACATATACATATACATATACATATACACATACATATATACTATACATATACATATATACATATACATATACATCTACATATACATATACATGTACATATACATATACATATACATATATATATAAAGGATCCGGCTAATTTGCTGCCGGCAGCATTTAAGCCGGAGGTGCTGCCACCTTTTTTTTATTTTGTTATGTCCAAACAACAAATTCAAACCGTTAGATATTTAATCTATATTATAATCTACTTGGAGACCTAATTTTACATTTTTTGAAATTTTTTTGACTATTTATTAAGCTGGTTTGAAAACCGCTGATTTCAGTCATTTTCTGCAGCATTGAAATCAGCGGTTTTCAAACCAGCTTAATAAATAGTAAAAAAATTCCAAAAAATGTAAAATTTGGTCTCCAAGTAGATTATAATATAGATTAAATATCTAACGGTTTGGATTTGTTGTTTGGACATCACACGGCTAAATATAGCCCTGGCAGCACCTGGGCAGAACTGCTGCCATCAGCAATGTAGCCACAACCTATATATGCATATATATATATATATATATATAGACACACACACACACACGCACGCACACGACGGTAAAGCACAATTAAAAAAAATATTCTCATAAATTACCAATGGCTCAAAATTAGTTAGTAACAGATGGCGTAAGTAACATCTTCCATCGGTTAGAACAACCACGCGCACGAGATAGCATTAGACCCTTAACGGTGTCAAATATCAAATACCGTATGTAGCATCACCATCGGTTCATTACAAAGTAGATCCGATTGTGTTCTACATTAAATGGCTTAATTATTTAACGACCAGAAAACTGTTACTCCTATCGGTCCCTAATTTTTCAACAAATGGCGTTGGTGCTTAAAGCCATCGGTTTCCGCCAATGGCCTATGTCTGTGGATTTCCTATCGGGGCGATATGCATCGGTCCATAATCCGATAGTAGAATACGATTCTAACCAATATAAAAGGGTTTTTCATAGTAGCGTTATATACCGACGGGAGTCTTCACGACAATACTAACATTGTTAAACACTTTTACTCTAAAACTTAAAAATTAAATATAGCCCGGGTCCATACTTCAATTGAAAAAAAAAAATAAGGAAATTCTGAATTATGTTTCTTTAATTGTTTGCAATTTCAAATAGTCGGTCCGAACCACTCAACATGATCTTCATATATATTAAAATGTGCACGAATACAAAATTTTATCCTATTTGAAAAAAAAAGTAAAATAAAATAAAACTACTGTTTAGACGGATACAAAATTAGTGTTTTTGAATGGTCCAAAATATTTTGAATAACAATGAGATTTCAACCCTATATACTCTTTATTGAAGCTATTAAAATTATCACAAAAATATTTTACTTCGGGTCAAATTATACAAAATAGCGTAAGAACTAGCGTTCCATTGCTGAAAATTTACTATTCATCCACATTGTCCGAAACGGTCCCCGGAATGTTCTAATAAAAGGGATCCTAGAATTAATTCTAGGGGTACCACAAAAAATTAATTCAATTTTATTATTAATTAATATTGTAATTACAATTTTAACTAGATATGGATCTTAGGATATCTTGTTTAATTTCCAAATCTCTTAGCTGCCGAGTGTATTCTCAACAGTTGATAATCTCAGAAATGATTATCTACAATTATAAATGTGTCTCAAATGTGTAGACAGGGTAAACATCAAATTTGTATCGATTTGAAAGTCGTTAAGTCGATCTCCCATCCAACAATTTGAATATTTTAACATACAAGTTTTAATGACTTTATACTAAATAGTAATCAAATTTTAAGTTGACTCACATTGGAATATATATACAATTCAATTTTTTGTATTTATATTATATTTTCATATAAGCATACGAGTTAAATACAAGAAAGTAACTTTCAGTTTTCAATTTTTCTCTATTTACTGTGAGTGTAGATTAAAGTTGTTAACTTGTTGACTTTTGACATAGCAGCAGTGTCATCATGCAAGTTCTCATTGAAGAATGAGTTGAAATCGTCTCAAAGTCATGTGATTGGTTTGTGATATCTCTGGATACCCTTTTAATAGTGTAAATGTGCCAATCGAACAGGGTCAAACATTGCTTAATGGAAGTCATCAAATGTAAAAAAATTGTAGAAATTATAAATATCTCCATATTGGCTCTTTCATCTCAAGCATTGCATCTGCAAAGGATTATATATAAGTGGTCTTGTAAAGCTTATTTTTCTTACTGTCTGCCCAATGCTTATATCAATCGTTCTACTACTAGGAACACAACAAATTAAACACATGTATATATAATAATGATGATGATAATGATAATAATGATAATAATAATAATAATGATGATGATGATGATGATGATAATAATACGGGACAAAATTACCTACAATTTATAAAGGAACAATAAAATTACAGATAACATTACCTACCAAATTACCTACAAAATTACCTCCAAATTATATAGGAATAATATGTGACAAAATTACCTACAAATTCATATAATTGTAAATCGTTGTTTCAATATCTTAAACATCATCAGTAATTTAATAAATTATTGTCAGCATCCTCCAAATAAGTGGCAGACTCCAACGCCAATGGTGCTCTCTAAAGTGACATCGAAGGCAATCAGTGCAGTTTTTCTGCCAATCCTAGCAGCTGTGCTTCTGTAGGATCCGAGCTTGTAGGAGAAGTTGAGGCAGCCTCCGGTGCTCACAGGAGTAGTTGACCGGAGCAGTTTCCCCCTTACCGGCCAATGCGAGTAAACTCACCAGGGGAATTTCCGACCTGCCGATGACCTGGAGAGATTCGTCATCATCTATTTTGGTGATCAGCTCGATGATGAGGGATTCGGGTGATGTGCTGCCTCTAGAGGAGCAATGCAGAATGAAGCTGAGGGGATAGTCCCATTTCAGGTTCACATCATAGTTCGAAAAATCGGCCGATTCAACTCGGAATCGGACTGGACTGAGCCGATTTTTGTCCGATTCTCAAGTTAGTGCGATTTTTTTCAAAAAAAGTGGATGAACAGTAAAAAAGTCGGCCGATTTTCTGATTTTTGGTCCGATTTATACCGATTTACACCGATTAAAATGATTTAAAGCAAAAAAATTTCAATTTGACTAACCTCTGTGCTGATTAAGAGAAAATCGCGCCATTTGAATCCACCTCTGTGCCGATTCAGAGAAGAAGAAGGCAGCCCGAAAGAGGGAGAAGGCGCGCAAGAGGAGAAGGTAGCCCGAAAGGCGCTGATTTTTGCCGAGAAGGTGCTGATTTTTGCCGAGAAGAACACCGAAGTGAGAAGGTGTATAGGTTGAGATCAATGCCCAGGTTCTAAACGAGTCAATAAGCTAATAAAAGTGGGAAAGTGAGTTTTCGATCAGTCACTTTTTGCGTTAACAAATTCAAAAGGAAGTCAATGGTGGCAGAGCACTATTAGAGCAAGAAATACACGATACGGGGAGCCAGACTTTACTTTTCGGGGTGCAGGAGGAGAAGAAGTGAAGAACACCAATATTTGGCACTTTTTTAAATAGGCCCTTGATGTTTTTTTTATTCAGAACTTAATATGTATATATCTTTTTTTTAGTGAAAGACCCTCATTCTTTTTTTTTTTAATGAAAGGCCCTGAGTAGTAGCATGACTAGTGTTCAATTTGTTTTTTTTTAATTAACATAGTTTTTTTATAATTTTTTTTTTTATCAATTTTTTCTTACTTTTTGGCTACAAAACAAGGCTTCTGTCAAAAAAACCCGATTTACCGATCCGATTTTCCGATTCCAGCCGATTTATCCGATTTTAACTAGGCAGTCAAAAATCCGATTCTGATTTTAACTGGGCTGAAGCTGCACCGGCTTGGAGTGTTTAGTAATGTACGCCTGGGCATGGATGACCATTGGGGTGCTGGGGTTTCGTCTCATCAGGGATTCGATCAGCTGAGATTAGAACGATGTCTAGGCCTCTTCTTCCCATGGCTGCTCTTTCAAGTTTCAAGTAATGAGATGTATGCTTAAGTCTGCTGGGTCTTCACCCTTTCTCAAGTTATTTATGTATACAACCACACTTGCACTGCATGCATTCAACTGAAAATTAAAAGCATAAAAAGAATTAATGGTCTTCTAACAAAACAATATTGATTCTTGTATTCTATCCTGGAAAATTATGTGAGTATATATAGAGTGAGAATGAGAATGATATATGATCTTCTAAGAAAAAGTCAAAAGATTATTCTATTCTTCTATTCTATTATTATACTGTTCAACTATTCTTTTGAGTGTGAGAAATGGTCTTCGATCTAACAAAGACTCTTCTTTGAAATGTCTAACTTCTGTTATCTATACATTTTATTTATATTACATTTTCATATTAGCATACGAGTTAAATATATTGTGAGTATATATTAAAGTTGTTAACTTGTTGACTTTTAACATAGCAGCAGGACCAACACCTTATATTTAGCGTCAACGAAACTAAAATATTTATATCATATATCATCTCGCTGCATGTGTCATCATGCATGTTCTTATTGAAGATTAATGAGTTGAAATCGTCTCAAAGTCGTGTGATTGGTTTGTGATATCTCTCGATACTCATCGCAGTGTTTTGAGATGCACAATCGGACAGGACCAAACGTTGCTCCATGGAAGTCTTAATTGAAATGTAGAAAAATTGCAGAAATTTTAAATATTTCCATGTTGGTTCTTTCATCTCAAACATTGCATCTGCCAAGGTCCTCCCTAAAAAATAATAATAATGGTTCTTTCATGGTAGCCACCAAGCGTGAAAAGATTACTGAGGCCTATATAAAAAGGCTTTCAAGACCGTGTGATAATGACAAAGCCATCAATACAATTTTAAGGGAGGACCTCCCAACTAAAGTTCATCATCAAATAACCTCTATAAAATATTTTAGATGGATACTAACGACAACACTTCCCAAACTCTACTCCTCTTGTACAGGTTTTATTTGGTTTAGTGAGGTATTAAACAATTTAGGAAGAGAATCAAGACAAGAAGAGAGAAATCACAAGAGAAAATATAAGAAACATTCATATATTATTAAAAGGTTCAAGAAGAAGATGACATGTAGTACATCCATCACATAATTAATAGGGAAATTTTTTTTATGCCACTCTAAAACATGGAATTTAGGAATTTGCCACCCCAAAGTTTTAAATTAGCTAATTCCCACTCCAAAATCATCATATTTAGCAAATTGCCACAATTATACATATAATTCATATTTTTGATTAAAATTTGCTGAAAAGTAGTGTATAATAAAACGTATTTTGATATTTTCAAAATTATCCTTCAATTGGACCCCTTAAATAAATCCAACTAGTCTCTCTAGTGTCCTCTTAAATTCTTCTCTGTCGAGCCATCTTCTCCTATTGACGACAAATAAAGGGTGCAACACTTCAATTGGACCCCTTAAATTCTTCTCCTCGCCACCCTTTTCTCCGTCGAACACCAGCGACATGACTGACCTTTTTATCGAACACTAGCCCCTTGATGAGTTCGCTATCATCAACTGTACCACCCGACTTTTTGATTACTTTAATATCCCAAAGGTCGACGAGCGAAGGGTTATTCGGGTCGAGGATGGAAAGAACTGAATCGACGGCAAGAGGAGAGAGAAGGGAGGAGTAGTTTGATACGACCTTGGAGTTCAAAGCAATTGAGGCAGATTTAATCAAAGTGACACGGTCAGAGAGGTCAACTGGGATGGAGATCGATCGAAGGATGGAGACAGCTTTTTGAGCAAGCTTGTGAAGGGAATCAGCAACAGCAGAGAGGTGAGCAGCTGCATAGGAAAGGAGGTGCTGGGACTGGCGCAGGAGTTGCTGGGACTGGCCTTTTTCTTCAATAAAGGCTTATTTCATTTTTCTCCGTCTGATGCCTTTGTGAATTGTTGTATGGTGCAAATTACCCCTTTGTCTTGTTGTGGAAATTGGTACCTGGTACTGAACTGTACCAGTTCTGTTTTCTTATCTGTTGTGATACTGGTAATTGATGTTAAGAATGAGAGGGGTATCTTGGTCAAAATTGAAATTTGTTGAATTTTTAGAAAAAATTTAATCAAATATCTGAATTATATGTATAATTGTGGCAATTTGCTAAATATAATGATTTTGGAGTGGCAATTAGCTAATTTAAAGTTTTGAAGTGGTAAATTCTAAATTCCATGTTTTAGAGTGACATAAAAAAAATTTCCCCTAATTAATAACATAGTGTAACATCCCAATTTTTGAACACAAAGTTAAGTTTATAACTTGAAGTAAAGTGGTTTTAAAATAGTAATGTAGATTTTCAAATATACTTACTAACTTTCATATTTTAAAATATTTTAATTATTACAATAAAATACATATGAAATTATAAACAGACATTCTGAAAATATTGTACCTAATTATAATATATTCCCACTAACCTTAATGTTTTGTAAAATAGTATGAGTTAATTATAAAAAAAAAGGAATTCATTGCAATATCAAATGTAATATAATGTTAATGAAAAACTTAACTTTAAAAGTGTCAAGTTTTATTCTAACATGGCATTGTAAAAATGTACCAATTCATGAAATAAGAACAATTGATAACTTATTCATCTTCAAAATTGGCATGAAAGGACACATGTCATCCACATGTCATTATTTACCAAATCCCACTAACTTTCCCTCATAAATCCTTCCACAAAATTTATTCACTTTTGATAATTTCAGTTGTGGAGTCCGCATAATCACCTTCTCATTTTTTTTTCTCTCCCCTCTATCTATTATTTATTTCCTTCTTATTCAAGTAATAATTATAGAAAGTCTTAGGATTAAAATGCAAACATTACCCAATTAATGTAATCATCCTTTTCTTTCTTCTTGGTGCATGCAAGACCTATGCCTTGTTCTTTATTTTGTTTTCTAATTTTGGTGGTTTTCATTCATGAGTACTCGAATTGAAATTATTGTACTAATTTGTTCATTCACTATCTTGATTAAGTTATAGTTTAACTCTCATTTTGTTATTCCTATAAATTATATAATTATATTAACTATTTTCCGATCTAAGCCAATTGGTTATGGTTCCTTATGGTCTATTGTAAAACACTAGCAATAACAAGGACCTATTTTAAGAATTTAGTATGTTTTGAGGCTTTTGATTAATTAAATTAATACAAGGAAACATTAAACTATTGATTCAGTTTCGATAATTCAACATAGGCATGAACCTTGCACAATTGGATCAAGTAGAATTGTATGATGCATCCATATCGCAACATCCACTAGTGGAAAAACAGGAATCAGAATCGGCCTATCTGGATCAGTTAGATAAGAAAACCGATCCTAATAAGTATCTGGATCGGTTCTCACAAAACAACCGGTCCTAAAAACAATTCAGATCGGTTTTTTGTTACAACTGATCTTAATTTATGAACTATTAGGATCGGTTTTTTATAAAACTGATCCTGATAGTATCAGGATCGGTTCTAATAAAAAACTGATCCTAATAGTTCAATCATTTGGATCGGTTGTTACTAAAAACTGATCATGATACTATCAGGATCAGTTTTTTATTAGAACCAATCCTGATACTATCATAATCAGTTTTTACGAAAACCGATCCAGATGTTTAAGTTACATATTTTTCAAACTATTCATATACTATCAAGATCAGTTTTTATGAAAACCGATCCAGATAGTATCAGGATCGGTTTTATGTCTAGAATAACTGATCCTGATAGTATCAGGATCGATTTTATTACTAACAACCGATCCTAATAGTGCATATAATACTAAATTCAGACTAATTTTTGTCAGAAAGTCGTCTCTCTTCCTAGGTCTCGCCCCTCTTAAAGAGCGCAACAACTATTTCGCCCTGCATTTATTCAGCTATCTCAGCTCTCTTTTCTCAGGTAGATTTGATCATCTCTTTTCTCTAATTTGATATTAATGGAACACCATTTATTGGCTACATATAATTCGGTTTTCATACCCTAAACCCTAAATCCTATACAAGTGAGTTATGATCCCCGGCCGTTCAAAATCTAAACCTTTTAAGTGTTGATCTAGCTCTTTTATTCGTTCCACAAGCCTTTAAGTTTGAATACCTCTTCTCATTTCAAGTTTTTCTTTAAATTTGGAGATTTGGATGCACATGCATATATATGTTATATATGCTATATGGAGTAAGGCTTGGGTGCTATGGATATATAGCATAGAGGGCCACCATGCTACGGCTCAATATTTGAGTTTTCAAAATTCAAATGATCAATCCGAATCGTTCATCTTGTTCTCCATATTAATATGTGTTTGGAGACCAAATTTTACATTTTTTGGAAATTTTTTACTATTTTATTAGCTAGGTAGAAAATCACTTGATCTAAAAAATTCTGCACCATTAAGATATTTGATTTTCGACCTATCTAAAAAAATAGTAAAAAAATTTCAAAAAATGTAAAATTTGGTCTCCAAACACATATTAATATGAAGAACAAGATGAACGGTTCGGATCGACTGTTTGGATTTTAAAAACTCGAATAGTGAGTCATAGCACGGTGGCCCTCTATGCTATCCATAGCACCCAAGCCTTACTCATGCTATATGTGTAATTTATGAGCAAATATATTATATATATGACCTATATATTATTTATATGTGGAGATTTTCTTTATAAGTTTGAATACGTACCTTTTCTTATTTCAAGATTTGCATGCACACGCTTTTGAGTTTGCTATATATATATGCTATTTGAGCATTTTTTTTTTTATTTCAACTTGTATATATGCATGATATATAGCATATATGTTATATATGTACATCTCTTAATTAGGTTCCGATTTTCCGGTTTAATTATGTAGATTGGATATTATTGAGAGATTTGGTGCAGCGATCTTAATCTCACTCGATCCGGCATCCCAAAAAAAGTTGTAAGTACTACAACTTAACCTAGAACTCATGTTTAATTAGTTTTTTGCATTAATGTGTTTTTTTGGTAAGAGTGTACAGCTAGAGTACGTACATAGATTGATGTATTTATATTAGCTTAGGTATGTAGCTAGAGTATTGTCTTACGAGCCACAACTGCATGATTAATGTCTTTAGGTCATGATACCCATTCAAAATTAATCCATTAGGGATTAATTTTGAATAGTCCCCATTTTGGGACTTCTCTGTGAATACTTTGTCTCCTTTAGGATGTGGTCACTACTGAGACAAAGTATTCACAAAGTGGGATAGGATGGTAACCCGACCCCATGTAAGCCCTATTGTGAACAGAATTGAGTACCCCAACCTTTTTCTTAATTGATTGGGTTTTATTATAATTGCAGATGGACCGAAGTTAGATGTACGAAGCATCACGTCTATCTGATGAATATAATACAGGTGTCGAGGAATTTATCAAAGTTGCTATGGAAGATATGGTGAGCAAAGGGAGTAAACTGATGTCGTGTCCTTGTCGGGATTGTAACAATGGTCAAAAATTTTCCAACCCGAACCAAGTGAGGAACCATTTAATCTGTCGTGGATTCAAGCAACGATATAAGTGTTGATTATGTCACGGTGAGAGTTTGTCAACCGACATAGGTATTAGTACTGAGCATCAGGAATACCATACCGGTGATAACGACGGGAATAATCTCCGTGGGTTGGAAACCGACATAGGCACTCGTACCCAGCATCAAGAATACCATACCGAAGAAAATGATGATATGGTGGTAGATAGATGTGATAATTTTGATCAAATGTTACGTGATTTAGAAGAGGATTTTGATAATGATAAGAGGTATTGTTTATTTGAGAATTTGTACGAAGATTCTAATAAGGAATTGTATCCTGGTTGTTCGAAATTTTCAAAATTGAAAGGTGTATTAAAATTATATAACCTTAAAGCATCTAACGGTTGGAGTGATAGAAGTTTTACTGAGTTATTACAAATTTTGAAAGAAATGCTTCCTGATGGAAATGAGATACCACCTAATGTTTATGAAGCGAAGAAAATATTGTGCCCAGTGGATTTGGAAGTTCAAAGAATACACGCTTGTCCAAATGATTGTATATTATATCGAAATGAGTATGAAGACCTTAACGAGTGTCCAAAATGTGGTGCATCACGTTACAAACCAAAGCAGATTGCCAGTGATAAAAGTGATGATTGTAAACCGAATAAAGGACCTCCTGCAAAAGCATTGTGGTACCTCCCCGTAAAACCGAGATTCAAACGTTTATTCTCAAATGCTAAAGATGCGAAATTAGTGCGTTGGCATGCCGAAATTAGTGCTAAAGATGTGAAATTATGGCACCCCGCTGATTCTCCTCAGTGGAGAAATATTGACAGAGAGTTTCTCGAATTCGGACGTGACTCTAGAAATCTAAGGCTTGGGCTGAGTGCAGATGGAATAAATCTGCATATTAGCATGAGCAGCAAGCAAAGCAGTTGGCCGGTTCTATTGTGCATTTATAATCTTCGCCTTTGTTATATATGAAGCATAAATACATCATGTTGACCTTGCTCATATCAGGACCCAAACAGCCCGGGAACAACATAGATGTGTATCTAGCGCCATTGATTGAGGATTTAAAAGAATTATGGCAACCCGGAATACAAATATTTGATGCATACAGCAAGGAGAAATTCACTTTACGGGCCATGCTTTTCTGCACCATTAATGATTTTCCGGCTTATGAAAATTTGTCGGGTTACAGTGTCAAAGGAGAGAAAGCGTGCCCTGTTTGCCTGGACGATACAGTTGATGTGTGGCTACCTAACTCCTCTAAGAACGTGTACATGGGTCATCGTAGATTTCTTCCTGCCAACCACGCACACCGAAAGAGAAAGAAAGAATTCAATGGAAAGACGGAGAATACCAGAGCAAATTATCCGTTGACCGGTAAGCAAGTTTATTCGCGAGTGAAAGATTTAAAAGTTCAATTGGGTAAATTTAAAAAGAAGGTGGTGAGAAAGAAAGAGGCTCCAAAAATTAGTTGGAAGAAGAGGTCAATATTCTGGGATTTACCATACTGGCAGCACTTAGATGTTCGACACTGTATCGATGTCATGCATGTAGTTAAAAATGTGTGTGATAGCCTAGTTGGAACATTATTGAATATTCCGGGTAGGACTAAGGACGGTATCAATGCTCGGAAAGACATGCAATTCTTGAACATACGGTCAGATCTACAACCAATAGAAAAAGAAAGAGACAATGGAAAAACTTGTACATATTTAAAACCCGCAATGCATACGTTGTCGAAAGCAGAGAAAAAAAGCTTATTGGAATGCCTTCATAGTGTCAAAGTTCCATCTGGATATTCTTCAAATTTTAAAAACCTAGTTTCACTGGAAGATTTAAAATTGACAGGAATGAAGTCTCACGACTGTCATGTTTTAATGACACAGCTTCTTCCTGTTGCAATTCGGGGCATATTGCCAAAGTGTGTTAGGCAGACCATCACGAAGCTTTGCTTTTTCTTTAATGTCATCTGTTGCAAAGTAAATGATCTTGATACTCTAGATACTCTGCACAAGGAGGTTGTTGTCACTCTTTGTCATCTTGAAATGTATTTTCCGCCGTCCTTTTTTGATATCATGGTTCATTTAATTGTTCACCTAATTAGAGAAATTAAGATGTGTGGACCTGTCTTCTTGCGGTACATGTATCCGTTCGAGAGATACATGGGCTTGTTAAAGTCTTATGTGAGGAATCGATATCGGCCTGAGGGCAGCATTGTAAGAGCTTATGCTGCCGAAGAGGTTATTGAATTTTGCACAAATTATATGGCCGATGTCAAAGCTATCGGCATCCCTAAATCTCGGCACGAGGGTAGACTTCATGGGGTAGGCACAATTGGTGCAAAATTATTCGAGCCCGATAGGACAACGATGTCACTAGCACATTTCCATGTTTTGCAACACCTCACTGATGTTCATCCTTTTTGGGACGAGCATATGACTCTCTTGCGGCAACAGAATCCCAAGAAATCTGACAAGTGGTTAATCGGCGAACACAATAAAAAGTTTGAAGGATGGTTTACACGTAGAGTCATGCAAGCTCCAGAGGGAGAAAACATTAAAGAAACTGTCAAATTGTTGGCGCTCGGTCCAGTCCATGTCGTTAGGACCTTCCAAGGATATGACATCAACGGGTACACATTTTACACAAGAAATCAAGATTCAAAGAGTACCGTGCAAAACAGTGGAGTGATGTTAGTAGCCGTTTCAAGTGATTTGTCAGATCCTAAAGGTGCCGGACCATCGCATGCATCAATGTCATATTACGGGTTTGTTGAAGAAATTTGGGAGGTAGATTACAGAAAATTTAACATCCCGTTATTTATGTGTAAATGGGTCGATAACCGTAGAGGGGTTAAAGTCGACGAAGATGGTTTCATTTTGGTGGATTTCAGTAAGGCTGGATACAACAATGATCCATTTATACTTGAAAGACAAGCCACGCAAGTGTTTTACTTAACTGATCCGGCCGATCGTTCAAAACATGTTGTCCTCTCTGGTAAAAGACATATCATCGGGATTGATAATGTGGAAGACGAAGAAGCGTCCGATCATTTTGATGAGATACCACCGTTTTCCACTGGCATGGCATCTTTACCAACCGGTGAGGATAACGAAATAAGTCACACGCGCAACGATCATAATGAAGGAGAATGGATTGAAGAAGTTCCTACTGGCAACAATCCCTAGAAGCTTATTGGTATGTCCAAATATAAAAATATAAAAAGCTTTATGCGTTAATATTCTTTAATATTGATGACTTCAGGAATTTTTCTTTTTTTTCAAGATGCATTGAAACAGTAGACAATGAGGAGCATGCAAGTTAATTTTCAATTTATGTAACTTATTTCTTTTCATGTTATATGTAAATTTATTAGCTTATTTTTTTATTTTTATTGTCTTTTTTATTTTATTATTTTATTTCATCTTATAATTTATTTTTAAGTTATTATATATAAGAATTAGTTATTTTCTAAAACAACTTGTAAGATTATATACTAATACAATTTACTAAAATAATTTATCAAGTATCATACACATACATATTTTAAAAAAAATTATTAAAAAATACATAAGAATTTGTTTTAAAAATCATAATAATTTAATCATTTATATGTATCTTACCTTTAGAAAATTTATAAGGAATTTTATTTCATAAATAAAAATAATTATTTTCATAAGAAACGTTATTTACAAAATTTGTAAAAAAATTTACAATCAGGATCGGGTTTTAGGACAAAACCGATCCGGATAACTATCTGGATCGGTTTTGATATTAAAAACCGATCCAGATAGTTATCTGGATCGGTTTTTACAAAGAAAACCGATCCTGATGTTTTTTTTTTACAAATTTATATGTGTATTCTCTAAAAATAAAATACCTCTATTTTGTTTTTGTTGTATATTATTTTAATACATTATTCTAATTAAAACCCTTAAACTAGATTACTTGTGAGAAAATATTCAGCAAATTATATAATCTTGGAATTTATTTCAACATTACTTATGAATTGTTTGAAAAATCTTAATATTTTAATTATATATATGTATTTTTCCTTTAGAAAATTTATAAGAAATTTTATTTCATAAATAAAGATTAATTCTTTCATATGAAATGTTATTTACAAAATTTATAAAAAAAAATAAACAATCAGGATTGGTTTTCAGGACAAAACCGATCCAGATAACTATCTGGATCGGTTTTTATGTTCAAAACCGATCCTGATTGTTTATTTTTTTGCAAATTTATGTATGTATTGTCTAAAAATAAAATACTTCTATTTTTTTGTTGAATATTATTTTAATCTGTTATTCTAATTAAAACCCTTTAACTAGATTACTTGTGAGAAAATATTTGTCAAATTATATAATCTTTGAATTTATTTCAACTTTATTTATAAATGTTACTGAGAACCTTAACATTTTAATCATTCTTATGTAATTTACATTTACAAAATTTATAAAAAAATTTATTTCATAAATAAAAATAAACTTTTTCATATGAAATGTTATCTACAAAATTTATAAAAAAAAAAATAAACAATCTGGATCGGTTTTCAGGACAAAACCGATCCAGATAACTATCTGGATCAGTTTTAATGTGGAAAACCGATCCAGATAGTTATCTGGATCGGTTTGTACAAAGAAAACCGATCCTGATGTTTATTTTTTTACAAAATTATATATGTATTGCCTAAAAATAAAATACCTCTATTTTTTGTTGAATATTATTTTAATCTGTTATTCTAATTAAAACCCTTCAACTAGATTACTTGTGAGAAAATATTTGTCAAATTATATAATCTTTGAATTTATTTCAACATTATTTATAAATGTTATTGGGAACCTTAACATTTTAATTATTCTTATGTAATTTACATTTACAAAATTTATAAGAAATTTTATTTCATAAATAAAAATAAACTTTTTCATATGAAATGTTATCTACAAAATTTATAAAAAAAAATAAATAAACAATCAGGATCGGTTTTAATGTTGAAAACCGATCCAGATAGTTATCTGGATCGGTTTGTACAAAGAAAACTGATCCTGATGTTTATTTTTTTACAAATTTATATATGTATTGCCTAAAAATAAAATACCTCTATTTTTTGTTGAATATTATTTTAATCTGTTATTCTAATTAAAACCCTTCAACTAGATTACTTGTGAGAAAATATTTGTCAAATTATATAATCTTTGAATTTATTTCAACTTTATTTATAAATGTTATTGAGAACCTTAACATTTTAATCATTCTTATGTAATTTACATTTACAAAATTTATAAGAAATTTTATTTCATAAATAAAAATAAATTCTTTCATATGAAATATTATTTAGAAAATTTATAAAACAGAAATAAACAATCAGGATCGGTTTTCAGGACAAAATCGATCCAGATAACTATCTGGATCGGTTTGTACAAAGAAAACCGATCCTGATGTTTATTTTTTTACAAAATTATATATGTATTGTCTAAAAATAAAATACCTCTATTTATTTTGTTGAATATTATTTTAATCTGTTATTCTAATTAAAACCCTTCAACTATATTACTTGTGAGAAAATATTTGTCAAATTATATAGTCTTTGAATTTATTTCAACTTTATTTATAAATGTTATTGGGAACCTTAACATTTTAATTATTCTTATGTAATTTACATTTACAAAATTTATAAGAAATTTTATTTGATAATTTGTTGAAACTTTTCATTTTAGTTTTCATTAGATTATTAGAAAATATGGGAAAAAAACAATCTGGATCGGTTTCAAAATAAGGAACCGATCTTGATATTTTGATTTGAGTTAGGCGCGTCTTGTACTTAGCCAAATTTTTTAGTTTTCAAAACCATCTCTTACTCTCTTTCTCCCTTTGGTGCCGAACCCCTGCCACTGCTATTGGGCCGAGCCATTCCCTTCAGTGCCGAGCCCCTGCCGCCACCATTCCGTCCGTGGGGCCGAGCCGCTGCCCCTCTTAACCCTAGCCGCCGTGGGGCCCTCTTCTCTCTAATCAAAGCATCTCTCTCTTATCGGGTAACTCTCTTGCTCTTCTTGATCGATTTGTGCTTGATTGTGTTTATTGTAGTATTCGATTTCTTGAGCTCGGGTTGTTGATTTTCCCGACTCAAGTGAATTACTAAATTGTTGGGTTTTCAATTCGGTTATGCATCGTGTGTAATGGTGATGGGTTTATGTGGGGTTTGATTTACATTTCTTAGACGCAAGTAGAGTTTGATTTATATTTCAATTCGGTTATGCATTATGTGGGGTTTTATGTGCAATTCGGTATGTGAAATTATAAATTTTGTGTTTAAATTGAATTCTTGAAAATATATTCATGAATGGCTTAATTTGTTGTAATTTAAGTAAATATTAATTTAAGAAAAATTTATAATGTTCTAGTTGTCTATATGGATACTATATACTATATGTGTATTAAATATATATACATGTAAGCTTCTGTGAGTAGCAACATATGTATGTTTCAAATGTCAATAAATGAGAAAAGTTGATTTTGAGGTTTTCATAACCAATCACAAGGAAATTATATTGGACAAAATTCAGAATTTTATTCTATATCTCTGATGCAAGCATGAATTGTACACCAAATTTTATTTATTTATTGTACTAGATTGATGTTGGTGGGATTATATTGGATATTTCTAAAATAATTCTTTTAGAAAGAAAATACATAGGTACATATACTAAATTATGTCCAAACTGGTACGGGTCTGTACCAATACATGCTTTAAAGTAATTTGTAACTTAATACTTTTGATCTGTCGGTCATGATGCCTTACATTATTAATGGATCAAAATAGAAAAACAGTTTTTTTAATTCGGTTATGCTCGGGTTTGATTTACATTTATGTGGGGTTTGATTTATGGTGATGAATATCATATCAAAGAGACCTAACAAGCGTTATAATTTGTAATACTTATTACTTTTTTTGAAAAAGAACATATATGGGAGGTGACGGTGAGCCATCCGCAGATAAGAAACGAGGAATAGGGCCTAACAAAATTAAGGAGAAATTTAATGAGAAAGGCAAAGCGCTAGAACTTGACAAATTTTACAGGCCGGTGGTTAATTGAGATACAACGAGTTTTCCAACGGAATTTGGAATACTGGTAAGAAGGAATATTCCTATAAGGTTCCAACGATGGAAAGATGTTCCAGATGAGTACAAGCAAAAAATATGGGAAATAATTAAGGTAAATAACATGGTACTAATTTCATTAAAAAATATTTGATTAGTTTAGCTCTAAATTTTGATTTATATCTGGAATTAAGGTGAACTGGGGCATAGCCGAAGACGAAAAGGTGAGGAGATATTATTATTAGAGAATGGCTACTTGTCACCGGAAGTGGAGAACCAATTTGACTAAAGTGTGGTGCGAGGGTGAGACGCCCGATTTTGATAAGCTTCAGATTGAAGAACAAGACTGGGAAGAATTTGTCGAGTATCGAATGACGCTGGATTTTGATGTATGTTTATTTCTATGTACCACCTACCTTATCTCTAATATAGAATTCATTTTTTTTTATAATTAAGGCAAATTGTTTATTTGTTCAAATTGAAGGTTGCTAGCCAGATTGGGACGGAGAATCAGGCACACAATAAGCATCCGCATTTCTTGAGATCTAGAGGTTACAATGGTGAGAATTTTCATAATAGACTTTAAATTGCTGTGCAGGAGATTGCAGACGAGAAAACATCTAGTGACCCGTCTTCTCAAGGGTCAACTAGTACTGCATTGACACCGGACGAGTTGGTGGATTTGTCGATTGAGCATAGACACGTCACATGGAAATTAGCAAGGCAGAAGCTCTCAGACGAGACCAACGAGCGCTTTTATCCAGAAACATACTTACCGGTCATCAACAGAATTGTGAGTATTTAGATATTATTATTCATTGAAATTCAGCTTTAAATTATAATGTTATAATTTGCATATTGTCATTTCAGGAAGAACAAGAAGCAGCTTTCAAACAAGGCCAGTTGGCCGTGGAACGATACGACGATGTTTTAGGAAAATCTCTGCCAAATCTGGAACATCCTGTGAGTGTGAGAGGAGTGGGAGGTATGGTTCCAATAACAAATACATTCGGGAAGGGCTCCATAAGGAGGACACGCACTAAGAAGACGACCGAAGAAGAAATTAACGCGAGAATGGATCAAAGAGTGTTGGAGAGGGTAAGAGGAATGGAGGACAGATTATGACAAGAAATAAAGCAAGAAATGAAAGCTGAACTTGCAATTATGCTTCGGCAGGCGATTGGCGAACTAGAAAAGTCGTGTACTCCAACAGTCATTCGGAGCAGCTCCCAGTCAGTCAAACAGTATGCAAATCTCTTCGAGTTTATTGAGGTAATGCAACTTCAGATTTAAATCAGTTGGTCTATGCTTTAGTTTCATATATATTCGGATTTTATTCGAGTAAAATCATATACTTGTACAGGAGGCAGAACTCGGCTGCAAACTTCTAGCAAATGTAAATGGGAATACTCGTATAGTGGCCATGGGGACAATTCATGCTCCAGTTGTACCCGGGTGGAATAATTCACAACAGGCCGATGCCGCCCGACCATGCAAGAGTAACGGTGGATGGTGTTAAAGATGCAGACTTCCTAGAGCTCCCCTTACCTGTACCAAATGGTGAGCAGTTAACCCTTGCATCGGTCCTCGGCAGTTTCATTGCACGGCCGATGTCCATGATAGTGGTCGGTTCAGATCTAGATGAGGTATATTATTACTAACTTCTTATACTTCTTAATTTGTATCTATATATATGACATAGTTATAATTGATTATGGATTTTATTTCAATTTATTACCAAACTTTGAAGGAACTACGCAAAGAGGTACAGGTTCCTGTAGGTGAGAAAGCAACGAGTCACTGCAAGGCGTTTGATCAAATCAATTTTGACAAGCTGGGATGAACATTCAAGCATCTGTGTGATCTGTTTTCGAGCTAGATGGCAGTCCATTCACAATTGATCCACCACTTGATCTTTTCTGTTCACCAGACCAGATATCCGTTTATGCAGATGATTATGCGACCTTGCTCACACCGTCGGAGTGGCTCACTGTACCAGTAATTCAGATCTGGATGCTGTGAGTTAATATTTGTAATAATTACATAATTTAGTACTTTTAATTCTAATTTCACAAAATTAAGAACACCTGTATCCCTTTTTTCTATTTTAGGTATTGGCACAAATTCATCAAGGAGGAGTTTCCCGATGAGCATGTTGGTTTCATGGACCCCGAGAGAACGAATGCCAACATGCTGAATGATGACCGAGGAGGTGTTCTTCGATACATAGGGGAAGCACTCAAAGCAAATCGGGACAAGAGATTGATTTTTATACCTTATCATCAGATGTACGTTAATGTTATATATATATTCTAATTTCATTATATTTCTTTCTATTCATATAAATTATAGAATATGACATGCTACAAACCTAACATGCAGAAATCATTGGATATTGGCTGTGCTTATGCCAAGAGAAAGTGCATTGTACATGTACGATTCCGACAAGAAGAGTAAAAAAATGATAATGATCACTGCTGCGGTCGAGGAGTAAGTGCCTTCTGAAATTTTACGCTTGTCTAGAATGCATTAGATTTTTTTATCACTTTTAATATCTCTCGTAAGTACTGATTGTTCAATGTGTTCATATTTCAACAGTGTCTTCATCAGGGTAATGGAGACTTCTTTAAAGATTCATAACGACTGCAAGGTAATAGTTCCTATTGAGATATATGATTATAGGGACCTAGATGCAAAAAAAAGTTAACATCTAGACATAAAAGCCAGTTGAATGCTCATTACCATATACATTTTAATATTTTCAAACTTGTTATATAGTGCCCACAACAACTTGCCAGCTGGGAATGTGCATATTATGTCATGTTGCTCGTGGAAGACATAATAAACGAACACATGGATTCTTTTCCAAACTTAAAGGTATGCATTTATATACTTTCAAAAAGTAATTAAATATTAATTGTTGCTTCAAATATAAATAATTGTGCATGCTCTTTCATCTTTTAAAAAATGCAGAACATTCCCGCTAAACATACTGTGCAACGCTTGAGCAACTTACGAAAAATGTGGGTTCAATATCTTCTAAATGAGGTAAAGTCGACAAGAAGTACAACAATAATTTAGGATTGTTGTGTAATTTTAATTTGCATGAACATGAATTGTTTGTAATAATTTAGGATGTGTATGATGTTTAACTTACGATGTGTATGATGTTTAACTTAGGATGTGTATGTTTGTATGCATATCTATTTCAATATTTCTATTTGATTTGTATCTGTAGCATATTAGGCCAGTATATTTATATGGAATCTGGCCTATTAAATTAAATTTTATATTTTAGATTCAACAAAACATCAGGATCGGTTCTATTTAAGAAACCGATCTAGAAAACTAATTAAAAATAAAAAAAATTATATAAAATTATATCAAGATTGGTTCTATATATAAAACCGATCCAAATACTACTATCTAGATCGGTTTTATACACAAAACCGATCCACATAGTAGTATTTGGATCAGTTTTATTTACAAAACCGATCTTAATATAATTTTGGAAATTTTTGTATTATTATATTTTGAACTATCAAGATCGGTTTTTATGTATAACTGATCTTGATAGGGTGTTATCTGGATCGGTTCCGATATATAACTGATCTAGATAATACTTATTAAGATTGGTTGGTTAAAAAATATGAAACCGATCCTGATAGTATCAGTATCGCCTTCATCAAGATCGGTTATGTTTCGATACTAATAAACTTATATAACCGATCCTGATTGCTCATTTTCCACTAGTGATCACACTTATCATATCATCTCAACATTGCTAAAGTGCGGATTTCGAGTTATTCTCAGATTCCTCAAATTAATTTTATTGTTGTTGTTTTCTTGTCAATTCATTGCTTGTTGTTGTTGCTTGCTTATTTGCTTGATTGTTAATTAGTCCTAATTAAGTTCTTGAATGGTGCTGAATTTACAAATTGGTAGCTAAATTTAGAATTATTATTTGGTTGCAAATAGATTATGCATGAATATATATTCTAAGTCTAGGGTATGATATAATAGGAAGCAATTGGGCTAAAATAGGAGTTTGATTTAAAAGAATGTTGAATAAAAATGGATTTGACATTTTTGAAGTGAAATGTTTAAATATGAGATTGTCGTAAATGAAATTTGTGGCAATTTACAGAATTTTTAAAGTAACATCTTTGAAAGATAAGTTGTAGGCCAAAACAGTATGTATGGTGGGTAACCTTCAAGCTTGTAGACACTTCCACCTATAGCGCTTGCTTGAATCTTAATTCTGAAATATGATGATTATGCAGGCGCCAATTATTTTTAGGTAGCGCATGATCGTAAGCATGTAGGTGCAAATTCCTTGTAGCACGTGCTTGAGTATTGAACCTAAACCTATTGATCACATAGGCGCCAATTGTCGGATAGCGCTTGGTCAGATCATGTAGGCACCAATTTCCAGATAGGGCACGATCAACTATTGTATTAGCTACTTTTAGGTAGCTTATGTTGAGTCTAAAATCTGAACCAGACAATCATGTAGGCGCTTTCACCTGTAACGCATGATCGAAGTCCTGTAGATGCTACTGTGTGGTAGTGTCTAGTTGAAACCTGACGGTCATGTAGGCGTCATTATCTGGGTAGCACATAATCGAAGTCATGTAGGCGCTTCCACCTGTAGCGCGTGATCAGGTCATGTAGGCATAGTGTTTTGAATTTACCTGAGTGGGTCAAACCCGATCCGGTCTGCCTATGACCCGTATATGACTGGTCGGACCGTGCCTAGGGTTTGGCACGGGTCCACGGGTAACCCGAGTAAGGGTTAAAATGGGTCGGAACTGGTTTTTTTGTCATTAAACTAGTGATCTACCCGTCTACCCGTGTACCTATGTACCCGTGTACCCTTACCCGCCTACCAATGTATCCTTACCCACCCGGACCGTGTACCCTTATTACTCACCTATCGGTGTACCCGTGTACCCTTACCTGCCTACCCATGCCCAGTTACCTGTACCTACCTACACTTTACCTATGCCCGGGCACAAATTCAAATTCGATTTCCCCCAAATCCGTACCCGCATTGAATTTTTTTTTTAAAAAAACGTTTTTATTTTTAAAATTCAAATTTTATTCCCTCAAACAAATCTCTTTAAATACACCCCCATCCTTCAGAAATTTAATTCATTCTCTCATTCCTCAATCTAAATTGGGCATCACTCCAATAGAAGGTGTTTGGAGCACTTTAGTAGTGTCTCCAGATGGCAACATAATAGGGCATTTATAACCCTAATACAACTCTCAAATTGAAGGTGTTTGGAGCAATCTAGTAGTATCTCCAGATTGCAAGATAATAGGACATTTATAACCTTAATACAACACCCCAATTGAAGGTGTTTGGAGCACTCTAGTGTCTCTATATGGCAAGATAATAGGGCATTTACAACCCTAATACAACACTCCAATTGAAGGTGTTTGGGGCACTCTAGTAGTGTCCCTATATGGCTAGATAATAAGGCATTCACAATCCTAATACAACACTCCAATTAAAGGTGTTTGAAGCACTCTAGTAATGTCCATGCATGGCAAGATAATAGGGCATTTACAACCCTAATACAACACTCCAATTAAAAGTGTTTGAAGCACCCTAGTATTGTGTTCAGATGGCAAGATAATGGGGCATTTACAACCCTAATACAACCCTCCATTTGATGGTGTTTGGAGCACTATAGTAGTGTCCCTATATGGTGTAACATCCTAGTTCTTAATTTTTGAAAATTTTATTTGGCATAATGTTATAGAAAGAAATTAATTATAACATGATTGAGATTAATCTTGAATTTGAATTTATGTAAATTAATCTCAATAACTCTCTAACTTTTTATTATTTAAAAATCACGTATGGGATTATACATGTTTTCCTCCATCTTGAAATATTTTTATTTTGTTATGGTTGTAACATCTGGAAATTTTAAAGCATAAAATTATGTAGGGGAAATATTAATTTTAAATATTATGGGGGTCTCAGAGCAAAAGTAAAGAAAATAATTATTTTACTATGACCGAATAAATTTTAGTTTGGCTGAAAAATAATTGATTTGCCTTGGATAGCTTCACATTGAGATGAATATAATAATCATTTTCTTAGCTCGATGGTCAACCTATTTCATTCGCTCTCTTGGAAAGGATAATATAATAATAAACATAAAAATTGTAGTCTACGAAGAAACTTAGAATCATTTTTCTTGGAGAGTCCGAGGGCCTCCATCGGAAGAATAACAAAAGAAAGGGAAGCGGTAAAATCAGACAAGAATGCGAAATTAAGAGAATCAAAAAGAAAAATAAAAGAAGAAAAAAAAATGGTGGAGGAAATGAGAGAAGAAATGAGAGCTGCGGCAATCGTACACAATGACGAGAAGAAGGAGACCGTGGTGAAGAGCTTCTTGATTTGCTTGTTGCTTGAGATTCACTAGCTGCTCTCGAACGACTCGATTCTGAACGGTGAAAAGTTTGAGCCTTGTCATGCCCAACAATAAAAGGTGCGAATTTCGAGTTATTCTTAGCTCCCTTCAATTGAGTTCTTGTTTATTGTTTGGTTGCCGGTTTCTTTGGCTGCTTGTTATTGCTTACTGTTTCTTTAGAACTATTATTTGCTTGTGTGTGCCTTATTGATTTATCTAATTAGTTATGGTGCATATTTGCCTGGCATACATTATGTAACTTAGCATGTGAAATATTGACCACATGTTACCATAATAGTTCTGAACATCACTATAGTATGATTTAGAATTTATTTATGAAGAAAATGCTTTATGCATAGGAATGTAAGAACCATTTAGACATTAGACCCATTAAATGAATGATAAACCATGTGTATAACGAGAAATATTACACATGTAGGTCTTGTATTTGCATCTAAGTAGTAGTTAACATCTTTTGTTATGGTTTCTAATTGCATGAATTAAAAGCATAGATTTCACATGAGGCAAGACCATATTTTCATATAATAAATTCTGAAATTAGATGAGGTTTGTCCTACACATTATGTTTTGAAAATTAAAATTGATATATATATAAAATGCATTGGATTTTAAGAAACTTTGAAATAACAAGTCTGATAATTTATTGGCCAATGACATGTAAGTATTGTACCCCATAGCACGGGTTGTTTACTTTATTGTACTTGTAGTACTTGTGGCACATAAGTATTAGTCATATGCTTTTAATTTTTTGCATGTTCATTGTTGCTTTTTCTATTGCTTAGTTGCTAGTTGAATTCTTGAAATTGGTTTTGACTTACATTTTATTACATGAATAAGTGAGATATCATAAGAAGCTTGAGTTTGATTATCTTAAACTTAAATATGAATTGCTTTGAAGTGTTGATTTGCATCATATTGTATTAATTGCTGGGAATTAATGAATTTGGATTGGTAGACCAGAAACTGACCATAATCATGAGATTGTTGAAAGGAATTGAGTTGGATTTTAGACAACTTGCTGAAATTAGTAAGTTTTGAAGTACCGATTAATTGTAGGCGAAAATGGATAAAAATACTAAACAATCTTCAAGCATGTAGGCGCTGTTATGTGTAGCGCATGCTTGAAGCTTGGTTCTAAAAGTGGAATGATCACATAAGCGCTGTAATGTGTAGTGCATGATTGAAGTCATGTAAGCGCTGTTATGTGTAGCGCATGACATACACTTAGTTGTGAAATCTAGTCAATTATGTAGGCATTATTATGCGTAGTGCATGATTGTGTTGTTGTAAAATGAATTATGTCATAATCAAATGAACTTTGATATAATATTGCATTAATAAAATATAGGCCAAAACAGTTAGTATGGTGGGCTCTTCAAGCATGTAGACGCTGTCATGTGTAGCACATGCTTGAACTCAATTATGAAATCTACCGATCACGTAGGCGTTGTTATGTGTAGCACGTGATTGTGGTCATGTAGGCGCTATTATGTGTAGCGCATGACTTAAAACCAAAAATAAGTTTCAGTCGATCGCATAGGCACTGTTACGTGTAGTGCACAATCGGATCATGTAGGCATTGTTATTTGTAGCGCATGATAGAGACATAGAGTGCTCTATGTGAATTGCCCCATCATACTATGGTATTACCCTTACCTTTGTAACTATGTATGAATTGTATTGCATTTAATACAAATGTTTGTTAATAAAGCATGATTATATATTAGGGATGCATAACTAAATTGGATTGAATTTTTAAGTCTATTGGATTAAGTCTATTGCACTTGAGCATTGCATATTATAATATCTCATTACTCTTGATTGTTATAGCTTATCAATTGTCTCTCTAACTTGCCAATTTTCTTCTGCGATATTTGAGCATTTCTTAAAGTGAACTTATTCTTGACTTATTATATTTGATATTTAGATTCTTTGGCCCTTAGATTATTATTGTAGTCTATATTTTGGTGTTCGGTGTTGTTTTAATTTAAGTTGGTCGAATATGAAGATAACTCGACTGGAACTGAATACCGCACTGGGAGATTTTCAATTTCTCACCGTTCCACTTTGTGGGTTCCAGGTAAAAAGAGCAATATACACAAATGAGAGGTCGAACTTGAAGGTTTGCAGGATTTGCCACATAGAAGGTTATTTGCTTATTTTCAATAAATCTGCTATAGCATTTCATTTGTATATTATTATACCATAACAGGTTTATTCTTCGATTTGCACCTGTATGAATAAGCGTAGAATCTTATTCAATTTCTACAGAAAGTAATTATTTATTTATTTATTATTTTGAAGAATTGACTTAGCTTTAGTATTTGTTCCGAATGTACAAACAACTCCTTTTGTTTATTAAAGTTATTGAAAGATAGATGTTATTTCATGTATAAAACTTAAATTAAAGTTCCTTCATTTATTGTGGCTCTTATCTTTGTCCTTGGTAATGTATGTATATTTATGATTATGTTAGATAATTGAATAGCTTTGTGCTAATGAGTACGGCAGGTTGTCTATCCAATTGTCAGGACGTGACATATGCAAGACAATAGAGCATTTACAACCCTAATACAACACTCCAATTGAAGGTGTTGGGAGCACTCTAGTAGCGTCTCTATATGTCAAGATAGTTGGACATTTACAACCCTAATACAAAACTCTAATTGAAAGTGTTTGGAGCACTTTAGTACTGTCTCCATATTGCAAGATAATAGGGAATTTACAACCCTAATACAACTCTCCAATTGAAGATATTTGGAGCACTCTAGTAATGTATCTATATAACAAGATAATAAGGCATTTACAACTCTAATACAACACTCCAATTGAAGGTGTTTAGCGCACTCTAGTAATGTATTTATATGACACAATAATAAGGCATTTACAACCCTAATACAACTCTCTCCAATTGAAGGTGTTTGGAGCACCCTAGTAGTGTCTCCAGATAGCAAGATAATACGGCATTTTCAACTCTAATGCAACACTCCAATTGAAGGTGTATGGAGCACTCTAGTAGTGTCTCCAGATGGAAAGTTAATGACACATTTACAACCCTAATACAACCCTCCAATTGGTGGTGTTTGGAGCACTCTTATAGTGTCCCTATATGGCAAGTTAAAAGAGCATTTACAACCCTAATACAACACTCAAATTGAAGGTGTTCGGAGCACTCTAGTAGCGTCTCTATATGGCAATATAATGAGGCATTTACAATCCTAATACAACTCTCTAATTAAAGGTTTTTGGAGCACTCTAGTAGTCTGTCTATAAAGCAAGCAAAAGGCATTTTGCAACCCTAATACAACACTCCAATTGAAGGTGTTCAGAGCACCCTAGTAATGTCTCCATATGGAAAGATAATAGGGCATTTATAACCCTAATACGGCACTCAAATTAAAGGTGCTTGGAGCACTCTCGTAGTGTCCCTATATGGCAAGATAATAGGGCATTTACAACCCAAATACAACACTCCAATGGAACGTGTTTGGAGCACCCTAGTAGTGTCTCCAAATGGCAAGATAACGGGCCATTTACAACCCTAATACAACCCTCCAATTGAATGTGTTTGGAGCACTCTAGTATTGTCTCCTTATGGAAAGATAATGACGCATTTACAACTCTAATAAAACACTCCAATTGAAGGTGTTTGGAGCAATCTCGTAATGTGTCCAGATGGCAAGATAATGGGCCATTTACAACCATAATATAACCCTCCTATTGAAGGTGTTCGGAGCACTCTAGTAGTGTTCCTATATGGCAAGATAATAGGACATTTACAACCCTAATACAAAACTCCAATTGAAGGTGTCTGGACCACTCTAGTAGTGTCCCTGCATGGCAAGATAATAGGGCATTTACAACCCTAATACAACACTCTAATTGAAGGTGTTTGGAGCACTCTTAAAGTTTCTCCAGATGGCAAGATAATGGGGCATTTACAACCCTAATATAACCCTCTAATTCATGGTGTTTGGAGCACTCCAGTAGTGTCCCTATATGGCAAGATAATACGGCATTTTCAACCCTAATGCAATACTGCAATTGAAGGTATTTGGAGCACTCTAGTAATGTCTCCAGATGGAAAGTTAATGACGCATTTACAACCCTAATTCAACCCTCCAATTGGTGGTGTTTGGAGCACTCTTGTAGTGTCCCTATATGGCAAGATAAAAAGGCATTTACTACCCTAACACAATGCTCAAATTGAAGGTGTTTGGAGCACTAGTAGCTTCTCTATATAGCAAGATAATAAGGCATTTACAACCCTAATACAACACTCTAATTGAAGGAGTTTGGAGCACCCTTAAAGTTTCTCCTATTGGCAAGATAATGGGGCATTTACAACCCTACTACAACCCTTTAATTGATGGTGTTTGGAGCACTCCAGTAGTATCCCTATATGGCAAGATAATACGGCATTTACCGCCCTAATGCAACACTCCAATTGAAGATGTTTGGAGCACTCTAGTAGTGTCTCCAGATGGATAGATAATGATGTATTTACAACCCTAATAAAACACTCCAATAGAAGGTGTTTCGAGCACTCTTGTAATGTGTCCAAATGGCTGAATAATAGGGCAATTACAATCCTAATATACAACAGTCCAATTGAAAGTGTTTGGAGAACTCTAGTAGTTTCTCTCTATGGCAAAATAATTGGACATTTACAACCCAAATAAAATATTCTAATTGAAGGTGTTTGGGGCACTTTAGTAGTTTCTCCAGATTGCAAGATAATAGAGCATTTACAAGCCTAATACAACTCCCTAATTGAAGGTGTTTGGAGCAATCTAGTAGTGTATCTATATGCCAGGATAATAAGGCATTTACAAACCTAATACTACACTCCAATTAAAGTTGTTTGGAGGACTCTAGTATTGTCTCTATATGGAAATATAACAGGGCACTCACAACCCCAATAGCATAGCCTAATTTAAGGTGTTTGGAGCACTCTCGTAACTTGTCCAGATGGCAAGATAATAGGGTAATTACAATCCTAATACAACACTCCAATTGAAGATGTTGGGAGCACTTTAGTAGCGTATCTACATGGCAACATAATAGGGCATTTACAACGCTAATACAACCCTCCAATTGAAGGAGTTTGGAGCACTCTAGTAGTGTGTCCGAATGA